>OX377618.1:257644398-258325570 GCA_947397865.1 Polietes domitor
TTTCGTCTACATTTAATGTTTTTAAATTCCCCCTGTGCCACATGTGTGACATTCCGTTGACACTAATATCGTTAACACGTATGTAAGTGTCAATGGATGTATGCATTCATGTGTGAATGCATGTCTTCCCTAACGTCCTTAATTCACTACATGTTGGAGCATGAAGAATGAAGTGGTTTATTGAATTTGAAACGGTGGATTGTTAGACAATCGGATGGACATAAAATTGAGAATATAAAATTTTATGTATTTTGAAGTTAAACGACAACAAGGAGCAATGACAGAGCCAGAGGGTTTGAATTTGACAAATTCCATGAAATTCCTTAACCAATGGAACGTTAACAGTATAGATTTGTATCCTGAAAAGTACTCTCAATGTATGTGGAACAGAAAAAAAACTTTGCTGCAAATTTTGCATAATTATTTCATTTGTTTGCCAAAGTCTTGAGGAGTTGTTAAATATTGTGGTTCACTTTTAATTGGTTGACTATTCTTACCTGAGTTTCGGTCAGACTTAGGTTCTGAGCCAACTGCTTGCGTTCTGCCCCGACCACGTAGTGATTCTCTTCGAAAGCATGCTCCAACTTAAGCAGCTGTGTTGGCGAGAAGGCCGTTCGGACCCGTTTTGGTTTGCGAAACGGCTGTAAGAGGAAACCTGCAAAGAAAAAGAATTTATTAAAAACATGAATTGGGGAAAATGTTAACGAATTATAAAGGGCCAGTTAAATTTTTAAATTTGAACTTTGGGGTGATTCCAATGGAACGGGTGTGACACTTTTGCTTAAATATGTTAAAATATCTTCCATATTCATTGACTGCGATTCTTGAGGTTTTACTTATTTTCTTGAATTCGGGAATGTTGTTTCATCACATGCCTTTATTCATTTTTGCTAATCGAAAGAGTACTTCATACACTTTCTTCTAAAGAATTCATGTTACGACACCTGTCTATATCTTGGAAAGGAAATGATCAGATCTATTGTTGTCATTATTTTTTTGAAATATAATCAAAAATATATATAGGGTCCGCCATCTAACGTTTTTTTTTTCAACTATTCAACCGTTGGACTATTATTTGTGGGGTGCCCTCAGCAGCCATTTGAATGAAATTATTTTCCATTGTTAACCGGAAGGATTGTACTTTCAAATAAAACAAAAAAAAATTGGGTAAATATTCAGTAATTTTTTTATAGCATTAAAAAAAAGTTATTTGGCGGACCCTATATTATGAGAAGTATAAACATTACGAATGAAAAACTCTGTCACTTTACGTGGAACCCCCCTTTGACAGGTTGAAGAACATTCCAAAGTACTGAGTCTTTAACGCAAATTGTAAGAAATTTACGTGGCAAATTTTCGAGAATAGTTTGCCTTCAGTTTGGCCTTCATGAAGCTCATTTTCATCTCGGTGGCTATGTCAATAAGCAAAATTGCCGCATATGGGGTTCGGAGAACCCACACGTGACTATTGAGAAGCAAACGCATCCACAAGAAGTCACTGTTCGATGTGGATTTTGGGCTGAAATTCCTGAAAAATTGGGCTGATCGGATGAGGTACTGCCGAGCCAGTCGTGATAGTCATATGTATGCTATTGTGTTCCATTATACTGTCCAACTAATTAAGGCTTTTTGAATGGAACAGAACATCGAATAAACTTATAGTCCAGCTAGTCTGAGTTTCTTTTTACAGTGGATCGAAGTTTTTATTTTTGGTCCAGGGGTAATGCATGAGAGAATTCTTATTGTCGGATCTACATATATTGTTTAATTTTATCATTTTTGTGGAAGAGCTTTACCCTCTAACTCCTCTCTTGATGGGTCAATACTTAAATTGGTACAACTTTTATCCCTTTTTGTCCCGCGCACCCCCTTAAAGTTGAAATTTCGAAAAATCCAATTTTAACGCGCTTCTATATGGTCAGAGGAATTTACATACCAAATTTCACGATTCTAGCTGTAATACTTTTTTGGTACCATTTTTATCCCTTTTTGCCCCGCTGACCTCTAATAAGTACAAATTTCTAAAAAATTATTTAGATTTGCGCTTCTACATTGTCAGAGGAATTTACATACCAAATTTCGCGACTATAGCTGCAATACTTAAATTAGTACCATTTTCATCCCTTTTTGTCCCTCGCAACCCTTAAAAGTATAAATTTTGAAAAATCCAATTTTAACGCCTTCTGCATGGTCAGAGGAATTTACATACCAAATTTCACGATACTTTTGTTTGTACCATTTTTATCCCTTTTTGTTCCGCTCATTCCTTTTAAGTACAAATTTCGAAAAATCAATTTATATTGCAAATCTACGTTGTCAGAGAAATGTAAATACCGATTTTCACTATTCTAGCTGCAATTCTTAAATTGGTACCATTTTTATCCCTTTTTGTCTCTTTCCTCCCTTAAAAGTAAAAATTTTGAAAAATCCCTGTTTGTAGCTCGTCTGCATGGTCATTGCAAGGAACACACCGAATTTCATGTTTCTAGCTACTGCCGTTTAGTCAGGATGAAGGTTTGATGTTTATCCCTTTTTGTACCATTTTACCCCATAAAAGTACGAGAAAGGGTTTTACTTATTCGACGTCTACGTCATATTTCGGAACTACCCTGACAATTTCATGACCTGGCTTAAACCGTTTGGTCTGGGGGCTGGTCAATGATAAGTCAGTCAGTCAGTAACGCAACTCTTTTATATATATAGATTTAGTCAGCAATCATATGCCAAAAAATATTTTGGTGTTCTCTATATGATAGAAACTTACGCGCTCTTTTCTAGAGTCACTCTGGTCTGAGTTTCTTTCTATCATATCGAGAATTATAAAGAGTGATTTTTTTGAGGTTAGGATTTTCATGCATTAGTATTTGACAGATCGCGTGGGATTTCAGACATGGTGTCAAAGAGAAAGATGCTCAGTATGCTTTGACATTTCATCATGAATAGACTTACTAACGAGCAACGCTTGCAAATCATTGAATTTTATTACCAAAATCAGTGTTCGGTTCGAAATTTTTTATCGACAAATTTTGTTCAGCGATGAGGCTCATTTCTGGTTGAATGGCTACGTAAATAAACAAAATTGCCGCATTTGGAGTGAAGAGCAACCAGAAGCCGTTCAAGAACTGCCCATGCATCCAGAAAAATGCACTGTTTGGTGTGGTTTGTACGCTGGTGGAATCATTGGACCGTATTTTTTCCAAGATGCTGTTGGACGCAACGTTACGGTGAATGGCGATCGCTATCGTTCGATGCTAACAAACTTTTTGTTGCCAAAAATGGAAGAACTGAACTTGGTTGACATGTGGTTTCAACAAGATGGCGCTACATGCCACACAGCTCGCGATTCTATGGCCATTTTGAGGGAAAACTTCGGAGAACAATTCATCTCAAGAAATGGACCGGTAAGTTGGCCACCAAGATCATGCGATTTGACGCCTTTAGACTATTTTTTGTGGGGCTACGTCAAGTCTAAAGTCTACAGAAATAAGCCAGCAACTATTCCAGCTTTGGAAGACAACATTTCCGAAGAAATTCGGGCTATTCCGGCCGAAATGCTCGAAAAAGTTGCCCAAAATTGGACTTTCCGAATGGACCACCTAAGACGCAGCCGCGGTCAACATTTAAATGAAATTATCTTCAAAAAGTAAATGTCATGGACCAATCTAACGTTTCAAATAAAGAATCGATGAGATTTTGCAAATTTTATGCGTTTTTTTTTTTTAAAAAGTTATCAAGCTCTTAAAAAATCACCCTTTACCAATGCCTTCGACCAAACAATGAAAACTTTGACCCGGTGTAAAAGGAAACTCAGACCAGCTGGACTATAAGTTTATTCCACAAAAATTAAATGATAAAGTTCAACCTTTCCAGAAAATTTGAAAAAATAATCAGTATTTTTTTATAGCCGATTCTAATTTAAAATGTTATGTTATGTCCCCTCTATATGTAGCTGTCCAGTTGTCAGCACATAGATTCTATTTTAAGGACATAGATTTTCACTGCCCTCTATTGCTTCTAAACATTTATTCTTTATTAAACTTAAGTTATATTTTAAAATAAATTGTTATTTAATTCCTGTAATTTGTTGTACCTTGAAATGACTTACTTAACAACAGAATCCTTTACATCACTTTTGAAATATGTATGCGTGTGTAAATAGCTTCCAAACAAAACGTTTACAAATTATTTTTTAAGCATTTGTGTTTATGCATTTCCTCCACCGTATTCGCATCATCCATCCCCGTTGATTGTTTAGAATATTTATTATTCTCAAGAGCATTCGTCGTCGTTACGACGTTACCATGAATGGTTTCCTAGAATTCTCAATCAACCAATCGACAACCAAATCAGCAATGCCAACGGTCGGAAGAGTGGCCGGACCTCAGTCGCTTGCCTCAGTCTAAAATATAAGAACAACAGCCGCAGAGGCAGCGGTAGCAGCGACATGCTCGCAAACATAACAACAACAATATGCGGCAAATAAAAAGGCGACTGCTGCTGCAACAGTAGCGGTTTGACTTTTTAATGTGTCTTATCAATATACAAATATCCGCTCAATTGAAAAAATTTGCTTTTCAGCAATGCTCGTAAAAAACCGCGTACACGAAGTACAGAATACAAAATTGTGCACTTAGAGAAAAGGGCCTACATCCATTTGCTTTTGTCGTTTGAGTCCTTTATAGACTAAGGAAAATAAAAAACAAAAAGAAGTTTGACATTTCCTTATTTAGCTGCTCAATATACATCGTTTTAGTCCCATCCTGATTATAGATTCCACGTTATTCAATACACCCAAGGTCTCATGTATAATTTTGTAGTATAAGTTGGCGTGTTATTTTGATATTTAAACGTGAAGAGCTTTATTTACAAGTTTGGTGTCGACAAATTTTATCGTAGTACACTTTAATCCTTAAATGTCTTTTCTGAATGGATTTTTTTATTTTCTCGAAAGAGGGTCAAATTGGCCCAATTGGCTAGAGGGTTAAGATCTTCCACATCAATAATCCTCATAAGATTCCACAATATAGGGCTGACAATAAGAATTCTCTCAGACATCAACTTACAATACTTTTCTCACTCAGTATAATGCTCCCTTCGACCAAAAGATAAAAATTTTGATGAAAAGAAACTCAGACCAGCTGGACTATAAGTTTATTCTACAAAAATGATCTACTCAACATGAATGATCCACTCAACCCTTTCCGTTCCACTCAAAAAGTCTAAATTTGTTGGACAGTGTAATTTGTATCTTTACCTATATTTACAACCATTGTGGTTGAAGGAATGATAATTCTAATCCGAAATGTGATTTTAACTAGAAGAAAGTTTGCTATCTAATTTTAACTAAACTCCTTTTGATCCTCCGATTTTTCCCCGTGTACCAAGGGAATACAAGTTGAACAGGCAAAGGCATTGATGAACACCACCAACATTATAAATCGTGATATACTTCAACGAATGTACACAGGGCATAAATATGAAGTGCATAATGTACAACACAGCAACAAAAGGACCATTGTTTTATTAACATCGGCACATACACGTATGGACATTCGGTCGGACATAGGCACATGCATCCCCCTGACACATGGCACACACACATTTTTCATATAGAGAAGAAAAATCACATATTTTGGTAAGCATCGGGTCATAATCAGCGGTTTGAACATGGGTGTGTCATGATGGGTGGGATGAACTTCAATTTGAAAAGATAAAGTAGAACATTTTTTTTCATCTTTTGCAAGTATTATTTTATTCTCTGCCTGAATACTGCTTGAAAATAGAATGAAGAATATCGCATCAAAAATGAGACATAACATAAATTGCCTAAAACCTGAGGAGATAATTTCAAGGCTCTACCGGCATACAGTGGTATTTTACTGGCAAGACGGCATTTTAATTTTCAAAAATCCATATAAAAGTGTTCAATTGAGCAAAAACTATAAAAAAATGATTTGGTATTTAAATATGGATGCAAAGTGGTCTTGAGCCAGGACAATATCCCAGTTCAAATCAAATATTGATTATAGACCAAAAATACAAACAAAACAAGTAAGAAGGCGTTAAGTTCGGCCGGGCCGAATCTACAGTACAGTACCATATTACGAAAATTGTGATATTTTTATGCACATTATTATATTTGTTTACTATTTCAAACTATAATGTATACTTATGCGCACTGTTTAAAATCTACTACTATAAATAAATACAATGCTGTAATTGTGAAAGTGAACATGCCTAAATATTAGGCGATTGTCAGTCGCCATTAGAAAGAAGCATTTTCAGATACAGACAAAGTGATTGTATTATTTTGATAAGAAAAGTACAAATTTAAAGATATCACCATTCGCCCCATTCTCCGCCCAAATGTACAAATTTCGAAAAAAAACCTTTTTGTTTCTAGTCTTCATTGTCAGAACACAGAATACACCGAATTTCATAATATCAACATCAGCGGTTTGGAATGTCCCATTTTTATCCCTCTTTTTCAATTATATCCCTTAACACATTGAGTGTTACGTCGTACGTTTCCGTACGACAGTGATTGCTTTTACTTATAGCCAAAAAATGTTTGGCCTCCTGGGAAGGTTTGCGTCAAAACCGCTTGGCACTCAATGTGTTAAAAGTAAGAATTTCGAAAAATCCCTCTATTTTACGTGTCTATGCAGTCAGAGGAATGTATACACCGAATTCCATGATTCTATCAGCGGCCATTTTGTTGGTACCATTTTTATCCCCTTTTTTGCATTTTACCCCGTAAAAGTACGACTTTCGAAAATCTATGTATTTAACGTGTCTATGCAATTAGAGGGATGTACACACCGAATTTCATTATTCTAGCTGTAGCCTTTTAGTTGGTACCATTTTTATCCCTCTGCTCCCATTGAACGAATTTGGAAAACCCTTTTTATTCTTCGTGTCATAGGAATGTATATGTATTCTCAGTCATATGAATATAGACACCGAATTTCATTATTCTAGGTGCAGCCGTTTGGTTGGTACCATTTTTATCCCTCTATCCCCATTTAACCCCTTTAAAGTACGAATTTAGAAAAAATACTTTTATATTATGTATCTACTCTATTAGAGTAACGTACACGCCAAATTTTGTATTTCTATCTGTTGTCGTTTGATAGGTACTATTTTTATCCCTTTTTGTCCCATTTCGCCCCCTACAAATAAAAATCACTCTGTGGTGCCCTTTTATGCTATAGAGGGAATGCGCATTGCAAATATCAACTAAATACAAGCTAATATGTTAAAAAAACAGGCTGAAATACTCTAAATATTAGGGGTATTTTCAGTACTTGTGACGGAATTTTTTCCCTCTGGGCCGATTTCGCCCACTTTCAATCCCAACCGATCTACAACCATAAGGCACATTTAGGAAAAATTTGAACCTCATAGCTCATTTCGTTCGGCCGCTATCGTGCTTTCAACAGACAGACAGACAGACGGACATGGCTATATCGTCTTAGAATTTTACCACCACCCAGAATATATATACTTTATGGGGTCTCCGATGAATATTTCAATGTGTTACAAACGGCGTGGGTGATTTTGATGGAAATTTCAGAGCTTTATAAATTAATTTTAAACTCTGTGCAAATTTTAAAGAAATTTGGAACGAAACAAAAAATATGAAAAATTCATTTTAAGTTTCATGGTCGATATGTGAAGGGTAGCAGATTTTGCGTTGCTGTCCGCAAAATTGATTCGATCCATCCACCAGTTTGGCACGATACACTCACATCAAAGCTTATCGATATTGGTGTTAAAAGTGACTTCTCTCGATTTATATCGAGCTTCCTCAGAGATCGCACTATACGTGTTGTTGTAAATGTATATTCATCCGACGAACATAGGTTGACTGCAGGAGTACCTCAGGGCTCTGTCCTTTCCCTTTATCTTATTTTCATTGACGATGTTTTGAATCGGACTTTGATTCCTATCTACTTATTCGCGGATGACAGTAACATCTGTCATTCATACTCATTCGATCATAGACCAAATCTTCAAGAAATTGAGGTCAAAATGCGATTGATGAATGGGACAATTGGTAAGGATTTATTGGTCATTTCTGAATGGGGTCGAGTAAATTGAGTAGATTTTAATGTTCATAAGACCCAGTGCTCCTTGTTGTCACACAAGCGATTCACTCATCCAATGGTGATCGATTTCAATGAATGGTGTGGTTATTCAGCAATCAGACGCCCTTGAAGTTCCGGGTATGAAAATACAATCTGATGTTCGTTGGATAAAGCATGTCGAAAGAAGCACTCCCTCTGATCTTCCCAATATTTACACTACCTACATCAGACCAAACATGGAATACAACTCTCATATATGGCCGGGTGCTATAGTATCTTCACTGGAGCTACTTGAACGTGTTCAGAGGAGAGAGATGGTGTTGACAGTTGACGGTAGGATATTCAATTCTACTGTTTCCCTCGAACATCGTCGTAATGTGGGTTGTGAGTTCTTATTCTATCGATTCGGATATGCGTGATCTTATACCGCCCGTGAGAACGTTCGCTAGAGATACGTGACTTTCCCACCCATTTGTTCCCGATTGGACGACACTGCACTACAGCACTAGAAATTCAAAACAGTCAATAAGCACTCTTTATCTTCCTTCCGCCAACGAAATGCGCTGCATTTATAGGGGACATCCCCTGAGTATTGGTTCTGTGAAAAAAGAATAAATGAATACTCTCCGTAATTGCCATGGGGCTAAAGAGCAAATTTGATTTTGTTCGGCTATGGGGCCTTACTGTAGTTTCAGAGGTAGTGTTTGGGCCTTGTGCTACGACCCAAAGAGCATCAGAAGTTTTAGATAGCCTTCGACCCCTCACCAAGGGGAGAACAAGTCCACACAATATGTTCTCGAATTGAGCGCTGGTTTTTTATTTTATTATTGAAATTGTTGTTTGAAGTATGCTTAACAGATATTCTTCTAGATATTCTACAGCAAAAGTTCTGGATCACACATCCACGGTATAGTATAGGGTGGGTCATGTAAATTATTAATTATAATTATTATTATTTTTTTAAATTTCTGTTTTTTTTTTTTTCTTTTGCAAAAGTAGAACTTTGTTATTTAATAATGTAACACAATATCATTCATAGACTACCACGACTGGCTCCGCAGTACCTCATCCGATCAACCCAATTTTTCAGTACAGTCCAAAATCCACACCAAACAGTGACTCGTTGTGGATGCATTGGCTTCTGCTTATTGACATAGCCACCGAGATGAAAATGAGCTTCATGAAGGCTGAACTGAAAGCCGATCTCGAAAATTTTCCACGTAAATTTCATACAGTTTTTAATATTTCCCAATTTAGTTCGAGTGTATAGCTTCCCATTTTGCAAATGTGAAACATAAACCTGAAAATAAAAATGAATGTTATTCTACCTTTCAATGTCAAAGTAAGCGGTAGTTCAAATTTAAAATGGCCCACACTATATTTTCGGTTTTTACGTTAGATAGTTTTAACCCAGCACTAGGCTTTTCATATAGGAATAGGAATGATTTATAAATCCTCTATATATGATATATCCTTTCAAGTATTTCGTTTGTGGTGAGTTTTCTCATGATCATGTCCGTCCATCCATCCGTCCGTCCGTTAATAAACTCTTTACCTTTGTGCGTGCACATGATTACTTTGCTTTGTTGGCCACGATGAATTCCACGTAAGACCGTTTTAAATACAGGGAATTTCTTCCAAATTGAATTCGAAAATAATACGAACATAATGAAGAATTCATTTTTGTTTGGGCATCACCTCACTCACTCACCTACAATTTGATTGACTACCGTCATCACTGCACGGGACGCACTTTTTCATATGAGCGGCAGCGCAGTAAGAATTCTAGGAATCACTTGACGTTGATACTTTTTTAACCCCCCCGAACGAACGAAAGAATGGACGCACGCTGATTGCGCTGTGCTTTAGATGTTGATGCGCCTGCGCGGAGACCCTGCCGTGCGTTTGCGCCACAAGATCGATTGTTTGGAAAGGGCGTTTCATGGTTTTGCGCCGCTGGAAATGGGTTCTACGACGAGACATTAGGCACGAAATTGGGTTGTTTTAATTTTTCTAAGCATAACACAAAGTAGTGCCCTAAGAACCAAAGTATATTAAGGGCTATTTTCATTAAATGTGTCCGTCCGTCCTTCTCATCAACATTTCATACAGCTTGTTTTGAAAACAGTACGACGAGTATGGGTTGTTCATCTATTGTTTAGTTTTTTTTTTCAAATACAATTTATCTCACCCCATATATTTAGATTAATCCGCTCTAGCCGACACCTTTGGGAATTAGGTTTTCGTTTAATAATGTAATAACTACACCGAACGTTTATTATTATTATTTGGGCTATTCTGGTAGTGCGCATATTGTTGATGGTCGGTAATGGTTGGACACAATTGAAATTGAGTGAGAAATGTTTCGATTCCGAATTCCATGGAAGACAACAACAACATGTGATTATGTTGATATGTTTCTTGTTCTCATATGCATGTAATGAACTTTATGTTTTTGATGAAGAAAGGGTTTCATGTCGTGTCATTAAATACACCAAATTGTACCTAAATTATGTTGAAATATTGGATTAATTCTGACCATGACAAAGGATTTTGGAAGTCATTTTCAAAGGTGGAAGATAGTAAAAACATTTCTTTTCGAGAATTATACCAGTGGTCAATGTGAAAGTATCGATATCAAATTATTGACGTTTGTCTGATTGTTAAAACAGGTGTAAAATCTAATTAAGTGTGGTAGAAGTTGGAAAAATAAAACAAGATATATTTTCACCAATTTTTTCTCATTTTTTTAGTCTACAAACTTTTCATTTAACTTTGAGAATTCTGGATTAATACAATATAAGACGCGAAGAACCCTTGACATCCTTCACGAAGAGACAGGCAACATTGCACAGCTGTGGATGTCAGCCGAGTCAGCTGGGGTCTTTGAAATCCAAGCGATGAGACGGGATGTCGTCTTTTGCGACTATATCCAGATAGTCCTCGCCCAGATCTCACCTACAGGGTGGGTGATGAAGGCAATTTATATTAATTTTTCTGTGCAATCGCTTCCATTTTTTCTTATTTCAGAGAATGGTCTTTAAATTTAAAGAAAATGGGCGATTGGAATGATGAATAACAATTTTGATTGTTCGCCTTTACCACAGATTGGAATCTGTCATTTCCGTTCAAAGAGAGTTTAGGCAAATGTTTGGCGGTACTCATCTGAACAGTTGAACTATAACGAGGTTTGTAAACACCATGTTCGAGCGTGGGACAGTCACAAGAAGGCCTAGTCATCGATATCACTCAGTTCGGACGCAGGAAACTATAGATGATGTCATACATGACGATCATGCAGTTTCGACAAAGAACTTACCAGCTCAAATGGGTAATTTGGCGGTACTCATCTGAACAGTTGAACTATAACGAGGTTTGTAAACACCATGTTCGAGCGTGGGACAGTCACAAGAAGGCCTAGTCATCGATATCACTCAGTTCGGACGCAGGAAACTATAGATGATGTCATACATGACGATCATGCAGTTTCGACAAAGAACTTACCAGCTCAAATGGGTAACAGCAGATAGTCACTACAGACAATTTTGCATAAGGATTTGAATTTATTTTCTTATAAAATCGAAATAACAAGCTAACTGAACGCTGGACGATTTGCTTGGAATTTTGCAAGAAGATCTTTCAAATGGTGGTTGAGGACGAAAACATGTTCAACTGCAATATTATATTTGACAAGGTCTGTTTTGATTTAAACGGCAATGTTAACAAACAAAATTGTCGAATATGGAGTGACTCTAATCCACAGATAATACATGAAACAGAATTGCATCCAGCTCGAGTAACAGTGGGATGTACAGAATCAACAAGCTGCACTTTTTCGGTCGCACTGCTACTGTCAAGATTCTCCTTACTTAAAGATGTTACAGGACTGCACCGAAAGAGAATCCCTTTCAACACTGTGCGGTTTCAGCAAGGCGGTGCGATTGCATTTCGTTGGTCTCCAAGGTCTTCCGAACTAACTGAATCTTATTTTTTCTTGAGGGATTATTACAAACAGGAAGTTTACAAAACAAAACAAACAAATTTGGATAGTTTAAATCTATTTTTTAAATTTATATAAAAAATCCAATCCCTGAACAAACCCGATACCAAATTTCAAGACTTTCGGATCAAAACAAACAATTTTGTACGAAAAATTCGCTTTGAGTTATGTGGGCGGTATGTGATTGAAATGGAATGTGATTTTAATGAAAATTTCAGAATCTTTTCAATTTGTTAGTTGTAAACTCAGTGCAAAATTTCGCTTTGAGATATACGGACGGCATATCATATGGGTGTGGCCCAATTTGATGAAATTTTCAGAGCTTTTTTATTTTGATAATTGTAAAATCTGTCCAAAAAGATATTCGGAGCGAAAAATTTATTGTAAGTTATATGGGCGGTATGTGATGTGCGTGACCGATTTTGATGGAACATCATATATTCCTTAATTGCGTTCAGAAAATGCACGGTGCCAAGTTTCATCACTTTACGAGCACTCCTTATATTTTTTGTACTCAAATGTATGAAGCGGTCCCACTGTGCAACGCGCAAAACAATAGGTTAAAGGTGGGTCTAGCTCGATTGGTGTTACAAACATTTGGCGGAAAACTAACATAGTCCACGGAGTGGTGTAGGGTATAATAATTTTGGAAAAATGCTTTGTAAAATGTCATTGAATTATTGTTTTGTAAAGGGTGATTTTTTAAGAGCTTGATAACTTTTTTTTTTTAAAAAAACGCATAAAATTTGCAAAATCTCATCGGTTCTTTATTTGAAACGTTAGATTGGTCCATGACATTTACTTTTTGAAGATAATTTCATTTAAATGTTGACCGCGGCTGCGTCTTAGGTGGTCCATTCGGAAAGTCCAATTTTGGGCAACTTTTTCGAGCATTTCGGCCGGAATAGCCCGAATTTCTTCGGAAATATTGTCTTCCAAAGCTGGAATAGTTGCTGGCTTATTTCTGTAGACTTTAGACTTGACGTAGCCCCACAAAAAATAATCTAAAGGCGTCAAATCGCATGATCTTGGTGGCCAACTTACCGGTCCATTTCTTGTGATGAATTGTTCTCCGAAGTTTTCCCTCAAAATGGCCATAGAATCGCGAGCTGTGTGGCATGTAGCGCCATCTTGTTGAAACCACATGTCAACCAAGTTCAGTTCTTCCATTTTTGGCAACAAAAAGTTTGTTAGCATCGAACGATAGCGATCGCCATTCACCGTAACGTTGCGTCCAACAGCATCTTTGAAAAAATACGGTCCAATGATTCCACCAGCGTACAAACCACACCAAACAGTGCATTTTTCGGGATGCATGGGCAGTTCTTGAACGGCTTCTGGTTGCTCTTCACTCCAAATGCGGCAATTTTGTTTATTTACGTAGCCATTCAACCAGAAATGAGCCTCATCGCTGAACAAAATTTGTCGATAAAAAGCGGATTTTCTGCCAACTTTTCTAGGGCCCATTCACTGAAAATTCGACGTTGTGGCAGATCGTTTGGCTTCAGTTCTTGCACGAGCTGTATTTTATACGGTTTTACACCAAGATCTTTGCGTAAAATCTTCCATGTGGTCGAATAACACAAACCCAATTGCTGCGAACGGCGACGAATCGACATTTCACGGTCTTCAGCAACACTCTCAGAAACAGACGCAATATTCTCTTCTGTACGCACTGTACGCATTCGTGTGGTTGGTTTAATGTCCAATAAAGTAAACTGAGTGCGAAACTTGGTCACAATCGCATTAATTGTTTGCTCACTTGGTCGATTATGTAGACCATAAATCGGACGTAAAGCGCGAAACACATTTCGAACCGAACACTGATTTTGGTAATAAAATTCAATGATTTGCAAGCGTTGCTCGTTAGTAAGTCTATTCATGATGAAATGTCAAAGCATACTGAGCATCTTTCTCTTTGACACCATGTCTGAAATCCCACGTGATCTGTCAAATACTAATGCATGAAAATCCTAACCTCAAAAAAATCACTCTTTATGTTTCAAAAAAATTCTAAAAATTGGCAAATACTAATTTTTTACATGGAAACAGTTATTATCATTTATTTTAAATTATAACCCATAAACACCTTACTTTATACGTGTTCTCCAGAAGTTGCATTTAAATTGTTCATCTACTTGTTCCTCCCTGAGAACAAGTCAACAGACTTCCAGGAAATCATCGGTTAAATAAAACCAACGATTTGCGGGTGTTATTAACGATTTCTACTTTAATGTGGGTTCATATATTTTAATAATTTTAACATTCCTAAATTCCGAAATTTGTTTATTTATTTTTATTTTTGTTTGAACAATTACATATTTATACACTCCACGAGAGTATTATGTCTTTGTGCATTTGTTTGTAACACCCAAAAGGAAGCGAGATAGACCCATTGTTAAGTATACCGATCGACTTAGAATCACTTTCTGAGTCGATTTAGCAATGTCCGTCTGTCTGTCCGTCTGTCCATCTATTGTTGTAATCAAATTACAGGTCGCAATTATAGTCCGATCTTAACAAAAATTGGACAAATAAGTTTTGTGGAGCAAGGACGAACGCTATTTAATTTGAGGCAAATCGGTTCATATTTAGATATAGCCCCGTTCTAGAAACCACATATTGTACCCGATTTTCTTTAAATTTGGCACAACATCTTATAATCGAACTAGATAAACCTATGCAAAAATTCGGTAAGATGGGTTCAGATTTAAATATAGCCCCCATACAAATGTCGCTCTCAATTTGACTTTTGCCACTTTAAAAATCACATATTGTACTCGATTTTCTTTACATCTGGCACAACATCTTATAATCGAACTAAAAACATCTGTGCAGAAATTGGGTAAGATCGGTTCAGATTTAGATATAGCCCCCATACAAATCTCGCTCACGATTTGACATTTTCCGCTCTAGAAACCACATATTTCAACAGATTTTCTTCAAATTTAGCAGAACGTCATATATTTTAACTAGAAATAGCTCTGGTAAAAATAGGCCAGATGGGTTCAGATTTATATATATCTCCCATACGAATTTCGCTCCCAATTTGACTTTTTCCGCTCTAGAAACCACATATTTTAACAGATTTTCTTCAAATGTAGCAAAACAACTTATATTTTAACTAGAAAAAACTCTGGTAAAAATGGGCCAGATCGGTTCAGATATATATATATAGCTCCCACACAAATGTCTCCCCCGATTTGATTATTTCCGCTCAATAAACCACATATTATAACAGATTTCCTTCAAATTTGGCAAAACCAATTTTATTTTGCAACTATAAACATCTATGCCGAAAGTGGGGCATATCGGTTCAGATTTATATATAGCTCCCATATAAATGACTCCCCCGATCTAATTCATTCCGTTCTAGAAACCACATATTTAATAGATTTCCATCAAATTTGGGAAAGCGTCTTATATTTCATAAAATCTATGCCAAAAATGTGTCAGATCGGTTCAGATTTATATATAGCTCTCATTCAAAGCTTGTGTTCAATCTTTTTACAACTACAGACAGAACTATGAAATTTGTAGTATATATATACCCGGTTCAGATGTAACGACCTTTTTATACCCTACACCACAGGGTATATTGACTAGGTATAGGGTATCATATAGTCGGCCACGCCCGACTTTAATCTTCCTTACTTGTTTTTAATATTATTTCCACATAATTTGGATCTCTTTTGTCTTATCCAATTACTTAAAGTGAAAACACACAACAAATTTGGGGTTTTTTCCCAAAATCTGCATGTAGGGTGTCTATGGTGTAGGGTATAAACATGATACTTTTGGCCAGAAGAAAATGCCATAACTAATAACAAAATAATTGTGAATTGAAACGTAAGTCTTCAGTCTCGCAAAGTACGCATGTAGTGTGTGCTATAAAAAATATTTTCCCTTGTGACATTATCAAGAATCACTAAACAATTCCCTCTCAGGAGGGAAACCCTAACCAGTATATAATTCACTGATTAAGTATATCTGCAACCTGTCAATTGATTTGATTTATTTGTAAACGTTATAATAAAGAGCAGAAACATGCATAAGCTTATAAATTATAAGTGCAAACTATAATTATATATAATAATTATATTAGTTAAGTACGAATCATTAAATTGATACATACCTGCCCACATACACACAGTAATAGAACCTGATCTGATGTTAAATATTTAAAAGCTAATTTAAATGAAGCAGACAGGATAAATTGTAAGCTTTTTATTAGAAAAAAAAAAAAACAAGTTTGAATAATTGAACTCAAAATAAATTAAGCAATAGCAAATTACATTTCCATCAAATACTCCGGACAGGGACTAGAATAAAAAAACCCAAGCAACTGAAATCAATGGACAGTAAGTAATTATAAAGTGACAATAATTATAGACCACAGAGACGCTTGTTATGATACCTATTGCAGATGTGAATTGGATTTTGGAAAATGTAATATCTGGTTAACATTCCTCATGACAAGGTGAGATATATAGGGT
The DNA here is from genome assembly GCA_947397865.1 of Polietes domitor. NCBI lineage: Eukaryota > Metazoa > Arthropoda > Insecta > Diptera > Muscidae > Polietes > Polietes domitor. The sequence continues at coordinate 257,660,985 of OX377618.1, forward strand.
GGGTAATGTAACATTTTAAGTTAGAATCAACTATTACTGAATGTTAGGATCGTGGAATTTAATGTATACATTCCTCTGACTGCATATACACGCGGAATAAAAAGATTTTTCCAAATTCGTACTTTTTCGTTTTCGGCAAAAATTGGTTGAGTCATGAAGTTACGTTATATTGCAATATGTACGTCTGATAATGGATTTTCAAAATTTGTACTTTTGTAATTAAAATAGAGTGGAAATACAACCAACTGTAGCACCTACTATCTACCAATATTTGTGGTATTTAAGCTATTTTGAAAATATAAATATTTGTAAGAATATTTATTTTTTGAATTGACTTGAAGTATTATTTCGATATGTAAACGTATTGGTAGCCTTGCCTTATAAGCGTGGTTTGAAGTAATAAAAATATTATATTTATTTATAAAATTATTTTGTCAATATTTGTATTTGTTTTGGTTTGCCTATATTAAAATTTATATTTTCCTGTAATATTACTGCACTTCTACGAAAATCGAAAGCCTCTGTGGTATATAAAGTATAAAAGGTATATAAAGTTCGGCCCGGTCGAACTTATCGCCATTTTTACTTGTTAAGTATTGGTTTGAGGACAATAAATTGAGAATGGAAAATATTTTCCCTGGAAACAATTGTTCAATTTTATTTAAAATTTCACATTCCAACCAATATAAAAGCCGAACTGGATTTTTATTTGCGTTCGATGACTCTTTTAAGTATTTTGACGAATTAAAACTTAATAATGTCCTTTACATATTGTTGATGCATCAGAAAGAAAGTCCGTGGATAATGTACTGATATTTGACAAAATATTAACGCTCATGAAAACACTAAATATATTAATGAACTTCTTCGTAAAGTCTGGCAGTAATACTGCGGTAAGTATTCAGTTCGATGGACAGAACATTTTTACTGGTATACTTTCAAACCGTTAAATTATTTCTTGTTCATCATGTTCGTGATTCATTGGACATTTTTGACACCAACGGCAGTTTTTTATTTTGTCTTCATGACCTTTGTTTTTTATCAAATATGGTAATTTTCATTTTTTATTTTTATTTTATTTAAAACATTTATTTTTATTCATAAAAGGTTACACAAAGATTTTCGGAAACTAATTTTGACATTTTTGACTGATGCGGCAATTTAAATTCAATTAGATGCGAAAAGCGATTGGGCGCCAAGAGTTGTCATAAATGGTTATTAAATGAAATTAATTGTCCATTTTAAAATGAAATGTTCATGAAGTAAATGTACTTAACAATTAATAATCACGAATTTCGAACTCAGCTTAGTCTGATTTGTTTAACACATCGTATCTGTCCTGTTTATAATTAAAATTAATAATTTTAAAGGTAAGAGTTTCATGATTGTTTACCCTTATGAAAGATCGTGCATGCATAAATTTATGTCAGAGTCAATGGTGGAAATATAGTCCTTGTTAAAACATGAATTAGGATATATATCTTATTTCGATAGAACACTAGGATTATATAGTTGCAATAAATAGTTGACTCGTAGGCTTCTTGGAAAAATTCAAAAGTCGACTTTAGTACCAAAAAGTCTTATATATGTCGAGCGATCCGTAGTCGACTTGGTGGTGTGCTCGGCTCTTAGCGTGGGGGTTGTGGGTTCTATCTATATATATAAAAATGAATCTGTGTTTGTTTGTTCTTTATAGCAGCCTAAACTACTGGGCCGATCTTCTTGAAACTTTCACAGTATGTTTATGCGGAACCGGTGGTGAAAATAGGCTATATAATTTTTTGATATTTTCGGTGGGCGTGGCACCTCCCACACAAATTGGGGTTTTAGTCGTTTTGTATAAATTAGCATATTTGGAGTACTGTTGGAGCTAGAGCCTTGAATTTTTGTGAAAGTTCACTAATTGTTAGTCTGCACAGTTGTGCCAAAAATGGGCGGTATTGGAAAAGTGGGCATAGCACCTCCCATACGAAGTTAAAACCCAATTTTGAATATTGCCAGTTCTAGGACACCTAGAGTGCTGAAATTTTGTGTAGGTGCATTTAGCGTCAATGTGGGAAGTTGTGCCAAAAATGGGTGGTATTGGAAAAGTGGGCGTGGCACCTCCCATACGAAGTTAAAACCTATTATTGACTAATGTCAGTTCTATGGCACCTAGAGTGCTGAAATTTTGTGTAAGTCCATCTAGCATCAATGTGCGTAGTTGTACCAAAAATGGACGGTATTGGAAAAGTGGGCGTGGCACCTCCCATACGATGTTAATACTCAATTTTGAATATTGTCAGTTCTAGGACACCTAGAGTGTTGGAATTTTGTGTAGGTGCATCTAGCGTCAATGTGGGTAGTTGTGTCAAAAATGGGCGGTATTGGAAAAGTGGGCGTGGCACCTCCCATACGAAGGTAAAACCTATTATTGACTATTGTCAGTTCTATGGCACCTAGAGTGCTGAAATTTTGTGTAAGGCCATCTAGCATCAATATGCGTAGTTGTACTAAAAATGGGCGGCATTGGAAAAGTGGGCGTGGCATCTCTCATACGAAGTTAAAACCCACCTAGAGTGCTGAAATTTTGTGTAAGTGTATCTAGCGTCAATGTGGGTAGTTGTGCCAAAAATGGGCGGTATTGGAAAAATGGGCGTGGCACCTCCCATACGAAGTTAAAACCCAATTTTGAATGTTGTCAGTTCCAGGACACCTAGAGTGCTGAAATTTTATGTAGGTGCATCTAGCATCAATGTGCGTAGTTGTGCCAAAAATGCCCGCTATTGGGAAAGTGGGTGTGGCACCTCCCATACGAAGTTATAACCTATTTTCGAATATATTCAGTTCTATGACAGATACAATACTGAAATTTTGTGTGAGTGCATCTAGCATAAACCTGCTTAGTTGTGCCAAAAATGGGCGGTATTGAAAAAATGGACGTGCTAACTCACGTACGTTCGTATATATTGTCAGTTCTATAACACCTAGAGTGCTGAAAATTTGTGTTAGCAGATCCAGTGTAAATAGTTGTGCAAAGATGGGCGGAAAGTGGCCGTGACCCTTCCCATTCGAAATTAAAAACCGTTTTAGAGTATATTCGACGCCACGATTCCTATATTGTTGTGTGAGTTAATGCAAATATAATATACAAATGACAAAGGGTGATTTTTTCAGCTATTATCTTTTTGGCAACACTGGTTTAAACAGCTGACGCACGTTTCGTGTTTTGTTTCACTGTCAAACATCTTCAGTTTGGTCTATAATTTAACCATGACCGTCTTACAAACGAACAACGCTTGCAAATTATTGAATTTTATTATCAAAATGCGTGCTCTGTTAAGAGAGTTTCTCGCGCGCTTCAGTGGTCAGTTTAATTGACCCACTGAAGCGGCTATTCGGGTTATTGTGACTAAATTTCGCACCAAATTTACATTGTTGGACATTAAACCACCAACACGCTTACGTAGAGTGCGAACTGAAGAATATATCGCAGCTGTATCGGCCAGTGTTAATGATGACCATCAATTATCGATTCGTCGCCGTTCGCAGCAATTGGGCCTCTGTTACTCAAAAACGTGGAAATGCCAAAATTGGCCTAAGCGGATGGACCATTTGAGGCGCAGTCAAGGTCAACATTTGCATGAAATAATCTTCAAACATTAAATTATATGGACCGTATTATCGATTCAAATAAAGATTTCATACATTTTTCTGAATTTTTTGTGTTTTTTTTTTTGAAAAACTTTCCTATAGCTTTTAAAAAATCACCCTTTATACAATACAATATACAAATGGGCGGGATTTGAAAGATGTGGAATTTTTTATTAGAATTTTGTAAAATTACACGTTTTCTTTTTTAGCACAATAGTAAAGAAAGGTTAAAAAGGGTAATATCCATTCGTCAAAAGCCTACTTAAGTCAAAAAATGGAAATTATTTTAATTTTTTAGTTTGTGTGTTGTTTGATTAGTGAACAATTTGATTGACTTTTTATGTGTGTTTGAATGTGGTACATTCCAGGTATTCCGTTAAGTAAGTTCTTCTTACGTAGACATTTTTTTGTTTTGGTAATGGAAAGGAGGAGAATCACATTCAACCTAAAATCAATTTTATTTTTGACAATTCTTCCTTTATTCGCCGCAAACTAAAGTTCTGTTCTTCAAAATTATCCATGGAACATATCCATTCTTTTAGTATCTCAGGGAAGTACCTTGATTATATTACCGATCCCATGAAAAACAATATAAAACCTGATTTTAATTTCCGTTTGTTATTTTGCCTGGCGAAGCGGGCGGGGGTTTAGCTAGCTATATATATAAGTGAATATTTTCTCTTTGTATCTTTAAATGCTACACAAAAAAATAAAGTTTGGATTCAATTAAAAAATTAACGAATTCAAATGAAATATTATTCAAATATTGTTCATATTCACTCAACAAAGAAATTCACATAAAAAGTTGAAAAAAAAAACAAGTAAAAACGGCGTTAAGTTCGGCCGGGCCGAACTTTATATACCCTCCACCATGGATTGCATTCCACAGAGGCTGTCGATTTTCGTAGAAGTCCGGTAATATTACAGGAAAATATAATTTTTTAATATAGCCAAACCAACTACAATACGTTTACATATAATAATACTTCACATCAATTCAAAATATATTAAATATTCTTATATATATATATATATATTCAAAAAGCTTAAATACCACAAATATTGATAGATAGTGGGTGCTACGGTTGGTTGTATTTCCATTCTATTTTAATTCCAAAATTTCAAAATCCATTATCTCACGTACTTAGGGCAAAATAACCTAACTTCATGATTCAACTCATTTTTGCCGAAAAAGTAAAAAAGTACGAATTTGAAAAAACCTTTTTATTTTGCGTGACTATGTAGTCAGAGGAATTTATACACCGAATTCCATGATTCTAGCTGCGGCCATTTGGTTGGTACCATTTTTATCCCCCTTTTTCCTATTTTACCCTCTTAAGAGTACGAATTTCTAAAATCTCTTTATTTTACGTGTCTACGTAATTAGAGGGATGTACGTACTGAATTTCATCATTCTAGCTGTAGTTGTTTAGTTGGTACTATTTTTGTCCCTCTGTACCCATTGTATGCCTTAAAGTACGAATTTCGAAAAAAAGCTTTTTTTGTGTCTACTCAATCAGAGGAATGTAGACACCGAATTTCATTAATCTAGGTGCAGCCGTTTGGTTGGTATCATTTGTATCCCTCTATTCCCAGTTTACCCCTTAAAAATACGAATTTGGAAAAAATACTTTTATATTATGTATCTCCTCAATTAGAGGAGTACCTGTTTCTAGCTGTTGTCGTTTAATATTTACCATTTTCTATCCCTTTTTGTCCCATTTCACCCCCTGCGAATAAAAATCACATTATGGTGTACGTTTTGGTTATAGGGGAATGCGCATACCCAATATCAAGTAAGTAAGTAAAGCAGACATATTGAAAAATATACTTAAATACTCTTAAATATTAGGGGTTATTATGGGTATTTTTAGTCCTTGCGAGGGAAAAATTTTTCCCTTTGTGCCGATTTCGCCCAGTCTCAATCCCAAACGATCTACGACTATAAGACGCATTTATGGAAAATTTGGACGTCCTAGCTCCTTTCGTTTAGATGCTAGCTTGCTTTTAACATCCGGGCGGACGGACATGGAGATCGTCTTAGAATTTTATAACGATCAAGAATATATATACTTTATAGGGTCTCAGGTCAATATTTCAAGGTGTTACAAACGGAATAACAAAGTTATTATACCCCCTTCCTGGAGGTGGAGGGTATAAAAATATTGGAGGGCATAGAATTTCGCTGCAAAATAGGATTGATATGTAAGAATCAATTTTCCTAATCGGCTTTTCGGTGAAATAAACTACACCGTGAGACAATTTTACACTTAGAACAAAATCATATACATATGAAACAGGAGATCTTTTTAGAAAAACTGTGTACTGAGTTTTTTATTTGGTGATATTTTCTAATTTGTAGAGTAGTTTTAATTTTTATTTTCTTACTTTTGCGAGACACATGAGTATCATTTGAAAGAGAAGAATATCTGTAAAAATCTTTTTAATTTTAATTTTTCTATATGTATTAGTTTAGCATTAACGACCATTTCAAATTTACCCCCTTGAAAAATTTTAAATGGTTAAAAATCATAACGTATTTATGAATGTTTTCAGTGGTTGTGTAAATCGTCGCCTCAATTAATAATAGCTTATTAGCCCATATGCTATTGTTTTTAGCTTATTTAGAGTCATAGTCATTTATTCTATGCCTAATGAAAATTTAGTCAGAGTGGGTCAAAAGTTCATTGGAAAAATATAACGTATAATTTCTCATTCAAAAATTGTCATCCTTAAAGAATGCGTAGAAAATAATAAATTGGTCAGTTTAGAGAATATGAACGTCATTATCCATATCCAATCCACAATAAAAAATGAAATATTACATAATGTGGAGATAGCAAAAAAATGGCAAATAGCAAAAAGGAAACACATTTTAATCGCATTTCAAAAACAAAATGTGCATTTTTCCCGCTTTTGAGGAAGCTCTATTTAACAACTTCCACATATTTTAATAATATGTTAATATCCCGTAACTTTTTACGAATAGCATTGATTGGAAACGAATATTTAATATGGAGTCACAGAGGTAATGTGTCCGCTTTACACCCATAAGGTCTCGGGTTCGAGTATTGGCTCGGGAAAAGGAAAAACGTTTTTGTTTTATTTTTTATTATTTTTACAGTGTTTAATTTTGTATAATTTTATCAATTTAAACATCTTTGCTTAAAAATACAAATTTATCGCTTTATTAGTTGTTACTTCAAATATTTCATTTTTATATATATAATATCAGTAAAATTAAATTAAATTAAAATTTATTCAATACTAATTTAATTTAATATTTATTTGTATTATATATTAGATCATATTAAATAAATGTTTTGTTAAGTTTCCTTTTGTCAGTTCTACCGAACAAAATGGTTTACTTTAGTTATTCACCACTCACAACAGAGGATAGCTGAGGTTAGATTAGAGTTCCGTAGTAGCAACCAGAAGGTCTGTTGTTCTATCCCCGGTAGCGGCGGAATTTTTAAAACAGAAATGGAAACTAGTGGTAAAAGTGGTTCCCTTACAAGATGAGCATCTTTTTCACTGCTTCAGGTGCTCTTTTTTTGTTGGGCTACGATATATCGTTGTCAATAAGTAAAAACGACTTATCAACGGTTTAATACTATTATGGTCCATACGAAATTCCAGGACTTTTTGAATGAACAATTTTAATTTTTGTACCACGATATTTCAATAGTTTCCTACCTCCACTAATTTCCAAAAGGTGACAACAATATAAACACATGGAAACGTGAATGTTGAAACTCAAGACTGGCTCAAGACTTTTTTGCATCTATATTTTATAGAATGTGGTCATCATGGACCAAATATCATGATAAAGGTAGTGGACAGCCAAGTAATAAATGTCACCAGCAATTAGTAAATTTGGATTTTATCAACTACAGATGATGAATCTTTTTTCCATTGTTTTTATTTTATTTAAAAATACAACTTTAAAAATAGTTCTGCATATTTTGTCATTACACAGGGTTTTCCAACAAGAGGTGTTATTTTGGTATTTAAAGAATAATTCCATTTCTGAGATAAATGATCGGATGTTTATTTAATTATAAAGAGGAAGGTATGCCGTTAATAATGAAAAACAACATCAGCCAAATGGCCACCACGACCACGCTTACAGGACCATATCCTTTTCATGAAATTTTCCATAACCAAATCGCAAAGTGGCTGCCCTATGTCCTCGGTAGCCTCACGAATTCTATATTTGAGGTCTTGAATTGACGCTGGGCTGTTGGCTTAGACCTTATCTTTCACATGGCCCCCAAAGGAAGAAGTCGCAAGATGTTAAATCACAAGATCTCGGTGGGCAATTGTGATCACCTCTTCGAGAGATAACATGGTCCGGAAACTTTTCCCGTAAAAGTTGCTTGTGTGGCACGTAGCGCCGTCTTGTTGTTCAGATCATTCACCGTAACTGTTGATCCAACCTCATTTTCGAAAAAGTAAGGTCCAATGACCCCGCCGGACCATGAACCGCACCAAACAGTCACACGATGAGGATGGAGAGACTACTCAACAATAACTCTTGGGTTTTCCGAGCCCCAGATGCGACAATTTTGCTTGTTGACGGAGCCACCGAGGTGCAAATGGGATGGATGGAATTCCGGATAATTTTCATTCATGAATTTTAATAATTTCAATGCGTTGTTGAAGCGTGTGTATCGTTCCATTTTTAGTAATGGCGCAGATTCTACTTGTCAAATGTCAAAGAAAAAAGCTTCACAAGTGACAGCTACCGAAATACCGGGTGATTCAAAATAACACCTCTTGTTGGAAAACCATGTATAACATTGACATTAATTTTCAGAAAAATTAGGGCTGTTCAGAGTTACAAGCCATTATTATCGGCGGCTTTCGGCTGATTTGCCGGCTCGTTCTGTGATTCGATCACACCTATTTATTTGACAATTTTGGGAAAATGGTAGGACTAATTTGTATTGGTTTTTAATACCGTTTCTTTTATTTTTGGCAAGTAGTTCAATATACGTTAATATTAGCCAATGTTCCCATAATTTAATATTATTTTCCCATACAATTATTTTTTGGGATTAGGAATCCATTCCCAAAATTTATAATATGGATGAATTTAATAAATATATTTGCAATTGCAGCGTTTCATGTGAGGCATATTTAACCACACATTTTGAATATCATAATCCTTCCAAAGATTGGTAAAGCTCTACCTACTTCGACACTCTAAGAAGTGCAATAGAAGAGCCACGCATACTGGAATTGACTTATATAAATGCGACGTCAAATCAAAATAGAATCTGTAGACATCATAATATAGTGGGATACCAAATTCAAAGAAAGATCCATATATTTCTCATTGGAAGTTTGTCTAAGTGGACATTTATTTTTTCTTTTGTAATTTTAAGTGGGTTGTCTGTTTTGCTAGTAAGATTTGACTGAGTTAGAACTCCGTCAAGTCTCGGCGGCGTGGTTGAAGTCGATATGAGTCGATGAAATCGGCGGCGGCGCGGCTCGTGCAGAAACATGCGGCGGCTGTTTTTCTTTAAGCCGAGATAACAAGCTGCGATAACAAAAACGTTAATAAAAATTAATTTTTTTGCTCAAAATAAAAAAAATATTTTTTCACATTGTCGTCAACACTATATAGATATATGTATCAAAAGAAATTTTCGAAAAATACCTTGTGTCGACTTTATTGGACTTAGCCTCGATATCCATCATTTTGACTTACACTGGATAATTATCCAGGCTATGTCAACAATTTTTAACACAAAATTATTGTTTCAAAATTTGTTTTCACACACACATTGATATTGCTTTTGGTGACAAATTTTAAAAAAGATTTTTTTACTTTGAGTGAAATTTTAACATTTTATTTAGATTATTGTTATCACAGCTTAGTTATCCAGTCTTAAAGAAAAACAGCCATATTAACTGAGCTCATAAGTCGTTTTCCCTTGAGGACACAGATATAAGATTGTCTAACCAAGTGAAACTTGTCTATTTTCACTTGTCTCAGGGCATTTCTGTGTGATTTTATTATTTGTTGCATAACTTATAATGCATTTCCAAGAAAATATCTATTTTGAAATGCATGAAATTTTTGAATCGAATTCGATTATTTACGGAAAGAAGAAATGTCTGTAACATCTCTATTAGAAATAAAGATGTACATATTGAGGGTAAAAGTCATTAATCGACTACCAAATTAATGATGTATCAATTGTTTTCTGGGGGGAATTTCTGCTATAAACGCCTCCGTAACAAATTCCCTCGACAACCCTTTTGGGCCGAAGAGAGGACCATTCATTCAAAGGATCTCGGAGTTAATGTTGTTGTTAGTTCTTTGCTATTTGTTTTTGTGGATGTGCGTGTGTGTCTTTAAGATAATGATTATATTTATGGTTATTTTCAGATGTTAACCCCTGGAATAGGAATTAGAGCGAGAGCTGGTAATTGCTTCTTAATTAATGCGTTGCATCCACATTTAAAAGTCTTCAATTTCATGTGACTGATTGGTGGTGGTGGTGGTACGTTGTTCCTCCACTGGTCCGTCTCGTCATGATACCACCGCATTATTATGAGGATCCGTGTAATGAACAACAACAAAAATTATAAATGATAAAGTTTACATGCATGTGTATGTGTGTTTGTTTGCTTGTAGATTGAAGTAGAAGCTGCCGAGTACACCTTGTGTGTCGGCTTGCTGCTCCGGTAAACCCCAATTAAAAATGCATTAGCGTTTGCCGTATTTTCAACATACAAAACAATCGTCGCTCATATTTATTTATACTGCTGTTGTAGCTGCCGTAACAAAAAGCAAATAAATACATGCTCATCAAATACTCGTAACACCGAAAACAACAACAACATCAGCAGCAGCAGCAGAGAAGAAAAAGAGGAGCAGCCAGCCACCAGAGCTTCCAAACATCTTGCGTCGAGTTGAGACTATCATCATTAGCATAACAACGGTTTGGCTCACAAAACGCATTCAACACCGACCGGCTGAGTGACGGACGAACGGTCGGACGGGCGCACAGGCTGCTCGTACTCTCTGCCCGACAAGAGCGAGAAATGTGTTTCGTTTGCGGTTCAGTTTGAATTCTACATGAACGTTTTGGTTTCTGATAATGACGTTTAACAATTTAATTAAAATGTAATTAATTTCCGAGCCATTATGTAAACTGGGTTGGGTTGTGTTCTTCTTCCACCTACCCCCGCCCTTTGATTTGCTTTCTCTCTCTCTCAGCTCCATGGCCCCTTTAATCAGTGAGGGACACGCACAGTGTTTTAAAAATACTTTTGGTTTTTGCTAAATTAATTTGCGTTGCTTCTTTTTTCTACAAATTTAAACATTTGTTTTTAAAATAAATAAATAAAAGAAACCCAATAAATATCTAATAAAAAGCTATAAACACGACGCGAGCCATCACTTAAGCGAATGCTTACGTTTACTGCAATGCCAACAGCTGCTCGTAAAAAAGAAATTATCCACGTTTAATTTATACATGTATGGACGGACGGACGGACACATAACCTGTTTTTGGCACTCTAAAATATCTAACAATCGCTTTGGCAATTAGCATTAAACTCACCAAGCTACTATAAATTTATTTCAATATCATTTGTGTGGGAACACTTATCGCTTGAAGAATTGTTGATCAAATAACATTTCCGTTATATTTTTTAATTTTACCAAAAGACATAATATTAATGGTTTTATGTGATTGCTATTAAATATTAAATGAAAAAATTTCGATTTTAAGTTCAAACATTATTCGGCTTGAGCTCTTAGGGCAAAGGTCAAGTATTTTAATTTTCAAAAAAAAATATTTTTAAAAACTTATTCGCACCCTATGATATCGATATAAGTGTCACTTTAAAGGGGAGAATATCTGTTAAAATACTTTAAATGATTTCTTTATATCTGTATTAGGTTAGCATTAACAATCATTTCAAATTTCTCCCTCAGGTATAAGAATGTCATTTAGAATATTTTTAACAGAAATTCTCATCTTTAATTTGACACTTATACCACTATCATAGGGAGCGAATAAGTATTTAAAATATTATTTTAAAAAATTGTATTCATTCCGATTGCTCAATATCCACACCGTACATTGAAATCGACGACACCATTGGATCAGTGAATCGCTTGTGTGCCAACGAGGAGCACTGGGACTTACGTGCATTCAAATCTACTCTGTTTACTCGACCCCATTCAGAAATGGCCAATAAAACTCATCCATCAATCGCCTTTTGTCTTCACTTTCTTTAAGACTTGGTCTATGATCGAAAGAGTATCAATTAATGGTTCTTAACGCTGAACTAATACAGATAAAATCATGTTATTTAAAGTATTTTTAACAGATATTCTCCTCTTTAATTTGACACTTATACCGGTATCGTAGGGTGCGAATAAGTATTTAAAATAATTTTTTGAAAAATGTTATCCTTTTGAAAAATTGTATTTTGTCCGATCACACCATTCATTGTGATCAACTATACCATTGGCTCAATGAATTGCTTATGTGCCAATAAGGAGCACTGGGTTTTATGTGCATTAAAATCTATTCTATTTTCTCGACCTCATTCAGAGAAGACCAATAAATTCTGTCTCATTCATCAATCGTATTTTTTCATTTCCTTGAAGACTTCGTCTATGACCGAATGAGTATGAATGACAGAGGTTACTAGCAGATTGGATTCAAAGTCTGATCAAAACGTCATCGATGGAAATAAGAAAAAGAAGGGGCACAGAAGCACAGAGCCCTGTGGTACTCCTGCGGTCAACCTATGCTCGTCGCATGATAATCCATCTACAACAAGACATATAGTGTGATCTCTTAGGAAGCTCGATATAAATTGAAAGAACTCCTTACCAACACCAAAATGTGGTTATGTTCAATAAGAGTGCGCCGTGTCAGACTCTATCAAAGGCCTTGGAAATATCTATAGCAACGACCTTACTCTCCCTAGTTAATAGTAAATTAAAATGATTTTTATGTTGATAATAATCGCTTAGGTTGCTTTAATCGCTTCAAATATAGTAAAGCGAGCTCCAACATCTCTGCAGTATTTTTATTAAATATAAAAAATATATAGCACCAGTACATCGGGCAATTGACTTCCACGGATTTGCTTTGACGTAGCATTGTACACTCAAAATTGGATGATGCAACGTTCAATATTCTCCTTCAATGCATGGATGGATATGGTCTTGCAGACTAAGCTATATGTCTTCAAAGAACTCTAAGGACTCTATACAATGTCATGTGTCACCATTAGATCACAGAAACTAAAGAGAGTATAGGACCAGAAAATGTCTCATACACTAATTAATTTTTTCACATTTTGAACAATGTATGCCATCATTGTTTAAAGCACATATCTTTCACATCAGAATAATCCAATTTATGCTGAACGAATTTGGTTAATTACACTATGTAACAAGATTTTTGTCCCTGGGTTGTAATTGTTATTTCCTAGTCAGTTAGGTCCCAAAAGTATAGAAAACAGCTATTGTCGCAAGATAACTTTGCTTTGCAAGGCGGTTACACCAAGTTTCCTTGCTTTCTTTGCCTGTGGGACAGCAGGAACGACAGCGCACACTACAGTAAGCGTGAATGGCCACAACGAACTGAATTCACAGTGGGGAGGAACAACGTCAAGTGGGAGCCCTTGGTGGACCCCCAGAAGGTACTGATGCCACCACTCCACATCAAACTGGGTCTTATCGTTAAAGCTCTCGACAAAAATTCTTCAGCGTTCAAGTTCCTACAAGACTTGTTCCCTAAGCTCTCTGAGGCGAAAGTTACAGCCGGTATCTTCGTTGGACCACAAATAAAGAAAATCGTCGAGTGTGAGGAATTCCCCAAGAAGCTCACTCGTGTTGAGAAAGCTGCTTGGATGGGTTTTATGTCAGTGGTACAGGGATTCCTAGGCAATCACAAAGCCGCAAACTACGTGGAGCTGGTCGAAAGTCTGGTGGAGAACTACGGCAAAATGGGCTGCAGGATGTCTCTCAAACACCATATTCTGGATGCACATCTTGACAAATTCAAGGAGAACATGGTAGCATATTCAGAAGAGCAAGGCGAGCGCTTCCATCAGGATATAATAGAATTTGAGCTGCGATACCAAGGACAATACAATGAGAACAATGATGGGAGATTACATTTGGGGATTGATTAGAGAAAGTGATTCGCTGTATAAACGCAAATGTCGAAAAACCTTCTGATTCTGATTTACTTTTATGTTTTTGGTTTTCTGAAGTTTTAATAAAATCTAGTTTGATTTATATGTGCTGTTCTGTATGATTTTCTCTGTAGTGAAAGACTCAAACACGTTTTTCTCATAGTTTTAGCATATTTTAATGAATCACATTGTCCTGGTCACAAAAGCAAAGTTTCAGAGGAATATTAGGTGGTTTCCATACTTTTAAGACATAACAGACTAGGAAATAACAATTACATCCCAAGGACTGAGAATTTTTTTATTTTTGTTACATAGTGTTATTAGCTCTATCGAACACCAGTAGAATTGCACCGAATTAAGTTTGTTTTTCCACAGCTACATGTGGATTCACTGAACCCCAAATGAGGCAATTTTGAAGATTAACGAGGCGATTTATGCTGCGATAATAAAAACATTAATAAATAGATAATTTTTACATTTTTATTTTTTACTTTGACGCCAACTGCAATATAAATATTTGTATCAAAACTAATTTTCCAAAAAGAATTTTTATGTTGACTTTTTGAATATATTTTTTTAAATTATTTTTATACACACTTTTATATTGCTGCTGACGGTAATCTTAAAGATATATTTTCTTATTTTGAGTGAAATTTTAACATTTTATTTCGATTTTTGTTACCACAGCTTAGTTATTCAGTCTTACAGAAAAACAGCCCTAACATTGTTATTAAAGTGGAGGGCCATTTTTAGTAACTTTAAATATAATTTTTTGGTTGGCAACACCTTACCGCACGCTTTAAACACAAATTTGGACATTACGTGCATTTTATCACACTCTATATAAAGGGTGGGCCATTTAAAATTGTAGGTTAGAATCGGCTATAAAAAAATACTGATAATTTTTTAAATTTCTGGTTTTATTGAGTAGGTTGAAATTTGCCATTAAATAATGGAACACAATATCATTCATATGACTACCACGACTGGCTCGGCTGTACTCATCCGGTCAACCCAATTTTTCAGTACAGCCCAAAATATACACAAAACTGACTCGTTGTGCATGTATTGGCTTCTCAATAGTCACGGGTGGGTTCTCTAAACCCAATAAGCGGCAATTTTGCTTATTGACATAGCCACCGAGATGAAAATGAGCTTCATCTCTTCTCGCAAATTTTCCACTTAAATTTCTTACAGTTTTCGTTAAAGACTCACTACTTTGGAAGTAAGTTTTCAATATTTCCCAATTTTGTTCGAAAATGCAATGAATGTTCTTCTACCTTTCAAAGTCAAAGTAATCGGTAGTTCAAATTTCAAGTTTTAAATAGCCCACTCCTCGGTTTATGTTGTAAATACAAAACTACTATAATTTTAAATGCATCCTGTTGATATCTTTATGCACAAAATAGACGACTAATGAGACCTTTCGTTTAATTGAGAGATTTAATTTAATTGTGATTTAATGATTGAGGTTAATTGATTTTCAAATTCAACTGAATCTAGAGTATCTGCATATTTAAAGAAAATAGTTTAATTGTTTTTTTTTTTTCGATACAAATCAGAAGAAAGATTTCCGGTGGGACATTTCACGGGATTTGACATAATTTTCAATTCTATCATTCTACTTAGTTTAGTGATATTTCTTATCTTTTAAGTCTAGTACATTCTAAACTTACATCAATCAGAAATGGTGCAATATATTAAAAGTGGAAGAAATAATTAAGGTCAATTTAAATATCACAAATATTTGCATAGTAATAAGATTGCAATCTCGACGACTGGATGAAGTAAATTGTAAATGTTGACAAGTAAATAATTCATATATTATGGGGTCAAATATTATTTATTGCACGTTTGAATAGTAAGAGATTACGTCTTGTAAAACGACGATCGAAAGGAAAATGTGGACAATTTCCACATAAAAGCTATAGAATATTATCAATTGGAAATAATCCAATTTATTTTTCCTTGTTCATGAAAATGTACTCCCTGTTTCTGTAAAATGTGTTCGACTGGAGTCGAAAGAATCGTCTAAATTAATAAACGCAATTATTTTTTTTTGCTTTAAATACTTATACGCACCCTATGATTCTGGTATATGTGTCAAATTAATAAGGACAATATCTGTTAAAAATACTTTAAATGACATGCTTCTATCTTCTTATCCATCTAGCATTAACAACCATTTAAGGTTTTCTCCCTAGTTTAGTTAGATTATTCATATTTTATTTTTAAGAGGGAAAACTAGAAATGGTTAAATTATTATTTAAATTATTTTTAACAGATACTCTCCTGTTTAATTTGACACTTATAGGATGGGAATTAGTATTTAAAATATTTTTTGGAATTTTGTCTGATTACTCAATATCCACACCGGACATTGAAATCGTCGATACCAGTGAATCGCTTGTGTGACAACAAGGAGTACTGAGTCTTAAGTGTATTAAAATCTACTCTATTTACTCGGCCCCATTCAGAAATGGCCAAGAAACCCTAACCAAGTGTCTCATTCTTCAATCGTCGTTTGTCCTCACTTTCTTGAAAAATTGATCTGTGATCGAAAGAGTATCAATGACAGAGGTAGCTGTCGTCATAACGTCCATTATTCATTTTCCTATCGGATTTGCCAAATAATGAGTATAAACTAAGTGGCAAAAATATTGTAAGTTATGGTCTGAGAGAATTCTTATCGTCAGAATTTTATGATGATCTTAACCTTCTAGCTACTCTCTTTATGGGTCAATTTGACATTTTTTTCGAGAAAACCAAAAAAGTCATTTCAAGAAAGAGGATTAAAATATTCATCAAAAAATTGCCGGAATTGGACAGCTCCATTTTTAAATGTTCTTTTAATTCTGTTCCCTAGAAATCATCATAATTTACTTTCTTATTTGAAATATTCATATAAATCCACTCTTATGTGGTAAAAGCTTTTTCTTTTACGAAAAAATTTAACTAACAGAACAACAACAAGGCAAACTTAACCCTATGAAATCTAAGTTCTGCCAAGGAAAGTTTGAATTAATTGAGCCACATTGTTTCTCCAGAAAAACCTAATACAAGCCACTGTGCAAAACTTGCGATGTGTATCAAATTAAATTATTATTATTAAATTGAATTTGTTTTGCATGAATGTGTTGGCGCTAGCCACCATTTAATTGGACGAGAGGCGGATAATTTTGTTACCTGGAAAACGATGCGAAAAGATGCGTCCATGACGCGACAACAGCCAGGGATACAGCGGATAAGTGTCTCGTATCAGATGGGGATTTCCAAACGGTGGATGATGAGGGCCGGGCGGAAATATGCCCAAATGATGGCCATGCATAAGATGAGGAGGCAGGTGAGTTGGTGGTCCGGGTGGACCGGGTGGCGCTGGAGGATGTGGTCCCGTTTGATGCTGATGTTGGTGATGATGCTGCTGCTGTTGTTGTTGTTGCTGCTGCTGGTGGTGGGCCAAAACGGCGGCCATTTGAAATTGGGCAGCCAGCAGGTGAGGATTGGAGGCGGTGGGTCCATTGGCTGAGGGAGGCATTAAACTGGTAGAGGGCGAGTGACCCAGTACCGTAGGTGCTGGGCCTTCACCGGGTCGTATCATGGGCAGGCTGGTGGGCGCCTGCAAAGGAAATGGCCTTACCAGGCCGGGTGGCAGAGTGGGCAAACTTTTGAATAAACGTTGTTCCGCCGGTGAGGTGGCCTCCCGCGGCGAATGCAAAGGGGTGGTGGAGCGACTACTATGCGTTTGATGTTCGGCAGCTTGCGGAGATTGTGCTTGATCGCGCGAAGAGCTGTTACATTCACGTATTGGTGAAATGGGGGGATCCCCTTCGGGGTCAGCTAAACATAGCGCTCCTCCTCCTCCGCCACGATTTATCACAGATGTGCGAGAATGACTGGGCGATGATGGCCTAGCGGCCAGACAGCGGCTATTTCGTAATTCCAAAGGTTCTAGGGCCGGATCATCGCGAGGGCTGCTGGCACGAGGTGGTCCTATTATCCTTAGACGCGGATTTAGAGGAATCTTGGAGCTCTCCTCATTGCGGTCGCCGCCCACCAAAGCATCTATGGTAAAGGCCAGCTTTGGCTTAGTGTGCGGCGTGGTTACTGTGGCTGTAGTTGCCACAGTTTTGGCTGGCATGGTGGCCGTTGCCGTCGGGGCCGCCGGGTTGGGTTTGCTGGCTACAACAAAAGGGTTGATCGGCACCAGGGGCAGCATTGTCAATGGTTGACGGCTACACGTGACCATTGGCGAAAAGATTTAATGACACTTTTTGCTTTCGTTTTATCTTTTATCTTTTTTGAGGGTTACCACAAACTAGGTTGGACACACGCGATAGATATTCATGTAAAATTGCTATAGAAATATTTGGCACATTTAAGGGGAACTGTCAACAATAAAACCGTTAATTTGGGACAGTACAACGATAAACTGTTTGATTTTTGATAACGCTAACGAACGAGTCACAATAACACAAAGGGGCTCTGGGGCGACGCGTCGCTAGCCGCTTCAATTGAACTTATTCGGAGAGCGGCGCATTATCTACCCGAGTCGCGACTCGCGATGGTGGCTAATGGAGCGTAACCGCTATGCTTCAGCGGACAAGAAACAAACTGTTAACGCCATTATTGAAAGCTTGGAAAACACGCTGTCATTGTTTGCGGTTCCAGTTGCAGTTGCTGTCGCTGCGTCCAAAGGCAGTTAGTCAATGTATCGCAATGTGAGTAACGTTTCGTTGGCGTAGCGTTTGTTTTGTTTCGTTGTCGGGTATTGTAATTTGAACAAATTATTTTAAACGCTGACTCGAACACGCACGCACACACAGTCACACACGGGCACTCACACTTTCACGCACTTTATCGTTTAACTGTAACATTTGGCTTGACAAGTAGATATCGCTTATTTCGGCCGTTCGTTCGTCCGTCCGTTCATGCTGCCACTGCCCGGTTTTGTTTTCTTGTGGCAGCAATTAGCGGATTTGAAATTAATGGGCCGTGTTCATTGTTAACACAACCGCGTAAATAGCAACCGTGTGTTTTTCTTTGCCTCTTCTCTGCTTCTTCTTTCGGTCGCTCGGTTGTTTGTTCGTTCGTTCGTTTCGAGTCGATTCGATTTTAGCCGTTGAACCGGTAACGCGCTGAAAGTTTCACTCACTGTAATTGACTTGCAAACTCAACTAAACTGAACTGAACTGAACACGGACGATGGCCTCATCGACAAGTCAACGACAAATGGTTCGTCGTCGCATTCGTCGTTGGTTGTTTGTTCATCCATCCATCCGTCCGTCCGAACGAACAACCTCAGCAGCTAACAACATGTTGTTGCCTTCTAACCAATGTGCGGCAAGCTTCGTTCGTGAAAGAGCACAAACAACCAACGCGCCAAAGGTGGTAACATCTCTTTTTGTCCTCTCCGCTTTGCTGTGGGGAGTTGAAGTTTGTTTCGTTTTGTTTGTTTGTTTTCGGTGGCTCTTTCCCCCCTTCCCCCACCCCTCTTTCAACTTTAAGTGCCAGAAGAGAGTTTCAAACTTGTTTGCTTTGCAATGAACATCTCTCGAAACGTGGAATGCATCACCATTCACACACACACACACACATACACAGATGAGGATGTTGGATGCTCATCATTTGTATGTTGGGGGGATTTTCTGCAAACATTTTCACACCAGCTAATAACAAACAAGCGAGGCAAACCAGGAGACAACGAGAACGACGACGACGAAGAAGAGACAACAAACAAACAGAGTTTGCCTCGACAATACTGGCGCATTTATTCCAGCAAACAACAATGAAGAAGACAAGGAGCTGAATCTTTTTAGACGCTATGCTGATGATAATACAGACAGACGGACGTTGTGGAACAGTGGCTCCAAATGAAAAAATGGGAATAAATAATAAGCTTCTAAAGGTAAATTGGGAAAATCAAATTCGTTGGAGGGTTAAAAGGGGCAACATTGTCCATAAATGACCATTATGAATATATAAATATAAACATGAAGTCTATTACAGACTGAAGAGCTTTTGGAATTCCGGAATTTATTGATTTGCAATTTTCTGCGATTTTGAAAACTTTTTAATTGCCAATGATGAATTTCTGGAAACATGTAGTCTATTACAGACTGTAGGGCTTTTGGAACTGCAGTATTTATTGATTTGCCATTTCCCGGGATTTTTAAGGTACTTTAAGGTTAAGTAATCCGTTTGATTTTGGATTTACAACACAAACTTTGCGTAAACAATTAAAATACTTAGAAAATCGTTAATCAAAAATTTAGAATATATTCATTATCAGCGATTACTATTTTGAAGCATTCATTAATCGTCAAAATTGCCGCATTTGAGACAATCCACTGATCGCGGATTCTTGGAATGCAGTCATCACTGGACCATTAATCTTTGAAAATGGGACTGGACAAGCAGTGAATGTTGTTGGCGACCAAAAAGCAAAAGCAATGACAAAAGCCATCGAAAACGAAGTAGAGTAAAGCATTTCACAAAAAAAGAAACCCCAAGGAAAAAGAAAGGCGTCGTCAGTATGAGGAGATCGAAATGCACGATACCAGAAACTTCTAATAAAGACTTCAGCACCAGTCACAGGACTCAGGTAATGACATAATTTCTTGTAGGGATGAGGATGAATATCTGATATAGGGTGGACCATTTTAAATTTGAATTACCGATTACTTTGACTTTGAAAGGTGGAATAACATTAATTATTATTTTCAGGTTTATGTTTGGCATATGAAAAATGGGACGCTATATGCTCGAGCCAAATTGGGAAATCTTAACCCATTATTTCCCGGTATCCGATCCTGTTGAAATTTTGTCTTGCTTTTTTGAGTACTACCTAATTTTGGCTCAATTATGAATATTTTAGGCAATATTGGTTTTCAAAATATGGCTGGGGTAGTTTTCTACCCCTTGTGCCGTTGTATGTTTAAATTATTAATAATAATGAAACAATCACGTTAGCATTACAGTAAAGTAATGCTAAAACTTTTCAATTTCATGTGAAAACATAATTATAATCTTTATTTTTTGGATTTTAAAGTTTTGCATGTATAGTATTTTACAAATATCAAAAAATAGTTGTTAATCCGTCCAGTTTTGCAGAAATCTCATTTTTAGTTTAGGGATAGAAAACTACCCGTCTGGTCATTAAATGGTTAAAAACATAAATCTTTGGAAGTGAGTGAGTCTTTAAAACAAAACGTAAGAAATTTACGTGGAAATTTTTCAAGAACAGATAGGCCTTCATGAATCTCATTTTCATCTCGGTGCCTACATTAATAAGCAAAATTGCCGCATATGGGGTTCAGAGTCACTGTTTGGTGTGGATTTTGGACTGGCGGCATCATTGGGACATGTACTGCAAAATTGGATTGATCGGATGAGGTACTGCCGAGCCTGTCGAGGTAGTCATATGAATGATATTGTGTTCCATTATTAAATGACAAAGTTCAACCTTTCCAATAAAACCAGAAATTTTAAAAAATAATCAGTACTTTTTTATAGCCGATTCTAATTAAAAGTTTTAAACCGCTCACCCTATATTAGGATAGGTCAGATTGGATTATTTAATGATGATCTGTAAAATATTTCGTTGGTGGGTCAAGCCGGCTGTGAGCTAAACTCCTGAAAACATCTATAAAATCATGCTTTCCCGTGTAATTATTTTATGTTGCATTTTTGTCCACTTTTTTCGGAATTAATAGACCCCTTGGACGCACTTTAAATATCAATTTCTATCCTTGTCTTAGAATAACTCATTGGTTGTATTATTGGACGTTTAGATTGTTTGTGGTTTTTCAAAGTGACAGTTAAAAAAATGATATTTCTCGAAATGATGTTTTAAAAGTTGTCATAGAAGAAATCAATACCTTTCGGATGATGTCTAACTGATGAATATCGGACGACTGACTCCATTTTTTGTGAAATAATTTAATACAGGAGATGGTTTTTAAGAGCCAAAATATTCAAACTCTTTTTTAACAAAAATGAACGCTGCGGCGTCAAATTCCTTTTGGTGTCCATCATTTAGCCATCATTCAAAAAGTATTGACAACAGCTATTTATTTTTTTATAAAATACTACCATCAAATACGGAAAAGTTTTCATTTGCCAAAATGAAGAAAAAACAGCCAAAAACAGAAAAAATGTCATAAAAGTCCAATAATTTAAGGCAAGAATACAAATGTATATTTAAAGTGCTTTCAATGGCCTATTAATTCATAGAAAAATTGTGTACAAAAATGCAACATAAAAAAATGACAAGGGTAAAACTTGATTTTAGGGGTGTTTTCAGGGGAACAAAATATTTTGCAAATCCAAACTCAATTCGTTCAATTTATAAATGTCCCTTAGGATATGTTTGGGCAGCTCGGAAAACTCTCCTACGCAGACGACCAAACTCTTCTCTTTTATCCTCCACGCTAGTCTATCAGACATCTAAATCATCACAGATAAAACCGTATCGCTATCAATTCCCTCGAATGATTCACAATTCGTCTATCTAGAAACGACGAAACTGACGAAGATAATGTAAGTCACATTAATAAGACAAGAAGTATCTTTGCACGACTGAATAAGATATTAATGATAAAAATTTTAGGTAACACCACCAAACTGCGAATTTTTAATACAAATAAGAAGTCTGATCTTCACTATGGAAGCATCGTTTGTGAGGGAGTTAATGAAAATATTTTGGCCAAAAACTATATCAACCCACAGGACAATAGAGATAGAGGCAGTCATAAGACCTCTTGGCGACGTAAGATGGATGACAACACTTCATGGAATCATTTGAAGATATTTGGCAGAAACCGATATGAATTTACGACCCTACGTTCCTCCTGGAGTTAAATGAATGAATGTAGCTATCACCCAAATGTGTTAGCTATTAATCTTTTAGATGAAATTGACGAATTAAGAAGATTGGAGGGACTTGCTGTAGTCGAGTGAAAATAGATTTTAATGAACGATTTACCGATTCGATGGTATCGCCTAAGAACGGAGAGAAAACATACGCTTTTGATACAAAATATGCACGTGATGTTTCATTCGAGTTTCTAGGCTATCTAAGCGTTGCATGAAATACATCATTCCTTCAGATCTCCTCTATATCCAACACCAACTACATCAAGCAAAAGATGGAATTTATGTAACTCCCACAGAGATCGCACTATACGTGTTGTTGTAGATGGGTTCCCATCCGACGAGCATAGGTTCCGTCCCTTCCTCCTCCCTTTATTTATTTTCTTCGACGACCGCTTGGATCGGACATCGAATCCAATCACGGATGACAGTAATTTCGTTCTTAATAGAGTGGATTTTAATGCACGTCACAAGCGATTCACGGGGATCCAACGTTGTCGTCGATTACTATGAACAGTTTCGATATTGAGAAATCGAACGTTCTTGACGTTCTGGGCATGAAGATACATTGTGATATTCATTGGACAAAACATGTATTTGATGTGGCAACGCTTTAAGCGTTTAAGCTTTTTAAAGTAGTGCAAGAAATACTTCACTTCCTCTGATCTTCTCAATATCTACACTACCCCTACATCAGACCTAAGATCGAATACAACCGAATACAACTGGTCAGTTGCTTCAAGATCTTTCTTGGAGCTACTTGAATGTGTTCAGAGGAGGCCGATGGTGTTGGTAAGCGACGGTAGGATATCCAATTCTATTGTCTCCCTTGATCACCGTCGTAATGTGGGATGTAAGTCGCTGTTCTGTCGACACTTTCATGGTGTTTGTTCTTCGGATATTAGCGATCTCATTCCGAACGTGAGGACGTTCGATGTAGACTCGCATTCATTTGTTGGAGATTGGACTTGTGGCCGCACGAAACATTACAAAATGAATTCATTCTTTGTGCTACTCTTATATGGAATCGACTCCGACAAATATCTTTCCCCCAAATTATGACACTCAGAGTTTCAAAACAGACGCAATGTATTGGATTAATATGTTGGTTCAGCAAAAAAAGATGCACCAAGATCATCATTGGTGACGGTCTATTGTCTCTCTTGAGCTCCGTCGTATTGTGAGATGTGTGTCGGATATTCGCGATTTTATCCCGAACATGAGGACGTTAGTGGACCTTATTTTTTGACGATTTGACAGTCGGCCGTACTACACTTTCCGTATGTGGAATCAATTTCCGTATTGGTTGTCGGGAGAGATATCTGTCTCCCGACAAACAATACTCCCTCCGTACTTCTTCCAAAACCTTAGCTTCCTTCCGCCCAGACAATGTTGGCTCAATAAACAAGAAGTCATAAAGGATAGAGGGTTGAATAATTGTAGATGATATGGTTAATGCGGAAACAATTCAGAAGTTCATCGCTTTTTAAATAAATGACATGCAGATTCGAAAATTTTAATGTATTTCTTGGTTGAAATTGTATTGGCCAACAATTATTTACATTCGGTTATTCGTGAGAACACATTTTTAACTTTTTTACAATCGTCTCAAATCATTTTTTCTGAAGAAGGATACATTTTTGTTTGTTTTTATATTGACTTGATCCACTGTGCGGCGTCCAAGACGTCTCCGTTGTACATACCACAATGCACATGTATATATATAAATGTATGTACATTCATCTGTATTTGTCTATACATACAGTACTCGTACATAGTCGTGTTTGTTTGGATGCCCTGTAAATTTATTTGTAAATGTGGGCGTCTCCTAAATGAGTGCCTGGAACATTGGCGCTGCACAAATACAAAAAGTGACGGAGTTTAAACGTAGCGCAGCCATTAAGAAAAGGGGTTCATCTCGTCGGGGGCTGTTGTTGTTATTGCTCAACTGGATGCTGATGCTGCTGCTGCGGCTGTGGTGTAGAGGTGTTATTTGTTCGTTCTGTAAGTAAGTGCTGGTAATAAACACCTCATCTTAAACAGATACGAAGGATGGATGCGGACGGTGGTACGTACGTACGTCCGTACGACGATGTACAATTGCTGGCGGACGCCTTCGAAGAAGCAACTTCATGGAACAGAAACGAGACGAGCCGTTTGGAAGGCTGCTGCATTGGATGAAAGACAAGCAGCCATCGTGTTTTCAATGAAATGCTTAATGAAACTTAAACTATTCCGAGTGGTTGACGGGAACATTTTTTTCTCACAAACAAAGCGGCGAGTTTTCCAGTAGTTGGAATTTGAAAAACAAAAATGGCTACTTTTTGGATAATTAAAAAAATGCATTCAGCCAAAGTTTACCCTTCACCATTAGACGTGTTCCATCCACAAAAGGAAATTATTTAATTTAATTGTCATTAATAGGTTTACAAATTAGTTTCAATAATGATATATTAGTGAATAAATCGTATATCTAGACTGAATGTGTTATAACTTTATTCTATAAATACAGATGAGTGAAAATAGGAATACTGTAAATCTGTTCGTATTGGACTGGACTTCTATTTTTTAGCAAAAAAAACAAACTGGAGCAATTGTTATGAATAGAGACAAAATGTAGTTTAGATCTGAATACGGATAAAATGTAAAAAATATTATAAAAGTCTGCCTAAGAGTCGTTTGAAATTAGGGTAACGAAGCAAAAAATTTGGAAAATCTGAAAAATAACCGAAAGTGCTAAAAAGGAGAAAATAAGACAAAATAATATAATATTTTAGGTACTGATTCAATATGAGCATCTCCCAGTGGCCCGGACGCGACATTCGCACAAACTTCGCTAAAAAAGTAAGAAACAGCTAAAATCAATCAGCATTTTAGTGTTCTAAAGCACATTTTGAAAATATGTTGTCAGGATTTAGTTCAAATTAGTACAACAATTATAAACATTAAAACGGACGCTACAAAAACTTTTGAAGCTCTTATAGAAATATACAAAGTTCAGATTTATGAAATATGAGAATTGTATCTTAGATTTTTTTATTAAGTACAGCAGGAATATGGACGCGACAAAATAAAAAAAAAACATGTAAATAAAAGAGAACAAGTTAACTTCAAGTTTCATAATAAAATTAAAAGCTATTAGTGTGGCCTGATTTAATTTTTTTGTGGACCTTTTTGGGACCTTTTCCTAATTCATATGGACATCTCCCAAAAAATGTAATGTATGTTTCAAATTTAAAAAATCGAACGAAAAATCATCGATTGGGGCTTGCTAGCTCACAATTAAGAGAGTTGATAAGGTGACAGCATTGTTAGCAAGTGGTTTCTCTTTACTTTTCTCAGGAAGAAACATTCTTCTCAATCGAGTGAATTCCATACAAACATTAAGCCCAATCGAACATGTCTAATATGTATTCGTGTCATGTTTGAATACTTTGTGCCATTGATTTTCTTTAAATAAATATATATTTTTCAATATTTAATATTTTAAGCGCAAGTGCTCCTTTTTTACAAAGCTGAGTCAGGGCAAATAGAAAATGTTAACGATTTTTTATTTTTCTTGCACTTAAAGCTTGCCGCTTAAAGAAGAAACCCATCGAATCACTTTGGTTTATTCTTGCTGGTGCAACGATCACAAATTCTCGATGAATGCCATTATATCAGTGTCAGGTTCATAGCTACGAGGATTTCGTACATGTATGTTGATACTATGTTATGGAAATTCTTTTATTTTCTTTTCTTCAGACAAAGTCCATTGTAGAACCACGGACATTTACACACCTCGTTGGAGCCAACTTTTATTTTACCCTGTCACTCAGGGTTGCCAGATAAATTTTTTCCTTGTCCCCAAAATTGTTACAAAAAATCCCCGATTATCCCCAAAATATAAAAAGTTGTTTCATTTGAAAAATTCGACCAAAATGAATGATGTTATTGATTCTTCAACAACTATGGAATATTTTGATCATCTTTGTCCCCAAAATAGTCATGAAAAATCCCCATTATAAAAAAGTTGTTGAGAAAGTACTTCGAAACGAAAGAGTTCATTGGTTTTGCTAAAATTGAATATCCCTGAGGATGATCGTCGATGACGATCGAAATATAGGAAAAGAATAAATAAATAAAACAATTTAAAAAAAACTAAACATCAGTTTTTTTGATTTGTTCACGACATCAAGCCAGACTATCACGAAAAATAAAAGAAATTGTTTTATTTAAAATCCAGTAATTTCGATATAGACAAGGAAACAAACAGTGGTCTACTGCTACAATTAATGCATACGTCATTTTTTAATTTTATACTAAAGTATAGTCTAACAATTTTACTCAGTTTGTAGTTTAAATGAGTAAATAAAACAACTTTTGAGTAAATTTTATTTGAGTAAGTACGTTAAATTTCAACAAGAATTGTTTGATATGATGCGGGACATTTGTACGTAAAATATTTTGAATATGCTAACAAGGAGCTCGGATTTGTGGCTGCTAATCTAGCAATATCTGCTTTACAGAACCATCGGATATGTTTATCCCCTGAGACCCAAAAAGGTGAATATCAAACTGTTTACTCTTCTCTGAAGGGATGTGCGGTATCTTGGTATTTTATAGAAATTAGAGTCCTTGATCCCATAGAGTTGATGGCATCCAAATAAATATTAAATCTACTTTGCTACATAACCACGTCGCAACATCTTCAATAGTGGCTTTATAGACACTGCAGATATTGGGTAGCATACGAACCAAGTTAACGGGAGCCGTTAAATTGTCCTAAAGGTTAGTTTTACCTAAGTCAAGTCTAATCGCCCCTCTAGCTGCAATCTTCTTGACGTCTGATTGACTATACTATACTGACTGACTATACTATACTGATTGATTATATTATACTGTTGAAGTTATCCTAATTGCTCAGCTGATCCAAGTAGAGCTTCTTATACACGGCTGTGTAGATCCAGTGGACGACTTTTACCGAAAATTCCTAATTGTGGTCTCGATAATCATTCTGTAGGTTATTTGATTTAATTAATCAACAGAATAATTTGACTCATTACACATTTTTGTGTGGATGTATGATTCAAGTAGATTCTTTCTCTGTATTCCCTTTTTTAATTATCTTGTATCCTAGGAACCATGGCTTTCAGTCCAAAATTTAATGCCACAATGGCGATGGCAGAGGAGTTTCCAACTTAAATTTTTAAGAGTTTTCTGAACTTTTTGAAGTCGTAAAATAGATAATATTTAATCGTTCAAAGATTTTTGCTTTTTAGGTGTTAGGTGCAAATAAAACTAAATTATTTCATATTTTTTCTCGACGTTTCGTTGGATTGTTTGCAACATCATCAGGCGATGTTGAGTCATTTGAGATACCTGAAGACAATTAAATAAAGGGTGATTTTTTAAGAGCTTGATAACTTTTTTTTTAAAAAAACGCATAAAATTTGCAAAATCTCATCGGTTCTTTATTTGAAACGTTAGATTGGTCCATGACATTTACTTTTTGAAGATAATTTCATTTAAATGTTGACCGCGGCTGCGTCTTAGGTGGTCCATTCGGAAAGTCCAATTTTGGGCAACTTTTTCGAGCATTTCGGCCGGAATAGCCCGAATTTCTTCGGAAATGTTGTCTTCCAAAGCTGGAATAGTTGCTGGCTTATTTCTGTAGACTTGACGTAGCCCCACAAAAAATAGTCTAAAGGCGTCAAATCGCATGATCTTGGTGGCCAACTTACCGGTCCATTTCTTGAGATGAATTGTTCTCCGAAGTTTTCCCTCAAAATGGCCATAGAATCGCGAGCTGTGTGGCATGTAGCGCCATCTTGTTGAAACCACATGTCAACCAAGTTCAGTTCTTCCATTTTTGGCAACAAAAAGTTTGTTAGCATCGAACGATAGCGATCGCCATTCACCGTAACGTTGCGTCCAACAGCATCTTTGAAAAAATACGGTCCAATGATTCCACCAGCGTACAAACCACACCAAACAGTGCATTTTTCGGGATGCATGGGCAGTTCTTGAACGGCTTCTGGTTGCTCTTCACTCCAAATGCGGCAATTTTGTTTATTTACGTAGCCATTCAACCAGAAATGAGCCTCATCGCTGAACAAAATTTGTCGATAAAAAAGCGGATTTTCTGCCAACTTTTCTAGGGCCCATTCACTGAAAATTCGACGTTGTGGCAGATCGTTTGGCTTCAGTTCTTGCACGAGCTGTATTTTATACGGTTTTACACCAAGATCTTTGCGTAAAATCTTCCATGTGGTCGAATAACACAAATCCAATTGCTGCGAACGGCGACGAATCGACATTTCACGGTCTTCAGCAACACTCTCAGAAACAGACGCAATATTCTCTTCTGTACGCACTGTACGCATTCGTGTGGTTGGTTTAATGTCCAATAAAGTAAACTGAGTGCGAAACTTGGTCACAATCGCATTAATTGTTTGCTCACTTGGTCGATTATGTAGACCATAAATCGGACGTAAAGCGCGAAACACATTTCGAACCGAACACTGATTTTGGTAATAAAATTCAATGATTTGCAAGCGTTGCTCGTTAGTAAGTCTATTCATGATGAAATGTCAAAGCATACTGAGCATCTTTCTCTTTGACACCATGTCTGAAATCCCACGTGATCTGTCAAATACTAATGCATGAAAATCCTAACCTCAAAAAAATCACTCTTTATAAGATAAAAGAAAAGAAATCTAGCGATGCTGAATTATATTCCATACGATGGAAGAAATAGCAAAAAATTTTGATATGGTTAGGATGCCCTTGCTTTAAATGTTCACACACACAAGTGTGAACTTTTTTTGAAAACATTGGAAAACAAATTTAATCACCGAAAATCGTCAAATTGGATTCAATTAAAAAAATAACCAATGAAATATTATTCAAAAATAATTATAATACCATATTAAAAGAATCAAGGAACAAATTTGTAAGCCAATTATTGATAGTGTTTATATTCACTCAGATATAAATTTACAAACTGAATAAAAATATTGAATGTCGTTAATAAAAAATAAATAAAAATACTCGATGAAGAAAGTCGCACTTTGTATATCATTTATCATTTTGATTGATCAAATTTGAGAGAAGAAAATAAAAAAATAGCCATTAACAATACAAAACATAGCTATTAACCTAAATGTGGAAGGTTTATCATTGACATTCACCGTGAATGGGATTACATGAGAATGATGTACAATTCAGACTTCAGAATCATCACTCAGCTCCCCCTAAAGCTGCAATAAAAGCAACATACATACACATTTAGGATATTCAGAAGAGTGTTCCGGTCGTTGTATGTGCATTTGTTTGTAACACCCAAAAGGTAGCGAGATAGACCCATTGTTCATTATACCGATCGACTTAGAATCAATTTTTGAATCGATTTAGCAATGCCCGTCTGTCTGTCCATCCGTCCGTCCGCCCGTCCATCTATTCTTGTAATCAAAGTACAGGTCGTAATTATAGTCCGATCGTAACAAAAATTGTCACGAGTTAGTTTTGCGGTCCAAGAACGAACCCTATTTAGTATAAAGGAAATCGGTTCAGATTTAGATATAGGCTTCATACAGATGTCGCTCCCGACTTGACTTTTTCCGCTCTAGAAACCACATTCGATTTGCTTCAAATTTGGCACAGTAACTTATAATTAAACTGGAAATATATATGGTGAATTTTGGGCCAGATCGGTTCAGATTTAGATATAGCTCCCATACAAATTTCGTTCCCCATTTAACTTTTTGCGCTCTAGAGATCACATATTTTAACCAATATTCTTCAAATTTGGCACAGTAACTTAGAATTCAACTGGACACATCTGTGGTAAAAGTTAGTCAGGTCGGTTCAGATTTATATATAGCTCCCATACAAATTTTGCTCCCAATTTGACTTTTTCCGCTCTAGAAACCACCACATATTTTATCGAATCTTCTTCAAATTTGGCAAAATATCTTATGTTTCCACTAGAAACACCCATGGTGAAAATGGGTCAGATCGGTTCAGATTTATATTTAGCTCACATACAAATTTCGCTCCCAATTTGACTTTTTCCGCCCAAAAATGTTATATTTGTGTACACCGTAAGAAGCTCTATAATTACTAAAAAGAAGAAAATAATTGAACTGCAGGTTTTCAGGCCTAAAAAAGTTATAAGCCGTGTATATAAAACAAAAAAAATGACCGAAGTTATCTAACGGGGATGTTAAGTTTGCAATCGCGCATTCTTCGCACCAAACACTCGATATACGAAGAAAGACTTTTAAGTTGAAGATTTAAGATTGCAATATCCTACTACCTACCATTTTAGTCATTAAAATATAATATCATCGGATCAATCAGCCAGGCGGACGGATCGATTTATCTAAGAAATTGAACGGACCATGCCCACTATTGAGTTGGGTCTACAAGCATTGGTGTAGGAGGGATATTCTCCTGGGGGCTACAGCCCCCAATTTATTTTTTGTTAAAAAGTCAAGAAATATTTATAGCTGCACGGATAATAGGGCTGTTTTTCTTTAAGACTGGATAACTAAGCTGCGATAACAAAAATCTAAACAAAATGTTCAAATTTCACTCAAAATTAAAAAAATATTTTTTAAATATTCCGTCAACAGCAATATCAACATGAAAACAAAATTTGAAAAAATAATGTTATGTTAAATTTGAAACATTAGGGTGTTTACACGTGAATATGTTTTGTATTTATTTATTCACACGCAGCTAGATGTTTGACAATTTAATTTAAATTTTAATAAATATACAACAATGCAATGGCAGCCCTTATTCGCGAAACTATAAAAACCGATGAAACAACTTTAATTAAATCCAACCCTTTTTTCACGTGCAATTTGAAAACTCATAGTGTTTCTTTTTGTGTTGACAATGATTTTTACTTTTTCCGAAACTGCAAAAATTAAGTACTTAAACTACTTTTTGTGTGACGCAGACAAATAGTACAAATTATATTATAGGGCTGTTTTTCTTTAAACCGGGATAACAAGCTGCGATAACAAAATCGTTAATAAAAATTTATTTTTTTGCTCAAAATAAAAAATTATTTTTTCACATTCACCAACTACAATATAAATATAAGTTGCAAAACAAATTAAAAAAAATATTTTGTGTTGACTTTATTGGGCTTAGCATCGATAACCATCATTTTGACTTACACTTTATAATTATCCAGGCTAAGTCAAACATTTTTAATACAAAATTATTTTTTCAAAATTGATATTGCTTTTGGCGACAATTTTAAAAAATAATTTTTTATTTTCAGTGAAATTTTAACATTTTATTCAGATTTTTGTTATCGCAGCTTAGTTATCCAGTCTTAAAGAAAAACAGCCTTTATATTAATGTAAAATTCTGGGGAGGGCTAAGATTTTTCTAGAGTGGGCTTAGCGCCTCCCCCCAGGACCACCCGTACTACGGCAATGTCTATAACATTTTAACATTCTTAGAAGAAAGAAATATATTTTTATTTATTTTTAATTTACGAAAATAATTTACAAAATCTTCATCTAAATTTCGGTGGAACTTTTTTAACGCCAGAAAAAAGCAAAGCCATTTCGGCTAGAGTCGATTGCAAATTATAAAAAAACTATTTTTGTTCCCAACAGCTAATTTAATAAAAAAGTTTTAGTAAATTAGTACTTGATAACTAATACAAAATTTTCAATATTTTCCCACTCGAAGAATATTATATTATGTTTGCCAGCATTATGTAGAAACAATTAACCAAATAAGTAATTGGATGTGATTTAAGCGACCGAAATTTCTGTGACAGATTTTTTCTGTAGCTACAAAGGTGATTATTTCTTTTCTGTAAAATATTTCTGGCATTTGAGAGTGGCGTATACATTTTGAAAAAGTTCAGGTGAGCCTTGTTGACAATTTTTCTAGAAATTGACTTTTGGAGTATATAACCAAAGTATTCTGAGCTGAAATAAATATTTCCATTACATATAATAAATAAGAACAAACGAATATATAATGAGGGAAAATAATTTGTGATTCCGACCAATTGAAAATTACATCATATAATTTCTACATCGAGCATCTACTATTCATACACAACCACGTGTTAAGCAGTGGGTGCTTGTTTTTCTTTCAAAATACACTAGAACTATTCTCAGCTAATTGATCATTTGAAAACGTTAATCCCCCAAATCCCCACTGACATTCAAATTTGCGTAGTGGAATAGTCTAAAACTACAGACAATTTATCACCGGATTACTACAGCAATTTCCCACTTACCAACTTGAAAGTATGGAAATACGTCACTTCGTTTAGACATGACATGATTTTCCGATCACACATTGCACAGACAAAGACGAAGACGGAGAAGAAAAATGATGAATAGAGACATTCATATTCTCGTGGAAAAATCAAATTTAATTGACTTTATTTCGAAGGAAATAAAACAAAATACACACACTCATCCATACATACATACACACAATATACTACTCGTCGTGCATAACATCACATCGTCATAGAGTTGAGTGGAGTTGAGGAGGAAGGCAAGAATCCCCATTCAACGAAACGCCGAACATGCAACCAACCAACCAAACCAATACTTAACGAGTGATTAATTTTCTCTTCTTCACTTCTGTTCGGGCTGCCATTAATTGTCATTGTCAATGGAATGAAATGAGACTGCGACTGAGAATGAATGGTAAGTGATACAACAAAACTCACACACAATTGTTCGCTCACACTCTCACAGCATATCACACATGTGCGCCGTGAGAGCCAACGACGACTAACTGACTGACTGGCTGCATTGGAAAAGTATCACCACTATGTTAGGTGCAGCCATACATACATCCATATATACGAGTATGTGCATGGACAGCTGCTGTTACAAACAACACGAACTACGAACTACTGCCAGTGGCCGCTCATTAGATTCCACGATCCACAAACAGCAACAATTTCCAGTGGCTGTACAGCAAGCAACCCTGATTGGTGGTTGTGCCTTCAACTATGCGCCAGAAAGAGATAGTTATCTACACACACGTATAAAGAGCAGAGAGTAAGAAAGAGCAAATGCAATGTTATGAGACCCTCAGGCTTAAGTTGACCAACAACCTCTATAAACACACACACACTGCACACTCTGTGTATTCTGTGAGTGCTCTGTGTGAGTTGGTAGTGGTGGGACAGCCATTATACAACGATTCATTTAATAATTGCAAATTATATTGAGCTCATTATCACTGTTTTATGTCTGTCCCAATTTAGATGATAGTTTCAGTTGCTCTAGCACCCCACTCTCCACTCTTTTGCACAGATATTGAACGACGTACGAACGCGCGCGCTACAACTACCATTTGGCGGCTGTCATCGGCAGCACCAGCCAGCACCCAACAACAGTGGAACTGGTATTTCTTTTGCCTACTTGGCTTGGCCACCACCACACCACGTCAATTGATTGGCATCGGCGAATGGTTTGATGTCAATCATATCACATACACCAACACCAGTGACACCAACAACAACAACGACATCATCATAGAGCAAAAATATAAAAACTGAGACAACAACAACACTGTGACATTTCCACTCATAGAAAATGCCGCCTAGTCAATGAGCAGATGATGAGGATGCTGAAGCGGCGCTGACGATGACGATCGATGGTGACAATGTTGATGACACTGAAACGTGGCAACATTCCTCGTTATTGTATGAGAGCTCCGAGATCCTTAAGTAGATGCCAATTAAGTAAACATATTTAATTGTAACATTTCAAGTTCAACGAAATATGAGTTATAGTCAACCCGGAAACACACTAATAAATAATAAGCGTGTTTTATTCGACGAACTAAAAATCGCAATAATTTGGTGACACATAAAATGGATAAATAGGCAACGTCAGAAACTATTTTTCTGAAACATTTGGATGGAAATTCTCGGAAATGTGTGATTGATTATTCCGGTGTCGTATATTTGTTTTATTTCATTACTGAATACGTTTGAACTATCTAAAGGCATATATCGCGACCTAAGCGTTTAAAGGCCCTACGTCCAATATTTAAAATTTTACAGGAGAGACAAAATGCTTTCTATAAATTTTTAAAATAATAATTCCTAAAAACTTTGAATGCAATTTTGTGGCATTTTAGTTTTTTTATTATTAATTCAATTTATTCATTAGATATATTTACAATGTAATGTTTTGCCCCAGCGCCTTACAAAATTACAAGAGAAGCATTCTCAATTCACGCAATAAATGTGATTTAAGATTTGTCTTAAATCATGAAATTCTGGATACATTCTTTAACGCTTGGGGAAGATGATTGAATTCAGAGCAACCATTGTGTTCTATTCTTTGTTTAGTTATTTCAAGACGTCATCTTTTAATTCTTAAATTTGTTCTATTTCTTGTATGGAAAGCAGATTGATTAGTATGAAATGTAATCGCACGCGGACCAAGGTTTCTAACTAATTTGAACATATACATGAGCAGTCGCATTTTATATAATCCATGTACCGGTAACATTATTTGGAGACATCTCCATACAACGCAAGAGTTGGATAAGTACGAGGGAGGTTATAGACGATTTTAAGTGCCTTGTTTTGGATGCTTTGCAAAGACCTCAGTTTCTACACTTTTCTTATAAGCATACACCATGGGTATATAATTGAGATGACTTTGGACTAATGAATTGTAAATGAGCAGCTTTGTTTTAATATCAAACTTATTTTTAAATTTGTACAACATTTCAATGGCTGGTGCTACTTTAGCTTTTAAATCTTGTATATGGAAGTTCCATGATAAGTTGTTTTGCAAATGAATTCCCAAATATTTTAACGATTCATAAATTGAGTTCCTCCAATGTTAATAATGAAGGGATTATCTTTTTAAAACAATGAGGACAAAAACGTATTATTTTTGTTTTGTCATTGTTCAGCACAAGCTTGTTCAATCTGCAGTATTCCAATATGGCTGAAGCATCATGTTCCATCTGATACTTTAATACAATGTCATGATTATAAGGATAAAGAAGAGAAATATCATCAGCATACATTACTAGCTTCCCATACAGTTTGAGCCTGGGGATATAGTTCAAATATATTGTGAAAAATAATGGACCCACAACGCTATCTTGAGGTACACCGTGTTCAACATAGCCAGTTTCACCTTTTCATTCATCAATTTTAACAAATTGTCTTCTGTTTCTTACGTAGCTCTCCAACAGAAGTAGAGAACTACCCTGAATGCCATAGTATGACAGCTTTTCGAGCAATATGTCATGATCGACCTTGAGTTCCACTCCTCTTTTTAAAGCCAAATTGCAATCTATATAACTGATTGATCATTAAGATAACTGGCATAAGTTTTTCAAAAATTGTATCAATCAACGGCAGTAAAGCAATTGGCCTGTAGCCTGAGGGTTTTTAGTGAATTGCTACTTTTGGGAATTGGGATTATTTGAGCAATTTTGATTACTTCTGGGAAAGTAGACGTACGAACCACATCATTAAATATATCTACCAAGTGTGTGCTTATGAGCTCTTTGCATCTAATAATAGCTCTGCTCGATATACCATCATATCCTGCACTTTTGTTGGAGTTGAGACTCGTTATTAGTTCAATAACTTCCTCATAAGTAGTACAATTAAAAATAAACATAGATCTGGACTGAACAAGGGTATTGAGCTTATTACATATGGATCTTCACAGCGTTGTATTCGATCCTTTAACAATTTGGGAACATTCAGAAAATAATCATTCAGCAAATCACATTTCATTTTCTCATCATTATCTCCACTCAAATGAATTCATCTTCGCTCCTTCCTTCCTTCTTCTTCTTTTTGAAACCATTTTTATGTAATGCAGAATAAGTTTTTTGATTCTGTTTTGGGAGCATTTATGGACTTTTTCGCTTTATACATTTAACGATGTGGTTGGACTTAGCTCCTTCTCCCACAAGGTATTTAATTCATTCGGAAACAAATTATGTTGTTCTTATTTATATTGTCTTGCAATTTATAAATAAACTAAGAAGTATTTTACTTCCTCTTATGAATATAATAAAGTCGCACTTCAATGCTGCTGGTTACATATTATTAAAATGGAAAATATTAAGAATTATAAAATAATAAATATTGACAAAAATGATCTAACGCGATATACGTTATCTCAACATTAAATATATTTCTGTTACAAATTTATACTTATTTCACAGAAAATAAAAATTGATTTTGAACGTAAATTCTCTATATGATGTGCAATTTAAGGATATGTAGAAAAGTTGTCAGTACATATAAAATAAATCAATAAAATCAACTAATTAACATATAAAGATCAAATTTGTATATGTACAATCGAAAAGTATGGCTTATAAATATATTTATTCCGAAATTTTTTACCGTAGACCTTGGATAATAATGAAGGATTTAAATTTAATCTAATTAAAGGACCCTTGTTGACTTTTTGTTCCACCTCCTAAAACAACAAAATTAATGTGGATTACCCAAAGTGTCCTCTTTCATTTTGTACGAACATAGCGTTTCTAGCAGAGAAATTACAATAAACTCGACCCGAAAATGAATAATTCAGTTCATAGTTTTGCTGTGTTTAGTATCTTCTTTCAGAATTTTATAGACATTTTCATGATCCAAATCATGGTTTAATAAAAGCTGCTGGCCTGTGATTTCGGAGCAATTAAGACCATCAAGAAGATGTGATTCCCAAAAAAGGTCTACCAAAAAATTAAATCATACCACACAACTTTTTTATTATGAAACTTGAAGTTATCTTGTTCTCTTTCATTTTTATTAAAAGTTGAAGTGTTATAACGAAAATTACTACTTTTTTGCTACGAGTGGAAATATATGTCGCGTCCACTTTGTCCCGTCCGAATTTCTGCTGTACCTGATTAAAAAATCTAAGAAGTAATTCTCATATATCATAAATCTACGAACAAATATATCCAAAATATATCAAAGTTCTCAAAAAATCGCAGAACTTTGTATATTTCTATAAGAGCTTCAAAAGTACTTCTTTTTTTTTGTTCAATGTAAAATTGTTTATAATTTTCTACTAATGAATTTTTGTGGTTTTTCAAGGTGATAGCTAAAAACTCATATTTCTTGGAAACATTTTAAAGAGGTATTATGAAAAATTAAGAGAAGGAATCAATACCTTGCGAATGATGCCTAAATGATGAATAACGGACGAAAAATGACGTCACTGACTCCATTTTTGTGAAATAATTTAATGCACATGATGGTTTTCACAGCCAAAGTGTTGAAACTCTCTTCACAAAAATTAGCGCTGCGGCGTAAATTTTATTCTGATTTTCATTATTTTGGCATCATTCGAAAGGTATTGACTGCAGCTATTTATTTTCACCTTACCTCTGTGACCTCATACTAAAAATGCGTACCCATTCACTTGTGAAAATGCTATTCGTAAAATGTTACGGGATAATAACATATTAGCTACTTTTTTGAAAGTTGTTTAAAAGAACTTCCTCAAAAGCGTGAAAAAAACATATCTGGATTCTGAGATGCGATTAAAATGTACTTCAATTTTTTTTGCTGGGTTAGTATGATAGTGGTATAAGTCATACATTATCCGTTTAAAATATGGAATGGTTTGCGTTTGAGTCAACTGCAAAATATTTTTCCACCGAAGCATATCATAATATCCTACTACAGGGTGGCGCAGAATGAACTTTAAAAAAATGGACAACGTTGGTACTTCTAAGGGAATCACTACGCATTTTTCTCAAAATTAAAAAAAAATGAACAAACATTTTTTAATTTAATGAACTATATGGTATGAATTCTTTATAACTTTTTTATTATTATTCTTTCTTTTTTTCAGCATTTTGTGAAGGAGACTTGGGGAATTAATTATGAATCATCACACGATCGAGCAACATACACAAATAATTGAATTTTATTTTTCAAACAACAACTTAACTGGCCTCCACGTTCACCACATATAACAGCTCCTGACAGGTTTCTTTGGGGATATTTGAAAGAAGGAGTGTACGTTAACAAACCAAGAACCATACTCCAACTAAAAACCTACATTCGAAATAAAATCATGGCCATTACACCCGAAATTTTGCGAAAAGTTATGGAAAATATGCTAAAAAGAGCACGTATGTGCGAAGCAGTCATCTCTATAATATATATATAATTTTCAAAGATAATTGCAAAAAAAAACCTCAATTATTATTGATTTTACTGTATTTAAAAAAAAAAATATATATATATATAATCGCATAAATAAAAAAGTTGTAAACCATTTAAACCATATAGCTCATTCTGCGCCACTCTGTACTATATCGAATTTTTATAAAAAATCATCATCGGTGGCACCTCTAAGAAGCAATACTTTCATTGGACGCATTTAGTTAGACCACTTTCATTCTACTCAAATTTTAAAAAATTAAACAATTGAAATGGTAAATCTATAAAACCAAAAAAATATTTTATTTTTATTCGAAAAAGTAAAATTTCCTTACCAAATATGAAAGCAAAAAGAGAATATTTTTTATTTCCAGACAGAATTTAAAAAAATGAATACAATTGCAGGTTGTTCTTGGGCTGTAGGGGCAGTTTTTTTAAAAAAAGTTTTTCACAATAGGAAATTCTCCTGCCACTCTCTGCAAGCTTTTGTCAACCACTGTCTAATTTGTCGTCTGTGGTTTTCCACTGTGTTCCTATATATTTGAGCACAACCGTCTGTGTCTCTCTTATAATTAAGCCTTTTTCCAGGGGAGACGTCAGTTATATTTAGCATTTCCAATATGTATCTCCTTGTATAATTATTCTCTTCCGCTAATATTTCGACGTCATTAAAGTTTGGTTTATGTCCCGTCAAGGTACAGTGGGCTGCAAGGGCAGTTTTTTGCTCAATGGGTTTGTCAAGAGATTTGTGTTCTGTTTTATGTGATGAAAGTCTGGGTTTCAATTTATTTTTCGTAGTGCCGACATATACCTTCTGGCATATGTCGGACTTGTCACCATTGCATTTTATCTTGTACACGACGTTTGGTTTCTCTTCTTTCTTGATTTTGTCCCACTAAATAGTTGGTTGACGGTCCTGTGTGTTTTATATGCCAACTCAAATTTTTCCTTGTCGTAAATATTATAATGTTTTAGTCTTTCGGATAGTCCTGGAATATATGTTGTGGATTTATAAATTTTGTTTGGTCTTTCGTCATTTTTGTTAAGTTTTTCTTCCGTCGTTCGCTTGATTAGATTATTTATTAATTTTTCGGGAAAGTTCATACGCAGTATATTTCTAATTTTGGATTTGTTTGTTTCGTGAAATTCCTTATCACTGGTTTGTAGGACCCTGTTTATAAAATTCGTCGCGGTGTTTATGATTGTTCGTCTTGGGTGCTTAGAATAAAAATTGATTAGACGTCCGGAAGCCGTTTGCTTTTGGTACCAGTCAACTTTCAGCAGATTCCCTTGTCTAATTATCACCGAATTCAAATATGGTAGTTTATTGTCCAATTCATTGTCCATCGTAAATAGTATTTGTCGGTTGAAAGAGTTTAATGCGTTAAGTATGGCTTCTACTTCACTACGCTTTACAATTTCGAATAAGTCGTCTACATATTTAGTCAGTACTCTTGGTTTTTCTTTTATCTTTTCCATCGTTCCGTCCAGCAGTTCTTCCATAATGATGTCAGCAATTACAGGTGAAGCTGGTGACCCCATTGGCATCCCTTTTTCTGTTCATATACCTTGTCTTCGTACTTGAAATAGCGTGTCTCTTTAATGCAGAAGGTCAATAATTCTATGAAGAGGTCCCGAGGTATTCTTGTATGTTGTTCAATTTGATTCCATTTCTTATCTATTGTCATTATGGCTAATTTTATGGGAATACTTGGGAACAAAGAAACCACGTCAAATGAAATCAATATTTCGTCATTATTTATCGTCATGTTGCTTATCCTGGTTTTGAAGTCTCTAGCGTCTTTGACATTGTACTTGGATCTGGTCGTCAGGTAGATATTTGCAGAGTCCATACGCAGGACTCTGCGTATGTGTCGTGATGTCCAGTTTTTATAATAGTATATAAGTGATTTACCTATGATGTAAAATTAATTAATTAATTAAGGAAAAAACATCCAACGAAACGTTGAGAAGTAAAATGAAACGAAATAGTTTTATTTAAATCATAAGGATAACACTGACCAACATTTGCCCAACAACAATCAATAATTAAACAGAAAAATTAGCACATTTGACTTAGACCACTATCATACTAACTGGCACACATGTGGTGGAGTTTTCGCCAACAACATGGCTGTTTTACTTTAAGCTGCGACAACAAAAATATAAATAAAAATTTCAAATTTCACTCTTTATCCTTTTGTTAAAATTGTCGCCAACTACAATATAAGTAGTTGTGTCAAAACAAATATAAAGCATACAAATTTCAAAAACTTTTCCATATTGGACGTACATTTATTCTATTAACCTGTTCAAGGGAAACGAAATATCCCGGAAATCCAGAACCCTATAAATGGAACAAAATTTTCTATTTTTCTTTAAGCCAGGGTACAAAATCAAAAATTATTTTTTATCGTTGTCGCTAGCAAAAACATATTTCTTATTATAAGTAATTTTCCTTCTATTACTATTTTTATATTTTATCAATTCATTTCAAAAGGTTCATGTTTCTCAATTACTGAACTTTTTATCAATACACCCCATGCCAATGAGAGGAGCACTGTGCGATGCTGGGAAAAAAATCCCATTCAAAAAAGAAAAAATAATCGAAAAATGCTTGCCTGCCAAATAAAGCACGCCTTATATAACATCCATGAATTGCTAATCACTTCCATGAGGAAAATTCACTGAAACCTCTCCGCATAGTGGACAACCATAGTCGATGAGAATTTGTCGTCCACTTAGAGGAGGTTACATCAAAAATTCATAAATTGATTTTAATAACATATTTAATAATAAGAAATTTTAATTAATTAATTTTGATAAACAACCGCAAAAAAATAATTAATGGCTCGTCATAAAACAACGGTTATGTTTTTCTAACTAAGTGCAAATTTATCTATGCTACGGCTGCTAACGAAAATCTGTCAGTCTTTCAAATTAGTTTTAAGATTAGAAAAACTACTTTCAAAAATGGTATTATAAATACATGCACGCGCGTATACTTTAGGGAGCTTCACAGAGAAAATGAGTATAGGAAATATGATTTTGCATGGAGAAGATATTATTATGATTACACCAAAAATATAAATAATCTCAGAGACATTCCCGGATGGCACAGGAGGGGGGAAAATATATACTCACTAAAAAGGAAAAGGCAATTCGCAGCATAATTAATTCCTAGCTTTATAGGCCGTTGGAATTCACGGAATTTAAGAGGATGCCTTTATTTGGCAGCAATTATTTATCTTAGAAGCTAGGGTTACTAATTTAATTGTCACCTTATTGTTTCCATATTCAAATGTATCGCAGTATATGATGGGGAGTATACCACCAACTAAGCAGCAGACAGTGTTGTATTTCGGCTGCCATGTTGTCTGAAAGTTTAGCAGCTGTCGCACTACCACTAGTAGTAGTAGCAGCAGCTCAAGTAATTGTCTTTAAAGCACCAGTCATTACCTAATTACCACAGCCGTACAACTTTGGTTCAAGGTGTGGCGATATATTCGGCACAATGGCACACATACTTTTGACTTTTGTACATTATGTACAGTGGGTATGTACAGTGGAATATGTGTGTGTGTGACAATGACAGTGGACTTTTTTTCGCTAATCGCCATAATACAAGAGTACAAACAAACAAAAAAAACATCATAATGATTGGCGTGCACTGCATATAGATGGGATTATTATGCCAAACGGATCGTGTCCGATTTGGTGTTATTAAGTATTAATAAGGCTTGTCACTTTTTGTTTTCTTATTCTCGTCGTTGTTATTATTCAATGTCCTCCCCAAAATATAGCAAAACACGATTCAGCAGCAGTATTTAATTAAAAATGATTGATGACTTTGGTTCGGTCATCATCGGAATGCGAAATGAATTGAACTCGCATGAAACAAAGGAAGGCATTTCATCTAAAGGAAGAATTTTTGCATTTTTGAAGGATTCGAGAATGCAAAATGTGGGATCTATGAGGAACAAAGGGCGATAGAATGTACACTATGCCACAAAAGTCTACAAAAGTTTTTACATATTTAATTTATTTATTTATTATTTTCTGGAGCATATTCTGCAACTTGGATATAACATTATACATATGCCAATCAAACCCTACACACATACAAAAACTGCTGTGGGCCTTTTTCGTGCCTGAAGAACACAACAGCAGTTCTTATTTTACTCATAATTTAGTATCGTTTGTAGACCTTTCTGCCATAGTGTATATCTGCAATTTAATGTATCAGGTGTAACGACCGGTAAATACTCCGATTTAAATTGCTGCA
Organism: Polietes domitor; assembly: GCA_947397865.1. Classification (NCBI taxonomy): domain Eukaryota; kingdom Metazoa; phylum Arthropoda; class Insecta; order Diptera; family Muscidae; genus Polietes; species Polietes domitor. The sequence goes on from OX377618.1 coordinate 257,704,115, forward strand.
CCTCAACATTTTTTTGTGGATAGAGGAAACACAACTGGAAAACTCAAAGAACATTAGGACTAACCGCCATATATCTCCAACGAGGGCAAGAGTTATTACATTTTGAAATATTCATATTGAGCGATGGGGGCTTTTCAAATATAAAGATCACTCACATCATTAAGTCGCTAACTATTTTAAATTTTAAGTAGTTCTATTGATACCCTATGAACATTGGATGATATATCTCCAAGAAGATATTGCATATCTGCCACTTATAATTTTGAAGAAATTGATCAACATTATATTTTATCATATCATTCTATTTTCATCTTGAAGAAATATTAATATAATAAATAATTTAGATAACTTTTGAAAGCAATAAAGGAAAATTGTTTTGTTATTGGAAGTGAGTGTATATTTTGTAATTTCGTTGTTAAGTTCTGCAAAATTAACTCTCAACGATATAAGGCTGGAGATAGGTAGTAAATATGCTGCAAGAATAATGAAGATAATGAATAACACTGTCTTTGATATAGAATACTCTGGGACGTGATATTTTTTCTTCTAGGTATTGTCCAGTAGAACAAGAATCTGTGGTAAAAAAACACTATTTTTCGTACCACTTTTTGCACACATATAAGCCTGTAACTATGTTGACTGTCAACCGATTTTTACTTCCTCATCGGATTTGAAATGAAGATAAGTTAAAACTTACATAAAATTCATCAAAATAGATAAAATTGGTATAAAAAGCATGTCGACATTTAATAAAAAATCCCCAATTTTGGAACACATTTCCCCACTATAAGAATTAGGGTTTAAAAAAAATAAAATCTAGAAAATTTTTATCATTTTGACGAATTTCAAGATTTTTTTATTAGACCTGAATGCGTAAAATTATGAGAGGCGTGAACTGGAATGACCAAAACTTTTATTTTTGCAAAAAAATTAGTATTAACTAATAATTCTGTCAATGGATTTTTAAAAGCGGTGTTCTACTCCTTACTAAATGTGTTATTTACTGGCCCGTGAGCAGGATTTTCCCCTGGGGGGGGGGGGGGGGGGGTTTCATCTACACTCATAAAAAAGTTAACCCTATAATGAGTTAAAATTAACTAACATTTAGGAAACCAAGTACACTTTTACTAAATATAAGTAGAATTTTGCTGAATTTTTCCTAAATCTAAGTAAATTTTTCCTAAAACCAAGTAATTTTTTACTAAATTTAAGCAAACTAAGTAAATTTTTACTAAATCTTAGTAAAATTTTGCTGAAAATTTCCTAAAACTAAGTAAATGTTTACTCAAATCAAGTAAATATTTACTCAAACTGAGGACAATTTTGCTGATTTTTTTTCTCAAAACGAGTAAATTTTTACTTAAACTGAGGAAAATTTTATTTTATACAAGGAAAAAAAGGTGAAATTAAAATAAGTTCAATTTAACTAAAAAAATCAAACAAATAGCTTTGCTTCAGAGTATGCAAAACTGATGCAAAAAAAGACATAAGGAGTTGAGCCATTAATTCATTATTGTTGCGAAGGCAAGATAGGCGCTTTCGCAGTGGTTGTTTAGAATAATTCATAAGGTATTTAAGAAATAAGTCTCTGTTTTTAAGTTAAAATTTCCTAAATGGAATTTTTTCCATACAAAAAATTTCAGATTTTTTCTCCCTTAAAACCTTGGAAATATACTTCCACATAAGTACGAAATTACTCAATTGTAAGATTTTTTATTAGATCCACTAAAAAACATTAATTTACTAAAATATTAATTTAATTAACAACAGCCAATTTTAGCAGACTGCAAACTCTTTAGCAGTGTGAATGGTGATGTAAGATTGCAGAAAACTGCTGTTATGCAAAAAAACAGCTGTAATAGCAGAATAATCGCTGCTTTTATTAACAGACTTGTTATCTAAGAGTAGAACTTTTTAAAAAAGTTATTTCAAATTACATACATACATATCGAGGACTTATATTCATAAGTGACTATGAACAAAAACATAACTTTTCAGGAGAGCGAAAAAACTGATTTTCTCCTTAATTTGAAGAGAAATTATTAATCATTCTTCTACAGTTTAAAAAGGATTACTAATTAAAAGGTTTTCGAAATTTCCTATTATTCGCGGTTTCATGGTTCATAGCCACTTTTGTATGTTTAAAATTGAGAACTATGAACGTTGAAATAAGAATAAGATTTGTTGTAAACTCGATAACTTTCTTGTAACATATATATAGCCAGTCGCGAAAATCGCTGCAATTGATGAAAAATCCAAAATTCGACGTTGCAATTCTTATATTTTAATTTTATTCATTCATAATTCTGAAACTTTTCATACACAAATATTCCCCATGAAGTCAGCAATCACATGCCAAAGAATCATTTTGTATTATCAATATAATAAAAAGTTACGCCGGTTTTTCTAAATATACTTTTCACAATTTTTGACTTTACAGCCACCATTTTTCCTATTTTAGATTCATAACTGGGGAATCAAAATGCTATTAACGCGAAATGATGGAAGTTGATAGTACGATTTGCCCTAAATCTAGAAAAATGTTTTAAACAAAATCGTTGTAGCGAATTATAACCTTCGGTTTTATGCTGCTCCATTGATGAACTATTTTATTTCTATTATTTTTATGTTCATAGCCACTTATGCAGTCACAAACTAACGTGCGAGGGGATATCCAAATCAAAAAATTAAAAAAATGGTTTTAGAAAAAAATCTTTTCCAAATTTATATGACAGATGACATCCAAATCTGAGAATAGTTTGGCATCAAAAACTCATTTTCGAGAAAATGGTTCATAGCCACTTTTGAATATAAGCCCTCGATATATATTTTGAAGAAATATTACACAAAAAACGATCAAATTCCTCGGCGATAAGCCCTTCAGTCCCGCATTTTTTCTTTGATAAATGCAGAAAATTGGAAATGCTTTTTGACGAAGTATGAGTCTAAATAGGATGTCTAAAGAGTTTTGGAGTTTTTAATTTATATAGGACATGAGTAACATGTTTACTCAAAATCTTTATACGCATATTCCGATTAAATAGAAAATATTTGGAAATGTTTCTTCATTTTTATAATCTTAAATATGTATAAATTCGAATAACAAATACAGTTTTTTTATATTCGATGAAATGCAAGAAGAAACAACTAGAAATTTTAATTCCAAAAAACCAAATAATTGTATTTTCTAGTTTCGTTTTCCTACGTAGATCCATGATACTGAATTTGTTGTTTCTCTTTTAAATAATACTTGTTACATATGTACAAAAAATACTAACTCTGAAAAATATTTGACATAAGTGATAAATATAACAAACATTTTAGTAAGTTAAAACTCACTTCTTATTGTTTCTCAACTTTAAAGTAGATTTTAAAATAGAGACCTACACTTAGAAAAAATGCATTTCTTTTGTGGGAAAAATTAGTTTGTTTGCTGTAAACATGTCATCAGTTGATGTAAATGAACAAAGAGAAATAAGTTTATGTATATAAAACAATTTTCTTCGTTTGTCGAAATGGATTTGTATTACAAGTGCAAACTCCCAACACATGGAAGTAACAGAAACCATTGTTGTTGCATCTGTGATGAAAATAGGACACATCGGTTCAGATTTAGATACGGCTCCATAAAAATGTCCAATCGCAAATCTTACATCTTAACGCTCTATATCTATATAAGATATAGGTCTAGTCGAATGTCAAGATGTGGTATCGGTTAATAAAAATGAAAATTTTCCGAACAATTTGGTGTCCATTAGCGAAATTAGCACTACACAATCTTGAAATTGGCACAATTCGTTTAGTTTGTTTGTATTTTTCATAACCTTTGCCTGAAATTCAAGAAAGTATCCACGATTTTTTATGTAATTTTCGTGTTTCATGATTTTACTGCAAAATTACCATTTCAGACGAGTTATTTTAAAAATACCTTAAAAATTCTATATTTTATTGCTTCACACAGTCTAGAAGGTTTTAAAAATTATATGTTCGAAACCTCTCTGGGGGGGTTTGAACCCCCAACACCTCCATCATCCCAAGTTACATAGCAGAGCAGCACGATCGAATGATACAACTTGTATTTCAAACTGTGTGGTCGTTAGAGGATGAATGGTGGCAATATATCCAAAAAGTTACTATTTGGCTTGGATATTGGTCTATAAAACACCGAAAACACCACAATGGGATGAAGGTTGAGTATATGATAATATATCGCGGAGGTGAATTGGCCAAGCAATCGATCGATACCCTAAAAATCAACATAACCCAGGCCGCTGCTATTTATAAAGCGATTGCCCGAAAGTTTCTTTAAAAATGGCATGGTGTGGATTATGCTTCTGTTGGGCGGGTCTTTTCTTTTATAGAAGAGTTGTGCTTATTAGGGTGCGACAAAAGTTTAAAAAAATATATTTAAAATGTAGTAAAACCATAAAGAACAAATTCGTAATATTACAATATGAAGAAGTTTTCCTCACCAACAATGTAGTCTGAAATTCTTACCCAGCCTCTCAAGCTTTCTTATAAAGGGTGTCCCACGAAGAACGCAATTTTTAAATCTGGCAACATTCGAAGTGTCATTGTTTGACATTTGAACAATTGTTATTGTGTGTTAGTAGAAGGTACGAGGTTAGTAAAAATGGAGCGCTACACGAATGAACAACGCATTCTCATTGTGAAATTGTTTTACCAAAATGGTGAAAGTTTTGCGGCTACAGTTCGCAAATTGCGATCAATTTGGGGTCACAATAATGCTCCAAAAGAGTCAACTGTAAAGAGATTAATGGATAAATTTGCCGAAACTGGGTCTGTTACTGATGTAAAGACAACAACGCGCCATCGACCAGGTCGATCGACCGAAAATGTCGCAGCTGTACGTGATGATGTCGCTCAAACTCCATCCACCTCAATTCGACACCGAGCTCAGCAAATTGGTGTCTCCAAATCCACTTTGCAGCGAATTTTGACGAAAGATTTGCATCTTCATGCATACAAAGTTCAATTGACTCAGGAACTGAAGCCAACTGACCATGGACAGCGAAGGGAGTTCGTTAATTGGGTATTGGAGAGACAACATAAAAATGCTGATTTTGCCGATAAAATCATCTTCAGTGACGAGGCCCATTTTCATCTTGATGGCTTCGTCAATAGGCAGAATTGTCGCATTTGGCGTGCGGAAAATCCTCGAGTGATTCACGAGAAGCAAATGCATCCTCAACGTGTCACTGTGTGGTGTGGTTTTTGGGCTGGAGGAATCATTGGACCTTTTCTTTATGAAAATGAGGCAGGTCAAGCGCAAACAGTCAATGGTGTTCGGTATCGTGAAATGATAACCAGTTTTTTCCTGCCTAGAATTGAAGAAATGAATGTGGAGGGCATGTGGTTCCAACAAGACGGCGCCACATGTCATACAGCCAGAGAAACAATTCAATTGCTGCATCAGTCATTTCCCGGTCGTGTTATTTCGCGTTTTGGAGATCAGAATTGGCCGCCTAGATCGTGCGATTAGCACCATTAGATTTTTTTCTTTGGGGTTTTTTGAAGTCGATGGTTTACGCGAATAAGCCGACGACGACTCAAGCCTTAAAAGACGAAATTGGACGCTGCATTAATGAAATACCGCAGCATTCATGCAAAACGGTCATTGAAAATTTCATTAAAAGATCGCGTGCATGCCAGCAAAGCCGCGGCGGCCATCTGCACGATATATTGTTCCATACATAACCTCATTCTGTCTACTTTACGATATAATAAAGTTTCACGATTTTTTCTTAAATATCTGTGTTTTATTTAAAATTAAAAAATTGCGCTCTTCTTGGGACACCATTTATAAATCCTATCGTTCGAGTGATTTTGCAGATGTATATTTAGTACAATAATAGTGATTTGTAAATAATAAAATAAATATTCATCGAAGACTCCATACAGTAGATTGTCTGTTATAATCCTAGCAAATGTCCTGACGACCTGCCCCCTGAAATTATGATAGAGTCTTAATGAAAGTATTATTATTATAAATTATATTCCTGATTTTCAGAGCAACTAAAAAAAGCTTCCTAGTCGCGCCTTTTTTTTGTTCTTGTGCTCTATGCTAATCGTTCATATATCGCTTATTTTAATTTTTTAACGCTATTACATCCCATTTGAAAATACCTTTAACGAGACCATTTCAAATTGGCATCCCAAGAACTTTTCACAAATTCCAGTCATATAACGAACAGATTCATTCAAGCGTAATTTATTTTAAATTCTATTAACAAATTCGTCTTATCATATTGAGTGGCCTTCCCAGTGTAAAACCCTTTTTGCGCTGATGTTTAAGTCCCTTAATCCCTCTTACCTGCCCTTCTCGTTGGAATATTAATGGGTTAAACGACTACTCTTCGTTCGTTAGTTCGTTCATTTCATGATATTATGGATATTTTGCACATTTAGTAGGTAGTTCCGATAAATGGAAGCGAAAAACCACATTGATATATTATAATTACGGTAATACCAATTACGGTTTACCACCGCTTAAAGATATATCCGCCTTGGCCGAATGGCATTTACGGGTACCACGCCCTCGCCATTTGACGGACGCAAAAATTCCACGAACGAACGAGCCGAGCGCTGACCACTATCACGGCCACAATTTATGGTGCAATTGGCATTATAGCGCGTAATCCTTTTACCCGCCTACAATTTGTGGCCAAATACCTCATTAATCGCTGGTTTGGTTAGGCTTGAGCTTGCCTCTATCACTTCGGCCGAAGTTAACTTCAGCTACGGCTGCTGTGACAGGCTGGCCATGCTGATGATCATTGATCTTCGCTGATCTTGATCCTGATGACCGTAGGTATGCCTTGCTGCTGGCTTAAGCACGAGACTATGACATACTTTAACCAGCTGATGGTGTTGAAGAACGCAAAAAGGATTGTTTGCATTTCCTGTTCTGTCCTGTCCCGTATCGTGTGTGTGTATCCTGTCAACGGCTAAGTACCATCGATAATTGGATTATGGGAAAATGTGTGTGGACGCTGTCCGTGGTATGTGCTGCGAACGCGAGCTAGTAAGTGACATCGTGCGTGACACTGATCCCCTTTGACATTTGTCTCTTTAGGCAAATGTTTGTGTTCCTCAGAATGTAAACTCGTCTAAATCAGCTAAAACACAACAAATGCCCAAGGCGGCTCGGGGATGGCGTACAGCAATCGCCAGCATGATCTGGCGACTTTTCGCGTGGATTTGGATTTTTCATCCACTGATCCTGAGCATTGACTTCTTGGCGATCATGGATGATCGTGGATTCGTCCAACAGATGAAAGCTGCAGATTTGCCCACACTAAAAACGGGTTTGATACACGCTAAAACCCAAATATTTTTATGCTGAAAGATCTCTCGTGGAAATCCAAGCGATATTTCGGAAAGCTGTCGCGCATAATTGCCAAAGTACATAAACAGATATATTCGAAGAAACAGATTAAAATATCTAAATTCCAATCCAAGTCTTTATATATCGACTTTTGGATTATCTAAGGCTAAGGTAAGGAATGTATATTTTTATACACTCCACGAGAGTATTATGTCTTTGTGCATTTGTTTGTAACACCCAAAAGGAAACGAGATAGACCCATTGTTAATTATACCGATCGTCTTAGAATCACTTTCTGAGTCGATTTAGCAATGTCTGTCTGTCCGTCCGTCCGTCCGTCCGTCCATCTATTCTTGTAATCACGATACAGGTCGCAATTGTAGACAGAACCAAATGAAACTTTGCACAACGATGTTTTTGGGGATAAGGACGAACGCTATTTAATTTGAAGAAAATCGGTTCAGATTTAGATATAGCCCCCATACGAATTTCACTCCCGATTTGACTCTTTTCACTCTAGATACCACATATTACAACAGATTTTCTTTAAAATTGGCAAAACATCTTATATTCTAACTAGAAACACCTGCGGTAAATCGGTTCAGATTTATAAATAGCTCCCATACAAATTTTGCTCCCGATTTGACTTTTTCCGCTCTAGAAACCACATATTGTATCAGATTGTCTTCAGATTTGGTAAAACATCTTATATTCCCACTAGAAACACCCATGGTGAATATCGGTCAGATCGGTTCAGATTTATAAATAGCCCCCATACAAATTTCGGTCCCGATTTGACTTTTTCCGCTCTAGAAACCACATATTGTATAAGATTGTCTTCAGATTTGGTAAAACATCTTATATTCCCACTAGAAACTCCCATGGTGAATATCGGACAGATCGGTTCAGATTTATATATAGCTCCCATACAAATTTCGCTCCCGATTTGACTTTTTCCGCTCTAGAAACCACATAATGCAGCAGATTGTCTTCAGATTTGGTAAAACATCTTATATTGTAACTAGAAACACCTGCGGTAAAAATGTGTTAGATCGGTTCAGATTTATATATAGCTCCCATACAAATTTCTCTCCCGATTTGACTTTTTCCGCTCTAGAGACCACATATTGTATCAGATTTGGCAAAACATCTTATATTTCCACTAGAAACACCCATGGTGAATATCGGTCAGATCGGTTCAGATTTATATATATCTCCCATACAAATGTCGCTCCCGATTTGACTTTTGCCGCTTTAAAAGCCACATATTGTGCTCGATTGTCTTTAAATTTCGCACAACATCTTATAATCTAACTAAACAAAACTATGGTGAAAGTGGGTAAGATCGGTACAGATTTAAATATAGCTCAAATACAAATGTTGCTCCCAAAAGTTTAACCGATTTTGGCAAAACTATATACTTTATATTTCACCTATTTCGTTCCAGGTTTCAATATATCCTCATACAAATGTCCTTTCCGATATAAAATTTTTTGTCAAACACATACATTTACAGGATACAAAAAACCTTCCCGTTTTCACTTTTTCACCGAATTGTATTGAATGAATTGTATTCGGATTGAAAGTGGAGTGTATCATAGAGTCGGCCCCGCCCGACTTTAGCCTTTCCTTACTGGTTTTGATTGATTTAAGCTCTTTGTGACCCAAAATCGATCTAGTGTCTATTACTTTCGAATAGATAATATTTTGCTGTGGGGAAAGTGTATTTACTTATACAAAGTTTCCTTGCTCTGGTAAATGAAATGTAATTTCTTACGAGAAGGATGTGTTCTCTCTAAAAAGTTTGTTTACTTTAAGGAATAATTTGCATATGAAAATGATGGCAGCATACATCGTTATACATATGACAAAATTTATTGTTCTCCTGATTGGCCTTCCTCCAATTATATCTATTTTCAAAATAAAATAAAATGTCTAGCGGAAAAATTTTTCAGTTAAATTCAGATTTTAATTAAAAATTAGATTCATATTTTGGCGGCTTTTATTAATTAAACTATCGCCGCAGAAAGGATATCAACGTTATGTTTTTATGCAAATTGTGATATGTACTTACTACGGGTGGGCCATTTAAAATTTTAAATTTGAAGTACCGATTACTTTGAAGCAGGGCCGTGCGCAGGGGGGTTTGGGGGTTCAACCCCCCCCCCCAGAGAGGTTTCGAACATATACTTTTTAAAACCTTCTAGACTTTCTGAAGCAATAAAATATAGAATTTTTAAGGTCTTCTTAAAATAACTCGTCTGAAATGGTAATATTGCTGTAAAATTATTAAAACATGAAAATTAGAAAAAAAATCGTGGGCACTTTCTTGAATTTCGGACATAGGTTATGAAAAAGACAAACAAACTAAACGAGATTGTGCAATGCTAATTTCGCTAATGGACACCAAATTGTTCCGAAAATTTTCATTTTTAATAACCGATACCACTTCTTGACATTCAACTAGAGCTATATCATATGAACTTTTAATTGTGTACTGCAACAAAAGTTTGGAAATTTAATAACAAAATCGTTTAGTAAGAAAAAAAGTGTAGATAAGAATCACTATGATATCGTAGTGAAATCTAAAATATTCTTAATAAAAACAGATAAATTGCTTGATGCTTGTAGAGCGCTAAGATGTAACATTTGCGATTGGACATTTTTATGGAGCTGTATCTAAATCTGAACCGATGTGTCCTATTTTCATCACAAATGCAACAACAACGGTTTCTGTTACTTCCAATGTTTTGGGAGTTTGCAATTATAATACAAATCCATTTCGATAAACGAAGAGAACTGTTTGATATACATAAACTTATTTCTCTTTGTTCATTCGCAACAACTGATGACATGTTTACCGCAATACCAATTATTTGGTTTTTTGGAATTAAAATTTCTAGTTGTTTCTTCTTGCATTTCATCGAATACAAAAAACTGTATTTGTTATTTGAATTTATCCATATTTAAGATTATAAAAATGAAGAAACATTTCCAAATATTTATTATTTAATCGGAATATAATTTTTTATTTAATCGTATAAAGATTTTGAGTAAACATCCTGTTACTCATGTCCTATATAAATTAAAAACTTCAAAACTCTTTAGACATCCTATTTAGACCCATACTTCGTCAAAAAGCATATCCAATTTTCTGCATTTATCATAGAAAAAATGCGGGACTGAAGGGTTTATCGCCGAGGAATTTGATCGTTTTTTTGTGTAATATTTCTTCAAAATATATATCGAGGGCTTATATCCAAAAGGGGCTATGAACCATTTTCTCGAAAATGAGTTTTTGATGCCAAACTATTCTCTGATTTGGATGTTATCTGTCATATAAATTTGGAAAATAACATTTTTTTTAAAGCCATTTTCTGATTTGGATATCCCCTCGCACGTTAGTTTGTGACTGCATGAACATAAAAATAATAGAAATAAAATAGTTCATCAATGGAGCAGCATATAACCGAAGGTTATAATTCGCTACAACGATTTTGATTAAAACATTTTTCTAGATTTAGGGCATATCGTACTATCAAATTCCATCATTTCGCGTTAATAGCATTTTGATTCCCCAGTTATCAAGCTAAAATAGGAAAAATGGTGGCAGTAAAGTCAAAAATTGTGAAAAGTATATTTAGAAAAACCGGCGTAACTTTTTTATTATATTGAGAATACCAAAATAATTCTTTGGCATGTGATTGCTGACTTCAAGGGGAATATTTGTGTATGAAAAGTTTAAGAATTATGAATGAAGAAAGTTAAAATATAAGGAATTGCAACGACGAATTTTTGGATTTTTCATCAATTGCTGCGATTTTCGTGTCTGGCTACATATATGTTTCAATGAATGAATGAAGCTGGAATATTTAAATTCGCTGTGTACATCACAGAAAGTGCGTTTTCCATACAACATTAAGGAGAAAATCAGTTTTTTCGCTCTCCTGAAAAGTTATGTTTTTTGTTCATAGCCACTTATGAATATAAGCCCTCGATATGTATGTATGTAATTTCAAGCAACTATTTAAAAAAGTTCTGCATTTAGAGAACAAGTCTGTTAATAACAGCAGTGATTGTCTGCTGCCTATCAGCAGACACTTTTCTGCTATTGCAGCTGTTTTTTTTTTTGCATAACAGCAGTTTTCTGCTATCTTACATCACCATTCACACTGCTAAAGAGTTTGCAGTCTGCTAAAATTAGCTGTTCTTAATTAAAAAATAAAAATAGATAAACGTTCATAAGCGAGTTTAGCTCGAATTTCCTTTTATATTAGCTTGGGACAATATGCGTATCATATATATTGCTAAAAACAGCAAACAGCTGTTTACCATCTCAGCATATACAAATCTGATGTCTCTTTTTTCACAGCAGAAAACCTGCTCTTTCCGTAGACTTTCTGCTTTCTTTTACTGACATATTCCTTTGAGTGTACTGATAGATGGATTACTGAAATTAAATTCTCGAAGATCCTGGCAATATAATATGAGTGGTTTCCAAACGCTCCAGTAAAAATTTCCTAAAAAGCTGGAAAATTAACTAAGTAGGAGTAAAGTTTCCATCTTTCAAAGCCATAGTAAATAGTTAATTTACTAGAAAAAGGGTAGAAGATTTACTTAAAATCATTTCTTTGGATCTAATAAAAAAATTCTTACAATTGAGTAAATTCAAACTTATGAGGAAGAATAAGTGAGTTTTAAGTGAGAAAAAAATCTGAAATTTTTTCTATGGAAAAAATTCCATTTAGGAAATTTTAACATAAAAATGTGTTTTTTCCTAAAAGTAAGTTAATATGTTTACTGAAATGTATGCCGAGTTCTTCATACATTTAGGTAAAGGGTGTTTTTTTATTGAGGTATAGAACTTCGAATTGAAATAAAACACAAGAAAATCGTTTTAATGTCCATCAATTTGGCTTTATTGGAAGGATAATTTTATGCCATTAATGTTTAAATATGATTTCGGGCATGTGGCCGCCGCGGCTGGCTCGAATATAGCCAATTCTACAGGTCCAATTTTCAACCACCGCCACGAATGTTGGCTTCCAAGTCCCCTAACGTTTCTGGTTTGTTGGCGTAGACGAGCGACTTCACATATCCCAAAAGAAAATAATCCAATGGTGTCAAATCACACGATCTTGGTGGCCAATGTTTCCTTCAATAATTCGATTGTGACGTAAATAAAATGGACGGAACTTGCGGTGAACTTCGCGAACTGAACCATTACTTTCGAAATAAATTTGCACGATTTGCAAGCGTTGTTCTTTTGTCAACCTGTTCATGATGAAATGGCAAACCAAACTAAATATTAATCACTTGACAGCTGACAAAATGGCCGCCAGTTAAAAATGTGATGCCAACTTAAAGTTCTATACCCCAATAAAAAACACCCTATATTAATGAACTTATAAAAAACATTTGAAATTGTTTAAAAAATTCTTTTGCAGAGACTTATTTTTCAAATACTTTATGAATTATTCTAAACAACCACTGCGAAGGCGCCTATCTTGCCTTCGCAACAATCATGGAGTAATAGCTCAACTCCTTATGGCAGAGGTAACATGAAACTTTTGAGAAATACTTCATGTTGTAATTTTTTTGTATCAGTTTTGCATACTCTGAAGCAAAACTATTTGTTTGATTTTTTTAGTTATATTGAACTTATTTTAATTTCACCTTTTTTCCTTGAATTTCCTCAGTTTAAGTAAAAATGTCCTCATTTTGAGGAAAAATTGTCCTCAGTTTGAGTAAATATTAACTTGATTTGAGTAAACATGTACTTAGTTTTAGGAAATTTTCAGCAAAATTCTATTTATAAAAATGTACTTGGCTTCCTAAATTTTAACTCATTATAGGGTTAATTTTTTATGAGTTTAGATTAAACCCCCCCAGGGGAAAATCCTGCGCACGGGCCTGCTTTGAAGGGTACAATGGCATTGTAATTTTTATTTTTAGGTTTATGTTTGACATTTACAAAATGGGTCGCATCCTATGCGTTTTCGGTTCGCCCAATGGCCAGGAGATTGTTTGGGAGGAGGTGGGGTATACACAGGAATTAGATTCCCAGCAAAAACTCTCATTACCAAGTAATGTGGGGAATAAGGCAAAACCAAAAACCTTCACTACTTATTTTTCGGATCCGTTTCTAATTATTTTTATAAAATAAACAAACAGATTTTTTTAATGCAGTATTTTTTCCCAGTTCACCCCCCTAAAAGTACGAATTTTACAAAAATATTTTTTTTTTCAAGTATCAAATGCTAATATAAGGCGGCCATTGTAAATACTCTAAATATTAGGGGGGATTTTCAGTACTTGTTGGGGAGAAAATTTTCGCACATTTTCACTCCCAACCGATCTGCAACCATTAGACATATATGCGGAAGTTTGGTCACCCTAGCTCATTTCATTCGTGCTTTCAACAGACAGACTGAAGGACGGCTATGGCCAGATCGTCTTAGAATTTTACATGGGCAATTCCTAGGCGACCTGCACTCGCCTTGAATATAGACTAAAAATCTATCTAGCAAACGTCCTATTGCTGAAAATTAATAAATTGTTTAATGAGAATCTACTTTCCCGCCCAGTATGGTTTCTAATTATAGCAAAAATGTTTTCCTGTTTGAAAACTGTTTTCGAGAAACAGATTTTTCACAGGCATTTACCCGAAATTCAATAAAGAACAACAATGAAATATTTAACATTTAATTATCGGACAAATTCCCCACCAGATGCAAGCTAGAATATTGCTATGCCTAGCCATGTGTGTGTGTGTGTTTGCATGCTTTAATGTATTTCTATATAAATGAGAGTGTGTCGGTAAATATAGATTTATTAAAATCCAAAGAAAAATAGGCAATCATTAATTTATACATTCATCGACGACGATGAAAGTCTATCTATTCGTCCGTTCGCCCGTCCTCGGGCTTGCCTGTCTCCATATGCCTACGTCCATATGTACATAATTTGTAGAGCAAAGTGGATGGAAAATGAGGTGGAGTACGTACTCGTGTATTTTGTTACTTATTTTTTTTTGTGGAAAATTGAGTGTCAATAATTTAGAAAATTTATTTCAACCGCAAGTCATAATCGTTTGTGGCATGTTGTAAATGCAATTGTGTTCCCGGTGTTGATTGATGCCATCGCCGCCGTTGTTGGAGGAGCAGCAGCTGTAAAGAAAGACAGCCAGCCAGCCAGCCAGACGGACGAACGGTTAAATACAAGTCCATGTTTGTTGCCACAAAGGGCGTCTAGTGTACACCAACAACGGATGGATGGGTTACATGAAGTGAACTGGGAATGGGATAAGTGTTGGATATTTGTCAACACTCCCACTTTATGGGGTGTGCAGGCGTGCGAGTGAGTGCATATCCATGTGTACTATGTGTGGATATGTTACACTTTCAATTGATTGCCTTCTGTCCGCCCGTCCGTTCGTCCGTCCGCTTGTCTGTCTGTCTGCATGTATGAGTTGAGCTGCTTGGCTTTTCTGCCCCATGCAATCAGAGTTTAATTGTAGTTTATTTGCCTGGGGTGTTGATAGCAGCACTTAATGCGCCCCATGAATTAATTGCTGCATATGATTCCAATCTAATTAGGTGTGAATTCCATGCAATTAAAAATATTAAATAGCACGGAGCTATTGAAACATTTAACCGCATATATCCCCGCTGCAATGTTGCTTAATTGTACTGCGGCCATTAAGGATCGGATTGGAAGAAAAAAGGCTTTTAATGCATTTCGAAAGGTGCAACAGAAAAACAAAATCTACTTTAAATTTCCATATGAAAAAGAGCTGAATTTTCCAGCAGAAATTTTCCTAAAAGAAGAAGCGAAATTTAGTGTACTTATTTACTCTATATATTCACCCTATATATATTTTCATTGGGAAAATAGTCTCTATTTCATAGAAAAAGTTCGATGCAGATATTCCTAAAGAAAGGAAAATTTAAATACTCCCAATGCACACTGGTCCCAAATCCATTTTTTATGGCATAAAGTCGAAAAATAAAGATACAATCTTGTAATTTTGCACATTTGCTAGACATAATACACTTAAAAAGTGAAAAATAAAATTAGGCCGATCGGTCCACGCCCACTACTACCTCCTATATAAACTCCATATATAAACAACATAATTATCACCCTATATTGGTACAGGGTGGCCAAAAACAAAATTTTACTAAAGCTTAAAAGAATAAAGATTTCGTAACTTTGACGAAATGTGTTTTTCTAAACATTATTACAAAAGCAAAATATAGCAAACAAATAGTATACTTTAAACTGCAATTTAAATAATTATTTCAAGAAATAAAGTAAAATGTATACATGTGTACAAAAAGGTGAATGATGTTGTATACCATTTTAAAGGTACTTTCAATACCTTTTAAATAAAATATTGATGGGTCTCGTACACAAAACTAATTCAGAGATATAATCATATATATGTATATGGCTAATCAAAAACTGTGCTAAAATAAAATGAAAATTTTTGGAGTTTGCCGAAAAATGCTAACGAGATATTAATTCCACCATAAACTACAACCTCAGATGAACACTTTCACATTTACACTTTGAGTCAAGTTGAGTCATACATATAACTTTTGGTCCACGACATTTATAGATTATGTTCTCTACAAATCACAAAATTACAATACCTATAAATACGTACAAGACCACAACAATCATAAAATGCTAAATATAATTTTTCAACTACTAACTCTTGCCGTCAATTTTCATAATATAGTCACTTTATTATTTTCTTTTTAAGTCTTGATTTTAATTAATTTGTAAAACTGCATTATATCAAAATTAATCCCACTTTTTTGAACCGCAAAGTTTAAGTACCATTCAGGATTGTGGTGTTGCCACCTAATTTTCTCCAGTACATTTTCTTGATTGCTTGGAGTGTTGCCTTAATGAAAATATATGCACATTAAACACTATCCAATTTTAATTTTTTTAATTTCTGCCAAAAAAATTGGATTTGGGACCATAGTGCAGCCCTTAAACCGCACCAAACTGTGACCTTTTCTGCATGCATTGGTAGCTCTTGCAATGCTTCTGGCTGATATTCACTCCAAAATCGACAATTCTGCCTATTTACGTACCCATTGAGCCAAAAATGAGCTTCGTCGCTGAACACAATTTTTCGGTAAAAAGCGCGCGATGAACTTTCTTAACAGAGTACGCATTTTGATAATAAAATTCAATAATTTGCAAGCGTTCTTCGTTTGTAAGACGATTCATGGTTAAATTATAGACCAAACTGAAGATGTTTGACAGTGAAAAAAACACGAAACGTGCGTCAGCTGTTTAAATCAGTGTTGTCAAAAAGATAATAGCTAAAAAATCACCCTTTACATAATATCAGTATAATTAAGTAGTGCATTTATTTAAAACCAATTTAATTTAATATTTATTTGCATTATATACTATTTCATATCAAATTAGTATTTTGTTTCATATGTTAGTTGTAACGAACAAAATGGTTTGCTTATTCACTCACAGCAGATGATAGCTGAGATGGTTAGAGTGCCGTGGTAGCAACCAGAAGGTCCGCTGTTCTACCCCCGGTAAGCGGAAATGGAAACTAGTGAAAAAGTGATTCCTTTGCAACACTTTAAAATAACTTTAAGACAGAACATCACTGCTATGACAACTCCATGTTAAATTCATTGGTGAAGATCCCAATTTTCACTACTTCCGAATCACAAGATGAACATTATTTATAAATTTAGTAAATTATCGACTTTTAATTTAAATATAGATTTATTTATTTACTAATGAATTAATTTGCTTCTTTATCGATGTATGGATGTATTTAATCGATATATTTAATCTTTAATTTATTTATTTGCCTATTTATTTTTATCTATTTATTTATTTAATTGTCAATTTTTCATTAATAGATTTATTTATTGACTTTTGGTCATCTATTTATTTATCAATTTATTTTTTATTTTTGCTGAATTATTTACCAATAAATGTAATTATTTAACCGATTTATTTACAAGCCTTAATTTTTTTAATTAGTCGATTTCTGTTTACCTCTATATTTATATATCAATTTAGTTATTTACTTATAGATTTATTCTTTCAGTTATCAATGTGTTTATCTACTAATTAATTACTAATACTCTACTAATATTTAATTATAAATCATCTTTCAATATATTTATTTGACGATTTATTTTTATCTATTTATCGATTTATTTATTTATCTGTATATTTATTTGTTATCGATTTTTATTTATTAATCGCTTTAGTTATCATCTTATCTATTTAATTATTGTTTTTTTTTTTGATAAATTTATTATTTATTTATTAATTGATTTACTTATTTGCTTACCGATTTATTTATATATTTATTGATTTATCGGTGTACTTATTTATCAATTTAATTATTTACTTATCTATTTTTTATTTAATTATAGATTTATTTTTTCAATTATAGATTTATTAATCTGCTATTAATAATTATTTTATTAATCTACTAATTAATTTATTTATTTATCGATTTATGCATTTATTTAATTATAAATAATCTGTCAAATCTTTTATTTAATCGATGTACTTATTTATAAATCTTTAAATTTATTTATTTATTTATCGATTTATTTGCTTACCGATTTAGTAATTTACTTATCGATTTTTTATTTAAATATAGATTTTTCAATTATCGATTTATATATCTACTAATTAATTTATTATTTTATTTAATTTATAATTGATTTATCGATTTATGGATTTATTTAGTCGGATTAATTATTTATAAATAATCTTTCAATTTATTTATTTGCCGATTTATTTTTATGTATTTATCGATTTTTTTATTTATCTGTGTATTTATTTGATTATCGATTCTTTATTTACTAAAAGTTTTTGTATCAACTTATTTTTTAATTATCGATTTAGTTATCTATTTACTTATTAATTTATTATATATTTATTTATTTTTATATATTTACTGATTTATCGATTTAATTATTTATCAATTTAGTTATTTACTTATCGATTTTTTATTAAATCATAGATTTATTATATCATTTATAGATTTATTAATCTACTAATTAACTTATTTATTTTTCGATTTATGTATTTATTTAATCGATTTAATTATTTATAAATAATCATTCAAATTATTTATTTATAAATAATCTTTCAATTTATTTATTTTCCAATTTTTTTGTTATCTATTTATTTATTTATCTATATATACCTTTATCTTTAAATATAAATTTTGATTCTTGTCTTAGAGTAATTATGTAATGTTTATTGTAATTACTGTGTTTTTTCATATTGAAAATTGAAAACTTATTTAGTGGTAAAATTAGCTTTTTTACCCGACGTTGCTTCCCTATTCCCCTACTTCATATGATTTTGAAGATAAAACGAGTACTAATTGGTATTTTTAAAATATAGTTTGTGTGGGCTGTGGTACCACACCCTTTTTGTTCTATCATGACCTAGTACTAATCCCTATCCAGAACTTAGCTACAGTAAAATTTTCAAGAGAATCGGTCCACCGGTTTGGCGTCCTATACGGAACATACAGACACACATTGATTTTTATATATAGATAAATAGCTACAGTCAATACATTTCGAATGATGCCTTAATAATGAACATCTGTAATGACTCTTTTTGTAAAAAGAGTTTGAAAATGTTGGCTATGAAAAATCATCAATCTCCTGTATTAAATTATTTCACAAAAAATAAGTATGTGACGTCTTTTTTCGTCCGATCATCATCATTTCGTCATTTAGGCATTATTCGAAAGGTATTCCTTCTATTTATTTTTATGACACCTTTTACAAAATATTTCGAAGAAATATGACTTTTTAACTGTCGCTTTGAAAAACCACAAACAAATCAATCCAATAATACGACGAGTTATATATAAAAATTACACTTTTTAATTCAGAAAAAAGTGAACAAAAATATAACATAAAAAACATGATTTTTATAATTTTTTTCAGGAGTTTTTAGCTCACCGACGGCTTGACCCAGCGACCAAATATTTTGCACATCATCAATTAACAATCCAGTCTTCATTTCTGGGGGTGATCGCATCAATTTATTTTCGTGACCCATCCTATTATTTATCTTAATCTATCTCTCACTACATACATCTGCACATAAATATATATTTTTATGTTTTTCATACAATGACATCCCCATGCCAAAGTAATTCGACGAATAATCACATTGTAAGTGGTGAACTATATATTGAATTCACCTTACGTGTAGTATTACTTGGTAATGGGTGATTCTGATGGGCAATAGTCTATAATTTTCAATACAATAAGGAAAGGAATACATGCCTTATTTTATTTTAGAGCTCTCCCACTCCCCATATACATATATCACAGTGATCCCATTTAATTTGAAATTAATCTTGCTGTCTAGAATTATCCCTAGGTAGTGAGAACATTTCTCATTCATATGCAAATTAGTATCAATGTTTCATTCGTTGATTTCGGGGACATTTGGAAGGAAGTTCGACTCAAAAATATATGATCGAATAAATTCGATATGAAAAACATCCCCCTTCCCGTGTACGAGAGCAAATATATCATCGTGTAAATCGATTTGTTAACACATTCATGAGAAATTAGATTCGAAAATGAACTACAATCAACGACATGCCACGCAAATGCCAGAATTTTGTTTCCCCGGCAACACGATATTGGCGGGGCACCCCATTTGAAAGAAATTCGAGTGCGTTGAAAGCTTTTTCAAATCGAACACACATTTATCATTGAAATCTGTCATAATTTTCCAAATGATCGATGATGTGCAATGCATATTTTGTATGGCAACGCGCCCAGCGCTCCTCTGCAGCAGCAACCACCACCACTTATCGAATGCATATGTATCCGAAGAGGCCTATCCGCACGACACTCCGCGGAGACAATACGTCGCGTTGCGTCTGGTCTATGCCGGATGGACGGACGGACGGACAGACTTTAAACAAATCTATTTTGGAATTGATTGTGATTCACAAAAGATTGAATTTGAATTTGATTTATTTGCGGTGTCACTTCTCAGTTGTTGTTCCTCTTCTCTCGCCATCTCTTCCGCGGGATGGGTGGATGGGTGCTGGGGAGAAAGAAGAAATGCTGTGGCCACACATTTCTCACATCATAAATGGCCTGAGCATTTGTGGCCAAATTGAATGCGATTAATTTTTGTTTTTCACATTTCACAGATTCTGTTCTGTTTCCCGTTCAGTCAGTCTCTTGGAACTTGGAATGAAGATAAATGTACACACACAGCATTTTGTCGAGTAATTTGTTTTGTGTAAACATTTCACATGTGTTGAGGCTGTTGTTCTTGTTGTTGTTGGGGTTGCATGCACCACCATCCACTATCCACCACTCCACCAGTCAGCCACCAATTGAGGTGGGTGTACATGGACATGTGTTGCTGCTTGTAGTTCGGTTTTAGGAGAGATTACTAGTGGCGCCTAACTTTGTGTAACCATCCATCTATCGTTGCATCCAGTCAACCGTACCAGAGGGATGGCTGACTGGCTGGCTGGGTGACTGGCTCACTAACTGTCTGGCTGGACTTGTCGGACGCGTATGAGAAAAAACATCAAATCTCAAATACATTTCGATATGACCTAATTTGTGTCAACAGGCGAACAGAAACAACAACAACCATGCCATAATTAATATCGGTCGAACTGAATATTAGGTACCCTACTCCCAGAGTCATTACTGTTCAGTCCGCTAAGAAGCATTATGAACGAATATTGGAAAATTTCAGAACTGTATTTTCTTCCTTAATTTAATCATATAATTGAAAAATATAACAAATGTGGTTTGAAGATCAGGATTTGCTTCTCGACATTTTAAAATTAACTTCCATTTCACATAAAAAATTACCATTCATTTGCTGCAGTTATTTTATTAAGAAAAATTGTTATTAAAAAAACCATTATTTTTTTTTTAATTTTTATCTTTAGGAGGTTTACCCCCATTTTTAGGATTTATCCCAAAAATAATTGTAATTCAATCATTAACTATAAATATTCAATTATTTTTATTAACCTTTATATTAATAATAACTCTGATTACCTTATATTATACCCTCCACCTCCAGGATGGGGGTATACTAATTTTGTCATTCCGTTTGTAACACCTTGAAATATAGACCTGAGACCCTATAAAGTATATATATTCTTGATCGTCATAAAATTCTAAAACGATCTAGCCATGTCCATCCGTCCGTCCGTTGAAAGCACGCTATCATCTAAACGAAAGGAGATAGGAGGTCCAAATTTTGCATAAATACGTCTTATAGTCGTAGATTGGTTGGGATTGAAACTGGGCGAAATCGGCCCAAAGGGAACATTTTTCCCTCACAAGCACTAAACATACCCATAATATTCCCTAATATTTTAGAGTATTTAGGCATGTTTTTCAATATGTCTGCTTGTACTTACTTGATATTGGGTATGCGCATTCCCCCTATAACAAAAACGTGCACCATAAAGTGATTTTTATTCATAGGGGGTGAAATGGGGCAAAAAGGGATAAAAATGGTACATATTAAACGACAACAGCTAGAAACACGAAATTCGGTGTGTACATTCATCTAATTGAGTAGATACATAATATAAAAGTATTCGTACATTTAAGGGGTAAAATGGGAATAGAGGGATAAAAATGGTACCAATCAAACGGCTGCACCTAGAATACAGAAATTCGGTGTATACATTCCTCTGATTGCATAGACACGTAAAAGAAACGGATTTTTCAAAATTCGTACTTTTTGGGGTTAAAATGGAAAAAGGGGATACAAATAGTACCAAGCAAATGACCGCAGCTAGAGTCATGAAATTCGGAGTATACATTCCTCTGACTGCGTAGAGACGGAAAATGAAAGGTTTTTTTTCCAAATTTGGTTTGGCTATATTAAACAAATTATATTTTCCTGTAATATTACTGCACTTCAACGAAAATCGACAGCCTCTGTGGATTTAATTCATGGTGGAGGATATAAAGAGTGATTTTTTTGAGGTTAGGATTTTCATGCATTAGTATTTGAAAGATCACGTGGGATTTCAGACATGGTGTCAAAGAGAAAGATGCTCAGTATGCTTTGACATTTCATCATGAATAGACTTACTAACGAGCAACGCTTGCAAATCATTGAATTTTATTACCAAAATCAGTGTTCGGTTCGAAATTTTTTATCGACAAATTTTGTTCAGCGATGAGGCTCATTTCTGGTTGAATGGCTACGTAAATAAACAAAATTGCCGCATTTGGAGTGAAGAGCAACCAGAAGCCGTTCAAGAACTGCCCATGCATCCCGAAAAATGCACTGTTTGGTGTGGTTTGTACGCTGGTGGAATCATTGGACCGTATTTTTTCAAAGATGCTGTTGGACGCAACGTTACGGTGAATGGCGATCGCTATCGTTCGATGCTAACAAACTTTTTGTTGCCAAAAATGGAAGAACTGAACTTGGTTGACATGTGGTTTCAACAAGATGGCGCTACATGCCACACAGCTCGCGATTCTATGGCCATTTTGAGGGAAAACTTCGGAGAACAATTCATCTCAAGAAATGGACCGGTAAGTTGACCACCAAGATCATGCGATTTGACGCCTTTAGACTATTTTTTGTGGGGCTACGTCAAGTCTAAAGTCTACAGAAATAAGCCAGCAACTATTCCAGCTTTGGAAGACAACATTTCCGAAGAAATTCGGGCTATTCCGGCCGAAATGCTCGAAAAAGTTGCCCAAAATTGGACTTTCCGAATGGACCACCTAAGACGCAGCCGCGGTCAACATTTAAATGAAATTATCTTCAAAAAGTAAATGTCATGGACCAATCTAACGTTTCAAATAAAGAACCGATGAGATTTTGCAAATTTTATGCGTTTTTTTAAAAAAAAAAGTTATCAAGCTCTTAAAAAATCACCCTTTATAAAGATCGGCCTGGTCGAATTTAACGCCATTTTGACTTTTTCATTTATTTACAGTCTATGGAATACAAACTTCCTTACAGACTACAACTTAAAAATAATCCTAAAAATAAATTAATTCTAATATCTTAAAAGGTACATAGAAAAGGTTGTTCTGGCGCAAAGTACGACAAGGACATTAAAAGTTATGATTTTAAGCAACACAGTCAACTAAACCGTTGATAACCGTTGAGCTAGGAGACTCCTTCTACTTTCAAGAGTTTTCACAGAAATCAGCCTACATCTATCAATATAAATAGGCTCAGGTTCATTAAATTTAATCGAACGTAAATCAATTTTTAAAAACCGCTCCTGAACTCGCTCAATTCTATTAATATATTTAGCACAAAAAGGACTCCATATAAAACAAGCATATTCCAATCTTGAACGGACTAACGACGTTTTTGATTTAAAAAAGTGGGCTACTTTTTTAATAATGAGGAAATTTCCTTTTATAAAGAAAAAAATACATCCATCTTGAATATTTCCGAAAATTATTGTGGTGTAGGTTCCACTTTCGGAATAGTTCTCCGTTTGTAATTATATGTGTCACTGAAAATGGCTCTAATGGAAATATTGTAAAAAATTACAACTTAAGATTAATGGACTACTAAATGGTGTATAGTTACAACTTCTTCTCCCTCCTGTTCTTATAGTTTTAATCCAATCAATGTTGATTTTTGCATTTTTAAAAGTTTTTTTTTTGAACACCTAAAACACTAGTAAATACGTAAGCGACTTTCACAAACAGTATACATAAATGAAGCCAAATTTTCAGAAAATGCTAATTTTGCATTAAAAGAGATGACACACACTACTTTTTCGAAGGTTATTTAGAATACATGCAAACTAGAATTTTCATGTTGGAACCACTGTAAAACCTATATTAAAAAATATATTTTTTAAAAATATGAAATGGTGTTATTTCAATAGTTATCTTTCACGTGCATCAAAACATATTAAAAAATGGATTTTTCGTCGTTTGTTACCGCTGTGCCAGCTAGGAATCCTCTTCTCGAAGACACTGACAATTTTATGGCTATTAACAATCTTGATTCTCAATTGGAAAAAATCGAGTGACTAAATTTATTCAGATTCTCAAGAAAACTCCCAGAGTGTCCATATTTTTTTTGCGAAATAACTTGAGCCAAAAATTCGGAACCTTTGGAATGTGTGTAAGACTCTTGACTTTCAGAGTTTGTCCATAAGACGATGCGTGAGAGATAACAGTGATGTGAGTGATCGAATTTTCGATGGATCTGGCACATCATATCATGATGATTTTGAGCCAGGTTACGGGTTTTTGAGTCTATTTTTTGTCGTTGCTTGGTTGGAACGACTTGTAAAGTTCTGTTATATCCCGCCTGAATGATTCAGATATTTCATTAGATCTCTGATATCTCACCAATGTCGTGTACTAATTGCTTCCCGAGTAGCCTGTTTTATTTATTATTTTCTTTAACTCCTATAAGCAGCAAATAAATTCATTTCATGCCGGTTTGTCCGACGCCATAGCTTTTGTTTCACTCCAGGGTTTCGCCAAGGGTGTTTGCTTCGATTTCAATTTGCCGACGCCAGGTGTGGGATTGTCTACCTTTTTACGGGTGCATTGCGGATTCCATTCAATAGATTGTCTTCCGGTGGTTTGCAAAGAGTATGCCCTATCTATCGCCATTATTCATTTGGTTTATGGGCCTTGATTGGTTTGGGATCATAGTCCTTCGTTGGTTATGGTGACTGGCCACATTCTAACGCGTTTATGTTCAAGACTCGATACTATATAGAAGCGTAGAATTTTTTTATTTTGGTTTCTCTGTCGATCTGGGTAGATCGCCAAATATAATCAAGACTTACAAATGTTCCAGTTTTTATGCGACTTTTTACATCGTCAGAGTTGAAAAATTTTGAAACATCTTTGTTGCGTTAATTCGATGATAGTCTGTGATCTATGTACGATTTTCGTGGCCGAAAGCCTTCTTGTTCACTGCGAAGATGGGGATCGAATGCACCAGCAAGTCTCTTATTAATAATTGGAGATATTATCTTATTGGCGATGTTGATTAATATTATTTCTCCTGTTGACCTAAACCAGTGACAGGCATACACTTGACATGCTTCACGAACTGCGTCGTCTTTCGCACGTTGCCGCAGAGCGTAGGAGAATGACAAATTTTAATCAGTTCAAAACATCCACCACCACATCAATACATTCTCACTTGGCATCCTCTCTTTGAGCCGACCAGCGATCTAAACTGTTTGGTCTTTGTAGTTCTCAAGACGCCCAGGATTCTCCAAAATGTTCACTAAAATGCTCTAAACCAGCCAGAGGGCATTGACAAATATCTCTCTTTAAAGATTTAGCATTTTACTAAAATGAAAGGTTCCAACAAAATCTCGACAATTCGCAATTTTTAGACGGAGTAACCACTAGGAAATGTTAGAAGTGTTTCCTATATTTTTTGAAAATCTCCACTTCAAGCTGTCATAATCCTTTTTGCGAGTCCTTGCAAGGACAGATATGACTACAAGGGATTTTGTGAAAATTTATAATTTAGACTATCCTTGAAAAACCATCGCGAGTGTTACAACCACTATAACAAACTCAATGTATCGCATTGCATCTCATAGTGGAGGCTATCAAAAAAAACGGAGAAGAAGAAAAAACGCTAACAACTTAAGCTTTGTTCCCATCATAACTGAAGTTGTCAGTTAATTTTTGTGGAGCAGCGCGTTTGTTTCAACAATCACATTAATCACCTTAACATTATCTCAACGAAAACATCCATTATTTCCCATTTGTGTACGAAATATTTGTTTACCAACAAACAATCAGACGCACCATAATTCGTCCCCCGCCCGCCCCACCAAGCAACCCAACAAAACGAACAATAGAAACATGAATACAACAACAACAAGATACAGCTCCAAGTTGATAACGGCGGCGTTGGCTCCAAAATGCTAAGCCATCATATTTCACCTCTCGCAGCCAATTAAACAAATCAATCTGACAATGAATTGCATAGCAGCTTGGTCTGCTAACCACTCGATAAACGGGCGCGAGTGGACGAGAAACTACCAGGCCAGGCCTGGTCGGGACAAGACCAGAGCTGAGACAAGCTCTCGTCTCTGGCTCATATCAAGCTCTGAGTCAGGCGTAACAAATTCAATGTTTTCTATCATAAATCGCCCCTCGTACATAAGCGGCGATCCAAGCGGTGTGCGTGAATAAGCTGAGCCACAATGAAGCTGCCACTATTCATTGTTGCTGTTGCTCTTGCGCAGTGGCCGTTGCCTCTTGTTGGGGTGTTGAGTGTTTCTTTTTTTGTTGTTGTTTTTGTTTGGGTTTCTTGCGGTTGAACGCAATACAAAACGTATCTACAATTTGATTTGTTTTGCCACTACTAATTATAATTTTTGTTAGTTTTATTTTTTCGGTTGTAGGGCGGGTGAGGGGCACAGACAGACGGACAGACAGGCAACCACCAAACCTAACCTCTCGTGAAATTAGTGTGGGAAAGTGTGAATTGGCCCGAGGAAGATCCCCATCCCTCTTCCCGATGCGTGTTATAATCTGACATCGTTCGTGTTCGAGTTCGTGATGTTTTCTCTGAACCATTTTCCATTGTTGCCATAATTGATGATGGTAATGATTGAAATGCGTTTTTCCAATAAATCCCAAATGATGTCACATTCATAACTTTTGAGAAAGTTTCCAAAAATTATGTCCTAAACATGGGCGTTTAATGGTCCATAAAAGTGATTTAGAGAGGAGTCAAGCAGGAGGTGTGTGCATACGCGTCATCTCAGAGAAATTGTTGGGGAGAAATCGAAAAAAAAATACAAAACAAATTTCAAATTTTCAACAAATATGCATATATTTATGGTAGACAAAGTGAACAAAATAAAGTGGCTGTTGCCTCCTGAAATTTAATTTGATGTATTTTATGATGTTTCTTCAAATAGTTCGTCTCAGTAATAGTCGTTTAAAAAGTTATCATAAATCAGTTTCTCTTTTGGGAAAATATTTTTAAAATCAAACTACAGTGAGCGAAATTTGCTTAGCCGCGTATAGTTTTTTTTTAATTTAATAAAAACAATCATTTTAATATTAAATATAGACACAAGTTATTTTGTATTTCTTTTTTATTAAAAAATAACAGAAAAAATAGGGTTTCAGGTTCAAGCTATAACGTTAAATCAAAGTAATCACAATTAATTCAGTTTTTTATGCGAAATTTGTTTAGCCGCACAGTACTAACAAATAAGAAAATACGTTTAACTTAACTTAAATATGCAAATTATATTTTTAATATTTGGTTGGCCCTCCATTTTTGCTGATAGTTTGAAAAATCCGAGCAGGGAGTGTGTCAATAAGATTTCGAGGCAAATCAATGTCCAAATCTATCCAAGCTTTTAAAATTGACGTTTTTAGTTCCTGAACCGTTGATTATTCTGTTTCCCATTGGTGTATAATCCCCAAAGATTTTCGATTGGGTTCAAGTCAGGGCTTAAAGCTGGCCAGTCAAGTAAGGGTATTGAACGGGATGAAAAAACTCTGTGGATAGCTTAGACACGTGAATGCTGGCATTGTCCTGTTGAAATATGAATTCTATTTGGTCCTTCGCATCCAAATATTCAATTAAAACATCGTCTAGTATTTCAATGTATTTTGCAGAGTCCATCTTGGTTGGAACAAAGCATAACTAACTTTAGTTTTCCATGGTAAGAAAAAGCTCCCCATATCATGACGGAACCTCCTCCGAAGTTACGACTTAGTCGTGGAGGGATAATTGTTTTTTTGTAGGTTTTTTCCACTTTATGTTTTTGGCAGCGCTTAAAATCTGTTGGATTCTCCGCTTTCCAATTGGAAGCTGAAATTTAGCCAATATTTGGGATGATGATAGTCGATTTTTAGTGGCCTCCTCCTTAAATATGTTGATTTGACGTTTGGTGACTTTGGTATTTCGCATACATTTTGAGGGAGGAACACCGTATTTGTCATTTAATCGTAAGTAATTTCTTACCACCTTCTCCGATCTACTGAACTGTCTCGCAATTTCCCTATTTGAAAGGCAATTTCCCTTTAAAATGTTTATTTTCCACGTCGTGCAGAAACTAATAATCACAAACTTGATAACAAAATAATTTAAAACAATACAATATTACAAAATATTTGTAAGGAGTTGGAATCTTTTTAGAGAACTTACCGCTGTACAGGAATGCTGGGGAACAGAGAAATAACATCAAATGATACTAAAGGGTGATTTTTTAAGAGCTTGATAACTTTTTTTAAAAAAAAAACGCATAAAATTTGCAAAATCTCATCGGTTCTTTATTTGAAACGTTAGATTTGTCCATGACATTTACTTTTTGAAGATAATTTCATTTAAATGTTGACCGCGGCTGCGTCTTAGGTGGTCCATTCGGAAAGTCCAATTTTGGGCAACTTTTTCGAGCATTTCGGCCGGAATAGCCCGAATTTCTTCGGAAATGTTGTCTTCCAAAGCTGGAATAGTTGCTGGCTTATTTCTGTAGACTTTAGACTTGACGTAGCCCCACAAAAAATAGTCTAAAGGCGTCAAATTGCATGATCTTGGTGGTCAACTTACCGGTCCATTTCTTGAGATGAATTGTTCTCCGAAGTTTTCCCTCAAAATGGCCATAGAATCGCGAGCTGTGTGGCATGTAGCGCCATCTTGTTGAAACCACATGTCAACCAAGTTCAGTTCTTCCATTTTGGGCAAAAAAAAGTTGGATATCATCTCACGGTAGCGCTCACCATTCACAGTTACGTTACGATTCGCATCATCTTTGAAGAAGTACGGTCCAATGATGCCACCAGCCCATAAACCGCACCAAACTGTGACTTTTTCTGGATGCATTGGTAGCTCTTGCAATGCTTCTGGCTGATATTCACTCCAAAATCGACAATTCTGCCTATTTACGTACCCATTGAGCCAAAAATGAGCTTCGTCGCTGAACACAATTTCTTTCTTTCTGAACTTTCTTAACAGAGCACGCATTTTGATAATAAAATTCAATGATTTGCAAGCGTTGCTCGTTAGTAAGTCTATTCATGATGAAATGTCAAAGCATACTGAGCATCTTTCTCTTTGACACCATGTCTGAAATCCCACGTGATCTGTCAAATACTAATGCATGAAAATCCTAACCTCAAAAAAATCACTCTTTAGTACTTCGTCATCGTCAATGTGTAAACCTCGGATTCTGCTTTTGAAGTCTATGGCGTCTTTTACATTATATTTCGAGTCATTTGTTAAATTCTTTAAAATGTTGGTTATATATTTGCACAGCCCATAGGCCGGGGAGTTAAGAGAATAACATATCGGTCGTAGAGGTATTCCATCTTTGTGAATTTTTGGGAGTCCGTAAATTCTTGGTGCATTTGCTGCCCTGCATGTCAACTTATTTTTGTCTGTCAAGTCCATTATTTCCATGTTGAATAATTTTTCCACTAGTCTATTATTTTTGGTTAAAACGAGATCCAACTTCCAGCCTACAGTTGGATCTCGTTTTAGCCTTTTGTAGGTACATATATCTCTAAGTATTGATGTCATGTTGTAATGTTACCTAAACAAAGTTTTGAAAAAGACGAACAACAGCTAATTTTGAAAAATAAGAAAGAAAAATAGCATGCGGCTAAGCAAATTTCGCTCACTGTATCCTCAGTAGCCTACATATCTGCTATGGCACACTGGCCATAGTATGGACTTTATGGAGATTTTTTTGAGCTACTGTTAAAAGTAGGAATAACGTTCTACTTTGATCTAATCCACAAGATTGAGTACAAAATATGTTCAAATTTCATCAAAATCAAAATCAGAGATGATTAATTTCCAAAACCATAGTTTTTGGCTTGGTTTTTTATGGAATTACCCTGTTGGTTAGTTAGTCCTATAAATTCTTTTAACTATTTTTATTAGTGCTTATTTTTTATTTTTGTGCACATATGTAACAAATATTATGCAAATTCAGTAAATTGGATCTGCTTATGAAGGCGAAAATGCAAGGGAAATCTAAAATCTCAATTATCGTTTTTTTTATTTCATCGAGTAACAAAAACTGTATTTGTTTTTACAGCGAACATAGTTGAAAATAAAAAAACGAAGAACAATTTAAAAATGTTCTTATTATTTAACCGGTATTTGCAAGATAATGATTTTAGAAAATATCGAAATCGAAATCTCTACCCATACATCATCAACAAATATTTAAATTTGTATGTATTTATCGCAAAGAAAGGGTTAAATATAGTTCGCCACCAACAAGTCAGTGGGGGTACAGCACATCTTGATCGGGTCTCTCAAGTTCATATCTATGAATCGTTTTCATCTCTCCCTACCAATTACACTATGCAACAAAATAAAAACAAAACAAAATATGCAAAAATTGTGTCCATGACAAAAAAAATATTTTTGTTGGATAATTTTTGTATGGGTATATATTTTTTAAACTTTCTTAATAAAATTACATTTTTGGCGAAGGTGCCTTTTATATTTATACACACCACGAGAGTATTATGTCTTTGTGCATTTGTTTGTAACACCCAAAAGGAAGCGAGATAGACCCATTGTTAATTCTACAGATCGACTTAGAATCACTTTTTGAATCGATTTATCAATGTCCGTCTGTCTGTCTGTCCATATATTCTTGTAATCACGATACAGGTAGCAATTGTTGCCAGAACCAAATGAAACATTGCACAACGAAGCTTTTCGGGACAAGGACGAACGCTATTTAATTTGAAGAAAATCGGTTCAGATTTAGATATAGCCCCCATACGAATATCACTCCCGATTTGATTCTTTTCACTCTAGATACCACATATTTTAACAGATTTTCTTCAAAATTGGCAAAACATCTTATAATTCAATTGGAAACACCTGTGGTAAAAATGTGTTAGATCGGTTCAGATTTAGATCTATCCACCATACAAATTTCGCTCCCAATTTGACTTTTTCCGCTCTAGAATCCACACATTTTAACAGATTTTCTTCAATATTGGCATAACATCTTATAACTCAATAACACCTGAGGTAAAAATGTGTTAGATCGGCTCAGATTTATATATAGCTCCCATACAAATTTCGCTCCCAATTTGACTTTTATCGCTCCAGAAACCACATATTGTACTATATTGTCTTCAGATTTGGCAAAACATCTTATATTTAAACTAGGAACACTTGTGGTGAACATGGGTCAGATCGGTTCATATTTATATAGCTCCCATACAAATTTCGCTCCCAATTTATTTTTTCTTCAAAATTGGCAAAACATCTTATAATTCAATTAGAAACACCTGTGGTAAAAATGGGTCAGATCGGTTCAGATTTATATATAGCTCCCATACAAATTTCGCTCCCAATTTGATTTTTTTCCGCTAGAACTATATATATATCTCCCATTCAAATTTCGCTCCCGATTTGGCTTTTTCTGCTCTAGAAACCGCGTATTTTCACCGAATTTGTACAAATTGGGCATAACACATAATAATTGAACTGGAAGAACTTATTGCGAAAGTTAGTCACTTCATTACAAGTTTGGATATAGCCCCAATACAAATATTCTTCTCGATTTGACAAATTGGACCAGGTTATATTAGCCTATGATTAGGAAACATACAAAAATTCTTCCCGTTTTCACTTTTTTTGAATTGTATTTGGATTGAAAGTGGAGTGTATCATATAGTCGGCCCCGCCCGACTTTAGCCTTTCCTTACTTGTTTTACTCTCATTTTGGAAATACGGGGTGGCCGGGGTGGTCTAATACCACCCCAGAACTTTTTAGCCCCTCCGCAGAAATTTCAGCAAGCATATTTAAAAAAATTTCAATGCCAATTTTCACACCATGATTTATTGCACAACTTGAGATATTATTTTTTAGAAAAATATTAATTAAGTTATCAAAAAACAGATCCTTTTCAGAAAAATAGTTTCAAGTGTTGTAGCGGCAAAAACGTAGAAAATGAAACATTTGTGGTGTCAGGATTTGATAGATGGAAAAGAGGCTACATGTATTAACGAAGATCAATTGGTAATTACTATAAGATTTGCAATGAATTTAGAAGTAGACGAACGAAACCTAGGTTTCGTAGATTGTTCTGTAAATAGATATGACGATTAAATAAAATTATTGGGATTTTGAAAATGGAAAATATTCCAATAGTTGGACTGCAAATGTAAAGATTTGGATATTCATCGCCTCAGATTTTGATGAAATCTGGCACGTACTAGTTTACTAATATAGCGTTAACCACAGATTATAAGTTTGTGCTTTTGACGTTTTGTGAAGATGGCTTCCTTAACGATATAATATCTATGGATCACAACTTCAAATTTTAACGAAATTGGCATCATCTGAAAGGTTTCCACCTCTTCCTTCCGAACTTTTGGAATGTCCTTGTCGCTCAAATAGTCTTAATCTTTGAATATCCTGAAAAACATATCTTTAATGCTCTGATTTTTTATATATTTTAGCTTATTTTATTCTCTACAAAATATCAAAAATTCAGAGTGGAGTGATCATAGATTCAGAAACTAAAAATCGTTTTCAAAATGAATTTCTATTTAAGCAGTATTTACGGGAGTATTCACACATTCGATTTTGGGAAAAAGAAAGAAAGAAGGTAATACTGGGATTTGATAACCCTATATACTAAAACTCTAAAAAAATATTTTATCGCTAATTGACTTTTTTGTGGAACAATATATTCCACAGGGCAAGTTAATTTGAATAATAATTTTGACATTGACCTGTAATTGCAAACGTCTCCCTTGGGACACGATTTATAAATTGAAATAATAGAACATATTTTTCAACATATAAAAACGTTCTCGATTCTAAAGAGTAATTTAAAATATACTTCAACGGCACAGAAATCGATGAGCTGCATTTGAAAATGAACAGATGTACCATCAATATCAAGTTTAGTAGATTGCTTGAGATTTACATGCATTAATTCAACATCAATATCAGATGTAATATTATTTAAAAATCGGACTGGAAATTCGATTCAAAAAAAAAAAAAAAAAAACACTGCTCACAAGAAGACTTAGCACCATTATCCCCATAATACATTTCTGCGGGAAAATCGCTATTGGATTTTTCCACTTTTATATATTGCCAGAAATACTTCGGATTGTTATTAATTTCGTTCTCAAAGTTCGTTATATATTGTTTATATCAAAACTTATTTCATTTTTTTTTGGAGTAGAGCTCATACAGCCATTTACTGTCAGGGGAATTAGAAGATGAATAATACTTAAATAATTACCTTCTATTTTATTGATGAAAATAGAATAGCATTCTGCCAGCGTTCTGTCCTGAAAGATATATCCAGTTGATATTCATTATTAACTTATTTATCAAATCATAGTTGCAACAATTGTAAAATAAGCGATATTATTAAAATGCTTAACAAAAAATCACTCGAAACGTCCAATAATACGGCCAATGAATTATACTAAGACGAGAATGAGAATTTATATTTAAAGTGCTTCCTGAAAAGAAGAAGAAAAAAAATTGAACAAAAATGCAACATAACAAAATTACACGGGAAAAACATAATTTAGGGGTGTTCTCAAGAGCGTTAAGCTCACAGATAGGGTTTGCACCCCGGGATTTCCCGCGGGAAAATTCCCGGGAATTCGCACATTATTCATTTCCCGTATCCCGCGGGAATTCAGTAGAAAATTTTACATATTTCTTCGCATATTTTTTCCATCATTTCCACAATAAAATTAAAAATGTTGTATAAAAATGTAGATCACATAGCTTTTAATCAGGTATGTCAAATATTTCAGTTCAGACAAAATATGGTTAAGCTGCGTTCGGATGTAGACTCAAAATCCGCTTTTTCAGTCAAGCTCCATATGAAAAAAATTAAAATCTGGGAAAAATAGATTTTGGGCGTGCCAAAAATAAAGAATTATATGTTTTCGAAGCGACAGGACAAAGAACAAACATTTCATTTAATGCTCTACTCACTATTAATGTGAACGATCATTCTCCGTCGCATCCAAATTTTCCAATAAAATAAGAAATATCTGATCTTTAATTAATTTTGAAACTTGAAAAGATGTTTGAATTGATCTCAAATTGCGCACTCGTTGTCAAATATATATTTATTTTACTTTAATGAAATGTGAATGTTTCATTGGAAAAAATAAGCTTAACTCATGGTAAGCAGTATGTTGACGTGCAGTCCCGGGAAATACAAAGTACGGGAAAATGCAGACCATACTCACAGACGGTTTTACCCAGCGGCAAAATATTTTGTAGATCATTGTTAAACAATCTAATCTTCATTTTTGGGAGGCGACCGTGGCAAATTATTTTCGTGACCCATCATAATATACATGTGTCTAAAATTATTTATTTTATTTTCCATCGATTTAATTTTAACTGGGACACTGACCTGGTTCAAGATTTGTTTTGTATATATAGTTTATAAAGGGTGTTTTTTATTGGGGTATAGAACTTTAAGTTGGCATCACTTTTTTAACTGGCGGCCATTTTGTCAGCTGTCAAGTGATTAATATTTAGTTTGGTTTGCCATTTCATCATGAACAGGTTGACAAAAGAACAACGCTTGCAAATCGTGCAAATTTATTTCGAAAGTAATGGTTCAGTTCGCGAAGTTCACCGCAAGCTCCGTCCATTTTATGGTCGACATAATCGTCTATCAGAGCAATTAATTCGATGAGCGCATAATTTCGCGAAATGGACCTGTCAATTGGCCACCAAGATCGTGTGATTTGACACCATTGGATTATTTTCTTTGGGGATATGTGAAGTCGCTCGTCTACGCCAACATTCGTGGCGTGGTTGAAAATTGGACCTGTAGAATTGGCTATATTCGAGCCAGCCGCGGCGGCCACATGCCCGAAATCATATTTAAACATTAATGGCATAAAATTATCCTTCCAATAAAGCCAAATTGATGGACATTAAAACGATTTTCTTGTGTTTTATTTCAATTCGAAGTTCTATATCTCAATAAAAAACACCCTTTAGAATGCAAATTTAATTTAATTTTAATTATTCAAAAATATGTCACAACTTAAACATGTTTAATTGATCCCAACTAAGCTTATGTGGAAAATATGGATAAAGGAAAAATCTGTCAGTAATATTTCAATTTCCCTTCGTCAACTTTACTTTTTTCTTACTTATTTCGGTACTTATATTGTCAGACTTATTTTTCATGCTATTATTAACAACAATTAAATGTTTGCTGTTATTGCAGAGTTTTCGCTAGGTACATGATACGAACGTAGATATTCTGGAGACATAATATCACTTTACCACTTTTCTTATGTAGAATGCTAACTTATTAAAAAATCACAGATTTTTTTATGTTCTCCACTTGCATGTGAATATTGCGATGTTCTAGATTAATTCACGCTGCCAGATTTCAAATGCTTTAAAAATCGAATGTAAAGTGTCTATTGCATTCTTCCAGTGTCTAAACTTACATTGTCAGTTAAAGGGACAACATGAGATGTGTCCCAACGACCAGCTCTATGTTGGCTGTATATTTAATTTCAATTGTCATGTTCAGTCCAGAGATCAACTAACTTGTTATGGAGACATGTATTGCTTGTAAATAAGTGGATACTATTTCTGGAGCTCAGCTCAGCTTAGTTTGTTTGTTTGTTGGTGCAACAAATGTCTGCAGACATTAAAAAATCACTCCATACGTTTCACTTCCCTATCTCGCTTATCATCGATCTTGACATGACGATCATAATTCATACCCCCACCAAAAAAAAAACGATATGTGAGTGTGTGCGAATGAACGAGCGAGCGAGCGAGCAAACGATCGACTAATAATTGATATTTTGGAGGTGGCAGCATTTCGGTTATCGAAACGCGTTAACAGTGGCAACGTGACAACATTCTTTATTAATGCCACTCGCGACGAACGAACGATCGTATGAACGGGCCACAAACCACCGAGAAATAAATGAATTTTTGATAAAAATTATGGACAATTACAATGTGACAGACACCAGCACCACTAACGCTCAGCCAAAGGGGCATTCTCCTCCTCCCAAATAGTTGGCTTATTCTTTCCACCTTTCGCCGTTGGATGGCTTTGGCTGGACGCTCGTAAGTACGCTGAGCATTTCGTTACGTTTGGCGTTTTGATTTATGTCTACGCTGTCGTAGTAAATGTCCAACGTATGTCTATAAATTCTCCTACGACGGGGGGAGGGGGGGAGTATGGACAGTTGGACTAATAAGCCAGGCAATGAATGCATTGCCGGCAACAACAACCACAACATCACCATAGAGCGGGACGATGACTCCCCAAACCCAAATCTCGACTCGATCGATTATTCGCCACGCATTCGCCGTGGAGTTCGGTGATACTCGCTCGGGCACAGAACGGAGCGGGTGTAAGAATCAAATTAAATGTTAATTTATACATTTAATAATGTTATTTCATTTATAATTTTTGTCGATGTCGCTGATGATGATGTTGATGTTATTATTACCACCATTTTTTGGTGGTGGTGGTGTTGGCTGTCAAAACGAAAACAGCTACGACGTCGAGTACAGCAGAAAGCCTCACATCACCTCTCCAAACCAAACCACAGCAAGGCATGCCAGCGTGCCATGCGAGCCATGCTGGCGTGTCGTAATTGCTTTGCGTTTATTGGTATCGCTGTGGAATGTTAATAGTCTCTCAGGTTGACACCATATTATGGATTGTTTCGATTTGGTATTTTATACGCTTCATTTTATTGGTGGGGTGGAGATATCATCCACTCGTATATATATATACTCGTATATGAATAAAAACATCACTGTTGTTGTTGTTGTTGGTGGTGGTGATGGTGGCTGGCTCGGCATCTGCTGGCAGAACTTTATCAAGTGAAATTTGATACATGTTTCACCCGAACGACAAGCTGCCGCAAAATTGAACTGCCCTCCTCCTCCTCTAACACCCCCCCCCCCCCCCCTTAACAATCCTGCCTCCCTTTTTCCCTTGCTCACTCACTGTGCCATCATCACTCGTTTATACATTGTTGGTTTATTAGCTTGTAATCCCACTGGAGCAATTTCGCTCGAGAAATCCTGTTCAATTGCTTGCTCTATGGTTACAGCCGGAGCCACAGCCACAGCCAGAGCCATGAAACAACACGATTTGTCAAAACGTATTATTTATCATTATCACGGTGTATGAAACACCTTCGAGTTGGCAAAAACAAAATTACACGTTTCGACGTTTCTTCTTCATCTACTGCTGCTGCCGCTTCTTGGCCATACAATCCGTACAGACGATAAACATGTGTACCTCTCTCTTCCTACACGATTCTGGCAACATTACAACATTCATCCTCAGTCAGAGGCGTCGTTTGATCTGTCAAAAAAATTACCATGGGAGACTTGCGAATTTGATTTGGAAAATAGTTCACAGCTGAGGATTTGTGGTGATCAGGAGATAGAAATCCGTTCGAAGTGGAAATATTTTGGTTGGTTGGACAATCAAGCCTTTTTTAACTCAACCTGGAGTCCAGAACTCTTTCAGAAATATTTAGCAGCAACTAGAAATATATAATATAGAAATAGATTTCAACGTAATATCCAAGATGACCTGGATAGTACCGGATAAATAAAAAATGTAACAGATTAACCACATTATTGTG
Source organism: Polietes domitor (assembly GCA_947397865.1). Classification (NCBI taxonomy): domain Eukaryota; kingdom Metazoa; phylum Arthropoda; class Insecta; order Diptera; family Muscidae; genus Polietes; species Polietes domitor. The sequence goes on from OX377618.1 coordinate 257,742,126, forward strand.
AGCGGAAGGCATGCCTCCAATATACTGGACTTAAGTATTCAACTAGTAACGCGCAATCAAACCGATTTCATCTTTTCTTTGGAGGAAATGTCAGTACTAAAGCAGTGGTGCTTACATCAATCTTCAATAAAACTTTTTGGGATTATTTGCACCCCTGTACATCTTGATGTCCTCGCTCCAGCTTCATTTCTTTCTTTTTGCGAATGAATTAGCATTTCCTCTGTCACCTTTTTTCCGATACATCGTCACCGACTAGAATATTTCTTTCGCAATTATGGAAGGATTACTGTAAGATCGTTCCTCTTTAGCCAGTCTGCCCTTTTGTCTCTAAGATATAACCGCATAAAATCTACTTTAGACGGTCAGTGGATTTTTTTTCACTGAAACAACACGCAAAGGATGACCCCAATAAATGCAGTGAATTGCGTTAGCGGAAGGAAGATCAGGTATTGGAAGGAGGAAAGAGGGAGTAGTGTCTGTTGACATTTGTTTTGAAACCCTGAATGTCGTAATTGGAGGGAAAGGTATTTGCCAGAAGTCGATTCGACAAACGGATAATACGGGCGAAGAACGAATTTATTCTGTAATGTGTAGTGCGGCCGGTTGTCCAATCGACAACAAATGGGTGCGCGTTCCTGGAGAGACGCGGTCTCTACCGAACGTTCTCACTGGCGGTATAAGATCACGAATCTCCGAAGAACAAACACCATGGAAGTATCGATAGAACAATGACACACAACCAACATTACGACGGTGTTCAAGGGAGACAATAGAATTGGATATCCTACCGTCGCCTATCAACACCATCGCCCTCCTCTAGACACGGTCAAGTAGCTCCAGTGATGAAGCTGGAGCACCCGTAGTGTAGATATTTAGAAGATCAGAGCGTGTGATATATTTCTTACATCTTTTTAAAAAGCCTAAACATTTGAAAGCATCTTTCGACACATCAAATTCATATTTTGTCCAAAGAACATCGCAATGTATCGTCATGCCCAGAACATCAAGAGTATCTGATTGATCAATATCCACACCGTTCATTAAAATCGACGACACCGTTGGATCAGTGAATCGCTTGTGAGACAACAAGGAACACTGGGTCTTACGTGCATTAAAATGAAATCTATTCTCTCGACCCCATTCAGAAATGTCCAGCAAATCCTGGCTAAGTGACTCATCCATCAATCGCCTTTTGTACTCAATTTCTTGACGGCTTGCACTATGATCGAATGAGTATGAATGACAGAGGTTGCTGTCATCCGCGAATGAGTATATTGGATTCAAAGTCCGATCCAAGAGGTCAATGAAAATAAGAAAAAGGGAGGGGGTAAGGACAGAGCCCTGTGGAACTCCTGCGGTTAACCTATGCTCATCGGATGAGAACCCATCTACAACAACACGTATAGTGCGATCTCTGAGGAAGCTCGATATAAATCGAGAGAAGTCACTACCAACACCAAAAGCGATAAGCTTTGATATGAGTGCGCCGTATCAAACTCTATCAAAGGACTTGGAGATATCTAGAGGAACGACCTTACTCTCACCAAGCTGGTGAATAGATCGATTCCACTTTTCGGATAGCACTGTCATCAGGTCTCCCGTAGATCGATTCCTACGGAAGCCATATTGTCGATCATTAAGTAAGTCATTGGTTTCTAAATACCTCACAAGATGGTGGTTAACCATACTCTCCATAACCTTCGAAAGCGCTGAGCAAATCGCGATCGGTCGATAGCTAGCAGGATTATTAGCCTCACCTTTTTTAGGGATGGGCTGGATGTTCGCAATCTTCCAACGCTCTGGGAAAACCCTGCACCCTGTATGCAAGGTTGAAAAGATTACGAAGGGGACGGGCAAGCGTCGAAGAGCACTTACATAGGACCAGTGCTGAAATGCCAGGAACTTTGAACTTTAGGAACAAGGTGGCGCGTAGGAATCTTTGTAGACAACCAAGCTGTCAGATCAAACCGCGTAACATCTCGGAGTTTGATTTTCATGAAGGCGGGCCATTTCTTTCTTCTTCTGGTAGTAGTAGTAGCTTTCGCAACTAAGGATGTAGTAAACTTTCCTTTTTAGATACAATGTGGAATCTTCGTAGACAACCAAGCTGCCCTTTTGTCTCTAGTAGCTCAGAGCATTCATATGGATTATCCCGCAGAATCCTGAAAGACTGTAGACGACGAGCTGATAAGGTGCGTAAATTGGTTTGTTAACACCCTTTTGTAGGGTCCTCAAAGCGTAATGAGGTCATAAATATATCGCCGGCGAGCTATTTAATAAACGTCAAATCCTGGAGAAGACCACAGAAGTCCTCAACATTAAAGCTGGTGTTGACAGCCCAATATGAGCAACTTTGTCTAGAGCCATTAATTAATTTAAAATTCCTCCATGATTGATACGACTTTTCAAATGGCACTAAGTGACAACAGATCCACAGTTCAAATTGGGGAAAACCTCCATTCAACAGGTTATTGGTTAAGATATGGTACGATGACCAATAATTGAAGCAGTAGCTTATTGGCAATATGCATAACTAGAACAAATACTAGTGTCGAGTGGAACTCTGTAAAAGTAGGTCTGGAAGTAATTGAAGGCAAGAGAAATTTGTTGGTTTCAACAAACAAGAAACGATCGCCGAGCCTCGCAAAGTTCAGAACTACATCCTAGATAGCAATATCAGGAAAAAAATTGTTTTCCCAGCATTTAGCGAAGAATTAAAAAATGTAACTTCGGCCTAAGTTATAATGCTAGTAATACTTTTTTATATATGGGATGATTCATCGTGAGGTTTGATTTATAATGTGAAATAAAACACATAAGTTTGACAAACATTTTTATTAACAAAAAGAACAATTTATGGAAGTTACTGCCTAAAAATGATATCATGTAAATGTTGGTCGCGACTAGGTCTGAGGTGGTGTATACGGAAGGTCCATTTTTTGGGGTGACTCGTTCGAGCATAGCGACAGGAAAGCCCATTCACTGAAAATAACACGCAAATTTAAGTCGCCTGGATTCATTTCTTAAACAAGTTGAATTTTTCGATTGCAACAAGCCAAGCTGCTGAGAACGCCGCCGCCGCATGTTTCTGCACGAGCCGCGCCGCCGCCGATTTCATCGACTCATATCGAGTTTTACCATGCCGCCGATTTCATCGACTCATATCGACTTCAACCACGCCGCCAATATTTGACGGAGTTCTAACTCAGTCCAATCTTATTACCAAAAAGACAATCAACATAAAATTGCAAAACAAAATATAACTGTCGACATAGACAACCTACTACTGTGAAATATATGGATCTTTCTTTGAATTTGGTATCCCACTATATGATGATGTTTATAGAAAGTGGTATGATTGTATTTTGATTTGAAAGTCGCATTTATATAAGTCAATTCCAGTATGGCCATGTGTTCCTATAAAAACAATAAACAACAGCTCCTCTATTGTGCTTCTTTAGTGTGTCAAAGTAGGTAGAACTTTACGAGTCTTTGGGAGAATTATGATATTCAAGATGTCTGGTCAAATATGTCTCACATGAAAAGCTGTAATTGCAAAAATTCCACTCCCAAAAAATAATTGTATGGGATAATAATATTAAATTGTGGGAACATTGGCTAGTATTAACGAATATTGAACTACTTGCCAAAAATAAAAGAAAAGGTATTAAAAACCAATACAAATTGTTCTTTGCATTTTCCCAAAATTGTCAAATAAATAGGGGTGATCGAATGATAGAACGAGCCGGCAAATCAGCCGAAAGCCGCCGCCGGCGACTTATTTTGGGTAGCGCCGCCGCCGCCGATAATTATGGGTCGGCTTTTAACTATGCTTCTTTCTCACAGAACGCTGTTTTTCGTAATACAGCCGAACAATTGGGAGACATTGTTGTGAGTCTTTCCATGATGACTTGCCAAACGATGATGCCAATATATAATTCAGAAGTGTAAGTGCTGGTGCAACCAAATAAAACTTTCGAAATATTAATAATCCTTCAAAAATTAAAAGCGTTTGGGGAGGATCCCGACATCACATGAAACTATACGCCGTCATCGACATAATAAAATCGAAATTAAAGTGCACAAATGCGAAAGACATTCGAACAGTAGAAAAGCCGCAAAAGAAGGACAACCGATGGATGACATTTCAGTACTTGTATTATGTAAGTGCCCTTCGACGCTAGTCTGTCAACCATTTCAACCTTGCATACTGTGCAGGGATTCGGTCCAGCGCATTGGAAAATTGCGAACGTACCCTCAAAAAGGTACAATTTTGGGAGACTCGTTCGAGCATATCGACTGGCTTAACATTAACCTCTAATATTTATTATAGACCAAGTCTTCAATAAATTGAAGACAGTTTCCAGTATATCCGATTAGTTTCGAGTGATGGCCATTGATAGTATAGCACGACGCACTTTTATCAAAGCTTATCGCTTTTAGTGTTGATTAGGGTATGCATTTTCCCGTACTTTTTATTTCCCGGGAAACGGGAATTATTTTTTCAATTTCCCGGGATCCCGGGACAGCACGGGAAATCGTCAACATACTGTTTACCATGAATTAAGCTAATTTTTCCAATAAAACATTCACACTTTATTAAAGTAAAATAAATATATATTTCACAACGAACCTGTTACAGAACTCATATAATAAAGTGAGATCAATTCAAACATCTTTTAAAGTTTCAAAATTAATTAAAGATCAGATATTTCTTACTGATTTCTCTCTATTTATATCGAGCTTCTTCAGAGATCAAAGTATATGTGTTGGTGTAGATGGGTTCTCGTTCGATGAGCATAGGTTGGCCGTAGGACTAGCACAGGGATCTATCTGTTCATTCTCTTTTTTGGATTGATGACCTTTTGGGATCAGACTCTGAATGATATCTACTCATTTGCGGATAACAATAAACTCTGTTATTTATACTCATTCGATCATAGTCTTTAAGAAATTGAGGACGAAAGGCGGTTTATGGTTGAGTCACTTAGGCAGGATTTACTTGGAATTTCCGAATAGGGCCAAGAAAAGGTCTTTGATAGTATAGCACCGCTCACTTTTATCAAATCTTATCGCTTTTGGTGTTGCTAGTGACTTCTCTCGATTTATAGCGAGCTTTCTCAGAGATCGCACTATACGTGTTATTGTCGATGAGGTCTCATCCGACGAGCATAGGTTTACAGCAGGAGTATCACATAGCTCTGTTCCTTCTCTTTTTCTTATTTGAATTGATGTCCTTTTGGATCAGACTTGAATCCGCGTTTGACACCAAACTTTTGCAATCATAGTCATTAGATCATAGACCAAGTCTCCAAGAAATTGTGGCGATGGATGAATGAATCACTTAACAAGGATTTACTGTAGATTTCCGATTGGGTTGGAGTTAATAGGAGTAGATTTTAATTCTCTTAAGTCTAAGTACTCCTGGTTTTCTCACAAGCGATTCATTGATCCATTCAACGATTTCTATAATGGACACCTCATGTCTAGACTTTCCGAAGCGGCGTAAGAACGAATTCAAAATCTCTGATCTTCTCAATATATACACTATATATAACAGACCTAATATGGATTACAACTGCCATATATGGTCGGTTGTTCCAAGATCTTCCTTGGAGTTACTCGACCGAGTTTCGAGGAGTGGCGTTAGGAAATCCAATCCTATTGTCTCTCTTGATGACTTCCGTAATGTGGGATGTATGTCGTTATTCTATCGATTGCTATCTTAGACCACATGTTCTGTCCTGCTGAATTATTTTCATTTTTTGCAAAACTCCCCACTATGATCTGGCCATGGCCACCACTCTGCTCTGTGTTGGCAACCAATCCAATCTTCCTACAATGATGTGTGTGTGCGAGTGTGTGTTTGGCATTTATTTGTTTATGTGTGTTCACATTTCGTTCAATCTCTTCGCCATGCTCCATGCATGCTGGTATCATAGCTTTAGGTTTTGGGTAATTGGAATTTCGTTTTGATTATTGTTGTAAACTTACAAATGACCATTTGTACATATGAAGTCGAGCCGAGTACTCATACGTCGTAGTACTCTTGTATGTGCGTGTCTGTCCATAGACAGACGGCCATACATACATTTTGTCCTTCTGTCAGTTACTTAATGTTTCCATAACATTCGTTCGTTGCAAATTTACGAGCAATGTGTCAATTAAGTATCAAATTACATCTTGCTTTATGTCTGTCATGCGGAATCGTTCGTTCCCGTTCTCGTTTTCATTTTCAATTCCACTCCACATTCTCGTTCGAAAGGTTAATTGAAGATTTCTGCTGCCCCACAAGAATTTATCCTGTAATTGCATTGACTTTGTGCGTATGTCTGTGTGTCAGTGCTACGAGCGAGCGAGCATGTATGCTTTTAGTGTGATTGTATTTTATTGTAGCCGTATTCACTTATACGAAATAGGCGTTGTTAACTTTTATTGGGCCTACCGCGCATTTCTTCTTCTCTTGTCTTTTGCAAATCGAAATCGATTTTATTTTATTTGCTATCAAATGGGATAACACAAATTACTCTATCGTAAATCGTCTTTAAACTGTCACTTACACGCTGAAAACAGCGAAAAAAAATGGTTTTGCTTAAACAGCAGAATGTGCTAAAGCAGACTGTGCTGCAGAGCAAGGTAATAGTAGTTTCTTGCTTCAGCCAACATTCTCCTGCTATTTCAGCAGACCAGTTTATCAATAATGGCACCATGAAAGTATCGATAGAACAACGACACACAACTCACATTACGACGATGATCCAGGGAGACAATAGACACTATCAACACTATCTCCCTCCTCTGATCCCGGTCAAGAAGCTCCAGGGAAAATCCTGGAACACCCGATCATATATGGGAGTTATATTCCATCTTTGGTCTGATGTAGGTTGTAGGTATTGAGAAGATCAGAAGTATTTCTTACACCGCTTTAAAAAACCTAGACACTTGAATGTTTCCTTTGACACATCAAATTCATATTTTGTCCAAAGAACATCGCAATGTATCGACATGCCCAAAACATCAAGAGTATCTGATTGCTCAATATCCACACGGTTCATTGAAATCGACGACACCACTGGATCAGTGAATCGCTTGTGAGACAACAAGGTGCACTGGGTCTTATGTGCATTAAAATCTACTCTGTTCTCTCGACCCCATTAGGAAATGGCCAGTAAATCCTGGCAGAGTGACCCATCCATCAATCGCCTTTTGTCTTCAATTTGTTGAAGACTTGCTCTATGATCGAATGAGTAGGAACGACAGAGGTTGCTATCATCCGCGAATGAGTAGATTGGAGTCGAAGTCCAATCCAAGAAGTCGTCGATGAAAATAATAAAAAGGAGGGAGGAAAGGACAGTACTCCTGCGGTTAACCAATGCTCGTCGGATGAGAACCCATCTGCAAACAACACATATAGAGCGATCTCTGAGGAAGCTCGTTATTAATCGAGAGTAGTCACTATCGACACCAAAAGCGATGAGCTTTGATATGAGTGCGACGTGCCAAACTCAATCAGAGACCTAAGAGATATCAAGAGTAACGACCCCCGTAGATGGATTTTGATTCTGAAACACTGTGTGGCGTCAATCGCAGCTCCGAGGTGGCCAATTGACAACGCCGAGACGGTTGATAACACGATTAACGAACTTGGCACACAAAATATCGATTGTGCCCTGTGCTATGCTCCATCATGCTGGAACCAAAGAACGACGAAGTCCATTTCCTTTACGGCCAGGAATGATGGTTAATCAATCTTAGATATGCTCGCCATTAGTCGAAATGACGTTTTCAGCAGCATTTTCGAAGAAAATCCGAACCAAACTAACAGTCTCTGAGCTTGCATTGGCATCTGGAGGATTACGTACAGGTCGCACATGGCACAGGCAAAAGCACTTAGAGACAACGAAAATCGGACAAGGATTATCGAACAGACAAGGATCGTTGCTTTTTATAATAATATTATAGCCAACAAAAATCACCAGCCATGAATGAAATCCGAATCAAAATGAAAATTCTCCTATTGAAACTGGAGGCCGAAATCATAAAAGCAGCCAATGAATGGAACCAGGGACTCCGAAGAAGTGATAGAACCGTCATCCCTGATAAAAAATAAAGAAGGAAGTCCTTATCAACTTATAGATGCAAGAATATATTATGGCTTTATGATCCTCGAGAGATCAAATGTGAATGCCTAACTCTAATAAACCCACGGCACAGGGACTTTGGGAAGCACATACTAGACTACATTGACGAGATATCGGGAATTGATGAAATATCTCAATCTTTCTTTAAAGCAGGATATAAAAGATCTTTTCGAGTGGTGTGGTTGACGACATGGACGAGTTGTTCGAAATTGATACCAGAGATCTAATGAAATATCTTAATCTTTCAGGCTGGATATAACAGATCTTTCCGAGTGGTGTGGTTCATTCAAAACGCCGCCTTAAATGAGAGCGGCCGAAATGAGCTAATAATAATAACGCCAGTCTCACTAACTTTTTGACAAACTTGCTTACAGCAGGCGTGGTCGATTCCCCCTTGAGACCAAAACATCGTTTCAATAAACCCATTTTGTATTACTTCCAGCCTTAGAACGATTAATTTAGTTCCATGGAGATGTGATTCTGACTTTCGCGCGAGATTTCATAAATAAACCCAGATTTCACCAACAAATTATCTTCAACAACGGGATGCATTTCCATTTCCCACATTTGGGATGACAACATTTTGAATAACTTCCACCGAGAGTCAATGGATCTTTAGAAAAATCCGTGTTTGAAGTAGATTGTGTCATCATCGGCTCGTACGTCTCCATAAACGTTGAACTACTGATCAATGATAATCACCCACATGGGTGATTCGTGCCACACAGTTTAATCTACAATGGATATTTTATGCAGAGGCGATGTGAACTGACCGAAATCATGCGATTAGAACCAGGTTTATGTCAATAATATATATTACCAGCGAGGCACAGACTGCAGCTGAAACAAATAGAACTCGCGATTTCTATAAAATCACTAAACAGCTTGCTCATAAGAACCTCGCAGCTTCAAAACCGCTAAAAAACACAAAATGGAACCCTCGCTACATCTACCATCATGCTGTCAGCTTACCCAGAGCGGACTGACCCATATCCACAACCCAAAAATCTGACAACAGTAGAAATATCCTATTAGGAAATATAATAAAGAATCTTTGGGACGACAAAGAGATTAGTGACGATCTCAAATATGGACTTATCATCAATATTGCGCAAAAGGCGACCTCACAGAATGTAAAAACTGGAGGGGAATTACACTCCTAAGCATGATCAAAATAATAATTTCTATCATCATAAATCGTACACTCAGTGCCTCACTCTATGGTGACCTCCGCAACGAGCAAGCTGGATTTAGAGGACAGAAATCATGTAAAGGGTGATTTTTTAGCTATTATCTTTTTGGCAACACTGGTTTAAACAGCTGACGCACGTTTCGTGTTTTCTTTCACTGTCAAAGATCTTCAGTTTGGTCTATAATTTGACCATGATCGTCTTACAAACGAACAACGCTTGCAAATTATTGAATTTTATTATCAAAATGCGTGCTCTGTTAAGAAAGTTCATCGCGCGCTTCCATTTTATGGTCAGTTTAATCGACCCACTGAAGCGGCTATTCGGGCTATTGTGACTGAATTTCGCACCATATTTACATTGTTGGACATTAAACCACCAACACGCTTACGTAGAGTACGAACTGAAGAAAATATCGCAGCTGTATCGGCCAGTGTTAATGATGACCATCAATTATCGATTCGTCACCGTTCGCAGCAATTGGGCCTCTGTTACTCAAAAACGTGGAAATGCCAAAATTTGACTAAACGGATGGACCATTTGAGGCGCAGTCAAGGTCAACATTTGCATGAAATAATCTTCAAACATTAAATTATATGGACCGTACTATCGATTCAAATAAAGATTTCATGCATTTTTCTGAATTTTATGTGTTTTTTTTTTTTGAAAAACTTTCCTATAGCTTTTGAAAAATCACCCTTTATGTAACAAATTAGCCCAAAGTTGACTGCTTTTAACATTTTCGATTTTAGAGAAAAGTATTTTTTCACAATATTTTACGTATCTGTTTAAATAACGTAATTTTTTTTTCGCTTTACAGATTTTCACATTTTCCAGATTTTGAAAATTGAAAAAAAAAACTTAATTTATATGTTCGACTTTGTGACAGTGTTCCTCTCCCACGTTAAGAGATTTAATTAATTAATTGAAATTTTTTCTGTGCACAGTATGAACAAATACTTAAAATAATGTTTAAAAAATCTAAAAACTGAACGGAAATTATGCGATTAAAACCAGGATTATGCCAATAAGAAGCAAACGACAGCTGCACAATGGGAGAATTCCATTTTTTGAAAAAAAAAAAAAACAAATCTAGAATTTCTAAGTGATTCGTACGATTTGAATGAAATGACCTAGCCAAGCTTAAGACTGAAAAATTATCCCCTATGAGATCTGTGATGGCCCAGAAAACTCTGAACATCCGCCTAATATCCAGAGTGTGGCAACACTGACCACACTCCTTCCTTTATGGGCTACATAAATAACTGTCATTTCGACCGTTTCTACGAACCTCACATAATTACCATATTTATGAAAATCGGTTTTTAATTTGGCCAAACGTTAACGACATTTGCTAAATAAGGATGTTTACGAGCCAACGGTATATTGACATTTAAACCGGTGTAGCTGGATCTCTTTGCGGCGGGGAGTTCCTGTGATTTATGCATCCGTCATTTAAGATTCCATAAACGAACGAAACTAGAAACTAGACTCCCCCCATAAACGTTGGGCGACATACGACCGCCAACCGAAAATTAATGACTTTCTAATATACCTTTCATCAAATTTCAATTATGAAATTAAAAATTTTCAACGGCAACTTAATGATTTAACGATTTGTGTGTTGCTTCGTTGTGTTGCTGCTTTTATGGTCGCATTGATTTACGACGCGAAAATTAAAGTGCATTTGCAAATGGAATTCTTAATGGAGTAGGGGAGTAGGTACCACCACTGCACCAGCCACTTGGAATTGGAGTTTAATGCAATGTGTGGCGGTGGTGGTCATTTCATTTCTATCGACGTCGACATCAACGACTTCAACACCGCCAGCAACACCTCGTCGCTGGTGTTGCCATTCAAAGCTGTTTTAAACATTTGTTTTTTTTTTTTATTGGTGGAAGGTGGTTTTTATTGCACTCCGTCGTCTTCGTTCCTTTACAGTTGTTTTTGGTTTTATTAGGCTGTTTGTTTATTTGGCTTGTGGTGATTCCTACAACACACGCTCGCACGCCCCGACATCTTCCAAATGTAATGGCCGGCAAATGGTTTGCGTAGCATTGCATTCGCTGGAGTTGTATTTGGATTCGAATTTGGAAGCAGCCAGCGGAGCAGAGCAGAGCAGCACCACTAGCAGCAGCCGCGTACATTGAAATTTTTTAACACGAAATTTGTAGTTTTCAATTAAAAAGATAACATTTGAGTGCGCGGAGAAAACAAGAGCCCAACCTTCTTTTCATAATTAAAAATAAAAGAAGAGAAGTAAGTCTGGCTAAAGAAACGCTCAACGCTGACTTGCACAGACGCACAGGCAGACGGTGGCGGAACAGTGGTTTGGAATGTCAACAAATGGCAAAACATGCGATAAAATTGCGTAAAATGCTACTAAAAAATGATGATATATGCCCTTCTGTACTCTGTAGAGTGAGGGAATAAAGAGTGAGGTAGAAAACTCTGGGATGTGATATTATTTTTCTGGTAGGTATTGTCGAGTAGAACAAGAATCTGTATTAGAAATTTCCCAAATACCTCCGGGTAAAAAACCGTTTTTCGTACCTTTTTAAGGAGTAAAACACCACTTTGTTTTTAAAAACCCGTTATTGAAGTTTTTATTGATACTAAATTTTTGCAAAAATACAAGTTTTGGTCATTCCAATTCACATCTCTCATTATTTTACGAATTGATGTCCAATAAAATACTTAAAATTCTTCAAAATGATAAAAACGATGAAAAAAACTAGATTCTCAATTTTTCAAAAAAAAAAAAAATACCCAAATTCCCAAAGTGGGGAAAATTTGTTCCAAAATTGGAGATTTTTTATTAAAATGGACGTTATCTTTTTTTACATTTTCATCTGTTTTGATTAATTTTAAGTATTTGTGAGATGTGAGATGAGAGATGTGAATTGGAATGACCAAAAAATGGCCATGTTAGGCTCCAGCGCACTTATAGAAATCACGACCCTGGATGTGAGCATTCCGTTCGTGGGAATGACAACTAACGTCGACGAATTGGGAGAAGCAGAAACCAGTTTGAGATGGGAATCTTTGGCCGGTCATGGATGTGACATGACCATCCATGACCTTAGCGATCTATCATATGCTTCTATTAAAGCACCCATTCGAATTATAGATAAATCCTCCTAATTCATTGTAAACTGGAAATTATATTATAAATGAGAGAACGCCTTACCCCTTCACCCACTCTTCCGATTTAACCCTTCCTTTTTATTCTCTCAAGAAATGCAAGACAGTCTCTGGCAGTTCCATGCATTCCAATGTTGTACATTTTGATGTAAATGTTCGTAGGATCGGATAAAGCAAAATCTCGCGATTTTAAAACCTGATTACAAGTTACCACAGCACTATTGGCGAAAATTGTGAAAATGAGGCAAAAATTGTTTCGATAATATAATTTCGACATCTTATGCAAAAATATATGATTTGATAAAAAAATGGGCGGTCCACGTCCCTATTTTTATTGGCGCCCTCAAACGGATGATGCAAAAAACTAATGTACACAAATGAAGCTGTCCCCATGTAATTTGCTACAGAAATTTCAATTCCATTCCACAATTCATAAAACTGAGAAAATATATCACAAAAATGCGATTTTTTAAAAAAATACCGTTATTTCTTCATTTCCATAGTGGATAAGAATAACTACATTTTATTATTAGTAGTTATGTCTGTGGACAAAACTCAATGTTTACTTTTGTAATCGGTACATTATGACAATTTGTCGTATTCGAGTGAACCGGTTCAGCGATTATTGTAGTTATTCAATTCTGGATTCTTTTGTGATTATTTATATTAATTAAATTAAAAAAATTACTACCAAAGACAAAGAAAAAATGCGAAAATGTGTTGTGCTGAAGTCTTCAGCAGAACCCAAATTAGCAAAAATGCAAAGTGAGACCTTTATTGTTGCAGCTAAAAGTTGACTGCGCAGTTTCGATGGGAGCTACCCCATCTCGTCAGAACTTTCGCAACGAATGTATGTCTTTGACTTAAATCAGGGTTGTTTTTGGTTTTATTAGGCTGTTTGTTTATTTGGCTTGTGGTGATTCCTACAACACACGCTCGCACGCCCCGACATCTTCCAAATGTAATGGCCGGCAAATGGTTTGCGTAGCATTGCATTCGCTGGAGTTGTATTTGGATTCGAATTTGGAAGCAGCCAGCGGAGCAGAGCAGAGCAGCACCACTAGCAGCAGCCGCGTACATTGAAATTTTTTAACACGAAATTTGTAGTTTTCAATTAAAAAGATAACATTTGAGTGCGCGGAGAAAACAAGAGCCCAACCTTCTTTTCATAATTAAAAATAAAAGAAGAGAAGTAAGTCTGGCTAAAGAAACGCTCAACGCTGACTTGCACAGACGCACAGGCAGACGGTGGCGGAACAGTGGTTTGGAATGTCAACAAATGGCAAAACATGCGATAAAATTGCGTAAAATGCTACTAAAAAATGATGATATATGCCCTTCTGTACTCTGTAGAGTGAGGGAATAAAGAGTGAGGTAGAAAACTCTGGGATGTGATATTATTTTTCTGGTAGGTATTGTCGAGTAGAACAAGAATCTGTATTAGAAATTTCCCAAATACCTCCGGGTAAAAAACCGTTTTTCGTACCTTTTTAAGGAGTAAAACACCACTTTGTTTTTAAAAACCCGTTATTGAAGTTTTTATTGATACTAAATTTTTGCAAAAATACAAGTTTTGGTCATTCCAATTCACATCTCTCATTATTTTACGAATTGATGTCCAATAAAATACTTAAAATTCTTCAAAATGATAAAAACGATGAAAAAAACTAGATTCTCAATTTTTCAAAAAAAAAAAAAATACCCAAATTCCCAAAGTGGGGAAAATTTGTTCCAAAATTGGAGATTTTTTATTAAAATGGACGTTATCTTTTTTTACATTTTCATCTGTTTTGATTAATTTTAAGTATTTGTGAGATGTGAGATGAGAGATGTGAATTGGAATGACCAAAAAATGGCCATGTTAGGCTCCAGCGCACTTATAGAAATCACGACCCTGGATGTGAGCATTCCGTTCGTGGGAATGACAACTAACGTCGACGAATTGGGAGAAGCAGAAACCAGTTTGAGATGGGAATCTTTGGCCGGTCATGGATGTGACATGACCATCCATGACCTTAGCGATCTATCATATGCTTCTATTAAAGCACCCATTCGAATTATAGATAAATCCTCCTAATTCATTGTAAACTGGAAATTATATTATAAATGAGAGAACGCCTTACCCCTTCACCCACTCTTCCGATTTAACCCTTCCTTTTTATTCTCTCAAGAAATGCAAGACAGTCTCTGGCAGTTCCATGCATTCCAATGTTGTACATTTTGATGTAAATGTTCGTAGGATCGGATAAAGCAAAATCTCGCGATTTTAAAACCTGATTACAAGTTACCACAGCACTATTGGCGAAAATTGTGAAAATGAGGCAAAAATTGTTTCGATAATATAATTTCGACATCTTATGCAAAAATATATGATTTGATAAAAAAATGGGCGGTCCACGTCCCTATTTTTATTGGCGCCCTCAAACGGATGATGCAAAAAACTAATGTACACAAATGAAGCTGTCCCCATGTAATTTGCTACAGAAATTTCAATTCCATTCCACAATTCATAAAACTGAGAAAATATATCACAAAAATGCGATTTTTTAAAAAAATACCGTTATTTCTTCATTTCCATAGTGGATAAGAATAACTACATTTTATTATTAGTAGTTATGTCTGTGGACAAAACTCAATGTTTACTTTTGTAATCGGTACATTATGACAATTTGTCGTATTCGAGTGAACCGGTTCAGCGATTATTGTAGTTATTCAATTCTGGATTCTTTTGTGATTATTTATATTAATTAAATTAAAAAAATTACTACCAAAGACAAAGAAAAAATGCGAAAATGTGTTGTGCTGAAGTCTTCAGCAGAACCCAAATTAGCAAAAATGCAAAGTGAGACCTTTATTGTTGCAGCTAAAAGTTGACTGCGCAGTTTCGATGGGAGCTACCCCATCTCGTCAGAACTTTCGCAACGAATGTATGTCTTTGACTTAAATCAGGGTTCATATTAGTACCAGCGGTCACATACGACAAATGAGAAGCGCTGATAAACAAAATATTCCACCGAACTAAGTCGACACACTAAAAATCTCACTTTGTTATGCTTGTGCTCGCATCGCTCGCAACAATGCAAAGGTTGTTGTTGTACGGTATGTCCCGTCTTTACTGTACCCCGTGTGTATTGTTTTTTTGCTAATTTGGGTTCTGCTGAAGACTTCAGCACATCCTTTGGTCTTTGGCATAACAGACCAACTATACATACAAACAACAAACAACAAAATGCGAAAATCTAAAATATAAGTAATTTGAAAATCGGACAACGAACGAGATCAGAACGTAAAAAATAAGATATAAACCCTGCCAACAAATATCATTTTTTTCTTGTAAGTTAAATATATCTGATCATTTTCTATAGATATTCACGACCACTGTCCCTGTGCAAAATATTTTTGTTATCAGTACATAATTATAACCGGCAATCATTTTAAAATTTGACATGGCCGAGATGATCAACTTTGGATGGTCGCCCTGTAGCCCCCATACACTGAAAGAATTAACTTCATAATATTTATGATTTGGTCAGTGAACATTTCCATTGAAAAGTCGTCATAGAAGTATTTTTGTCATACAAGTTCTTTATTTTTCATAATACTTTATGAAAACTTTATGAAAAGTTTCATAGATTTTATAATTAAACTGAAAAAGTTTTTTAAAAAAGGGTGATTTTTTAGCTATTATCTTTTTGGCAATACTGGTTTAAACAGCTGACGCACGTTTCATGTTTTTTTTTCACTGTCAAACATCTTCAGTTTGGTCTATAATTTAACCATGAATCGTCTTACAAACGAATAACTCTTGCATATAATTCAATTATATTATAAAAATGCGTGCTCTGTTAAGAAAGTTTAAGAAAGCCGAAGATCCACTTTTTTACCGAAAAATTGTGTTCAGCGACGAAGCTCATTTTTGGCTCAATGGGTACGTAAATAGGCAGAATTGTCGATTTTGGAGTGAATATCAGCCAGGAGCATTGCAAGAGCTACCAATGCATCAAGAAAAAGTCACAGTTTGGTGCGGTTTATGGGCTGGTGGCATCATTGGACCGTACTTCTTCAAAGATGATGTGAATCGTAACGTAACGTTTTTTTGCCCAAAATACAAGAGCTTGACTTGCATGATATGTGGTTTCAACAAGATGGTGCCACATGCCACACAGCACGCGCAACAATTTACTTATTGAGAGGCGAGTTCGGTGAACATTTTATTTCACGTTCGGGACCGCTCAATTGGCCGCCTAGATCGTGCGATTTAACACCTTTAGACTAGTTTTTGTGTGACTATGTTAAAGCTCATGTCTATACAGGCAAGTCCGCTTCAATTGACGCATTGGAAGACAACATTGAAGCATTTATTCGTGAGATACCGGCCGAAATTTTGGAAAGAGTATGTCAAAATTGGACTAAGCGGATGGACCATTTGAGGCGCAGTCAAGGTCAACATTTGCATGAAATAATCTTCAAACATTAAATTATATGGACCGTACTATCGATTCAAATAAAGATTTCATGCATTTTTCTGAATTTTATGTTTTTTTTTTTTGAAAACTTTCCAAGAGCTTTTAAAAAATTACCCTTTTGAAACAGTAGTTTAGGAACAGTCTTCAAAAATATCGGAAAATATTTTTTTTTTTTGCGAAAAAAAAAAATGTATACATATGTAGAAGTTATGGTCCTTCTTGGATCAATTTTTTTAAATTCCCTCATTTCTATATAAGGGTCATAACTTCTACATTTCTTCATACAAAAATTATAAATCAATTTAAGCAACAAATAAGTAAGTTTCAGTCAGTCAGTTTCAAATATCAAATTGCAACTGATTTTGACTACCTGTATGGAAGTTATGTTGGTTTTATTTTAACCAAGTCTTATGCCACTTTGTGTGGGAGGTACCAGAAGCAGTGTGGCAATATCGCCCATATTTCAAGTGTATCAAACGATCATAAACTTGTCAAATTTCATACTATTCCGACCATCCGTATATAAGTTATAACAGCTTTAATTGTAGGTAGGTTGGGGTGATTTGTGTGGGAGGTACCAGAAGGGGCGCGATAAAACCCGCCATATCTTGGACGCTTAAAGTGCTTATAAAAACTTTATCGTATAATAAAATTCTGACTATCCGTGTAGAAGTTTCATTGGTTTTTATTTAGCATAGGAATATGTATCATTTGTGTGGGAGGTACCTACTCTGTAGAGTGAGGATATAATTAATGTTATTCTACCTTTCAAAGTCAGAGTAATCGGTACTTCAAATTTAAAATGTTATATGACCCACCCTCTAATTTCCAATGATTTTGATCTCTATCTATAACTCTAACTTCGTTGATTTTTTTGAAAGCTTCGCTATGAAGTTCTCAGTCCACGTTATCACATTTTGCCTTGAGGGTCCCACTCTAGAGCAGCATGTGTAGCATCATTAGGCTACTTTCTGCCCCATATTTTTTCGATTTCGATATTCACTTGTTTTGTTTTTGCCATAAAGCGTCCATTGGGTATTGTTCTTTGCCATCAGATTTCCCAAACAGATTTTTAATATATTTCCCAAACCGTTGTAGCTTCAGGAGAGTAAGCCTGATTGTTGGACATTTTTTGATCTCCACAGATAATTTAGGATAGAAAAGGCACCTTTAGCTTTTCGCAATCGATTTTCAATATCTGCAGCCGCTCCTTCGACGTCGTCCATAATTATATCTATATCCTCCTACAAAAAGGCAACTCCAAACCACTGTGTGTGACAGAGGTCCAAATACGAAAGCAAACGACAGCAATCACACACATTCATTTGGTAAACAAAAGACATAAAATAGCAGCAGTAACAGAGACAACACGAAAAAAATGAAAGAAACATAACCATAAACAGACAAATAAACAACATCAAATATGAAAGCACAGCCAGAGATCTTTACTTCTAAACATTTTAAACCATTAAAATTTCGCGCGGCATTAATCTTAAACTTTGCACCGTGTGTGCCGTGTATCCAACTCGTCCATCCAGCCATGTGACCGACCGACCGAACGACCAACCAACCGACCGATCATCCATCTGCTGAGCCAGCCTCGCTGCGATCATACGACAAATATGAGAAAACACAAAACACAAATGCGAATGCAAATGAGAACGATACGACTACGATGAGCGGCCGAGCGTTCTTGCGCAACTTCAGACAAAAGGCTCAAAGGTGAGAAGTTGCGATTGTGTCGCCTCAATTCTACTTATGCGTCTAATTAGAGCTGCCGCGCATGCGCAAATGTTGCAGTAAACAACAAACATTTTCAGCGGAAATAACAGCCACAATCTTTTTACAATGAACCCGTGAATGTGATGCTTATCGCCAAGATGAAATATTTCAGCGTTGAAACATCATCCATCCGCCAGCCAGCCAGTCAGCCAGCCAGCCAGCAACAAAGACGGCAAAAGCCACCATAACAACAACAAAGCCATCTCAGCGACAGCAACAACATACAATGATCATATTTTACAGTAGTAAGTAACACTTGTTTATAACGCAAAATGTCGTCAACTCACAAGTCCCAACAGCAACAACAACAATCAGTTGCCAAAAGTTGGGGGGGAAACACAGACTTCAGACTGTGTGAGAGAAGTTTTTGGTTGGCTTTTAATTGTGGCTATGACCTAAACGTAATGTAATCATCGTCATCGTCCGGACTTAAAGTGAAATCGCCATCTCGGCCAACGGAAACACAAATGCCAATTAAATGAATCACAATGATGGCGATGGTTCGCATCGCATAATTACTCTTCTCTTAGCTAAGTAGGTTACACCATTCCACCATCCCATCCCGTCATCGCCATCACTTAGTTATTTGTGAATCTACCTGTCATCAATTTTTGCTTATCACCAACATTCTCACCGGGTAATTTATTGTGTTATAAGTGTATGTTTTCATACGTAATTTTCACAGTTCAATCACACCGGGGTCGCGAACAGCAACGCATTATTCCCAGTGAATTCTTTCATGTCTTGCAATTCTCATTAATACGAGACAGGAGATTGTAGAGAAAGCTTTCTTTAAGTACTGAGGTCTTCTTCGAATGTCAACAGAAAAAATTACCATCTTTAGGATATTGTCTTCTACGGAAGATCGTAAATAAATTGTTAAAGAGGTTTATTATATAGAAGGAATAAGTATTATTCACAAGATTTCGAAAGGTATTATTCAGTAAAGACCCTGAAAGAAATTGTAGAAGTAAATTTTATTCTTATTAATCCTCAAGAGAGGTAAAAAGTCTTCCAGGCATTCTCTCTTCTCTTCCAGAGGAAAATTTATTAACTAACTGAGGTCTACTTGGAAAAAATTCCAAGATTTCGAAAAGTTGTATTTATGTTGTTATGTTATTTATGTTGTAAAATGAATTGTGCTTCTAAGGAAAGATGAAAAGTCTTCCAGACATTGTTTCTTCTCTTCCAGAAAAAGCTTTATTGGATTACTGAGGTCTTCTTCGATAGTTCACAGAAGACCTCAACAGCTTTAGGAAGGATTTGCCAGAAATATTCTCTTTTCTTTGGACGATCATAAATAGGTCCCTACTTTAAAGGCTATTTATGATTTATTCTTTCAAATATGGCTGTCAATGTTAAATTGGTTCCTTATATAGAAAGAAGAAATATTCTTCCAATATCTCGAAAAGTTTAACTCGGTAAAAGCCCTGAGAGGAATTGAATTCCTAAAGAAAACCATATAGAATTGTATTATTTATGCTACGGTTTGTGATACATGAAATTTTGGTTGCGTTATGTGGATGCCTAGGCAGTGTTGCCAATAGCAGTCGGTAGGGAAAAAAGGACAGATTTTTTTTAGCCGAAATATAAAGATTTTTTTTCGATTTTTGTGTGGATGTCATAACTAAAATTATTTTACAAACCGCAATGTTACAATAACTGAAAAATCAGAAGTATTGCTGGGTAACTATACCTGCATATACACATACTTACATATGCAACTCAATGAGATGCTTGTAAGATTTATTATTACTTTATTACTTGGTGCGATTTTTTAAACGCAACTTCGGCAAGTAAGTTGTGCTTCTCGTTCGTTTGTGAGAATCATCTCCTTATAGAGGCCGGGTTTGATGTTGAAAAGACACTGCGAAGCCATTTGAAAAGACTTTTGACATGGTCGATATCATGATCGTGGTAGTCTGCAGCCAAGTAATAAATGTCACCAGCCATTTGTAAATAAATTCGCATTCTATTAAATATAGATGCAAAATGGTCTTGAGCCAGGACAATATCCCAGTTCAAATCATAAAAATATACTTTTTTAAATTTCAATAGGAAAATGTCATTGTCGGAATTGTCAGACAGCGATTCGGGGAATATAAAGTATCGAAAGCAGAGATTCCTTCCGCCTAAGTTGGCTGTATATCAATGAATTTGAAGTTTGGTTGGAAAGCGTCCAAGATGCGAAGCATGTAACAAGCACATTGGAAACATTAAAGTTGCAAAGATGAGAAGTATAGGGAATTTTATATTTAGTGTGGGGAAACATAGAGATTTTTTCATTTAGTAGTAGGGATTTATTTTTTTCTTTCGTGGCAACACTGTGTCTAGGTAAGAACGTTGAACTAATGTCTTTGCAATAGATTCGGATAATTTACTGAAGAAAATATTTTATTAAATTATTTTTATATAGAAAATGCCTAACTAATATTTTCTTATGCAAATGAATACATTCTTCCACTTTTCTCCCGATCTTACATGCTGTGGCTGTTTTCCAAATGATGGTGAATGGACTTATTTTGGAAGACTTGAAAATTTGTACAAAAAGAATGACTTCTTATCTTCTTCCTTCCGTCAACGCAATGCACTGCATTTATAGGGACATCCCCTGAGTGTTGGTTCAGTGAAAAAAATGACTTCATTAAATTGGAGAAGAGTTACAAACATGATAATTATAATTTCATTCTTTCACTACATAGAAGGCTGTAGGTGGAATTATTTAATGGAGGAATCATTTAGAGACAATTTAAATGTAGTTGATCCGCCAGATCATGTGACATATACTTTTTTCCTTCGTTTCTACGTTTCTCGAAGATTGGATTTTGTTAGCCACAGTCACGGTCAAGATAATATCTAGAAAATAAATTCTAAACAAGTTTATTATGGTGGCCAGATCAAATTGGCCCTAATTTTCATAAAAAATAAAAAAAAATGAATTGGTGTCCGGACATTGCACCAAAAAACCCTCTTTTAAGAAAGAGTTACTCTGTATGCCTTTTAAAATATGATTATGTCCTTTTAAGAATGGGTTACTCTGTATTTACTGTGCCTTTTAAAATATGATTATGTCAAAAACGGTCATGATCCCAATGTGGATTATGTCATACTCCACATGAGAAAATCTTCTTGAACTCAGGAACCCTTAATCTGTGTAGCCACCATTGGATACATCCCAAAGGCGAAAATCTTCAGTTTGACAGGAAATCATTACTCTACGTAGCCCGCTTTATACATACCACAGGTGAGGACATCTTTAAGCCCAGCCGAAGACCGGAAACTCGGCAAATCTTTACTCTGCTTTGGACGTACAGAAGAAAAGAAAAGGCCGACCGTTGACTTCGAATATATACCAACGCAGGAAACCTTTAATCTACATAACTGATTTTGAACGATTACTCATTTGGGTGATTTTGAATTTCTTTCTGGGCGATATTAGGCACAGACACAATCAATAATCGAAGAATTTTGAAGAACATGATGTCTGCGCGACGAACTAAAAGAGGGTATAATTGTGAAATTACCCAAAGAGGTAATTTCTAAAAGTGCACAAATTAGAGAGTCATCTCTATTTTTTTTCTGTAAAAAACCATCTACATTTTTGAATTCAAATATGTTTCCTATAAACAGAAAGTCTTGACGTTGAAAAACAAAATTTGCAAATACGAATCCAAGTAAATATTGTCGGATTCAGATAGACTCGAAACCCATAACATGAGGGCCAGATTTACTATTGAAAATATGGAAAACGAACTCTTAATAATATAATAAAACATGTTCAGAGTTCTTCAATACCGACAGAAGAAAAGATAAAATTGTTAAGAATGTCCAAAATGGAATATTAGTAAGAGTTTCTTCATAATCTCATAATGTTGCCGATATTATTTGTTTTATTATTTTCTTTACTCGAATGAATTGTTATTATTCCACTAAAAAAAGGCTTATTTTTATTTGTGTTATATATTTTTCCGTTATATTTTATATGTGAATGTGAATATTTCAATAAAATTTAAATTGAATATTTATTTACCTTTTCTTTAACTGAATGTACTCTTTTTACCTCTCCAAAGTATGACATCCCTAGTTATCACCCTTCTCTGTATGGTGTATAACGTAACGGGGCATATTATCACCAAACTTGCTTCTACTTTGGAACAAGCCAAGAGATATCGTTCAGCAGTCAGTGCAAAGGAGATCTCCATTATACCGTGTGTTTACCACAGTTCTTCATGTCGTGATGAAAGTTTTATTCATTCGAATAGATTAAGTCTTTTAACAATGTTGCCTATTATAATTGTTGCAACTTTGAACTGATAAATAATTTAATAATGAATATCAACTGGATGCATATATTTCTCGACAGAACGCTTGTTGAATTCTATTAGAAAAGAAAAAAATTAAGAAGTATTTCACAATTGAAACCAAAATTGTATAAACTACAGAGGTGAAAAAACTTAAGAATCTGAGGAATAGGTATTTTAAAGCTTATTCATGTTCTAAATGCCCTGAAAGTAAAAGGTTATATGAGCACTACTCAAGGAAATTTTCTTTCTAAAAAAAGTTTTTGTATAAACAATATCTACTGAACGTTGAGAACAAAATTATTAACACTCCGAAGTCTTTCTGGCAATTCATAAAATCGACAAAAAGTCTTCGTGATCATTTTGTGGATTTTTTACAGCGAATTTTCAGACTGAACCGGTAAATAATAATTAATATTACATTTGGCATTGATGTCGAATTTATTCATGTAAAGGGTCCTCCATCTAACGTTTTTTTTAAATAGTGCTTATTTCGTGAATGGTAACACTTAGCTCATGTCTGATTTGACAGATAATTAGTTTTATCCTTCCGCTGAACGAATCCAATGCGTTTTCGCTTCGCTAAGTGGGCCTGCGATCGACTTACAGAAGATGCCGATTTTGTCCAAAAAATCATCTTTTCAGATGAAGCTCATCTTGGCGGGTATGTAAACAAGCAAAATTGTCCCATTTGGGGCACATAAAACCCACACGCATACATTGAAAAGCCGATACACCCAAAACGTGTCACTGTTTGGTGGGTTGGACTTTTATTTGTGGGGTACCCTCAAAGATAAGTGTTACGCCGACAAGCTAGAGACAATTGACAATATTCGTGAAGCCATTGGTGAAATACAGCTGCACACAATCGATAATGTGCTTAAAAATTGGACCGATCGTGTAGGCTACTGCATGGCCAGCCGAGGCAGCCATTGAATGTAATTATTTTCCATTATTAACCGGAAGGATTCCATTATTAAAAAATGGAATTTGAGAAAATATTCAGTAGTTTTTTTTATAGTTATTTGGCGGACCCTTAGATCGAATCCCAAGGGAGACGTTTGAATTACAATTTTAAAATTATCAAATATTTCCAAATTGTTCAAATGCGTTGTTTACAATCACGTTTATCCAACTATCTGTGAAATCCAAAAAAAAAGGAATCTTTCGACTTTTTCTAATCTCACGACTTATGATAATCTTGACATTTCCAGCTTTGAAAGTGGATATCGAGCATATTTTTCTTTATGTAAATTTTCACAAAGCTTTACAAAGTTTTACACAAGTTTCTTCTTCTAAAACTGGATTCCATGTATCCTTTATAAAATAGAATCATATTTCAATAATAGATTTTGTTTTGTGTCCAGAGTACGACAGGGATGTGTGATGACTAGACAGGAGATTTTTATGCGAATTAATTTTTAATCCATGCAAAATATGATAACATAAATAGATTTTTAAATTTTTTCATCATGAAACTCATTCTTGTGAAGTCGGCATTCAATTATTTCCACTCCTTCAAAATACAATTTGGAATAAAAATCCGCTTGCTAGTGATGACACATATACATACGGCTAACATGATTCTTGATTTCGTGATGAAAATGGCCACAGTAAAGTACAGTAGGGGCTATACAAACGTCCATGAGACCTAGAATACGCCGATGAAATCTCTTTCCTGTCGCATATGTGCGTAAAATAGAAGTAGCAACAACATGATCTGATTTAAGAATAAAATTGAGGAAGACTAAGTCTATACGCTTGAACACCGATAACTTGAAGATATATACAACTTCTGTTACGTAGTAGAATCATTGACAATAAAAGTGGATCAAACGCCAAAAATCGAAATTATGATATTAATTAAAGGATCATGGCTCAAAAGGCTGAAATGACCAATTTAACAGTGAAAAATATAATTTAAAAAGCCGTGTTCATTCAATAGCTTGCAACTCCTGAAATACTTGACTTAATTTTAATGTGCTGTACCTTGTTTTAAAGGCAATTTCAATAACTTTTCAAATATTGCAGTGGAAGGGTATAGCCGCGTTATATTGTTTACAGTTTTTACAATTTTCTTTTGATTTTCGAAATGATTACATTAATAAATTTTTTTAAATTTTAGAGTTGTGTTATTAGATGCCTTTTTTTAACAATAGTGCAAGTTTGGAAGTGGTGGAATGATGGATTCTATTTTTTACGAATATTTTTCAAATGATATGAGTAAAATGCTCTGCCAAATTTTTGTGTTCAAATGCAATTTATATTTTTGTCCTCTATGGTTGGTCACTATGCTGCTGGTGAAAGTATCCTTTGTCAAAATATATTTAAGAAATAATAGATATAAAACAATACGAGGTTAGTAAAAATGGAGCGCTACACGAATGCTACAACAACGCATTCTCATTGTGAAATTGTTTTACCAAAATGGTGAAAGTTTTGCGGCTACAGTTCGCAAATTGCGATCAATTTGGGGTCACAATAATGCTCCAAAAGAGTCAACTGTAAAGAGATTAATGGATAAATTTGCCGAAACTGGGTTTGTTAGTGATGTAAAGACAACAACGCGCCATCGACCAGGTCGATCGACCGAAAATGTCGCAGCTGTACGTGATGATGTCGCTCAAACTTCATCCACCTCAATTCGACACCGAGCTCAGCAAATTGGTGTCTCCAAATCCACTTTGCAGCGAATTTTGACGAAAGATTTGCATCTTCATGCATACAAAGTTCAATTGACTCAGGAACTGAAGCCAACTGACCATGGACAGCGAAGGGAGTTCGTTAATTGGGTACTGGAGAGACAACATGAAAATGCTGATTTTGCCGATAAAATCATCTTCAGTAACGAGGCCCATTTTCATCTTGATGGCTTCGTCAATAGGCAGAATTGTCGCATTTGGGATGCGGAAAATCCTCGAGTGATTCACGAGAAGCAAATGCATCCTCAACGTGTCACTGTGTGGTGTGGTTTTTGGGCTGGAGGAATCATTGGACCTTTTTTTTATGAAAATGAGGCAGGTCAAGCGCAAACAGTCAATGGTGTTCGGTATCGTGAAATGATAACCAGTTTTTTCTTGCCTAGAATTGATGAAATGAATGTGGAGGGCATATGGTTCCAACAAGACGGCGCCACATGTCAAACAGCCAGAGAAACAATCCAATTGCTGCATCAGTCATTTCCCGGTCGTGTTATTTCGCGTTTTGGAGATCAGAATTGGCCGCCTAGATCGTGCGATTTAACACCATTAGATTTTTTCTTTGGGGTTTTTTGAAGTCCATGGTTTACGCGAATAAGCGGACGACGACTCAAGCCTTAAAAGACGAAATTGGACGTTGCATTAATGAAATACCGCAGCATTCATGCAAAACGGTCATTGAAAATTTCATTAAAAGATCGCGTGCATGCCAGCAAAGCCGCGGCGGCCATCTGCACGATATATTGTTCCACACATAACATCATTCTGTCTACTTTACGATATAATAAAGTTTCACGATTTTTTCTTAAATATCTGTGTTTTATTTAAAATTAAAAAATTGCGCTCTTCTTGGGACACCCTTTATATGGTGGGTCATGTAACATTTTTAATTATAATCGGCTATATAAAAGAGTACTGATTATTATTTCAAATTTCTGTTTTTATTGGGAAGGTTGAACTTTATCATTTAATAATGGAACGCAATATCATTCATATGACTACCACGGCTGACTCGGCAGTACCACATCCGATCAACCGAATTTTTCAGTACATGATCCAATGATGCTGCCAGTCCAAAATCCGCAACAAACAGTGACTCGTTGTGGATACATTGACTTCTCAATAGTGACGTGTGGGTTCTCTGCACCCCATATGCGGCAATTTTACTTATTGACATAGCCACCGGGATGAAAATGAGCTTCATGAAGGCTGAACTGAAGGCCGATCTGTTCTTGAAAGTTTTCCACGTAAATTTCTTAAAGTTTGCGTTAAAGACTCACTACTTGATTTGAACTGGGATATTGTCCTGGCTCAAGACCATTTTGCTTCTATATTTAATAGAATGCAAATTTATTTACAAATGGCATGGTGACATTTATTACTTGGCTGCAGACTACCACAATCATGATTTCGACCATGTCAAAAGTCTTTTCAAGTGGCTTCGCAGCGACTTTTCAACATCAAACCCGGCCTCTATAAGGAGATGATTCTCACAAACGAACGAGAAGCACAACTCACTTGCCGAATTTGCGTTTAAAAAAATCGCACCAAGTAAAAAAGCACACATGCCATCTTACAAGCATCTCATTGAGTTGCATATGTAAGTATATGTATATGCAGGTATAGTTACCCAGCAATACTTCTGCCGTGCCAACGCTAATTTGTTTTAGTTTTTTCGTTTGCATTTTTTTGGTCTGTAATCAATATTTGATTTGGAAGTAAATTTTTAATATTTTCCAATTATGTTCGAGCGTATAGCATCCCATTTTGCAAATGTCAAACATAAACCTGGAAATAAAAATGTATACTATTCTACCTTTCAAAGTCAGAGTAATCAGAAGTTCAAATTTTAAATGGCCCTATTTCCTTCCGTAGAATAGAAGGATACTTTTTCCAATTTTTCCACTATCCGTCGTGATCTAAAGAATACGAATTCCCGACATGTTGTATCTTTACTTTTAAGGGTGTTGTGCCAGCGCCAGAACTGAAGAGAAGTTTTCAAATTTCAATTTATTCGAAAATCTCGAAACATAATTATGTATGCATGCACGTTGATTCATTTGGTCAAGCCGAGTCGGAATACAATGGTTTCAACTGTCCGTCCGCATAACAAAACAGCACAAATAAGCTGAGTGATAATTTGATGAGCGAAATCGAGCATCATCTTAATGTTAACTCAATAAATTATCACTTTAAATTAAAGACAAAAAACAAATACCGCCACAGCCAATTACGCAAAAAAATACAGAAAACCAAGCTGAACTTTATCAGCGGCAAAGATTCGGACAATCCACCAAAAAAAAAGAAGACGATGAAAAAAAAACAAAACAAAATAAAATCCCACTTTCAAGTAAAGCCGACAATAGTTAAGACAAAGATCCATCCATCCAACTGGCTCAGACAGACAGACGGACGGACGGACAGACATATATGTGTACAATATTCCGCTAATGAGTTTTGATGGTGTTGCTGTGTGTTTTCTTCTTCTAAAAAAGAAAAAAAAACCAAAATAAATAAAAATTAACCTTAACATTATGGTGATTTTTTAATATTTAGACAAAATGCTGGACTGATAAGAAACGCTTTGCGTACTGCACTGAGCATTATAACAAATTACAAACATGTGTACTCAAATACAATATATGGAGTGGAGCGGACGGACGGCTGGACATGCCGACGTATAGACGTGCTGATATGGACCACGCCGGTGGTCCACACACGAGCGCTAGAATCTCGAACGCCTTTGACGACATCTACAAAGTGGCGAGTGTCACTCGCTACTACTACTAAATGGGGAGGGGGAGCGATGTAATGCCAAACCATATGTAATGTTAGGAGGATGTGGCTGATAAGTGGCACTCGAGTGGCATGAAGTACTTATTCTCTACTACTCAGCTACTGTTGGAATATTCCGCTGTGAGTCATGACTTATGACGTCGACGACATCGACGACAATGGTGTTCGACGAGAAGCGTGAAATCTACATAATTGCGCAATTATGTTGTTGGTCGTCAAAACAATTGAGACTGTCAACAACTAAAAACACACAAAAAATAGGCCGACGAACACTCTAACTTTGCGTAGACGACAACGACATCATAACTAATCCGTGTACGAAGTCGTAGATGAAGGTGGTCTGCTGGCACGTCAAACCAACCAACCAACCTACCGCAGAGCTGAGCCGGCCGACACTTATCTTCCCGATCGCCAGCCATTCATCCATCCATATAGTTTTGCCACTTAAACCACAATTGCCCATTCCCAAAATGGAACAGTTGACATGTTTCGGTCATAAACTCTATGATGATGATGCGCATCATGATGACAAATACCCAAACGGACCACACACACAGTGGTCCGGTTACCGATGATGTCTTAAACATCACGTCAAGTACTCTGCGTACTTTTTAATTACATGTAAATGATGGTTATCTGCCAAAGTTTGGCACTCCACCAATGTAGTCAGCCAGTCAGTCAGTCATAAAAACCCAAAAGATTTTGAGACAAAGATGCGATAAAAATTCCATAAATTCTTTGCTGGAATGGGCATAATTGTGCGAGCATGCTTGTGGCATTCCACGCACAGTGATTTGATTCATTATGGCCCGGTATCAATCATAAATGATCAAATGTTAACATTTGCCTTTTGACTGATTCACTTTGAGTACAGTAGCCGGCCAACAGATTGGCAAAGGATGTTGTTTCACGGTAGTGGAAAAATATTGCTTGTGGATAATAGGTTAGATTCCGTTTAAAAGTATCAGACTCTTTTAGAAGAGGTCTAGTGTGGTTTCAGGGAACCAATGCAAGTCACTGGAGCCAACCTGTGCGTCTATCCTGACAAAGTCGGCCAATCCTTCAGAGAAAGCCGAACCTGGAGTCTCGAAACGTCTCTCAGCCATAGTCGGACAGAGAAAGAGAAGACATTCCGTACTCGTAACCGGACGCAACCTACGTATATATATTCCCGTAGTTCCTATTTGGAACACAGGGCCACAGTCGGACAATCCTTCAGAGAAAGCCGAACCTGGAGTATCGAAACGTCTCTCAGCCATAGTCGGACAGAGAAAGAGAAGACATTCCGTACTCGTAACCAGACGCAACCTACGTATATATTCCCTTTGTTTCCCTTTGGAACATAGGGCCGCAGTAAATACATTCCAATTTTCTCTATCCGTTGCTGATTCCAAAGCTTCTGCTTCTATGAGCCTTCTCCAGGTATTTGCTGGTTTACCTCGACTACGTCTGCCTTGCCAATTCCAGGCAGGACATTGCGGCTGATATTGGCGTAGAGCTTTCTCAATGTACGCCCGATCCACATCCATTTACGGTGCCGAATTTCTAATTGGATTGGTTCCTGTTACGTTATGGACCCAAGCTATGCGTCTCATAAAATATTTCGGCCTTTCGACAGAACTGACAAGGTCTCCCAATCCTTCAAAGAAATCTGAAGCAAGTGTCTTCAGTGTCGTCTCCGAGCCATAGGCGGACAGAGTCAGAGAAGGCGTTCAATGTTCTTCCTCGTCGTCACCACATTCAATAGCTCCTACAAAAGTGGTTTGACTTGATACCCAACCATTGGACATGTGCGCCTTGAAGGCAGGTATCGGATAGTCTATGATCCGTAGGTGTAAAATTTCAGTTAAGGATTTAGAACAGGAATTTCCCAACCTGTCAGACCTAGGTGGAATTTGGATACTATACTTCTATTGGAAGATAACTCCCATAACATGGTATAATCCGACGTGATACATTATTGCAAAATATGCAAATTCTCTAAGTCTTCAATTCTTCGTCTGTGAAATCTGAAGCAAGTGTCTTCAAAGTCGTCTCCCAGCCATAGCCGGAGACGACTTTGTCACCTCCTTGTCACCACAGACAACAGTATCTACAAAATTAGTTTGGCTCGATAGCCCTGCTCATGTGCTGGCCACCGACTGATCCTAGAGTGGGATAGTTTATGATCCGTCGGTGTACAATTTCAGTTAAGGATTTCTAACAGTAATCCTCCAGCCAACCAGACCTAGAATTGGCATACTATACTTCTAATTGAAGAAAACTTCCCTCCTGGTATAGTCCAACATGATACATTCTTGTAAAATGTCAAGTCCCTGAGTCTCCAATCCTTCAAACAATGCCGAACCAAAGGTCTCAAAACGGCCATAGTCGGGCAGAGTCAGAAGAAGCGTTCAATACTCAAAACTTGTTTCTCGAACTACAGCTCCTACAAAGTCGTTTGACTCAATACCCAGCCTCTGCAGAAGTGTGTATGTAAGGCATAGTCCCGTCCCGTTGGGCTACATGATACTTATAGACATGCTTGCCATATATCACGTTTCTGTCTCATGCTATTTGAGCTATATCTTAACAAATTTTTCCCATCATATGTTGGGAAGAAAAGATGTATTTCATGAGGTTTGCATGGAAGATTAGAAGACCTTGAGTTCTCCGATTATATCTGTCACAAAAAGACTTACATGACTTCTTAATTTGAAGATGACCATATAAAAACAGATAAATTTTTGATTCCAAAAACTAAAATAATAGCATAAATTTCCAATGTCCAACAGTTTTGCTATTTTGGTTACACCAGGTACCCAATTAAGGTGAATATTGAACGCTTGTCCACCGCCTGAAGATTCAAGAACAGCCAGACTGCTTCGAATTACTTCAGGGGATGGTCAAACAGTGTGATATTCACCATATCTGGGTGCCAGGACATCCCAGAGATCTGTAAAGCTGACGAGCTTGTCAGATTAAGAACGCCACTACAAGTTGCAAAGGAACTATGTTACATAGGAGCATGCAAGCTGCAGCTCAAGCAGAAGACACTGGTGCTGGCGAACAGGAGGAGAGGGGACCTAGGCACATGTGTAATCGAGAAGATGGTCTGTTCAAAGTATTATATGAAGAGGTCGAGCTACCATCTTTCACTGAAAAGATTCCATATGTCTACGTTGTTTTCAATATGGACGGGCCACTGTGAGGATCGAGTCAAACAAGTTTTTTAGCAGTTGTGGAGGTGGGCAGGAGATTGAGAGTGTTGAACAGCTATGGCTACTAGACGTTCAGTGACACTGGGTTCTGATTTCTTTCAAAGCTTGGTCAGTATAGATAAGGTGTTTCATGAGTCGCCCAAGTAGGTTCCGATGAGGGGTGTAATATCCCGTGGCATCACAATGGACCATTTCTGGTCTAAGTGAGTCCAATGTTTTCATTCTGACTTCCATCACAATCTAACCTAACCTACCCTAGGTAGTATATTGTCTGTCACGGAAGACTTGTAGCCGGGAAGTAGGAAGTAGCTGGGCAAATTTTGGCGCACATATCCAGGATCACAAAGATTAGACTATTCAACTCAAACGTAAAATCAGTTCACATTTATGGTCACAAATCGTAGAACACTGCAACACGTGACATCCAAACATAATGGTAAAAGAATATTCTGCGAATAACGTGCCAAAAATAATTTCTGTCTCCAGCGTGGCCAAAAATAATTTCTGTCACGTAACAAGAGCGAATACACTGTGATATAAAACGCCATACCCTTAGGAACCAGTAAATGACATCGCCAAAGCTATAATAGACTGGACTCGACCTGCAAATATGGCGAAATCTACTAGAGTCAGAGTGTTTGAAGTAGGATATAGTTGGTGAGAAATAAAATTATTATCACTAAATAGATTAGTTTTTAATAACTTTGTTAAAACCCTACCTGGTTGATTATTATTAAGTCAAGTTGTTCCAACATTTTGGATGGGAAACATTACTACACCTTTTTCAATTGTAATTCAAAAGACATCACTTGAAATTCAAAAGGTACCAGTTGAAATTCAAAAATTCCATTTGCAATTCAAAAAATATCACTTGAAATTCAAAATTCCATTTGAAATTCAAAAAATGTCAATTGAAATTCAAAAGTCGTCATTTGTAATTCAAAAGACATCATTTGAAATTCAAAAGACATCATTTGAAATTCAAAAGACATCATTCATTTGTAATTCAATACTCTTCATTTGCAATTCAAAACTCGTCATAAGTAATTCAAAAGACACAATTTGAAATTCAAAATTTTTCATTTATTATTCCATTTGTAATTAAAAAATTATTCCATTTGATATTCAAAAAGGGTAAACAAAATTATTTAAGCAAAATATACATTAGGTTGGGTAGCATTTATTTATTTCTGTGAACTTTAATATTCTGCTGTTAAGAAAACAGATTTACGTATCTATCACGGAAATCACTCTAACCTATTTAAATTTAAAGATTTGATAACTTCTATACGGACGATCGGAATACTCTGAAATTTGGTCATTAGTAATGTTTTCATAGACCTTATATACACCTGAAATATGAGCGATATTGCAAGGCCTCTCACACAAATTGACATAAGCTTTGGTTAAAATAAAACTGATCAGTCCCAATTTAATATTGGAAATGCTTTTACAATCACTTTATACCTGTTAAATAGTTATGATTTGTTGTACCTCCCACACAAATAATCCAACCCTAAGTAAAATGCAAGTCATTATAAATTATATGCAGATGCTCTCTGAGCTGGTGAAGGTTATAAACTATATATGAAATTAACGACATTTTACATCATTATAATTATTAGTTGCTTATCATTTTATTAAATCTGTTTCCAAAACTGCATAATATCCAAATTTGCAGAAAAAAATGCTACCCCACCTAATGTATATTTTTCTTAAATACCGGTCAAACTTAACGCCGTTTTTACTTGTTCTTATTCATTTTGTTTTAGTCGGTGGATATTCTCCTTCAAGGATTTCACGTGACAGGCTGTGATCGAGTCCTAAACGTGACTATTTAAGACCAGACCCTGTCGTATATACCTTCATTCGTTCCCATAAACGTTTGTATGTTAAGCCTGGCAAGCTGAATATGAGTTGTTAATAATCCTCCCGTTTATATTGTGATCGGATCCTAAATATGTCCGTGTGCCCCTCCATTCAGTCCCATAAACGAATCTATGTTAAGTCTGGCCAGGTGGATAGGAACTGTTCATTCTTAATACATCATTCCTATTTAAATTGTGGATAATCTCGTTTAAGGATTTCCCGTCCATACCAAGTCCCCATTGATTGTAACCGAATCCTAAATGTGGCTACTAAAGGTAGATCGAGTCAAAATTGCTTCTGCTCCAAATATATGTATAGACAGCAAGGAGAACGAATTATTCTGAATTCGTTGCTATTTTTCCCTGGCCGGGTACTGTATGCCTGCTTGTAGTGTGTTACCTTTAAAACTGTGACAAATCAACGCTTCGTAGCGATGCTTGACTTATGATGTTTATGGATTATGAAACAAGCAAACCCAGAGGAGAGCAGAGCCGGCCCGAGCCGAGCAGAGTAGCACATGAGTTTGAAGAGTGAGTGGACGGACCCTCATCAATTTCCAAGTTCATCATCATTTTGACAGCTCAGCTAATTGAGAAACGTTCTTCTTGTGCTCGCCTGAACCCTCGAACACAGGAATGCTTGCCTGCCTGCCTGCCTGCCTCTTCAGCAGTTCAGATATTCGTAAGAGGCACAACAAACAACCGGCAACTCTATAAACAAGAAATAATTATGGGATTAGCGCCACGGCTTCGTAGAAATCCAACCGTGGCAAAGATATCCGTGCAACATACAACAAATATACAAACAAAGCAAACGCCACAGCCACATCCATCCCATCGTGTTAGTTTTGTGTATCGATCACTTTAGAATTTATTGAATATCCCATGAATGTTGCGCTATTGTTGTTGGAGGTTTTATGCGTGTTCGTTCGCGGCGGGCAACATTATGATGCACTTGCCCCGGCAGAGGGATATCGGTATCAATCATATCATAAACCAACCATAACAGACGATTGATTGGACAATGATGTCAATCATAATTTAACAATTTATTCGTTATTCCGAACAATGCCTGGCCGGGCCGGGCCTGGCCTGACCTGCCTCTTCAAATGCCTGAAAATCACACCAGTTTTAATTATATAACAATTGTCTTCATATTGAGTCTGAACCCAGCAACCACCCAACCAACATCTGTGATAATTCTCGGATTCATTTGAAGTGATACTTTGTTGGTGGTAAAATTGATAACCCTCCTCGCAGCCATTCAAGACCCGAACAAAGGATTTAAATAACTTTTTTCGCCCCATTATAATTGACACTGTAATTGAGTGAGCAATGTAATTGTAACAGCATTAACTACTACAGCCGGCTGGTGTGTATGTATCTATGTTTAAATGTTGCTCCGGGGTTCAGCATTCACATTTACATATAATTCACCCCCCGACCTTCGCTTTGGAAATGCCTGAAATATTCATGTTGTACATGAAAAGATCAGGTTGCAATTGCAACATCAAGTCGTCGGTGAGAGAAGCAACACCGCAGTGCCCAGCTTCACATCACACACAGTGGCTGTTAGAACAGAAGCCTGTGCAAACATTGCATCAGTCAGACAAATTTGTTTCTCTACCTCTGAAGCTGCAGCCGTTCTTATTGTTGCTTTGTTGCAAATGACACTCAACAAATGAAAGCTTAATGTTGTAAAAATGCTCTCTCGTCCATCTCCGTAATTATAGTGTCCGAGGATGTCTATCTTGGCCTCCGTGCCACAATTGCAACTTGCAAGTTGCATGTTCTACATAAAACAACGGTTGTTTATAAATAATTCCCTGTAGACATGGAATGATATGCCACAGCATTTGGTTAAGAACATTGTTAATTGGGTGGAGGGGGCTACAATTAATGAAAATCACAGAACTCACTATGATCGAAAGGCCTAAATAAATGATGTTACATTGGTGCAAGTTAAGAACTAGTGCCACCTAGGGATTAATTCTTTCCGAAATGTCTATTAGGCTAGGTCGCGGTCCATATACACAGAAAAAACAATTCCACCCACCCCACGGAATAAAGTTTGGATTGTTTAATGATGATTTGCAAAATATATCGTTTCTAGACCTACCTGTCTGTGTGCTAAACAATCCTAAAAATCAAGTGTTTCCCGTGTAATTTTTTATGCTGCATTTTTGTCCATTTTTTCTGAATTAATATACCCTGAAAGCACTTTAAATATAAATTGTCATTCTTAAAGTAACTTATTGGTCGAATTTTTGGACGTTTATTGTCATTATAGTGTTTCGTAAATAAATAGATGCAGGTAATACCTTTCGAATGATGCCTAAATGATGAATATCGGAAGGAAATTGACGCGCTCATTTTTTTGTAAAAAGGGTTTGGAAATTTGTA
The DNA here is from genome assembly GCA_947397865.1 of Polietes domitor. Classification (NCBI taxonomy): domain Eukaryota; kingdom Metazoa; phylum Arthropoda; class Insecta; order Diptera; family Muscidae; genus Polietes; species Polietes domitor. Next base: position 257,778,116 of record OX377618.1, read on the forward strand.
CTCTTCTGTTATTTCACAAAAATGGAGTCAGTCGCGTCATTTTGCTTCCGATATTCATCATTTAGGTATCATTCGATAGGTATTGATTACTTATATTTATCTTCCAAGAAATATGAGTTTTTAGTTGCCACTTTGAAGTTGCCACTCGACTGTCGGCTGCCAGATCCCAGGATAACAACATATAAAACATGCTTGCATTCTCAAAAAGCTCCGACTTCATGACGACAGCCCCGTTTTCCTGGCTGCAATCAAGCATACAATAAAATCTTTTAGTCCAGATTGTTCTTTTAGAACTTTCCTCCTATCTCCTCTCACACTAAATTTACCCTCCTTGGCCGGAGCATTTTTTGTGGTTCGAGGTGGAAATTTTCTACAGGTCCCTGGTGTGCACATATCGGATTCTTAACGACGAAAAGCATCAACAGCGCCATCGCTTGAATCCATGGAACTGCCATCGCAGATTGTGAGCGACTCGTCTTTCTTCTTCCTTTAAATTCAAATTTAGCCATGTCGGGTTTTCTGGTTTTTCGAAAAACGTGATTTTTAAAAAACCGGGTGCCCGGTTTTCAATTTTAGACAAAACCGGTCGGTCCGGTTTATTTCGGTTTTTTAAAGTCCCATTGTTGGACATTCTCCATTAAAGTGAAAGTAACTAACCGAAGCCCAAAAGGGTGCGATTGTCGCTATATTTTTATAAACTTCTCAATTATTCACTAACACAAAATAATTCAATTTTCCTGCCTTACAGATGATTTATTAACCTTATTTGCAGTTTTTCGCAGATTTTTTACAATAACTGGAGTATATCAATTAAGTTCCAAGCATTCTTAGTCAAATTAAGAACAATTGTTCTCTATATATAATTCAAAGCATACTTCTTGAATGTCCATGATGAAGTCATCTTAATGATCCGAATCATAGCTGATAATCCACTTATACAATATTGGCTAACATACAGTGTTAAAGCAATGGTTTAGGCATAACTGACAATTCGCAGACAAACTATTACCACATTTCATTAGTCTTTTTTTTTTGACCAGATGTTGAATATAGCTATTTCCAATTTCATGATCGTAAGATCGTAGTGGGACGTTTACGTGTTATGTTTTTTCTGAAAAATTATTTATTTTTCCTGGAATTTTAACCATCTGAATAAAAGGAATGTGGCTATAGTCTTCGACATCCCCAATTGAAATTCCATAAAGGAATGTGTGGATATAATCCTAATATCAGTGTTTAGAGAATCTAAAATGGATGTGGGCACTGGGGCAGGTGTATACATAGACTAAATGTCCGTTCCATTTTGATAGGAAATATTTTAATATTGAAACCGCAAAATGTTTCAGAGCGGAATATACCCACCGAATTTCACGATTTTAACCATAGCCGTTTGCTGGGTTCCAGTTTTACACCCTTTCCATATTGGCCTAAATTTTATTTTTCGCGTCAGACGTGTGCAAATACTGAATATCATGATTTTGGTGCCAAATTTAATCCCATTTAGATCCTGAATGTACACACCGCATTTCATTGTTGCAGTCGTTTTGGTGGTAACATTTTTATCCCCACTCGCCCCATTTTCCTTCTAAAGTATCTTCACAGTCAGATGAATTTATATACCGAATTTCATGATTTCAACTTCAATGGTTTGGTTGATACCATTTTTATCCCTCTTTCCCATTGAAGGAATGACTTAAGACCATTAGTATGTTTGGGCCGAATCCGTTTTATGATCTTTTAAGTTGTTTGAGCCATGTCCATGTAAAGGGTGACTTTTTAAAAGCTGTAGGAAAGTTTTTCAAAAAAAAAAAAAACACATAAAATTCAGAAAAATGCATGAAATCTTTATTTGAATCGATAGTACGGTCCATATAATTTAATCTTTGAAGATTATTTCATGCAAATGTTGAACTTGACTGCGCCCCAAATGGTCCATCCGCTTAGTCCGATTTTGGCATTTCCACGTTTTTGAGTAACAGAGGCCCAATTGCTGCGAACGGCGACGAATAGATAATTGATGGCCGATACAGCTGCGATATTTTCTTCAGTTCGCACTCTACGTAAGCGTGTTGGTGGTTCAATGTAAATTTGGTGCGAAATTTAGTCACAATAGCCCGTATAGCCGTATAGTGAAACAAAACACGAAACGTGCGTCAGCTGTTTAAACCAGTGTTGCCAAAAAGATAATAGCTAAAAAAATCACCCTTTAGTATGGTGGAAATTGACACAGATTGTCAGTCTGAGTAGCTAAAAATATGGGAAACCCGTTTAATTATAAGGAATATGTCTGTCGCATATAACTATCGATTGAGGGTTTATAGATTGAATCTGGCAAAAACCAGACACCACAGGATGGGTGTATACTCAATTTGTCATTCCGTTTGTGACACCTTGAAATATCTACCTGAGACCTTATAAAGTATATATATTCTTGATTGTCATAAAATTCTAAGACGATCTAACCATGTCGGTCCATCTGTTGAAAGCACGATAGGAACTAGGAGGTCATAATTTTCCATAAATACGTTTTGTAGTCGTAGATCGGCTGCGATTGCAAATGGAAATACCCCTAATAATCCCTAATGTTTAGAGTATTTTAGGATGTTTTTGAATATGGGTGCTTATATTTTGTGTGCGCATTCCCTTTATAGTAAAAACGTGCACAATAAAGTGATGTTTATTTGTAGAGGGTGAAATGACAACAGCTAGAAATACGATATTCGGTGTATACATTCCTCAAATTATGTGGATAAATAATATAAAAGTATTTTTTCCAAATTCGTACTTTTAAGGGTAAAATGGCAATAGAGGGATAACAATGGTAACAACAAAACGGCTCCATTTGAAATAATGAAATTCGGTTTATATAGGTTCCGCCATCTAACGTTTTTTTTTTTCAACTATTCAACCGTAGGACTATTATTTGTGGGGTGCCCGAGGCAGCCATTTGAATGAAATTATTTTCCATTATTAACCGGTAGGATTGTACTTTCAAATAAAAAAAAGAATTTGAGAAAATATTCAGTAGTTTTTTATAGCATTTTCAAAAAAAAAGTTATTTTGCGGACCCTATACATTCCTTTGTTGACGTAGACACGTAAAATAAAGGGATTTTTCGAAATTCGTTATTTTAGGGGGTAAAATAGAAAAAGAGGGTAACAATTTTACTAACCAAATAATCCGCAGCTAGAGCCATGAAATTCGCAGTATACATTCCTCTGATTGCGTAGACACGAAAAATAAAAAGGTTTTTCCAAATTCGTACTTTCAAGGGATACAATGGGAACAGAGGGATATAAATTGTACCAACTAAACAGGTAGAGCAGAATGATGAAATTTTCGAAATTCGAACTTTTAAGAGGGTAAAATGGGATAAAAATGGAGGATACTTGGTTTATCTTCATTTATTAAACTTGAGTACTTTCCTCGATTATTAAGAATCGGCTGAATGATTTCAATTCGATTAATGTACACTAAATAACTAGAACAATGTGAGGCGATATTTCACATAGCAAAAATAAGAAATTCATCGTGTTCTTTAAGTTTGGAAACTTGCTAACCAATGATGTACGGGGAGACTACGTTGAAAAGTAGTTAAATTTTGTGGCCACAAGCACAAGGAAAATTGTTGTTAAAACAACATTTGCCAAAGAAAAAACGGCTACAGATACTTTGAGAATTGACGGGGGAAGTTCTCGAATCGTAGTGACAAGATTAACAAAAATATATACACTATCCAACAGCATTTTTGGAACAGAGTAGCGACCCTATAATTTTGAAAGGGCATGTTGAGTAGTAGTATTTTTTGCACAATAAACTTATAGTCCAAATGGTCTGAGTTCCTTTTTACAGTGGATCAAAGTTTTAATTTTTTGGTCGAAGGGAGCATTATACTAGGCGAACAAATGTTATATGTCTGAGATAATTCTTATTGTCTCAAGTCTATTGTGGAATTTTATGAGGATCATTTCTGTGGAAGATCATAACCCTCTAGCTCCTCCAATTATGGGTTATTTTGAACCTTTTTTCAAGAAAATCCAAAAAAATTCTTTCAAAAGTATTAAAATGTTTTACGAAAAAATTTTCGGAAAATTTCAGTGGGGTTCACGCTTCACGCTTAAATAGCAAAATTACACAGCTACTTATACGATAACATATAGGGCGGGCCATTTAAAATTTTAAATTAGAATCGGCTATAAAAAAATACTGATTAATTTTTCAAATTTCTGGTTTTATTGGAAAGGTTGAACGCAATATCATTCATATAACTACCACGACTAGATGGCAGTACCACATCCGATCAACTCATCTCTTCAGTACATGGCCCAATGATGCCGCCAGCCCAAAATCGACACCAAACAGTGACTCGTTATTGATGCATGGACTTCTTGATAGTCACGTGTGGTTCTCTGAAACCCATATGCGGCAATTTTGTTAATTGACATAGCCAACGAGGTGAAAATGAGCCTCGAAATATTTCCAGGTAAATTTCTTACAGTTTGCGTTAAAGACTCACTACTTTGGAAGTATAACGTTCCATTTTGCAAATGTCAAACATAAACGTGAAAATAAAAATTAAAATGGATGGTATTCTACCTTTCAAAGTTAAAATGTTAAAATGCCCACCCTATACTAAATTTGGTCCATGTTTTTTCGAAGATCGATCATTTTCAACAATTAATGTGGGTATTTCGGTAGAGCACGGTAAACAAAAAATACAAATTGAATATTTTTGCAAAATTTGCATTTTCTTGACGGGGCTCCCAAGGGATTCTCAGGTATACTTCCCCCGTTGCTGCAAAAATAAAGAAAGCAAATTACCGTGGAGAACAGTTGATGGCACGTCATGTTATTAGCAGCAATTTAAGCAAATAATCAGCCTGAGCGTTTATTTAAGTGCAACTATTCAAGCGAGCATCCATCAGTCCATCCATCCATCCAGCCAAGGATTGAGCAGGCAGACAGACAACCAACCAACAAGCACTTTCCATGTGCGTCCATTGTTTGTTTCTGGGTTGGTGATGGTGGTGGTTGTTGTAGTGGCGAATAAGGCCTCCTTGTTGCAATTTGGAGAGGCATGCAACACACACTCTCAAGTGCAACAGCAACACAGTTACGTCTACGGCTACACGAGAGTAATTGGCATGTATTTACTTCAAGTGAAAATTGCATCTACTCACCATCATCGCTTGATGATCAGTCAATGCACAGTGCACAGTGTGGTTGCCTACATACAGACATACATACTGACTGACAATGTCCAAATCAATTTTGAGTTCTTAGACCACAAACAGATCCTTGGCTACACCACAACCACCACCAGCACCACCTCTATTCATCCGGGTAGTACACACTTAATATTCGCCGTGGAGTTTCATCCCGATGGTTGGCTGGCTCCACAAGTGAGAAAAGTCTTAAGAAACCACTGAGGCCAATATTGAATGTAGGAACGGGTATTAGTTTGTGTTGCATGTAATTACCGGGCAATATACTGATTTACATTCCATGGCAATTGCAACTGTTGTTGGCTGGCTGGCTGAAACGCCGCTGCCGCAGCAGGCCTTCATGGTTTTGCGGCGGCCTCCGTTTGTTTCCAAGTGACTTGGTTTGTGGATATGGAAATGTGCTCTGCACGATTTGTAGATTTTCGACAATTTTCGTCAATTTGAATGTTATTTTCCATAGAAAATTGTGTTTGTTTGTTTTGTTGCGATTACCCGATCAACTGTCTTGTCCGTCCGTCCATCCGTCCGGTTGGCTGTGTTGTCTTATTTGTTTGCCCTCCCCCTCCTACTCGCGATACGTCAGTCATCACAGTGGTTTGAAATCATTTCAACTGCGAATCCAACTGAGGGAACTTTTGGTACGAGTAGATTGGATTCGAAGTCCGCCCAAGAGGTCGTCGATGAAAATAAGAACAAGTAAAAACGGCGTAAAATTAGGCCGGGCCGAACTTTATTTTCCCTCCACCAAGGATTGCATTCGACAGAGGCTGTCTATTTCTGTAGAAGTACAGTAACATTATAGGAAACTGCTATTTTTTAATATAGTCAAACCAAAACAAATAAAAATAATATAAAAATATTTGATTTGAACTGGGATATTGTCCTGGCTCTATTAAATATAGATGCAAAATGGCCATGAGCCAGGTCAATATCCCAGTTCAAATCAAATATTGATTACAGACCAAAAAAATACAAACGAAAAAACTAAATGAGATGAGCGTTGACACGGCAGAAGTATTGCTGGGTAACTATACCTGCATATACACATACTTACATATGCAACTCAATGAGATGCTTGTAAGATGGCATGTGTACTTTATTGTGTGAGTTGTGCTTCTCGTTCGTTTGTGAGAATCATCTCCTTATAGAGGGTTTGATGTTGAAAAGACGCTGCGAAGCCACTTGAAAAGACTATTGACATGGTCGAAATCATGATCGTGGTAGTCTGCAGCCAAGTAATAAATGTCACCATGCCATTTGTAAATAAATTTGCATTCTATTAAATATAGATGCAAAATGATCTTGAGCCAGGACAATATCCCAGTTCAAATCAAATATTGATTACAGACCAAAAAATACAAACGAAAAAACTAAAATAAAAATATTTTTTGAAATAAATATAAAAATTTTAATTTATTTAAAACACGCTTTTATGGCAAGGCTACCGATATTTTTATACTATAATCATCGAAATAATACTTCAAGTCAGTTCGAAAAGTAAATATAAGGCAGCAATCTTCAAAAAAAGCTTAAAAAGCCTTAATATTGGGGGTGTGAGTTCATTTTCAGCTATTACATTTGCTTGGCTGTATTTCCATCCATCCATGATTTTACCCATTTTTGTCGTAAAAGCGACAAAATAAAGCATGATTTTGGAAAAATGCAGTGTCTACGCAATTAGTGGGATGTACACACCGAATTTTATCATTCTAGCTGTAGCCGTTTAGTTGGTACCATTTTTATACCTCTGTTCCCATTGTATCCCTTGAAAGTACGAATTTGGAAAAATATGGTTTTTTCGTGTCTATACATTCAGCGGAATGTATACACCGAATTCAATGATTCCAGTTGCGGCTACTTGGCTGGCACCATTTTTATCCCCTTTTTCCATTTTACCCCCTAAAAGTACGATTTTCGAAAAATCACATTGTTTTACATGTCTACGCAATCAGAGGATTGTATACACCGAATTTCGTTATTTTTGGTGCATCCTTTGGTTGGTACCATTTTTATCCCTCTATTCCAATTTAACCCCTTAAAAGAAGGAATTTGGAAAAATGCTTTAATATTATGTATCTACTCACTTAGAGGAATGTACACACAATTCGTGTTTCTATCTGCTGTTGTTTGATATGTACTTTTTATCCCTTTTTGTCCCATTTCACCCCCTACAAATAAAAATGCCTTTATGGTGCGCGTTAATGCTATGAGGGGAATGCGTATTCAAAATATCAAGTAAATTTATGCAGAAATATTCAAAAACATGCTGAAATACTATAAATATTAGGTGTATTTTCTGTCCTTGTTAGGGAAAAAATTTTCCCTGTGGACCGATTTTCCCCATTTACATTTCCAACCGATCTACAACTATAAGACATACTCATTCAAACTGTCTTAGGCCCAATATTGATCATTTTATTTATTAATGATATATCGTCTTGTGTTAAATGGTCGAATGTTTTATTATATGCTGATGACTTAAAGTTATTTTTGCGAATTAACTTTATTGCAGATGTTTTCCGTCTTCAAAGTGATTTAGATAGAGTTTCGGAATGGTGCTCAAACAACTTTTTGTGTCTTAATGTCTCTAAATGTTTTTTGAAGTTTCTTTTGGCAAATTGGCAAATATGGTTTATTATGACTACTTCATTAATAAACTTCAACTTAAATCCGTAGATGAAATAGTTGATTTGGGTGTTGTTTTTGATGCGAAGTTTAAGTTTATTAATCATTTAAATGTCATCATTCCTAAGGCATATTCTTTTGTGAAGAGAAATTGTCAGGAATTTTCGGATCCTTATACTGCGAAGTTATTTTTTTCATCTTTAGTCCGGTCTAAGTTTGAATATGCTTGTATTGTTTGGAATCCCTTTTGTGCTAATCATATATGTAGAATTGAACGTATTCAAAATAAAATCATTTGCTCTACGTTCTATTCATTTTACTGATCCTCAACCTTCCTATGTCAATAAATGTAGACTTATAGGTTTGAAAACCCTCGAGAATAGGAGAACTCTCCTTTCGCAAGTGTTTGTTTTCAAAAATAATTGTCGCTTAGTCGATTGTTCGGAATTACTGGAACTTGTAAGTTTTAAAGTTCCTTCTCGTATTTTGGGAAATAATAATGTATTTTTTATTCCGCTTCATAAATCTAACTATTCTGTATTTGAACCAATCGCAAGGGCTTTGAAAGAGTTTAATCGTATATCTAATTTTAATTTGGATTTTTCGAATTCATTAAGTACTTTTTGTAACAAATTAGATTTAATTTTTTTTAGTAAGGAATTTTGTATTTCCATAGACTGAATAAATAAATAAAAAACTTTGGACGTCCTGGCTCCTTTCGTTTATATGCTAGCGTGGTTTCAACAGAACAATTGACGGACGGACATGACCAGGGTCTCATGTCGATATTTCTAGGTGTTACAAACGGCGGTGGAGGGTATAAAAAGGGGTGTAGGAAAGGTTGCAAACCCCATCTACAACAAGTGCGATATCTGAGGAAGCTTGATATAACTAGAGAGAAGTCACTGCCAACACCAGAAGTGATGAGCTTTGATATGAGAGCGCCATGTCAGACTCTATTAAAGGTCTTGGATGGTCGAATTCCATGTAATTCTGAATGTAAGGTCATCAAGTCTTCTGCAGATCTATTCCTAAAAATCTTGATTTACGGGTAAGAAACAGTTCTCCGTGCCTTTGCACATTTGGATCATTTAAAATTTTAAATTTGAACTACCGATTACTTTGACTTTTTATTATACCCTCCACCTCCAGGATGGAGGTATAATAACTTTGTCATTCCGTTTGTAACAACTTGAAATATCGACATGAGACCCTATAAAGTATATATATTCTTGATCGTCATAAAATTCTAAGACGATCTAGCCATGTATGTCCGTCTGTTGAAAGAACGCTAGCATCTAAACGAAAGGAGCTGGAACGTTCAAATTTTCCATAAATGCGTCTTATAGTCGTAGATCGGTTGGTATTGAAACGGGGCGAAATCGGCCCAAAGGGAAAATTTTTCCCTCATAATCCCTAATATTTTAGCGTATTTAACAATGTTTTTTGAATATGTCTGTTTATATTTGCTTGATATGCACCATGCATGTGCTCCATGAAGTGATTCTTATTTGTAGGGGGTGAAATGGGGCAAAAAGGGATAAAAATGGTACATATTAAACGACAACAGCTAGAAACACGAAATTTGGTGTGTACATTCCTCATATTGAGTAGATACATAATATAAAAGTAGTTTTTCGAAATTCGTACTTTTTGGGGTCAAAATAGAAAAAGGGGATAAAAATAGTACCAACCAAATGACCGCAACTAGAGTCATGAAATTCGGAGTATACATTCCTCTGACTGCGTAGACGTGAAAAATAAAAGGGTTATTTTCCAAATTCGCAATTTCAAGGGATACAATGGGTACGGAGGGATAAAAATGGTACCAACCAAACGGCTACACCTAGATTAATTAAATTCGGTGTATATATTCCTCTGATTGCGTAGACGCTTAAAATATACAGATTTTTCGAAATTCGTACTTTTTGGAGTTAAAATGATGAAAGGGGATAAAAATAGTACCAATCAAATGACCGCAGCTAGAGTTACGAAATTCGGAGTATACATTCCTCTGACTGCGTAGACACGGAAAATAGAAGAATTTTTCAAAATTCGTACTTTTTAGGGTTAAAATGGAAAAAGGGCATACAAATAGTACCAACCGAATGACCGCAGCTAGAGTAATGCAATGCGGATTATACTTTCCTCTGACTGCATAGACACGCGAAATAAAAAGTTTTTTTTTTCAAATTCGTACTTTTTCTTTTACGGCAAAAATTGGTTGAATCATGAAGTTAGGTTATTTTGGACTATGTACGTCTGATAATGGATTTTCAAAATGTGTACTTTTGGAATTAAAATAGAATGGAAATACAACCAACTGTAGCACCCACTATCCACCAATATTTATGGTATTTAAGCTTTTTGAAAATATAAATATAAGAATATTTATTTTTTGAATTGACGTATTGGTAGCCTTGCCTTATAAGTGGTTTGAAATAATTTAAATATTTTATTTATTTATAAAATTATTTTTTTCAATATTTGTATTTGTTTTGGTTTGGCTATATAAAAAAAAATTATATTTCCCTGTAATATTACTCCACTTCTACGAAAACCGACAACCTCTGTGGAATGCAATCCATGGTGGAGGGTATATAAAGTTCGGCCCGGCCGAACTTAACGCCGTTTTTACTTGTTTTTATTTTCAGGTTTATGTTTGCATTTTGCAAAATTGGACGCTATACACTCGAACAATATTGGGAAATATTAAAACTTGTCTTTAACGTAAACTGTAAGAAATTTACGTGGAAAATTTTCGAGACGAGATCGGCCTTCAGTCCAGCCTTCGTGATGTTCATTTTCATCTCGATGGCTATGCCAATAAGCAATATTGCCGCATATGGTGTTCAGAGAACCCACATGTGACTATTGAGAAGCCCATGCATCCGCAATGAGTCACTGGTTGGTGTGGATTTTGGGCTGGCGGCATCATTGTGCCATGTACTGAAAAATAGGGCTGATCGGATGAGGTACTGCCGAGCCAGTCGTGGTAGTCATATCAATGATATTGCGTTCCATTTTAAATATTGGAAAAAAACCAGAAATTTGAAAAAATAATCAAAAATTATACGATTCTAATTTAAAGTTTTAAACAACCGATTTTAACTTTCTCATCAGATTTGAAAACACCAAATCTTGAACTTTCTTGATAGACTTGATATATATATATATATCTTATTTAAGAAACCTTAAGTGTACTTTTTGATTTGTTTATTTCAACTTGTAATTCAAAGCCATCGTGCCAATTTAAAACAAATTACAAAATGCATATAAAGGGTGATTTTTTAGCTAATATCTTTTTGGCAACACTGGTTTAAACAGCTGACGCACGTTTCGTGTTTTGTTTCACTGTCAAACATCTTCAGTTTGGTCTATAATTTAACCATGAATCGTCTTACAAACGAACAATTTTATTATCAAAATGCGTACTCTGTTAAGAAAGTTCATCGCGCGCTTCCATTTTATGGTCAGTTTAATCGACCCACGGGCTATTGTGACTAAATTTCGCAACAAATTTACATTGTTGGACATTAAACCACCAACACGCTTATTTAAAGTGCGAACTGAAGAAAATATCGCAGCTATATCGGCCAATGTTAATGATGACCATCAATTATCGATTCGTCGCCGTTCGCAGCAATTGGGCCTCTGTTACTCTGTTAAACGTGGAAATGTCAAAATTGAACTAAGTGGATGGACCATTGAGGCGCAGTGAAGGTCAACATTTGCATGAAATAATCTTCAAACATTAAATTATATGGACCGTACTATCGATTCAAATAAAGATTTCATACATTTTTCTGAATTTTATGTGTTTTTTTTTAACTTTCCTATAGCTATTAAAAACTCACCCTTTATATTACATTTTTAACTTGGCCAAAACAAACCGCTCAATTGTCTAGCAACCACAATTTTTTAATATATTTTTAATAATTTTTCAATTTTGGCAATGTGTTGCACATTATTTTGTTTAGTATCCGTACCACTTGTTTTTTATTTAAATAACACATTTAATAAGGAGTAAAACGCCGCTACGTTTTTAAAAACCCGTTTGACTGATTTATTGAAATTTTTAAATTCAAAATTTTTGCAAAAACACAATACATAAAGGGTGATTTTTTAAGACTTGATAACTTTTTAAAAAAAAAAACGCATAAAATTTGCAAAATCTCATCGGTTCTTTATTTGAAACGTTAGATTGGTCCATGACGTTTACTTTTTGAAGATAATTTCATTTAAATGTTGACCGCGGCTGCGCCTCAAGTGGTCCATCCGCTTAGTCCAATTTTGGCATTTCCACGTTTTTGAGTAACAGAGGCCCAATTGCTGCGAACGGCGACGAATCGATAATTGATGGTCATCATTAACATTGGCCGATACAGCTGCGATATTTTCTTCAGTTCGTACTCTACGTAAGCGTGTTGGTGGTTTAATGTCCAACAATGTAAATTTGGTGCGAAATTTAGTCACAATAGCCCGAATAGCCGCTTCAGTGGGTCGATTAAACTGACAATAAAATGGAAGCGTGCGATGAACTTTCTTAACAGAGCACGCATTTTGATAATAAAATTCAATGATTTGCAAGCGTTGCTCGTTAGTAAGTCTATTCATGATGAAATGTCAAAGCATACTGAGCATCTTTCTTTTTGACACCATGTCTGAAATCCCACGTGATCTGTCAAATACTAATGCATGAAAATCCTAACCTCAAAAAAATCACTCTTTAATACATTCTCTCATAATTTTACGAATTGAGGTACAATAAAAAGACTTAATATTTTCCTAGACTTCCTATTATTACCAAATAAATTCCCTTATCCCAAAGAGGGGAAAATGTGTTCCAACATTGGGGATTTTTTATTAAAATGTTCGCCATGTTTTTTGCCATTTTTATTTGTTTTAATGAATTTTATTGTATTTTTATTGGTTAATAAGCAAGAGATACTGCTTCTCTCCCTTACTAACCTGCTGAAAACGGAGCAGGAGTTTTTGCTGGGTAATTAAACACATTGGCATTAAAATCTCTGACAGCCACAGATATGCCAAACGCAGAACATTCTACTTAATCTTAAACCACTTTTTATGGCCTATTTCAAACCACTGTGGCTTGCCGTGTGTAAATAGTTGGGGTTTTGCTGTATTACATGATGCATTTGCTACGACCACCAGCTCTGGCACCAACACCGGCACCACCACCACCACCATCGCCATTCATTCTGCCTCCCCGTTTTATTGGTTTATTATTTGCAACGAAATCGGCCATTAGACATTGTTTTTCAGATTTTTCTCCAGTGCCTTGCCTAATGGCAAATCAGTAGTTTCGAGGTGATTTTATCCAACAGTTCAATTTTGTGCGGCTGGGAAGTAATCCCACCACACATAAAATATTAGTGGAGAAACATTAGTATGATTTTCTGTGGGATTACTTCCCCTATGCCAAAACATTGTGCGATTTGCCATTATGTTTGTTCGTTGGTTTACATTATATTTACACAACTACACCACCGTACCGTCTCTGTAGAGTGGTATTTACGTTTTTGTTTTGGTAATTTTTTCGCATTTAAATTCAAAAAATTTCAACAACATCGACGACGACGCGAACACCAAAATTGTACAACAAAAGAAGTAATTTAACGATCGTGTTGCATTCATTTTGCCAGCGTTATTTGTTTAAAAGTTTTCATTTTAAATTTTCTATTTAAATTAAACCCCCCTCAATTTAATTTAAATGGTCTGCCGTTTTTTTTCGGCGAGGCTATTGTATCGTAAACTGGCGTTTATAATTTTGTTTTGGTAGAGACCGATAAAAATATCGCCAAATATCGAAATATTTACATAAATATATTCGCATTTCATAAGTTTTGGCCAGAGTTCGTTGATTTTTTGCGAGATCGAAGATAATTTGAGGAGAAAATCCGATCGAACGTAAAATTCGTGATAAAGATGACATGGAGTGGAGTGACGATTGGATCATTGACACTTTAAGGCAAGTTCAAAGGGGCAGAGTCACCATGCCGCAATACGTTTTTTGTTATACATTTCCATTACTAACTTTGTGGATGACAAAAATTGTTGATGGATATAGTTGAACATTTAGATATATCATTTTGTAAATCATTTGCATTTTAAGTGGAGTTATCCATAATATTATCAATATAAAAAAATATATAAAATACATCGTGTTTGTGGTAAAAATCAGCACTACTAAAATACTACTTTTATTTAATTTTTTGGAATGAAGTTGATAGCTTGGGTAAAGGATTCCACCAAGATTAGCAGATGCTTGTAAGATGACAATGCTTTGTGGATTGTTTTTTACTGATATTCGAAAAGTGAGTTGTCTGAGTGAGTCTGAAGACGGTTGTCACGGGCCACAAATCATGATAAAAGTAGTGTGAATCCAAGTAATAAATGTCAACATGCTATTTGTAAATAAAATTGTACATACACAAAGGTCTCGAGCCAGGACAATAACCCTGTTCCAATCAAATATTTACTGAAATAAAACAAACAAAAAAAACAAAAATTACCAACATTGTATTCTATTGCATTCTATTGAATATAGATTCAAAATGGTCTCGAGCCAGGACAATAACCCTGTTCCAATCAAATATTTACTGAAATAAAACAAACAAAAAAAACAAAAATTACCAACATTGTATTCTATTGCATTCTATTGAATATAGATTCACAATGGTCTTGAGCCAGGACAATATCCCAGTTCAAATCAAATATTGATTACAGACCAAAAAAATACAAACGAAAAAACTAAAACAAATGAGCGTTTGCACAGCAGAAGTATTGCTGGGTAACTATACCTGCATATACACATACTTACATATGCAACTCAATGAGATGCTTGTAAGATGGCATGTGTACTTTATTTCTTGGTGCGATTTTGTAAACGCAAATTCGGCAAATGAGTTGTGCTTCTCGTTCGTTTGTGAGAATCTTCTCCTTATAGAGGCCGTTTGATGTTGAAAAGTCGCTGCGAAGCCACTTGAAAAGACTTTTGACATGGTCGAAATCATGATCGTCGTAGTCTGCAGCCAAGTAATAAATGTCACCATGCCATTTCTAAATAAATTTGCATTCTATTGAAGATAGTTCAAATCAAATATTGATTACAGAAAAAAAATACAAACGAAGAAACTAAAAAATTGTCTAATTTGAAGCGAAGAGATTCCACGAGAAATTTAAATGGCACTGCTGCATCTAAAGAGTGATTTTTTTGAGGTTAGGATTTTCATGCATTAGTATTTGACAGATCACGTGGTATTTCAGACATGGTGTCAAAGAGAAAGATGCTCAGTATGCTTTGACATTTCATCATGAATAGACCTACTAACGAGCAACGCTTGCAAATCATTGAATTTTATTACCAAAATCAGTGTTCGGTTCGAAATTTTTTATCGACAAATTTTGTTCAGCGATGAGGCTCATTTCTGGTTGAATGGCTACGTAAATAAACAAAATTGCCGCATTTGGAGTGAAGAGCAACCAGAAGCCGTTCAAGAACTGCCCATGCATCCCGAAAAATGCACTGTTTGGTGTGGTTTGTACGCTGGTGGAATCATTGGACCGTATTTTTTCAAAGATGCTGTTGGACGCAACGTTACGGTGAATGGCGATCGCTATCGTTCGATGCTAACAAACTTTTTGTTGCCAAAAATGGAAGAACTGAACTTGGTTGACATGTGGTTTCAACAAGATGGCGCTACATGCCACACAGCTCGCGATTCTATGGCCATTTTGAGGGAAAACTTCGGAGAACAATTCATCTCAAGAAATGGACCGGTAAGTTGGCCACCAAGATCATGCGATTTGACGTCTTTAGACTATTTTTTGTGGGGCTACGTCAAGTCTAAAGTCTACAGAAATAAGCCAGCAACTATTCCAGCTTTGGAAGACAACATTTCCGAAGAAATTCGGGCTATTCCGGCCGAAATGCTCGAAAAAGTTGCCCAAAATTGGACTTTCCGAATGGACCACCTAAGACGCAGCCGCGGTCAACATTTAAATGAAATTATCTTCAAAAAGTAAATGTCATGGACCAATCTAACGTTTCAAATAAAGAACCGATGAGATTTTGCAAATTTTATGCGTTTTTTTTTTAAAAAAAGTTATCAAGCTCTTAAAAAATCACCCTTTACTTACACTTAAAAACAATACTAAAGGGTGATTTTTTAGCTATTATCTTTTTGGCAACACTGGTTTAAACAGCTGACGCACGTTTCGTGTTTTGTTTCACTGTCAAACATCTTCAGTTTGGTCTATAATTTAACCACGAATCTTACAAACGAACAACGCTTGCAAATTATTTAATTTTATTATCAAAATGCGTGCTCTGTTAAGAAAGTTCAAGAAAGCCGAAGATCCACTTTTTTACCGAAAAATTGTGTTGGCTCAAGGGGGTCGTAAATAGGCAGAATTGTCGATTTTGGAGTGAATATCAGCCAGAAGCATTGCAAGAGTTACCAATGCATCCAGAAAAAGTCACAGTTTGGTGCGGTTTATGGGCTGGTGGTATCATTGGACCGTACTTCTTCAAAAATGATGCGAATCGTAACGTAACTGTGAATGGTGCTACCGCTACCGTGAGATGATATCCAACTTTTTTTTGCAAGAGCTTGACTTCCATGACATGTGGTTTCAACAAGACGGTGCCACATGCCACACAGCATACGCAACAATGGACTTATTGAGAGGCGAGTTCGTTGAACATTTTATTTCACGTTCGGGACTGGTCAATTGGCCGCCTAGATCGTGCGATTTAACGCCTTTAGACTATTTTTTGTGGGACTATGTTAAAGCTCATGTCTATACAGACAAGCCCGCTTCAATTGACGCATTGGAAGACAACACTGAAGCATTTATTCGTGAGATTCTGGCTGAAAAGTTGGAAAGAGTATGTCAAAATTGGGCTAAGCGGATGGACCATTTGAGGCGCAGTCAAGGTCAACATTTGCATGAACTAATTTTCAAACATTAAATTATATGGACCGTACTATCGATTCAAATAAAGATTTCATGCATTTTTCTGAATTTTATGTGTTTTTGAAAAACTTTCCTATAGCTTTTAAAAAATCACCCTTTATTAAGACGGGATAACAAGCTGCGATAACAAAAACGTTAATAAACATTTAATTTTTTGCTCAAAATAATAAAAAAAATATTTTTTCACATTGTCGCCAACAATACAAATACAAATAAATTTTCAAAATAATTATTTTGTGTTGACTTTTTTGGACTTATAACCATAAATTTGACTTACTGCCTGGCCCACGATGTCGAACGTTAACGTTCGCATGCCTTTCATGCGACAAACAGCTGATTTGGGACCCACTTATAGGCACTAGAACGACAAAGCGAACGAAAATCTATGCGAACGAAAACGTAAGCATTTCAGTACAAAATCGGGGCCTACTACTCATTTGAGCGAATGAAAATTTTAAAAACACTCACTTGTGTTTTGTTTGTCGTTTCCATAAATAAATAAATAAAAACAAAACAAATTTAATTTATATTTTTTTGCTCTCCTTTCTACTTCATCCCCTTCTTCCTCTGAGTTCCGGAGATCACATCACGCATTTATATATTCCGTTGCTTCGTGCACTGGGTCTTGTTGTAGGGTCTTTCAATCACGTTCCTTGTATTCCTAAATGGGTATTTTCATGTAAAATTAGTGTATTCTTATTGGTCTCATGAACGTTAGAGATGACCAGTGCCTACCTACGGGGATCTCAAAATTAACATTCCTGCAAAAAATGTGCGCGTTGGAAAAATTTATATTTTTCGACAACACACAAAAACAACTCCAAATATTGATTTTTTACATTATTTTTTGAATTTAGTTTTCAGTTATTTCAGCTGAGAAAAAGTTGTGTCAACTTTTTTATTATAAGTTAGAATTTGGATATTTAACGCTTTTTTCTTGGCATATTTGCGATTATTTGTGAATTTTTTGATCTGACAACATTTCATTCACTCACAACACGTAAAGCTATGCGAACGAAAAGTCAGAAGATAGTGGGTCGCTTTTTGGTGCGAAAGTGAGTGACTGGCTTTCGTTCGCATAGATTTTCTTTCGACATCGTGGGTCAGGCAGTTACACTTTCTAAGTTCAACAATTTTAACATAAAATTATTTTTTTTAAATTGTTTTCATACACACATTGATATTGCTGTTGGCGAAATTTTTAGAAAATATTTTTTTTATATTTTGTGTGAAATTTTAACATTTTGTTTAGTTTTTTGTTATCGCAGGTTAATTATCCAGTCTTAAAGAAAAACAGCGTTATTATCCGTGCGGCTGTAAATGTTTTTTTATTTTTAAAAGACAATTATTAGCCATCCCCAGAAGAATATCCCTCCTACGCCAATGTGTCCTAGCCAACAGAGTAATCGTATATTTTCATTATTTCAATATGTTGAGGTCGAGGTGTCCTTGAGATATCCAATTGCATTTCATAATATCCATTAGGATATTCAGCCAGGCCAAACACACAAGCCTTTATTAGTTAATTTTCACTTCTTTCCGGACTGAAGTTTATTTTTCCAACATGACATTTAAATTCTGTCTGCCGGGTCTAATACCCTCCCTACACACACGATATAAATCTCGCATGGATATTCCATTCACCACTACTCACTTCGGTGGAGCAGTGACTATAGCTTGTGGGGAGAGGGGAAATGATAGTGCGGTTATTGTGTGCAAGATTCGATTCGATTCTGGCTGTTGTGTTCGATCGAAATGGAAATGGAACTACATGTTAATCCCTCAATGACGCCCTCATTTTAAATGATCGTACATTATATGAAATTGAAATCAAATTACAAACGCAGATAAGACATCTACACTCTCTAAGCTTACAGCAACACCAAACAAACAGCAACAGCAACAACAACAATCATAACATAGATGTAGTTGTTGGTTTTGCTGGTGTTGTTGTGTGCTGAACTAAATTTGTTTGTTGGTTTAATTGTTGATTACAAATTAGCGATAAAAAACGACAGCACACTCCCGCAGTTTCCAAATCGGCCCAGTTGTTGTTGTTGCCGTTGTTTGCTGGCTGCTTGCTTGGCTCATTGTTGCTATTGCTGTGGCTGTTGAGGTTTGTTGCCGAGATTTTGAGCGCCCGATTCAATGATTTCTTCTTATTTTGTCTGTTAATTAAGACATTTTAACACAGAGCGCTGCTAATCGTTTACATCCGTTGGTAATTGCAGCCATGTGGACGGGTTGCGCCGCCGCGACTGTAATCGAATGATCGAGCAGAAGATAGTGGTTCCATGGTGGATGAATGAATGGATGGATGGATGAATGGCGGCCAGGCTGGATGATTAAATCCAACTCCAACTCATATGTACCTACACTCCTTATCAGCGACCATCATCACCATCAGAGCAGCTTCGGGGAACCAACACGATTTTGTTGTTGCTCGTTTCACCCACGTACCGCCGCTTGCCGGCTTTTAATAACTTAATTCACTTCTTTTTATGATTATTTCTTCACCCGGGGGTGGGAAGCTAAAGAAAGCGTTATTATCGGCCCTATTCATGGCTCTATGGTTAGCACTTAGTTCCGTTCCATTCCGTTCCGATAAAGTCAATATCAATAAATTGATTTCCCGTTTCCCTCTGCACTCTGCAATAATAGTAATACGCCATTTCCAAAATATTTAGCTGGAGAGGAAGCATGTAAATACTCGGTAAATACACGAAACTTTGTTAGACCGTCAAAAAGCGAAAGAAATATAATTGAACGCCGAAATTATTATGGATAATTGTGCGGATGTTACTGACATTTATTGCCACCCGTCTGCCACCTCCTCTTTTGTAAGGCAAGACTAGACTAGGCTAGACAGACACCATTTTTATGAAGACCCCGAAGAAAGTAAATGCCAGTGAGGGTATTACAAATTTGAACAAGTCCGTAATAAATCATAATTCGTCGGTGATGGGATTTTGACGAAGGTCCGGCGAGCCAGCCAGCCCGTCAAGCGAACAGTAGCCACTACCGGAAGTAAGGTCACTTTCTCTCGTCATCGGCCACAACACCAAACAGCGACTTCATTAACACCCACTACCAGTCAAGCACGAGAAACACGAGAGATGATTGGTAATCATCGTGTTGTAGTCAGGACACGAGCTTGTCATTAATTTCTGACAATTATTATTATGATGTGTGTGTGTGTGTGTGAGTGTACTGTAGAACTGTCATCGAGTAATTGCCCCCACAGAATTAAAAACACCTCGTTCGCTTTGTGCATCTCAATTGATCCCTGCAGTAGAATATTAAAAACGGCCAGCTACTGTATTTTCGAAACGAAATGACAACTTCATATTACAGGTGTCACTAGGTCTGGTCGCAACTTCCAATTCTTCCCCCTCCTCCTTCTCCTTGTATTTATGTGGTTATGTAATTACAAATTCCATTAACGGTTCATCATTTGATTTTCGAAATGCCCACGCTCAGTTAGTGCGGCATAATAATTTCATCACATCTCGTTGGGTTTAGGGATTAATTCATTAAATAATTCAACAACGAAGAAATATGAAAAATGTTTATACATAATTCAGTTTTGAAAACCACCGTTCATTTCTTAAACAATAGAAATGAAATAAAATAAATATTCATGATGTGTGTGTGCCCTAAAGGATCATAAAGCAAGTGTTGACAGTGTTAGTTGGGATGGATGGGCCTTTTTAATTATATAATTTAATTATTCAAACAATAAATAATTTAATTGAAGATATTACCAAGGATCCTTCGCTGATCCTAACTGTTGTATGGCCTAACTGTTTAAATATAACGGACTGGAATTATAGACAGACAGAATGGTCGGGCCATATAAATTTCTGAGAATCCTGAAAATGAAACATCAGACGCTTCCTAATTCACATTAGGCGTGCAGAGGATTTAAGGATACCCGAGTGTTGTCGTATCATAAACATACGTATGTATTTCTGAGGTTTAATGAAATTGAGAGAATCAAATTCAATCAGAATTTTACGCCTACAATAGAGTGTGTGACAGACTTCACTACTACGAAAAATTAGGTTTTTTGCTGGTTTGATGGGAGGATATTGGTGGGTAGCCTCGTAGATACCTCGAAAGTTTTAAGTAGACACAGATAATATAATCTCAGATTGATTTTGAGGAGTTGTAGAGAATTGTCGGTCGAGTCACGCAATATTCCGAAAGTGGAAGATGACCCTGAACGTGGCGAAAAATCACAGTGCGACGATTGCACGCATGAACCAGAAATGTAGATTGGTGGGAGAATCTCTCAGGCATTACCTTACAAAACTCACTTAGTATAATGTTCCCTTCGACAAAAAATTAAATCTTTGACCCAGTGAAAAAAGAAGCAGTGTAGTTAACTCCAATAATACACAAGAGTATAATAAAGATCAGCAAATACTTATTGGCAACTTGCCATACAAATATAGGCGTCAAATTAATGAGTAGAATATCTGTTAAAACTAAATTAAATTTCATGATTATAATCTAAACTAATACAGATTGAGTGAAAGGGTGATTTTTTAGCTATTATCCTTTTGGCAACAATGGTTTAAACAGCTGACGCACGTTTCGTGTTTTGTTTCACTGCCAAACATCTTCAGTTTGGTCTATAATTTAACCATGAATCGTCTTACAAACGAACAACACTTGCCTATTGACTTTTATTATCAAAATGCGTGCTCTGTTAAGAAAGTTCATCGCGCGCTTCCATTTTATGGTCAGTTTAATCGACCCACTGAAACGGCTATTCGGCTATATTGTGACTAAATTTCGCACCAAATTTACATTGTTGGACATCAACACGCTTACGATCTGAAGAAAATATCGCAGCTGTATCGGCCAGTGTTAATGATGACCATCAATTATCGATTCGTCGCCGTTCGCAGCAATTGGGCCTCTGTTACTCAAAAACGTGGAAATGCCAAAATTGGACTAAGCGGCTGGACCATTTGAGGCGCAGTCAAGGTCAACATTTGCATGAAATAATCTTCAAACATTAAATTATATGGACCGTACAATAGATTCAAATAAATATTTCATGCATTTTTCTGAATTTTATGTATTTTTTTTTTTAAACTTTCCTATAGCTTTCAAAATCAACCTTTATTTAAAACAATTTTTTTGAGAAATGTTACCCTTTGAATTTTTTTTATTTTTTTCTACAGTTTCAAACGTATATCATCTATATATATAGGGTGTTTTTTATTCGGGTATAGAACTTTAAGTTGGCATCACTTTTTTAACTGGCGGACATTTTGTCAGCTGTCAAGTGATTAATATTTAGTTTGGTTTGCCATTTCATCATGAACAGGTTGACAAAAGAACAACGCTTGCAAATCGTGCAAATTTATTTCGAAAGTAATGGTTCAGTTCGCGAAGTTCACCGCAAGCTCCGTCCATTTTATGGTTGACATAATCGTCCATCAGAGCAATTAATTCGGTTAACCATGGATCGTGTGATTTGACACCATTGGATTATTTTCTTTGGGGATATGTGAAGTCGCTCGTCTACGCCAACAAACCAGAAACGTTAGGGGACTTGGAAGCCAACATTCGTGGCGTTATTGTCAACATACGGCCCCATATGCTCGAAAAAGTGGTTGAAAATTGGACCTGTAGAATTGGCTATATTCGAGCCAGCCGCGGCGGCCACATGCCCGAAATCATATTTAAACATTAATGGCATAAAATTATCCTTCCAATAAAGCCAAATTGATGGACATTAAAACGATTTTCTTGTGTTTTATTTCAATTCGAAGTTCTATACCTCAATAAAAAACACCCTTTATAAAAGAGTTGCGTTACTGACTGACTGACTTATCATTGACCAGCCCCCAGACCAAACGGCTTAAGCCAGGGTCATGAAATTTTCAGGGTAGTTCCCAAATATGACGTAGACATCGACTAAGAAATGGTTTTACGAAATTCGTACTTTTAGGGGATAAAATGGCCCAAAAAGGGATAAACATCGAACCTTCGTCCTGACTAAACGGCAGTAGCTATAAACATGAAATTCGGTGAGTTCCTTGTAATGACCATGCAGACGAGCTACAAATAGGGATTTTTCGAAATTTGTACTTTTAAGGGACGAGTGTACAAAAAGGGATAAAAATGATACCAACTAATGTATTACAGCTAGAAACGTGAATTTTGGTATGTAAATTCCTCTGACCATATAGTAACGAAGTAAAATTGGATTTTTCGAAATTTGTACTTATAAGGGACGAGCGGGATAAAAATGGTACCAACTAAAGTATTACAGCTAGAAACGTGAAATTTGGTATGTAAATTCCTCTGACCATATAAAAACGAAGTAAAATTGTATTTTTCGAAATTTGTACTTTTAAGGGGCGAGCGGGACAGACAGTGTACCGATTAAAGTATTACAGCTAGAATCATTAAATTCGGTATGTAAATTCCTCTGACCATATAGAAACGAAGTAAAATTGGATTTCTCCAAATTTGTACTTTTAAGTGGCGAGCGGGACAAAAATGGATACAACTGGTACCAATTTTAGTATTACAGCTAGAATCGTGAAATTTAGTGTGTAAATTCCTCTGATCATATAGCAGCGCAGTAGTTTGATTTTTCGAAATTTGTACTTCTATGGGGTGTCCCGCGCGGGATAAAAATGCTGCACAATCCTGTGTTACCAAATAAAGTACATATTTTTAGGGGAGCAAAAACACATGTTACATATAGTGATTTTTCAAAATGTTTACTTTTTGGGAAAGATGTGCAAAAAGTTATAAACTGGCTGGCTGAATCTAGAAACATGAGATCGAGGATATAAATGGTTGTACTATTTTGTGCAAAACTTGGTAGAAAATTATACATAGGAAGTAGTTCATCTAAAATAGTGCATATCGACAAGCACATTCCTTTGATTGTGTGTGAGTGCTAGCTAATACGAGCTTTCCAAATTACTATTTTAGATAGAAGAAAATACTATCCAAAAACAGAGACGGATAAAATTAACGAATAACTTGCTTTTTCGCGTGCGAAGCAGCGGGTACTGCTAGTCATTTATATATGTGCCAGTTAGTATGATAGTGGTCTAAGTCACACTTTATCCGTTTTGAGATATGCAATGGTTTATGTTTAAGTCAATTAAAAACAAGTAAGGAAAGGCTAAAGTCGGGCGGGGCCGACTATATAATACACTCCACTTTCTATCGGAATACAATTCAATTCAGTAAAAAAGTGAAAACGGGAAAAATTAGCCTAGTCACAGGCTAATATGACCTGGTACAATTTGTCAACTCGAGAATAATATTTGTATCGGGGCTATATCCAAACATGGAATGAAGTGACTAACTTTCACAATAAGTTCTTCCAGTTGAAGTATAACGTGTTATGCTCAATTTTAAGAAATTCTCTGAAAATACGTGGTTTGTGGGGGAACGAAACTTGTATGAGAGCTATATGTAAATCTTAACCGATGCGACCCATTTTCACCATAGATGTACCTAGTTTAAATATAAGATGTTTTGTAGATTTTGGAGCGGAAAAATTCAAATTGAGGGCGAAATTTGTATGGGAGCTATATACAAATCTGAACCGATTTTTACCACAGGTGTTTTCAGTTGAAATATAAGGTGTTTTGCGAATTTTGAAGAAAATCTGTTAAAATATGTGGTTTGTAGAGCGAAAAAAGTCAAATCGGGTGCGAAATTTGTATGGGAGCTATATATAAATCTGAACCGATCTAACAAATTTTTACCACAAGTGTTTCCAGTTGTAATATAAGGTGTTTTGCCAATTTTGAAGAAAATATGTTGAAATATGTGGTATCTAGAGTGAAAAGGGTCAAATCGGGAGTGAAATTCGTATGGGAGAACCTAACAAAACTTTGCACAACGAAGTTTTTCGGGGCAAGGACGAACGCTATTTAATTTGAGGCAAATCTGTTCAGATTTAGATATAGCCCCCATACAAATGTATCTCCCGATTTGACATTTTCTGCTCTAGAAACCACATATTGTACCCGATTTTCTTTAAATTTCACACAACATCTTATAATCCAACTAGAAACAGCTATGCAGAAATTGGGTAAGATCGGTTCAGATTCGGATATAGCCCCCATACAAATGTCGCTCCCGATTTACTTTTGCCGCTTTAGAAACCACATATTGTTCTCGATTTTCTTTAAATTTGGCACATCAGCTTATAATCCAAGTAAAAACCTATGGTGAAAGAGGGTAAGATCGGTTCAGATTTAGATATAGCCCAAATACAAATGTTGCACCCAAATGTTGGCCAAGCTATACATATTATATTTCGTTCCAGATTTCAATATACTCCCATACAAATGTCGTTTCCGATTTAACATTTTTTGTCAAACACATACATTTACAGGATACAAAAATTCTTCCCGTTTTCACTTTTCCACCGAATTAAATTGTATTCGGATAGAAAGTGGAGTGTATCATAGAGTCGGCCCCGCCCGACTTTAGCCTTTCCTTGTTTATAAATCTCAAAAAGAAAAGTTCTTAAATTAGAGATCTGGCCAAAGCAAAGACAAAGGATTGAATATCTCAATGTTTGACATTTGGACCACTATCATACTAACTGGCTCATATCGTCTCCAAACATAACATCAGATCCAAACAAAACCGATATAATTAAAATCGTTTACATAGATCATAAATATCAAGGGCACTACCCTGAGGTACTCTACGCTGTTGAACTCCTTCCATCTGCAACTTGGACAAATTGCCTCCTATTTAACAAATATCTTCTAATACGTTTCAGATCATTATCATGAATGTCATGCTCGACACGATAAAATACCCAGGTAATGTAGACCTCACAATTGCGAGCCCATTTTAAATTATAACTTTTGTAAAAATAAGATTCTAACCTTTCAACAATTTATTTGTCGCTTACAAAATTTATTTCATTATATCGAAGATAATAAACTGAAATGGCTCCCGCAACTAATTTTAGTTGGATTGACAACTTCAGTCTCCCGTTTTGAAAAATGGTGAATTTGAGTGAAGTACATGGCAAATTTTCCAAATATGAAATGCTAATAATGGCTTTGTTGTTCCTAAGAACAACAAACGGACACCATGCTGAAGGTATCTTCCCCAGAGTCTTCACATAACGTTTAGACGGTGGTAATTTAACTGTATGTGAGAAATCACATACGTTCCTGCAACATTTTGGGAGGTCTTTGTTTTCGTAATTGTTTATCTCATACGATATGCTCATAACCCAAGTCCTTTCGGAAAACAAAAATCCCGAAAAGCATATGCATCCGTGCGTATGTGTGTTAGTTTATTTTTTTATTATCTTAAAACCCATCAAATGGAACTCTCATTGAGCCAATTAAAAATCATTAGGATTATAATGAAGTCAAAAGGATTCTTGTGAAGTGAACGAACAAAACAAAACTCTACAGCACAATGAGAGGACACTTCAGAACAAGTACTTCTTGAATACAAAATAACATGGACTTTATTAGACTACGATAATAACCGAACAAAAGGGCACGCACACACATACTCATCTCTGCGTGTGTGTGTGTGCTTGCCGAGTGTGTGATCAGGGCTACCGTGCCTGATCTTCTGCTTCATAGTTGACTTCATTTAAGCCAATTAACAAAGAGTGCAGATGACTTGACTGAGTGACTGTGCAACCAAATATTGACTGAGGGATTATAAAGTGAATACGTCAAGGCAGGGAGGGAATCAGGTATCCGCATACATGTGTGACTGAGTGTGCTCGTATGTAAAGTCGCTGTTCCTTTGTTCCCCCTGATTTTTGCCTTTTGATTTCTTTCGCCCAAAATCCTTTTTATCCCGGCAGCCGAAAGTATTTACGTTGGGCATGTGTTTTTGCAAAATTTCAGGTTACTTTGGAAGGATGGACTTAATTCCTCACCCGTACTTGTGCGCTATTGTCCAATGATTATTTAATTTGATCCTTTTACAGTTTCTTCCTTATTTGCTGGGACAAAAATACCTAACATGTATCCTGGTACATATGGTCACAAATGTTGTCGAAGTGGAGTGTGTGTGTGCGAGCGAGCGATAAGTACAAGTACTTCGATGCGCTAAAGAAATGTGGTTTCCAACGGCCGTTTGATGTAGTTCGGCAAATGCCCTGAATATCCAGTAGCACTTGAAATTAGCCACAGTTCATTATTGTTATTATTATTATTAGCCGTACTCCGTAAAATGTGGACGATGATGATGATGGCCATGACGACGACGTCGACGACTTCAAAGGGAATGACCTGCGCGCCCATTACAACATGCCTGCATTCCCACCCAAGTCATTACAATTTCATAGTTGATTTCCGACAACAATGACGACGATGACATTTGTCGATTTGATGAAGTGCCTCTAATTCCCATTTGGTCGATGGTGATTTATATGACATTCATATTTAAACATCATTTGCATATGAAATGATCGCTTCGGTCTTGTCTTCTCTGGACATTTCATATGACATTCATATGTGAATAAATAAATGTTATTATAAAGTTGTTGGTTTTATTATTTTGACTTTAATTTGAAGAAATATTCAAATAAGCAATCCCACACATATCACATTTACATTCGTTTCCATTGAAATGTGTGCAACGTGTGGCTATTTAATTGTGGTTAAATGCAGCGATTTTAAAGAATAAAGAAAATTTGGGAGAAATTCCAGGAATGCTGGTTACCATAAATCATAAAATGTATTAGCCATGATGTGGTCGTAATGAATTTTAATATCGACCGCAATTATTACTCAATTTGTATATCGAATAGTTTTCTATAGATCGGCTCTGGTTTCATCTTTCGTCAAATGCTAGTGTGACATGTTTAGGCAGACGCAAAGGGTGCAGTGTTTGTAATACTCCAACTCATTTGTTTTTCAATAGCTTTCTGTTAATTTTGGAGACTGGGTTTTAATTATTTCAATATTTTGAAATTTTCCGTACACTCGCTAGTGCGGACTGTCCAATAATCCGGACAGCTCAATGCACATTGGTCTGACGAACGAACATCTCTTTTTTTGGCCAAAGCTAAAAAGAATGCTTTATATGTGTTGGGGGATTAAATTTGGCATGTGGTACTATATTTGGCTTACAAATTCGTATTTTGAAAATTAAGATTTATAAAGGGTATCCCAAGAAGAACGCAATTTTTAAATCTGGCAACATTCGAAGTGTCATTGTTTGACATTTGAACAATTGTTATTGTTTGTTAGTAGAAGGTACGAGGTTAGTAAAAATGGAGCGCTACACGAATGAACAACGCATTCTCATTGTGAAATTGTTTTACCAAAATGGTGAAAGTTTTGCGGCTACAGTTCGCAAATTGCGATCAATTTGGGGTCACAATAATGCTCCAAGAGAGTCAACTGTAAAGAGATTAATGGATAAATTTGCCGAAACTGGGTCTGTTAGTGATGTAAAGACAACAACGCGCCATCGACCAGGTCGATCGACCGAAAATGTCGCAGCCGTACGTGATGATGTCGCTCAAACTCCATCCACCTCAATTCGACACCGAGCTCAGCAAATTGGTGTCTCCAAATCCACTTTGCAGCGAATTTTGACGAAAGATTTGCATCTTCATGCATACAAAGTTCAATTGACTCAGGAACTGAAGCCAACTGACCATGGACAGCGAAGGGAGTTCGTTAATTGGGTATTGGAGAGACAGCATGAAAATGCTGATTTTGCCGATAAAATCATCTTCAGTGACGAGGCCCATTTTCATCTTGATGGCTTCGTCAATAGGCAGAATTGTCGCATTTGGGGTGCGGAAAATCCTCGAGTGATTCACGAGAAGCAAATGCATCCTCAACGTGTCACTGTGTGGTGTGGTTTTTGGGCTGGAGGAATCATTGGACCGTTTTTTATGAAAATGAGGCAGGTCAAGCGCAAACAGTCAATGGTGTTCGGTATCGTGAAATGATAACCAGTTTTTTCTTGCCTAGAATTGAAGAAATGAATGTGGAGGGCATGTGGTTCCAACAAGACGGCGCCACATGTCATACAGCCAGAGAAACAATTCAATTGCTGCATCAGTCATTTCCCGGTCGTGTTATTTCGCGTTTTGGAGATCAGAATTGGCCGCCTAGATCGTGCGATTTAACAGCATTAGATTTTTTTCTTTGGGGTTTTTTGAAGTCTATGGTTTACGCGAATAAGCCGATGACGACTCAAGCCTTAAAAGACGAAATTGGACGCTGCATTAATGAAATACCGCAG
The DNA here is from genome assembly GCA_947397865.1 of Polietes domitor. Taxonomy (NCBI): domain Eukaryota; kingdom Metazoa; phylum Arthropoda; class Insecta; order Diptera; family Muscidae; genus Polietes; species Polietes domitor. The sequence goes on from OX377618.1 coordinate 257,807,215, forward strand.
CATTCATGCAAAACGGTCATTGAAAATTTCATTAAAAGATCGCGTGCATGCCAGCAAAGCCGCGGCGGCCATCTGCACGATATATTGTTCCATACATAACCTCATTCTGTCTACTTTACGATATAATAAAGTTTCACGATTTTTTCTTAAATATCTGTGTTTTATTTAAAATTAAAAAATTGCGCTTTTCTTGGGACACCCTATATCCCCCATACAAAGGTATCTTCCCATTATTAAATTTTGCAATGTTTGACACATTTATAAACAGAGTCGCACAAATTGTTCTAGCGTTTTTTCAGGTCAGTTTTTCAATAATTTTCCTGTTCAACACTTCTATGTCTGATTTTGGATCGCTCTAAAATCCTTGTTTAACAACAGATTTCGATGTAACTCGTCATAAGATGTTGGATGTTTTACATTAAAAGTGGGCCTCATAGGCCCACTTAGAATTCCGAGCCTTGTTTAATGACGGATTTCGATGAAGTTCGAAATAAGATGTTGGATTTGGCTCAGAAACAGATATTTTGATATTTTATTAAATCTATTTTCGCAAGTTCGTAAAAAACTATTTCATCAATAGTTAGTTCGGTGTATTAAACTAAGTTTTCCTCTTCGATTTGTTCTTAATACTCTCTTTATCAGTTTCTTCCAAAAACAATTCGACATCTGTCACTTCCAACCCACCTTCTAGCAAAGATGTTCTCCATATCAGATTTTAAATATTTTTCTGAAACTGTTGTTTTTTTTCGATCTTTTCCAAAAACTATCGCTGTAAGAATTACATTTTATATTTTATTCACGCCCTTTCTTTCAAATTATTTTTGAAGAAAAAGTTACTTGCAAGAAAAAACATTTCTCACAAACCTGCAAGTTTCCTCAAGATATTACAGCGGAATACCAGAATACCACCAGAGGTCGGTCGAATTTTGGTATTTAATAGCATGATGGAATATTTCGGACATTTTGTGTTGTCTCATATAAAGTATTTTGTACAAAATATAAATTTATGATTTTAAGATTATAAAAAACATGCTGTATTTTGCTCCACACTGTAACATTTTGCTAATGTTTCATATTTCACCCTTATCATTGATCTACACAAACATATTTTCTTAAACTGTTTTATTTAATTGGTGAAAAATCGTGGAAAATTTGTGAAAAATCGACTTATTTGCTTGTATTTACAATCTAAACTACAATACTCTCCATTTGTTAGTTCGCTGACTAACGGTTAATTATTGTTTACAAAATGTTTTTTTCTGATACTCTGAAGTGTTTTCTACGAAAATGCATCAACAAAATTAAGAAAAAATTCGATTACCAAAAAGTTTACTTATACGGGATACTTAACCAGGTTATTTATATCCAATATATTTAACATCAAATTATTTTTTCAAAATTTGTTTTCATACACAATTTTTATAATTTGATTGAAATTTTAAAATTTAAGGTACATTACTTACTGAAATATTGCTTCCAAAATTCTTTGTAGGCAACAAGTTACAAATGGATAGATGTCGGCATAATTTGTTCATGATAGACTTAAGTTTTTGTAAAAATGCTACCAAGCAAAATAATCTACTTACTGAAATCACTTTTCATATCGGGTATCATACCAAAAAAGTGAAATTAATACTGACCCTTACTTTCGAATTTTGTTTTTAAAGCATTACATGATCTTCCCTAATAAAGTTTCGAGCTACAAAAATATTACACTGATCGGCCTAGCAAATTCGAAAATTAAATCTGCACTCTTGCCACCTCGTCATTTGTATTAGGGTAGATTATTGATATTCGAATTTTGTTTTTTTGCTTCGAATCTTACAAACAATAGATCACAATTTGATTTAAAGTGTAATAATTGCATGATTTTGGATCGCTCGCGAGAGACAAGCATCTATATTTCAGTTGCTAAAAATTTGAAAAATAATCTCCTGTGTCATATGACGCATTTGAGGTCAGGATATATGTACCTATGTTCAGTTATCGTCGGCATAGTACAAGTCGAAATGCAGAAGGGATGTTTTTACAAGCTTCTGGTGTAACGAAGCCAATGATTTTTTCGAAAAATTATTTTTTATTTATAGATTAAAAGATGTAAATCAATCTTTTCTTATAATATAGTTAGTATAGCAGTGGTTCTCAACACCATATTTTTGAAGTTTTTCAAAGTAACTTAAAACGATGAAAGCCATGAACTAAAAATAGAGTTTAATAAATTATATATATTTTACAAGCAGTACTCACTGCTTCGCACGCGAAAAAGCCCGGTATTTGTTATTAGTTTTATCCGTCTCTGTTTTAGGATAGTATTTATTTGATTTTCTTTTCTAAAATAGTAAATTGGAAACATAGCACTCATATACAGTCAAAGGAATGCGCACTTTTTTAACTGAACTCCCTTCGTATATATTTTTTTTATCATTTTCTACCCAGTTTTTAACAAAAAATTACAACCGCAGAGCCTTTTATTCAAAAAAATCCATTTTGATGGCGCTTCTACATGGTCAGAGGAATTTTCGTACTAAATTTCACGATTCTAGCTGTAATTCTAAAGTTGGTACTATATTTATCCCTTTTTTCCCGCTCTCCCCTTAAAAGTACAAATTTTTAAAAATCAATTTGGATTTGTTCTTCTACGTTGTCAGAAGAATTGACACACCAAATTTCACGACTATAGCTGCAATACCTAAATTAGTACATTTTTGTCCCTCGTAACCCTTAAAGTACAAATTTCGAAAGATCCAATTTTACTGCGCTTCTACATGGACAGAAGTAATTACATATCAAATTTCAAGATTCTAGCTGCAATATTTTAGTTTGTACCATTTTTATCCCTTTTTGTCCCGCTCACCTCTTATAAGTACAAATTTCGAAAGATCCAATATTTCTGCGCTTCTGCATGGTCGGAAGAACTTACACATCAAATTTCAATATTATAGCTGCAATACTTCAGTTGGTACCATTTTTATCCCTATTTGTCCCACGCAACCCTTAAAAGTACAAAATGCATTTATATTCCTCTTCTATGTGGTGAAAGGAATTTACACACAAAATTTCGCGACTATAGCTGCAATACTTAAATTAGTACTATTTTTATCCCTTTTTTGTCCCTCGAAACCTTAAAAAGTTCAAATTTTGAAAAATGCAATTTTACTGCGCTTCTACATGGTCAGACGAACTTACATATCAAATTTCAAGATTCTAGCTGCAATACTTTAGTTGGTACCATTTTTATCCCTTTTTGTCCCGCTCACCCCTTATAAGTACAATTTTTGAAAAATCAAAAGACTTGCAATATAGTCTACGTTGTCAGAGAAATGTAAATACCGATTTTCACGATTGTATCTGCAATTCTTAAATTGGTCCCTTTTTGTCTCTTTCCTCCCTTAATAGTACCAATTTCGAAAAATCCCTATTTGTAGCTCTTCTGCATGGTCAGTGCAAGGAACACACCGAATTTCATGTTTCTAGCTACTGCCGTTTAGTCAGGGCGAAGGTTCGATGTTTATGCCTTTTTGTCCTTTTTACCCACTAAAAGTACGAATTTCGTAAAGCCCTTTCTTAGTCGACGTCTATGTCATATTTGGGAACTACACTGAAAATTTCATGAGCCTGACTTCAGCCGTTTGGTCTGTGGGCTGGTCAATGTAAATCAGTCAGTCAGTAACGCAACTCTTATACATATATTTTTTGTTTGATTGAAAGCGTCAATTTGTTTAAAATAATTCGTACTTCATTTGTATACCACAAAGTAATGCAAATAAAAAATAAATAACTCATGAAAGGCTTTAAAATGTGTTTTTATACAAATATATTTAAGTATCATATATTTAAGTATCAGTATTATTAACTAATACATAGTTAATAATACTGATACAATCGTATAAAAGTCACATTTAACTTAATGCAACTTGGCGATTGTACCCCAGTACCTCTTCATCAGAATAAATTGTATTTTTTAAATTTTTGAATGTTTTTTCAGCACTGTTTTATTCAGTAACATAGTTATATTGCGGTGTAAAATATCTTTTGTTTTCCACACAAACCGAAAGAGTTTTAACAATATAAATTTATATCTAATACTTTTTAGCGATACAAAAAGCACAAAAATACGTGTTAATTAGGAATAGAAGTGGAAGAGCGTACACCCTTGTCTGGCACCGGCATTTCTTATTAAAGGGTGTGATTTGCACAGGGAAGATGATTTGTTTCGGTATACAGAATCTGTGCAGTGCCGACAATATTAGGTTCGTGTTTATCAAAGGCTCAACACAAGTTCAACAAAACAGATGAAAAGCCAGCAATTTTTTAATTCAATATTTAATATAAGTCAAGTGAGAAGATATCGTTAATTTCAAAGTAGTATTAAATAGTCCTTTTAAATTTTGTATATGACCGCCGTTTCTCGGCGATATTTTTGATTAGCCCAAATTAAATTGTTAAATGCGCACATTATTATCCTTAACAAAGATATTGAGCATAGTTCGATTAATGAACCACATTACCATCTATATGCAAAGTTATAGCACCATCATCACTAGAAGCGTAATGAATCTTTTTCTTACAATTCTGATAAAAATGTGGCTTCATATTCAATTTGAGTTTGCAACACCCTCGAATAAGCGTAATTATAAAAAGACGTAAATCTTCTGCGAACAAAAAAGTTTGTAAGAAGCAATATTCTTCAAGTCGTTAATAAATATTTACTTTTGTACAAAAACACTGCCTTGTGATACTCCACACTGTATAGGAAGTCTGGATTTAAGTTGGATTTCCCGATTTTCCAAAAATAAGAAATTGTAGGTAATTAAAAAAATGAACTTTTTGTGGTATGAGATAACTTTTGTCTATTAAATAAATAAAAAAATATTTTTCTAATTTCAAGCAAATTACTTTTAGTTAAACAGAAAAAATCAAATCTTAAAAATATATTTTTTATTTTTTTCTTATACATGTTTTTTTAAATTTTTTATAAACCTTCGATTTTTGTTAAATAAATATTTTTATTAGTTAATAGTGTCAGTAAGACGCCGCAAAATTTGCATGATGGTGTACCGGATTTTTACCTTAAAACTGTTATGCTTGCCATCGTAATTAAAAATATTTATAAAAAATAGATCTTGAAAACAATTTAAAAAATAATCACAATAAAATTAGCAAGTCTTTAGTGAAACTGAATTCAAAATGCAATTAACAGGCAGAAAATAAACAAGTAAAAATGGCGTTAAGTTCGGCCATTGCATTCCACAAAGGATATCGATTTTCGTAGATGTGCAGTAATATTACAGGAAAATATAATTTTTTTAAAATGGCCAAACCAAAACAAAAACAAATATTTAAAAAATAATAATATAGATGCAAAATGGTCTTGATCCAGGACAATATACCAGTTCAAATCAAATATTGATTACAGACCAAAAAATACAAACGAAAAAACTAAAACAAATGAGCGTTGGCACTGCAGAAGTATTGCTGGGTAACTATACCTGCATATACACATACTTACATATGCAACTCAAAGAGATGCTTGTAAGATGACATGTGTACTTTATTACTTGGTGCGATTTTTTAAACGCATATTCGGCAAGTGAGTTGTGATTCTCGTTCGTTTGTGAAAATCATCTCCTTATAGAGGCCGGGTTTGATGTTGAAAAGTCGCTGCGAAGCCACCTGAATGAAACCTTTAGACAGGGTGGAAATCATGATAGTGGTAGTCTGCAGCCAAGTAATAAATGTCACCATGACATTTGTAAATAAATTTGCATTCAATTAAATATAGATGCAAAATGATCTTGAGCCAGGACAATATCCCAGTTCAAAAAAAAATAATTTTATAATAAATATAATATTTTAATTATTTCAAAACCACGCTTATAAAGCAAGACTACCAATACGTTTACATATCGAAATAAGTCAATTCAAAAAATAAATAATCTTGTTTTTATATTATCAAAAAGCTTAAATACCATAAATATTGGTAGATAGTGGTTGCTACAGTTGGTGAATGTATACTCCGAATTTCATGACTCTAGCTGTGGTCATTTGGTTGGTACTATTTTTATCCCCCTTTTTCATTTTAACCCCAAAAAGTACGAATTTTGAAAAATCCGTTTATTTGCCGTGTCTACGCAGTCAGAGGAATGTTTACACCGAATTTCATTATTTTAGGTGCAGCCGTTTGGTTGGTACCATTTTTATCCCTCTATTCCCATTTAACCCCTTAAAAGTACGAATTTGGAAAAACAATTTTTATAAAGAGTGATTTTTTTGAGGTTAGGATTTTCATGCATTAGTATTTGACAGATCACGTGGGATTTCAGACATGATGTCAAAGAGAAAGATGCTCAGTATGCTTTGACATTTCATCATGAATAGACTTACTAACGAGCAACGCTTGCAAATCATTGAATTTTATTATCAAAATGCGTGCTCTGTTAAGAAAGTTCAGAAAGAAAGAAATTGTGTTCAGCGACGAAGCTCATTTTTGGCTCAATGGGTACGTAAATAGGAAGAATTGTCGATTTTGGAGTGAATATCAGCCAGAAGCATTGCAAGAGCTACCAATGCATCCAGAAAAAGTCACAGTTTGGTGCGGTTTATGGGCTGGTGGCATCATTAGACCGTACTTCTTCAAAGATGATGCGAATCGTAACGTAACTGTGAATGGTGAGCGCTACCGTGAGATGATATCCAACTTTTTTTTGCCCAAAATGGAAGAACTGAACTTGGTTGACATGTGGTTTCAACAAGATGGCGCTACATGCCACACAGCTCGCGATTCTATGGCCATTTTGAGGGAAAACTTCGGAGAACAATTCATCTCAAGAAATGGACCGGTAAGTTGGCCACCAAGATCATGCGATTTGACGCCTTTAGACTATTTTTTGTGGGGCTACGTCAAGTCTAAAGTCTACAGAAATAAGCCAGCAACTATTCCAGCTTTGGAAGACAACATTTCCGAAGAAATTCGGGCTATTCCGGCCGAAATGCTCGAAAAAGTTGCCCAAAATTGGACTTTCCGAATGGACCACCCAAGACGCAGCCGCGGTCAACATTTAAATGAAATTATCTTCAAAAAGTAAATGTCATGGACCAATCTAACGTTTCAAATAAAGAACCGATGAGATTTTGTAAATTTTATGCGGTTTTTTTTTAAAAAAAAGTTATCAAGCTCTTAAAAAATCACCCTTTATTATGTATCTAGTAAATTAGAGTAATGTACACACCTAATTTCGTGTATCGAGCTGTTGTCGTTTATATGTACCATTTTTATCCCTTTTCGACCCCCTACAAATATGAATCACGTTTGCTATAAGAGGAATGCGCATACCAAATATCAAGCATGTATAAACAGATATATTCAAAAAACATGCTTAAATACGCTAAAATATTAGGGATTATTATGGATATTTTTAGTCATTGTGAGGGAAAAATTTTTCCCTTTGGGTCTATTTCGCCCCATTTCAATCCCAACCGATCTACGACTATAAGACGCATTTAGATGTGTTTAGATGCTAGCGTTCTTTCAACAGACGGACGGGCATGGCTAGATCGTCTTAGAATTTTATGACGATCATGAATATATATACTTTATAGAGTCTCAGGTCGATATTTCAAGGTGTTACAAACGGAATGACAAAGTTAGTATACCCCCATCCTGGAGGTGGAGGGTATACAAATTAACAGAAAAGCACAATTTTCCACTTTTCTAAGAACAGTTCTAAATCTCAAGTATTGACATAGGGTCGATATTTTTTACAATGTTAATCAATCGTCCTTGTAACTCATGATACATATATAGTTCCCCAGAAAAGTCGTACCCCCATTGTCATAGGTTCGATATTTTTCTATAATATTAGTCAATCGTCCCTAAACCCCATGATAAAAATAGACCCCTCCCCTTGGGGAACTAAACTTTTAATTAGTTGTGCGCCACTTAGTTGAACACATTTCTCTACGACATGTATTACGAGGGGATGAAAGGGCATCATTATGAGGACGAAGGACTCATTTTTTGTAATTTTCTCACAAATCACAATTAATTGGAATGAATTATAACAGCCGTTTTTGTGTTAGCACAGCGTCTGTTGTTGTTGTTGGGAAATGTTTCATTTGCATTTTAATCAAATGATACTCTGATGTCCTTATTGCTGCTGTTGTTGTTGTTCTTATTATTGTTGAGCTCATTATAGCTCAGTTGATAATTTCATAGATGGTACATACACACATATATATATGTACGTAGGTATGTACACGGGTACAACATTTATGTCCTTGATCCTTTGTAGACGCCATTAAACAACATCAACCACTCCACTCCATGCCACTATATTCCGTTCCATTCCATTCAACTCGGCCATAGAGAAAGGAAAACGTTGTTAAATTTGAATCATTTGTTGTGCTCATGAGCGTAAAGTGGTGGCATTATTTGTAGCAATCAAATGTTGATGATGTTCGCTGATCACATTTAACGATGCCAAAATTTCTTTTGCTTCCTCTTCTTCTTCATTTCATTATGGCCTGGCCTGGCTCTATAGTTAGGGGATGTTTTTGCACAAGAGCAGCAGCAGTAAATTGCCATCATTTATTCCCCCTCCCTCTTCGCTTTCCCGGCGATGTCCTGGCAAATCCTCGAGATATGACAAATATTACAATTGCTATTATAAGGCACACGCGGCGGCGGCAACGGCACACACAAACTAAACAACAGCGAGTGACAGCAGCACCATTAGCAATAACAACAACGGCAGCAGCCCAGAGGGAAAATTGTTGTCGCAAGGACTAAGAACTAAGGCCAAAGGGAAGCCGAGAGGGAGAGGGAAAATGTCGCTGCATGAGCAGAAATTATTTAAATGGCGAATAATAATGGCAGCGGGAAACAAAGAATGGCAGATTATAATGACGACGGTAATAAAATGTGAATTGCGTTGTCATTGTGCTCCTTATTGTCGTCCTTTTTATTTTATTTTATTTTTTTTCTGTTCTGTTCTGCTCCTCTTTGCCTTTTATTCACAGCTAATCTATTGCCTTTTATGACAATTGTTCTAACAGCGTAAGTGTGTGTGCCTGTGTGTGAGTGCGTACGTATGTTTCAGCGGATATAGTAAATTCTGCGGAATGTTTTAAAAATTAAGTAGATGACGGCTATGTAATGGATGGAGGGTTGCAGAGACGTGCACGGGGAAGAATGAAAAATGTAACCGACAAAAAGTCAAAGGAGGAAATTATAAAACTGATTGCGAACAGTGGGACTTTTCGGCAAATAAATGACGCAGTTTTCAATCAATGACAATTGATTGCCTTAAAATCACATTTCATTATGAAATAAAGTGATCGTATTTTCTTCAGTAGAAATAATATGTTTTTTGTATCCTTTATTTAAAATTATTAATTACAGTGAGTAACAAACAAATTGACAGACAGAAACCTGAACATTTTTTTGTGTGCATTTTTTTTATTAAAATTCCAGTTTTTGTTGAAGATACCTTTACTATTTGTGCTGGAACCTTGGAAATATAGGTTCAATCAGACACTTATACATACTGTCACATAGAAACAGTGGTTTAGTTTTAGAAAATATCTGAGGAAGTAATTGTTTTTTTTTTTTTCGAAAAAATCTTTTTTTTCTGGAACAAAAAAAAATATAGAAATGAAAAAAGTGTCACCATGCCATTTGCAAATAAATTTGCATTCTATTAAATATAGAAACAAAATGGTCTTGAGCTAGGGTCAAAAAATGGCCAAGAATCGGCATATCTCCCATATTTTGACAATAAAAACGTCACAACGCCCAATCAAAATGTCAGAAAGTCCAACAAACTTCTTTGGGTCTTATTATGCGAAGTTTGGGCTTTATGATCTTCTTTTGGGCTTTAATTTTTTTTCCTATGGGGTATGTCTTTTACATTGCGGCTATGCAAACACAATCAACGCATCGTTTTTGGGCTTTATGACATTTTCAATTTGGGAGTTATGATCGTACGCCCAAAAAATATATATTGTTCAACCTTTAATAGATAAAATTCTAACGCAGAAAACGATGTCATGTAAATGATATATGGATACATGTAGAAATTATGACACTTCTTGTCGAAGTAACAGAATTTAAAAATAATATTTTTTTATTTTTTGTTTAAATAACGCAAAAACTCCTTTACAAATTAGATAATAGAACATTTTTAGAATTTTTACTTGTTCCTTATTAAATTAGGTTTTTTCGAAAATAGTCTATAAATTCACATTTGTAGCCATCATATTTATCATTAATTGAACATATAAGATTGGACCTACATATATTTTCAAAATGAGATTAAAAATAATAAAGATTATCCGACGACATTTTGAATTTTAGTAAAAACAAGTAAAAAAGGCGTCAAGTTCGACCAGGCCGAACTTTGTATTGCGAACCCATGTATAGCATGCCACAGAGGCTGTCGATTTTCGTAGAAGTGCACTTACATTACAGGCAAATTTTATTTTTTTAATATAGCCAAACCAAAACAAATAAAAATATAGAAAAAAATAGAAAATTTGTTATAAATAAATATAAAATGTTAAGTTAAACCACGCAGACAAGGTAAGGGTACTAATATGATTATTAGACTGTATGGACATCAGACAGAAAAACAATTTCCAGTCACCTCACGAAAACAAAGTTTGAATTGTTTAATGATGATTTGCAAAATATTTCGTTCCTAGATCAAGCCGTCTGTGAGCTAAACGTATTTTTCCGGTGTAATTTTTTGCTGCATTTTTTTTCGATTTTTTTCTGAAATAAAGCTAATACTCTGTGGGTTACTGTAAAGCAAATGTAAGGCAAAAACTGAAATATGGGTTTATTTGCATCGTAAACACATTCTAGTCTTACATAAAGCTAATTTTTGGAAAGAAATTCAACCATTTCAAATTTGTCTCCTTAAAAATAAAAACATGAATAATCTACATAAACTTTATAAAGGGGAAAAATTGAAATGGTTTTTAATGCTAAATTAACATAGATAGACGCATGAAATTCAAAGTATATTTAGCAGATTTTCTTTTCTTTCATTTGATACCCATATCGTCATTGTATGACACGCAAAAGTACGAAACTAAATTAGTGAAACATTTACATCCTTTGTAAATTAAAAGTCCTGTAAAAAAGACAAGTGACCACGAAATAAAAAACTGAGTATGAGTTTTTCTATTAGTGACCTATAGTTTCACTTCTATGTAATCTCATTCTTGGGAGGGAAATCATGTCGCACGGTTTTATTGTAACATATTATGTGAAGTTTTCCTCCCAATTTATCCATTGAAAGACCAACATTTCAGAAGTTTTTTTTTCAAAAAATTGCTTCTTGTAACACTAGAATGTGTTTACGATGCAAATAACCCCATATTTCAGTTTTTACATCACATTTAACCCACTGATAACCCACTGTAAGAAACCCTTAATGGGTTAGGAAGTTCTAAAAATTGGAATTGTTGATCAATACCTCTTTAATGATCCAACAAAAACACAAATCGAAATAAAAATATGGAAGTTATTGCGGTGTTTATAAAAAATGCAACAAAAATTGCACAAAAATGTTAAAATTCTACCCTCTATTCCGGGTTAAGATGCAAGTTTTTGATATGGTTTGATAAGGCTCGGACCAGATTTTAATTTCTAGCAGGTTTTTTTCTAAATACCATTCTCACCGTGAAATCTATTCAAGAAAATCCTGATTTATAGAGGTTATTTTGAACGCGTCCAGCTCACGAACGGACAATGATAAAAGCGAACTATTTTGGGAGAACACATAAAACAAACCAATCTTTCATTTTAGTCGGGAACATGCACTACTTTTATTTTGAAGCCACTCTAGTGTACATATCATACCTCTTCTAGTAGCTCTCACACAATTCACCCTAACCTAAGTAAACTTAAAGCTGTTATAGCTTCTATACGGAAGATCGGAATACTTTGAAATTTTAATTTTGACAATGTTTTGATAGTCATTATACCTACCCAGCAGCAAATAGTTCGGCCCTAAGTAATAAAGGGTGTTTTTTATTGAGGTATAGAACTTCGAATTGAAATAAAACACAAGAAAATCGTTTTAATGTCCATCAATTTGGCTTTATTGGAAGGATAATTTTATGCCATTAATGTTTAAATATGATTTCGGGCATGTGGCCGCCGCGGCTGGCTCGAATATAGCCAGCATATGGGGCCGTATGTTGGCAATAACGCCACGAATGTTGGCTTCCAAGTCCCCTAACGTTTCTGGTTTGTTGGCGTAGACGAGCGACTTCACATATCCCCAAAGAAAATAATCCAATGGTGTCAAATCACACGATCTTGGTGGCCAATTGACAGGTCCATTCCGCGAAATTATGCGGTTAACCGAATTAATTGCTCTGATGGACGATTATGTCGACCATAAAATGGACGGAGCTTGCGGTGAACTTCGCGAACAGAACCATTACTTTCGAAATAAATTTGCACGATTTGCAAGCGTTGTTCTTTTGTCAACCTGTTCATGATGAAATGGCAAACCAAACTAAATATTAATCATTTGACAGCTGACAAAATGGCCGCCAGTTAAAAAAGTGATGCCAACTTAAAGTTCGATACCCCAATAAAAAACACCCTTTATAAGTGTCCTTAAAAATCCCAAACAAATGCTCGGTTTAACCGACTGAAACTTACAGACTTGTCACCTCCGTACAAAGCCAAAAGTTTTCCTACTATCCTAGCCCACTGTACCCCACAATTTGCACTTAACTATAATTCACCCCTTTTTGTGTGTGTGCAAACCAACAACAACAAGAATAACTTTCAACGAGTGGCAACCAATTTGGAAACTGGCAGAAGTCATTATTGCCAGCTTTGTTCCATTTGTTATGAAATAACTAACATGGCAATCAAGCAACAATATAACAATTCATTTATTTTATGACTGCCAGCCAAAAAAAGAAGACTGGGAAGGAACGAAATTAAACAAAAGACCAACCAACAATTCCATATCAAGTATCACATCTCGTAATGCTCGCCAAAGATGAAGGATGCACGTACGGCCCACGGGAGTAAGAGGATAACGCAGTAGCAGTTAAAACAAAATGGCGTCTAATGGTTATTCTCGGTGTGTGTGTGTGTGTGACCAACTCTCCCCTAGTGTCATCAGGCAACGACTATGGTTTATTATGAGCCCAATTCACGAGGGTTGATGATCCGCCTAGTTGGCAATAATGAATGATGACGATAAAATTAACTGATCCATCTACGAAATCAAATCTAATTTAAGTATAATAAAGTCTTCCTGCGTTGATAAACTAACAAATCAAAATGTTATTGGCGCGACGAGGGGAAGGCAGCGAAGCGATGGCAAGGGACTTCTGTTGAAATTTTCAACTGCGAAATGGACATTTGATTCGAGAATCCATGAAGAACGTTGAGAACAGAGTGGGTCTGGTAATCTCATATGGGTTATTATGGTGGTTGAAAAAGAGTTGTGGTTGGAAAATGCGAAATCTTTTGTTCCATTTTTTGGATTTCACACATGTTAATTCTTAATCAGGCTGATATTGTTCTAGGCCACCACCACCGCCATGACGACGAATGTCGTCGTTAATTGCTGACACATATTTTGAGTGGCGTATTCCTTGCAAGTCAGTTGCAATTAAAGCATTTGCATTAGGTTCATGGTGGTTGATGGACTGGACCATCATTAAATTACTACCATGCTAATAAGCATTCGTTGAGCAGAATCAGATCGCTTGTCGTATGTGGGACATTTGATTAGAATCTTTGTTTTCACAAAAGTCGTAGGGATAAAAGGCCTGGCAGAAGTGTACGTCATAATAAAAAATGGCCGAGTGGATCAACTTGATTTTCCCAGAAGAATTCTCATTAATTCCCGCAGCAGATTCTCTGTGAATGCTTTTGAAGTCGCGTTGGCAATTAATACTGGTTTCATGTAAATAAACAGAAAATTGCACGCAGTCTTGCGGAGAAAGTTGGAATTCCTCATTTGGTCTCCAGGGGTTAATCACGGTCTTCGAAATGAAGAAAGTTACGATCAAAATGTGATTTTATTTATTGTAAAATAGGTGTTAACCCAAAATCCTATTTGTTTTTTTGGAAGTTTCTACTTCTTTCATAGAAAATAAAAATTGATTTCGGATCATATTAGCCCCCAGGATCATGTCGGCAAAATGTAAGCTCATGTGCTGGCCATCTGACTTCGAAAAGCTGACAGAACTAGCAGTGACTTCATTACTGAATCGTCACATAAAACAATTGGATACCGAAAGCCAATGAACTAGGGTTTCACGCGTGTGAAGAATGGATCAATAGCAGGAGGAACAGAACCCACAGTTGAAAAACTGTCAAAGAGATAAGTGTGAATAAAAAGAATTTGATATTGACCTAACTTCCTTCGGGGCAGATGCTTTTTAATATCGAGAGTTGGAAATGCACTCTTAATGACAGCATTCTAACCTCCTCTGGTTGAATTTCAGCAAAAATACAACAAATTTGATTGAATCAGATTTTTTAAATATTTTTAAAGTATATAGGGCTATTAAACAGCAGCAGTACTTATTACTTACTGCATTTATTTTTCCTAAATTACAGGTGTGAATTTCGTAAAAAGTACAACTTTGCCTTGCTAAAAAAGAAAATCATTTTGAGCAACAATTATAATTTTTGATATCTTGTAGAGAAGAAAATAATCTAGAATAAATATATGTTTTCAGGTTATCTATATATATATAAAGGAGTTGCTTTACTGACTGACTGACTTATCATTGACCAGCCCCCAGACCAAACGGCTGAAGCCAGGGTCATGAAATTTTCAGAGTAGTTCCCAAATAGACGTCGACTAAGAAAGGGTTTTACGAAATTCGTACTTTTAGGGGGTAAAATGGCCCAAAAAGGGATAAACGTCGAACCTTCGTCCTGACTAAACGGCAGTAGCTAGAAACATGAAATTCGGTGTGTTCCTTGCAATGACCATGCAGACGAGCGATGTATTTTTCGAAATTTGTACTTATAAGGGGTGAGCGGAATGACACAGGATTAAAATGGTACCAACTAAAGTATTACAGCTAGAATAGTGAAATTTGGTAATGAAAAATTGGATCTTTCAAAATTTTCACTTTTAAGAGTTGCGAGGGACAAAAGGGATATAAATGGTACTAATTTAAGTATTGCTGCTATAGTCGCAAAATTTGGAGTGTAAATTCCTTTGACAACGTAGAAGCGCAATATAAATATTTTTTCTTTCGAAATTTGTACTTATAAGGGGTGAGCGGAACTAAAAGGGATAAAAATGGTACCAACTAAAGTATTGCAGCTATAGTCGTGGAATTTGAGTGCAAATTCCTCTGACAACGTAGACCTGCAACATAACTGGATTTTTCGAAATTAGTACTTTAAGGGGCGAGCGGGACAAAAAGGGATAAAAATGGTACCAACTTAAATATTACAATTAGAATCGTGAAATTTAGTATGTAAATTCCTCTCACCATATAGAAGTGCAATATAAATGTATTTTTGTACTTTTAAGTGGTGAACGACACAAAATGGGATAATGGTACCAACTAAGGCATTACAGCTAGAATCGTGAAATTTGATATGTAAATTCCTCTGACCATGTAGAAGCGTAGTAAAATTTGGTTTTTGAAAAATGGTACCTTTATTTGTTCAAAATTGGGTAGAAAATGGCAAAAATTATACATACGAAGGAAGTTCAGCTAAAATAGTGAAAATAGTTAGATTTATCTATATCCACCAAAACAAAATCAAATAGACACTATCCAAAAACAGAGGCGGATAAAACTAATAACAAATAACTGTTTATTTCGCGTGCGAAATTGATGTACAAGGACAAACCTGTTAAAGACGATCTTTTCAAACTCTTTACAAAAATGATGGTATTGATTTCAGATATGTTTTTACAAAATTCTTCCAGAGAAGGCGAATAAGTTCTGAGTAGTCACTAGGGTTTGCATCCCGGGATTTCCCGTGGGAAAATTCCCGGGAATTCGCACATTTTTCATTTCCCGTATCCCGGGAATTTCGCACGGGAATCCCGCGGGAATTCAGTAGAAAATTTTACACATTTCTTCGCATATTTTTTCCATCATTTCCACAATAAAATTAAAAATGTTTTATAAAAATTTAGATCACATAGCTTTTAATCAGGTATGGCAAATATTGCAGTTGGATGACAAAATATTTTTAAGCTGCATTCGGATGTAGACTCAAAATCCACTTTTTCGGCTCAAAAAAATCCGAGAAAAATAAATTTTGGGCGTGTATCCAAAAATAAAGAATTTAAAGTTTTCGATGCGACAGGACAAAGAACAAACATTTCATTTAATGCTCTACTCATTATTAATGTGAACGATCGTTCTCCGTCGCGTCCACATTTTCCAATAAAATAAGAAACATCTGATCTTTAATTAATTTTGAAACTTGAAAATATTTGATCTGAACTGGGATATTGTCCTGGCTCAATACCATTTTGCATCTATATTAAATAGAATGCAAATTTATTTACAAATGGCATGGTGACATTTATTACTTGTCATTACTTGGTGCGATTTCTGAAACACAAATTCGGCAGGTGAGTTGTGCTTCTTGTTCGTTTGTGAGAATCATCTCCTTATAGAGGCCGGGTTTGAAGTTGAAAAGTCGCTGCGAAGCCACTTGAAAAGACTTTTGACATGATCGTGGTTGTCTGCAGCCCAGTAATATATTGATTACAGACCAAAAATGCAAACGAAACTAAAACTTGAAAAGATGTTTGAATTGATCTCACATTGCGCTTTTTTATATGAGTTCTGTAACTGGTTCGTTGTGACATATATACTTATTTAACTTTAATAAAATGTGCATGTTTCATTGGAAAAATAAGTTCAACTCATGGTAAACAGAATGTTGACGATTTCCCGTGCTGTCCCGGGATCCCGGGAAATTGAAAAAATAATTCCCGTTTCCCGGGAAATAAAAAGTACGGGAAAATGCAAACCCTACTAGTCACTATGAATAATTTTTCTTAGACAAGAGTAATCATTTAAATTTAAAGTGTTTCTATTTCTATTAATTATAATATGCAACGGTAAACAAAAAATGTGTCCATTGTTTGTGCATTGACGCATGTTCATATAGAAATGGTGGCTTAGGAACAGCCTCTAAAAATTTGGGAAAAATTATTTTTTTTTTCGAATAAATCTATTTTTACTGGCACGAAAAGTAGGAAAAATCGGAAAAAAGTATTTTGTTTTATTGTTTAATATCTAAGATTCTGAAAAGACAATGTTTATATGTAAAAAACCAAGGGATAAATGTAGAAGTTATGATACTTTTTGTAGACGCAAAAATTCTTTATAATTTTTGTTTAAATAGCGCGAAAATCCCTTTACAAATTAAGCAACAGAATATTTTAGTTCGTAATTAACGAAAATCTATGGATAAATGTAGAAGTTATGGCCATCCTTGTAGAAGTAAAGGGTGATTTTTTAAAAGCTATAGGAAAGTTAAAAAAACACATAAAATTCAGAAAAATGCATGAAATCTTTATTTGAATCGATAGTAGGGTCCATATAATTTAATGTTTGAAGATTATTTCATGCAAATGTTGACCTTGACTGCGCCTCAAATGGTCTATCCGCTTAGTCCAATTTTGGCATTTCCACGTTTTTGAGTAACAGAGGCCCAATTGCTGCGAACGGCGACGAATCGATAATTGATGGTCATCATTAACACTGGCCGATATAGCTGCGATATTTTCTTCAGTTCGCACTCTACGTAAGCGTGTTGGTGGTTTAATGTCCAACAATGTAAATTTGGTGCGAAATTTAATCACAATAGCCCGAATGTCGTATGACTAGAACAATTTAAGCAAAAATAGATTTTTTTTTCGTAAAATTTTGGAAAGTGTCTTATATCAAGGACCAATGATACCCTCTCTCACAATGTATGTTTCCATGTGAAATATATCTTCTGATCAAAATCTGTTACAATATGTATTTTCTGGAGCAAGTATAAAGTAAAATCAGCGACATTTGTATGAAACCTATATATAAATCTGAACCGATTTGACCCATTTTCACTATAGATTTTTCTAGTTAAAATATAGGTTTTTCCAACAAGAGGTGTTATTTTGGTATTCAAAGAAAAATGCCATTTTTTGAGATAAATGAATGTTTATTTCATAATAAAGACGAAGGTATGCCGTTAATAATGAAAAACAACATCAGCCAAATGACAACCACGACCACTAACAGGACCATATCCATTTCATGAGAAAACCAAATCGCAAAGTGGCTGCCCTATGTCCTCGATAGCCTCACGAATTCTATCTTTGAGGTCTGGAATCGACGCTGGGCTGTTGGCGTAGACCTTATCTTTCACGTGGCCCCAAGGGAAGAAGTCGCATGGTGTTAAATCACAAGATCTCGGTGGAGAGATCACACGATTTCCCGTAAAAGAACAATGGATTCGTTGCTTGTGTGGCACGTAGCGCCGTCTTGTTGAAAGTAAACGTTGTCCAGATCAATACTATCCAACTCCGACCATAAAAAATCATTAATCATCTCTCGATAGCGCAATTCATTAATTGTAACTGTTGATCCAACCTTATTTTCGAAAAAGTAAGGTCCAATGACCCCGCCGGACCATAAACCGCACCAAACAGTCACACGATGAGGATGGAGAGGCTTCTCCAGCAATAACTGTTGGGTTTTCCGAGCCCCATATGCGACAATTTTGCTTGTTGACGTAGCCACCGAGGTGGAAATGGGCCTCATCAGTCAAGATGATTTTTCAATGGAATTCCGGATCATTTTCATTCATGAATTTTAATAATTTGAAGCGTGTATCGTTCCATATTTATATACTCCACGAGAGTATTATGTCTTTGTGCATTTGTTTGTAACACCCAAAAGGAAGGGAGATAGACCCATTGATAGACCGATCGGCTTAGAATCACTTTCTGAGTCGATTTAGCAATGTCTGTCTGTCCACCTATTGTTGTAATCACGATACAGGTCGCCATTGTAGCCAGAACCAAACAAAACTTTGCACAACGAAGTTTTTCGGGACAAGGACGCTATTTAATTTGAAGAAAATCGGTTCAGATTTAGATATAGCCCCCATACGAATTTCACTCCCGATTTGACCCTTTTCACTCTAGATACCACATATTTCAACAGATTTTCTTCAAAATTGGCA
Source organism: Polietes domitor (assembly GCA_947397865.1). NCBI lineage: Eukaryota > Metazoa > Arthropoda > Insecta > Diptera > Muscidae > Polietes > Polietes domitor. The sequence continues at coordinate 257,826,425 of OX377618.1, forward strand.
AAACGTCCGCTCTAGAATCCACATATTTTAACAGATTTTCTTGAAAATTCGAAAAACACCTTATATTTCAACTGGAAACACCAGAATCTACATATTTTACCAGATTTTCTTCAAAATTGACAAAACATTTTATATTTAAACTAGGAACACCTATGGTTGAAATGGGTCACATCGGTTTAGATTTACATATGGCTCTCATACAAATTTCGTTCCCCAGAAACCGCGTATTTTCAGAGAGTTTCTTAAAATTGAGCATAACACGTTATACTTCAACTGGAAGAACTTATTGTGAAAGTTAGTCACTTCATCCATGTTTGGATATAGCCCCGATACAAATATTATTCTCGATTTGACAATTTGGGCCAGGTCATATTAGCCTGTGATTAGGACACATAAAAAAGTTTGTCCCTTTTTCACTTGTTTACTGAATTGAATTGTATTCCGATAGAAATACAATAGATAGTTAGTAATGGCGTAGTTTCTACTTGACAAATGTCAAATAATAAAAGCTTCAAAAGTGACAGCTACCCAAAATACCGAGTGATTAAAATTAACACCTTTGAAAAAATGGAATTATAGTAAAAAATTAAAAAAACATAAAAGAATTTGTTAAGATTGTTTTCAATCTTAGAAAGACAAAAAACATCGATGAAATTTTTATTGCATAGTGCTACGAAAAAAATATTTTTTCCCCAACATTTTTGAAGATTTTTAAACCACTATTTATATGTGAAATTGTAATTCGCAATATCATAAAAAATTTGTTGCGTACTCTTACGTAAAAAATTTAATAAATGCAACACTAAAAAATGGAAAAAACATACATATTAAGGCTGTTTTTCTTTAAGCCGGGATAACAATCTGCGATAACAAAAACGTTAATAAAAATTTATTTTTTTGCTCAAAAAAAATAATTTTTTCACATTGTCGCCAACTACAATATAAATATTTGTATCAAAACAAATTTTCAAAAAAAAATATTTTGTGTTGACATTTTTGGACTTAGCCTCGATAACCATAAATTTGACTTATACTGGATAATTATCCAGGCTAAGTCAAATATTTTTAATATAAAATATTTTTTTAAATTGTTTTCATACACACATTTATATTGCTGTTGGCGATAATAAAAAAAATAAGTTTTTATTTTAAGTGAAATTTTAACTTTTTATTTAGGTTTTTCATATCGCAGCTTAGTTATCCAGTCTTAAAGAAGAGCAGGCTTATTATGGGTGTTTTCGGTCGCGTTTACCTCACAGATGGTTCGATCTCGGAAGTAAATATTTTGCTTTATGATTTAATAATCCAAACATTATTTCCGTGGGGTGGATCGAAACTATTCATTTTATTTGTATGGGCCGCGACCCAGTATAGTATATAATCCTCCCCTTTAGCTTAACTCACTTGTTTTTAATGCAAAAACTTTAGTAAGATTGTAGTGCTCTAGAAAGGACTATCATCATCGAAGTCATACCCCATCAATTCGCACGAATTGTATCCACGTATAAATTGAACAACTTCACAGGTTTCATTTGAGACCATTACATATAAATTTCGTAACCTTTCTTTTAAAAAATATACACCTCATCCACTTCCACCCAGCACTTGGGATGACAAATAAATAAAAAAGTGAAACAGAAAACAAACACATAAAAAAGCAGGTCAACACACATTTAGAATCTCGATGAATAATGGGCCATCGTTTAAATTGTATGGCAATTTTGGGAATCTAAAAGACATTTGATACAAAATTCCTCATAAATACACTCGAACGTACAGAGAGAAGAGGTTGGCATCCCAAGAGGCCACAAGGAACAGCGCCATAACGAACCGTATCCACAAGCAATCTAATAGTAAAAGTTAATAACAATAATGTAGCTGCTACTTTTTGTTGTTATTGTTGTTGTGGCCTGATGTCGTCGACGTCGTCGTCTCCGTTTGATTTATCTGCTGGAAATCTGGAAAATCTGTGTTGTACGAGCGCGATAGGAAAAAGAAATTGTGTTACGTATGTCTTTATCTTGTTTCACTTTATGTTTCTTGTTCTGTATCTCTCTAGTTTTTCTTTTTCTTTCTTTTTTTTGGCAAGGAAGAGGAAATCTACTGAAAATGGTTAAAATGTCATATAGAAACGTCTAAATTTTATGGCTTTTTAGTTTATTTTATTTGTTTTGTGTTTTGTTGTTGATGGCGATGTTGATGTCTTTTTCGTTATCCCCGGCGCTCTGCCGTTAGTTTGGCCGAACAGCGCTACCGAAGAAACGACCATAAAAAAGCGCCAGGACTTTTTTACGATTGTTTGTGTGGTGTTGTGTCGTTGTTGGTTTTTTAGGATGCGCCACTACCACCACCACCACTATCAGAATGGCCCTTAAAATCGTAAACCCCGAAATTGTTTCGTCTCTTGCACGTGTATTACGTGCTACGTGCAACATTAACTCTTTCCGTGTGCCTTTCCTTTCCCCCTTCCCCTGTTTGTTGTTCCTGTGTCCTACAGCATATGAACTCGTTCATATGGAGGAAGGCTGTGCCATAATTCATGTTATACATCCGAGACCCCAACCCCACCAACTATGTATGACTTCATCGTCTTCGTTGAGGAACTGAACTTTCTTTCTTTCTTCGTTGGTTGGTTGGTTCATTTTAAATGAAGTTATTTATCGTGTTTTATGCTTGTTCTTGGTTTTTTGTGTGTGTTTGTTATCTTCTTTCTTTAGTTGTTTATAATTTTATGATTTCATTGTTGAAATGTCAAGGATTTACAACCAATTCTGTGTTAGTTTAGAGTTGCGTTTAGTTTATGACAGCGGCCGACCGACACTGACACTGTCGCACAAAATATGTCGTCAGCGTGTTATCATCATCGGACATCGATTAGAAAATTTCTGGGAATCACACAAGTCCCATTTATTTGGGAAGCGATCAGGGCTCAGCATTTGAACTGATTAGATTAAATGTTCATAGAATTATGTGTTATTAAAGTGTAAATCTGATTTGGAATTTTTTAAACATAAAATAAATGGTTTATAATGAAATGACCATTAAATATTTTCTTTGCAGAATCAATTTGGATGATAAAATAAATATGGAGGAGCACTGGATGGATATTACTGCTGGAAATTTGTGGGTATAAATCTTCTGAGCAAGAGAAAAAATCAACGAAGAGAAACCCACGATATACGTATAGGGTGGGCCATTTAACATTTTAAATTGGAACTACCGATTACTTTGACTTTGAAAGATAACTTACATTTTTATTTTCAGGTTTGTTTTTGACATTTGCCAAATGGGAACAAAATTGGGAAATATTAAAAACTTACTACCAAAGTAGTTAGTCTTCAACGCAAACTCTAAGGAACTTATGTGGGAAATTTTCATGTTTTCGGATGAAGCTCATTTTCATCTCGGTGACTATGTCCAATAAGCAAAATTACCGCATATGGGGTTCAGAGAACCCACACGTGACTCTTGAGAAGCCAGTGCATTCACAACGAGTCTCTGTTTGGTGTGGATTTTGGGCTGACGGCATCGTTGGGTCATGTACTGCTGTGCCGTGGTAGTCATATGAATGATATATTCCATTATTAAATGACTAAATTCAAACCAGAAATTAGAAAAAATAATCAGTACTTTTTTATAGCCGATTCTAATTTTAAATTTTAAATGGCCAACCCTATATGAGGAATTTGAAAGTAAGAAATTAAATGGCAGTTCAATAAATTTCCGATTTAGATTTAGATATGGTTCCATAGACAATCAAATGTAAATAATTATTGTCAATTTTGGCAATAAAATTATCTGTATACGTATATGAGGAAAATCATCATCCGCCAGAATTGTGAAGATTGGATTGTGTAGTGATGATCTGCAAAATATTTCATCACTGAGCCTGGAGCTAAACGCTCCTGAAAATATCTTAAAAACCATGTTTTTCTCGTGCAATTATTTATGTTGCATTTTTGTCTATTTTTTTCAGAATGAATAGACCCTTGGAAGCACTTTAAATATAAATTTTTATTTTTGTCTCATTGGTCGTAAAGGGTGATTTTTTAAAAGCTATAGGAAAGTTTTTCAAAAAAAAAAAACATAAAATTCAGAAAAATGTATGAAGTCTTTATTTGAATCGATAGTACGGTCCATATAATTTAATGTTTGAAGATTATTTCATGCAAATGTTGACCTTGACTTCAGTTCGCACTGTACGTAAGCGTGTTGGTGGTTTAATGTCCAACAATGTAAATTTGGTGCGAAATTTAGTCGCAATAGCCCGAATAGCTTCAGTGGGTTGATTAAACAGACCATAGAGCACGCATTTTGATAATAAAATTCAATAATTTGCAAGCGTTGTTCGTTTGTAAGACGATTCATGGTTAAATTATATACCAAACTGAAGATGTTTGACAGTAAACCAGTGTTGCCAAAAAGATAATAGCTAAAAAATCAACCTTTAGAATTCATACAGAAATTGTATGAATTACGCTACGAATTAATATAGACACAGCGTGTCTTATTCCTGTTCCCAAACTTGAAAAAATGCTTGAGATAAATGTCAAGTCAGTATTTAGGAGGACTTAAGAAATTGTACTACAAGGATGCTATAATGTAATTGGAGAAATGCTGGGCTAAGTGCATACATCTCTCTGAACATAAACTACATGTTGAGGAGAAATGTAGTTTTTAATAAAATAAGTTTTCCAATCCAAATTTTGGTAGTCTGTGAGACGTTCATTTTATGAAATTAATTATAGACTGTTTTGATTTATTTTGTCTTTGTTTTATTTCGGGCTTTAACTGGTATATTGTCCTAGCATCTGTGTATGTATATCTTATAAGATGAAAATTTATTTATAAATGACAAGTAAGGAAAGGCTAAAGTCGGACGGGGCCGACTCTATGATACACTCCACTTTCTATGCGAATACAATTCAGTTCGGTGAAAAAGTGAAAACGAGAAGGTTTTTTGTATCCTGTAAATGTATTTATTTGACAAAAAATGTTAAATCGGAAAGGACATTTGTATGGGGGTATATTGAAAGTTGGAACGAAATATATGACATATAAAGTGTATAGTTTGGCCAAAATCGGTTAAACTTTTGGGAGCAACATTTGTTTTTGGGCTATATTTAAATCTGAACCGATCTTACCCACTTTCACCATAGGTTTGTTTAGTTGGACTATAAGATGTTGTGCCAAATTTAATGAAAATCGAGTACAATATGTGGTTTCTAGAGAGGAAAATGTCAAATCGGAAGCGACATTTGTATGGGGGCTATATCTAAATCTGAACCGATTTGACCTATTTTCACCATGGGTGTTTCTAGTGAAAATATAAGATGTTTTACCAAATCTGAAGACAATCTGATACAATATGTGATTTCTAGAGCGGAAAAAGTCAAATCGGGAGCGAAATTTGTATGGGAGCTATATATAAATCTGAACCGATCTAACACATTTTTACCACAGGTGTTTCTAATTGAAATATAAGATGTTTTGCCAATTTTAAAGAAAATCTGTTGTAATATGTGGTATCTAGAGTGAAAATAGTCAAATCGGGAGTGAAATTCGTATGGGGGCTATATCTAAATCTGAACCGATTGTCTTCAATTTAAATAGCGTTCATCCTTGTCCCGAAAAACTTCATTGTGCAAAGTTTCATTTAGTTATGTCTACAATTGCGACCTGTATCGTGATTACAGGAATAGATGAACAGACGGACGGACGGACATTGCTAAGTCGACTCAAAAAGTGATTCTAAGTCGATCGGTATAATTAACAATGGGTATATCTCGTTCCCTTTTGGGTGTTACAAACAAATGCACAAAGACATAATACTCTCGTGGAGTGTATACATACTAGGGTTAAAATTCGATCATGTTTTTTGGAAGATCAGTTTTTTCAACAAAAAATGTGGGTAGACCACGCTAAACAAAAATATTAATTGGATACTATTGCAAAATTTTGATTTTCGCGGGAGATATGGCTAAAATGATTTCCATTCATTACATTTCTGTTTTGTGATTTTCTCGCAATCTATCTAACGGATCCGGCTGATCTTTTGCATGTGTCTTAAGAACCAATGTCGCCTGTATCATATACATTTTTGTATATAATAGTTTTTAAGTAGTTTGTAAGCATTTGTGTAAGTGTTAGTAAAGAGTGATTTTTTTGAGGTTAGGATTTTCATGCATTAGTATTTGACAGATCACATGGTGTCAAAGAGAAAGATGCTCAGTATGCTTTGACATTTCATCATGAATCGTCTTACAAACGAACAACGCTTGCAAATTATTGAATTTTATTATCAAAATGCGTGCTCTGTTAAGAAAGTTCATTGCGCGCTTCCATTTTATGGTCAGTTTAATCGACCCACTGAAGCGGCTATTCGGGCTATTGTGACTAAATTTCGCACCAAATTTACATTGTTGGACATTAAACCACCAACACGCTTACGTAGAGTGCGAACTGAAGAAAATATCGCAGCTGTATCGGCCAGTGTTAATGATGACCACCAATTTTCGATTCGTCGCCGTTCGCACCAATTGGGTCTCTGTTACTCAAAAACGTGGAAATGCCAAAATTGGACTAAGCGGATGGACCACCTAAGACGCAGTCAACATTTAAATGAAATTATCTTCAAAAAGTAAATGTCATGGACCAATCTAACGTTTCAAATAAAGAACCGATGAGATTTTGCAAATTTTATGCGTTTTTTTTTAAAAAAAAGTTATCAAGCTCTTAAAAAATCACCCTATATAAGAAACAAAATGTTAAAGATCTTCCTTTTTTATATAATTCTATTTTTTAAGGAAATAACATGTTAATGTAAAAAAATTAAGGAATGTCATGTTAAGCAGCAAAGCTGCGACATAATTTTAGTATAAATGACATTGTCCTTGAAAGATATTATAGTATGATAGGATGTAAATTACCACTGTTAGATTTAAGATATTTTATATTGTGTAAGGTTGAAATGAATTCAATAAAACCCAAATCGTTTGCAAATATCATACATTTCGGGTAAACTATAGACTAAACCTGTACTACTATGAAATATTTAAAAGAAAGTTTAAAATTACTTTTGTATTTCCAATCAAAATTTTTACGAAATTCTAAAAAACGACTAGTCAAAAATATCACTTTCACACATTTTGATACAGATGACACAATTAACTTCGTTACGTTTATTGGCAAATTTTATATTCCTTTTTTATTGTGACTTTTTTAGTTAAACAAAAATTAAAAAAATGTTTTTTTTAATTATTTTGTGTCTACAAAGACTACATAACTTCTACATTTATCCATTGATTTTTGACGTACCTATAAACATGTTTTTTTACGTTTGAATGCTATCAATTAAAAAACAAAACGAAGTATTTTTTCCGAATTTTCTTCTAATTTTTATGATTTTTTTTCGTGTCAGCAAAAATAGTTTTTTTTAATAAAAAAAATACAAGTTTTTGGATGTTGTTCCTAAACCACTGTTTCTATGTGAAAGTAGTCAACATTTGTAGAAATCATTATTACTTTTAATTGAACATATAAGTGGGTGCGATCGGACCAATACATCCAAAATGAGAGTACAAATATTTAAAGGTGCATACGACGAAAGACTTAATTTTAGTAAGAAAATTAAAAAATAATAATATCCATAATTGTGTTGATTTTATGAGTCAGCATGCCGCAATGCCTTCATACAAAGGCGATATGTCTAGCAAATGAGAGCAAAGAATATCAGTTAAAATACTTCTATCTGTATTTGTTTAGCATTAACAATTTATTTTCGTACTTTCTGGAATCATACAAAGACGATATGGATATCAAATGAACGAGAAGAACATCTGTAAAACATACTTTAAATTTCATGCTCTTTTGTTGATATGAAAAAAAAAAACTAAAAAAAAATAGAAGAAGAATTGGAAAATATATTTATTAATAGGTTACATTCTTACGAAGAAAATTAAGTCTTCATGTAAAAGTTCTATGGATAAATGTGGAGTTATGGCTATTTGATGACACCAGATTAGTATAAACCGACTTATATTTATCCTCACTCTCAGAGAACCTAAGTATGGTATGGTTGTTTAAAGTTCTCTCCCTTGATAAAGAAATGGTTGTTAATGCTAAACTAATTTTTTAATATATTTAACAGTTATTCCTCTCTTTCATTTTTATAAATATCGCCTTTGTATGATTCTCAAAAGTAAGAAAATAAATTATTAATCTATTTATATTCTTTGGAAATTAAAAGTCTTGTAAAAAGTAGAACAAAGATTTTGGGCCAGGACACTATCCTTGGATGAAATAAAAATCTTTGGGGACATTTTCATTTACTAAAATATAAAAATTTGATTTGAACTGGGATATTGTCCTGGCTCAAGTCCATTTTGCTTCTATATTTAATAGAATGCAAATTTATTTACAAATGGCATTGTGAAATTTTTTTAATATTTTTAACAGTTATTCCTCTCTTTCATTTTTATAAATATCGCCTTTGTATGATTCTCAAAAGTAAGAAAATAAATTATTAAAATATTTATATTCTTTGGAAATTAAAAGTCTTGTACAACAATGATTTTGGGCCAGGACGCTATCCCTGGATGAAACAAAAATCTTTGGGGACATTTTCCTTTACTAAAATATAAACATACCGCACAACAACAACCTTTGCATTGTTGCGAGAGATGCGAGCACATGCATAAAATTGAATTGGCAAAGTGAGATTTTTAGTGTGTCGACTTAGTTCGGTGGAATATTTTGTTTATCAGCGCTTCTCATTTGTCGTATGTGACCGCTGGTACTAATATGAACCCTGATTTAAGTCAAAGACATACATTCGTTGCGAAAGTTCTGACGAGATAGGGTAGCGCCCATCGAAACTGCGCAGTCAACTTTTAGCTGCAACAATAAAGGTCTCACTTTGCCTTTTTGCTAATTTTGGGTTCTGCTGAAGACTTCAGCACAACCATTGGTCTTAAACCAAAATATAAAAATTGTAAATACATTTGCATTCTACAAAATATAGAAGCAAAATGGTCTTGAGCCAGGAGAATATCCCAGAGTTCAAATCAAACATTGATTACAGGCCAAAATAAAACAACGAAACAAATATAAAATATATATGTAAATAAAAATATATATTTGACATGCTTATATACAAGGATAGAAAAGATTCCACATTCTATTCTGTCCACAGGCAAAGTAATAAAATATGGGTCGTCCTCAGGGGCACTGATAATTCACGAAGAGTCAGTATATCCAAGTTCAATGGATGATCAAAGAAAGAATCTTCATAGAATCCAATAATAACATTAAATAATTTAATAAAGAAACTTCAAAAAATGCAATACTGAATATTAAACATTTTCATCAAAAATAGTTTTAATAGAAATTTTAATAATATTTCTGAGAAAATCTAAATATTTCCATCAAACCTAAAACATTCTACCAATCTCCCAAATAAAGTATTTAATTGGCTGATTCTTACGATCATTTAAACGTAGGTTGTTGAAATTAAAAAAATCGCATAAATTAATTTCAATAACTTAGTCAAGATAACAAGAAACTCAAGCTAATTAATACTGATAACCAATAAGAAATTATAAGAATTAGCTCGTCATAAATAATACTATATGTTAATAATGCTAATGTTGATGTGTTCAAACGGCTAATTTTAATAGTTTGTTGTTGAATATGAAATGCTCAAAATAAGAAAGAAAAAAACAAGTTATTAAAAGTATGATTATGAGTTTAAACATCATCATAAGAGGGCCAACTTTTTCTATTTTTTATTAACTTAAATTTTGTTGTTGATTTTCTATTTTTGTTACTGCTTTGATAAGGCTAAAAAGACATCATTCAGCATTAAAATATTGAATGCCTGATGAGACGATGTCATTATGACCGGATATTCATCAACAGCGTTTTTTTTAATTTAATTTCATTCACATTCTATGGCAACTGGCATTCGAAGAATATTAATATAATCGATTCACATGCTTAGCATATAATTAACCCGAAACTTAATATTTCGTATTTCAGGAGATATCTTCTATAGAACCAAAGTTATGCGATTTAAATGCAGATTTTGAAATTTGAGAACTTTTCTGTGTGATTTAACAATTTACAATTGAATACTTGACCAATCAATCTGGCCATGGCCTTTTTATAAAAAAAAACTTAAAAAATCAAAAGCTTTTAATTTCGCAATTTAGGTCTATAAGTTATATTTATGACTGAATATAACTAAAATACTTCAATTTCAAACAGTTCATTGATTGGGTGAAGGCTCATTTGTGTCTTGCACAGATTTTTGCCCTTTTTACAATTACCCTTGTTTGATGTTTATCCTTTAGCTACTGAACAACTTTTTGTCAGCCAGTGTACTTACAAGACTCTAGTACTAGTTTAAGAAATGTCATTTGATTACATCCATTCCTGGATGGAAGGGGGAGGGGGCAATCCTAAAAATATGTAAATTCATGACATGTCATCGAAAATGTTTCATTTACACAATTTATGTGTAAACTAACACAAAGCAGCGCGCGCACACACGCAATTAAAGGTCCTTTTTAGAAAGGTGGCATAAAAGCAAATTGGCTGTAAAGGCAGCTATAACACAAGGCACACATCTCTCTGTGGCAAGCATTTCTGATGGCAGTTCATCATCATTTAAATTCACACAAATGCGTTACCTTTTGGGAACAAAACAACTCGGCTGGGCTGACTGATGATGTCGTTTTCCACTTGAAATGGAACAGTTTTCACATTTTAATGAATTCGTTAGTTGAGATGTTATTGTAGGGCAAAAAAGTAAAGGTATGTAAGTACCTAACATTTCTTTTGGGTGGTGGTGATAAAAGGACGAACATGTTTTTGATTAGTGCTCCCTCGTTTCATTTGTCTATTACATTTCTTTTGAAGCAGTCATTCGAAATTCTCAATTTCTTGGCAATTCATTTGAAATTAAATGAGCAATTGGCAATTATCCCGTAACCACCCCTAAAATAGGCACTTACGACTGATGGACGGACGGACAGACGGACAGACGAACACACTGCAATCAAATTACAATCGGTCATTGTAGTAACATCTTATTTTCTTACCAAACAACAAAGGGACTACAATAACACAAGACATCTCATAGAATATGTGTGTTTTTGTAATGCTACTTCATGAAAAAAAAATTAGCCAAAACTAAATTTCGACATTGACGGCGAACTGCGAGGCACAGTGGTTCAGAGAAGAAAAAAATAAACTCTCGGAAGAGATTATAATCTAATGTTTGGTGGACTTATTTGTTGGATATTTTAAGGCAAACTTTTTGCAGAATAGGAATATGGAACTGCCAAGAAAAGATGATTTTAAATAACATAGCTTTTGTTCGACTTTTGAATAAAATAGTGCTGTTTTTATTTAAAAAGTTAATTTTTACTTTGAACTGGGATATTGTACTGGCTCAAGACCATTTTGCTTCTATATTTAATAGAATGCAAATTTATTTACAAATAGCATGATGACATTTATTACTTGGCTGCATACAACCACGATCATGATTTCGACCATGTCAAAAGACTTTTCAAGTGGCTTCGCATATACACATACTTACATATGCAACTAAATGAGATGCTTGTAAGATGGCATGTGTGATTTATTACTTAGTGCGATTTTTTAAACGCAAATTCGGCAAGTGAGTTGTGCTTCTCGTTCGTTTGTGAGAATCATTTCCTTATAGAGGCCGGGTTTGATGTTGAAAAGTCGCTGCGAAGCCACTTGAAAAGACTTTTGACATGATCGAAATCATGATCATGGTAGTCTGCAGCCAAGTAATATATGTCATCATGCTATTTGTAAATAAATTTGCATTCTATTAAATATAGAAGCAAAATGGTCTTGAGCCAGTTCAAATCAAATATTGATTACAGACCAAAGAAATGCAAACGAAAAAACTAAAAGTTAATTTTTACCTTAAAATAAAAGATATTTTTTGCACCAATTTAAATATTAATATTTGTATCAAAAAATTATTTTGTGTTGACTTGTTTAGACTTAAGTTCTATAACCATAAATTTGACTTACAATTATACAAACTTTTAACATAAAATTATGTTTTTTAAATTTGTTTTTAAACACACATTGATATTGCTGATGGCGGCCATTTAATAAAAAAAAATTGAGTGAAATTTTATCTTTTTACTTAGGTTTTTTTAACTTATCTTAGTTATCCAGACTTATAGAATATCGGCCCTAATTTTAAAATTGTTTCAAGTTGGAATATCCTGTTTTGGAGCTAATCTGTTGTCCTCATAAATGATGAAGGACTATGTTCGAACTTGATGGAACATTTCAACACCGTCATTCTTGAAAGAAATATAAAAAATGTAACAAAACCATAAAAAAGCAAGTGTCTGCCATACAAATTTATTTTAAATTTCACCAAAAATCAACAAACAATTTTTTATGATTTTTTTTAAATTTTTTACTAAATTTCCAATTGAGGGTACCTTTAATAGTCGTACTGTCATTTTAGAAATACCGGTCCTATCACACCCACTTATGTACTCAATTAAAGGTATTTAAGATGGCTGAATATGTGGCTAATTTCACTTTCCCATGGAAACAGTGGTTTAGTAAAAGTTAAACAAATAAGGGAAAAAATACATTTTATTATTCGATGACATGAAAAAAAAAATCAAAAAAAATAGAATAGAATAGACAAAATTGGAAAATATAGTTATTAATAGGTTACATTCCCACGAGGAAAATGTAGTCTTCATGTAAAAGTTCTATGGATAAATGTGTAGTTAAAAAAATCATGAATTAACAAAAAATGGTTAAATATTTAGTTATCCAATTTTTTTATAACTGGGATCCTAACGATGAAAACAAAGTGTATTTGAAACAAATCTATGGATAAATGAAGAAGTTGTTTGTACTTATTGTATAAATAAAATGTTGTTAAAGTTTTACACAAATTTCATCGTTTAGAATTGGCTAAAATTGGATTCCATTTAACCCTTATAATATGGATAGAATCATATCTAATTAATAGATTTTGTTTTGTGTCTGTTGATGGGTTTAAATCTGATAGGTACGCAGCTTCTTGCGGGGCATTTTGAGTCCTTTATTTTTTATTTTATTTATAAATGATGTAACTAGTTGTTTTCATTTTGCTAAATATTTCATTTATGCAGATGACATTCAAATATTTTTAGATATTTCTGATGTTGCAGATATTGCATTTCTTCAGGAAGATTTGAATAGGCTGTTCTATTGGTGTGAACAAAATAATTTTCCTTTGAATATTTCTAAATGTTATCACCTTCCATTTACAAGACGTACAATATAATAATCAACGTTTGAAATTAGTAGATCGTGTGTTAGACCTTGGTGTCTTGTTTGATTCAAAGTTAGATTTCAATGCTCATTTTAAAAGAATTATTATTTTCATTATTTATTTCATTATTTTTTATTTTTTTTCATTATTAATTTCATTAAAAGAAATAGTAAAGAAGATAGAAAAATGTGTATACTTCTTTTGTTAGATCAAAGCTTGAATATGGTTCTATTTTATGATGTAAATTGTGATCGTGTTAAGAGATTGCAAACAAAGTGCATTAAATTTGCTTACTTTCTTTAAATTGTTGCAATTCTTTTCCTACAGATGAGTATCGATATAAGCTGAAACATTGGGAAACCCTGACTCATAGAAGAGCTAAAAGTTCTGCTACATTTGTGTACATGTTAATTTACGGACTTATAGACTGGCCTTCATTCCTCAGCAGAATTGGCTTCACTTAGCGGTGTCTGCGACTCTGCATTTTTTTAATATTCCTATGCATTGACATAATTATTGATGTAATGAACATACTTTATGATCATTGAATGAATTCAATTATTTAATAAATTTGCCTTAGATTTATCGCTCCCTATCAATAAATTTATTGAAATTTTGGATTTATATTACATACATAGACTATTGAAAAAAATAAATAAATCGTGTGTAATGTTTTTTCCAAATTATGTGAAGAATGCTCATAACTTCAATATTTATATATAGATTTTCGTCAAAAAGACCTTTTTTCTGCGTTAGGATCCCAGCCGTTATAAAATAAAATGTATATTTGTATCTAAATTGTAAAGGTATGTTCTTGCTATTTAAATAAAATGAAAAAAAACATGATTTCTTTAAATTCTTCTGAGTCTACAAAGAATGTACTAAATTATACAGTTCATATCCCTATTACATGTAGACATTGTTGTCTTCGTTATAATAAAATAAAATAATTCATTCAGATTTTTTTTATTTTATTTTATTTATTATTAAAAAGATTTTTGCACAAACAAAAAAAGATATTTTTGTTATTTTTGGTGACTGTATCCTTAAAAATCTTGGGCCTGACTACCAAACTCGTCGTACGTTCGCAGAAGGACGTAGGAGCAGGCTCGCTAGATGTTGGAATTTGACCCCAACCATGGGGATTTTATGATGGTCAAAAGGACAAAAAATATGAAATGAGGACAAGGAATTTTTGTGGGGATTTCATAAAATATTTTGGGGATATTCGAACGACTTTGAAAAATATTTAGTATTTGAATTTAACTGGGAATGAAAAGTTATCTATAAATGTATATAAATTTATTACTTGACTGATTTTTAACTTGACCTTCATCATAATTTTGATCGGTGACGATCATCTTCCGCTGGTAAGAAAATAAAATATGAAAATGTCATCGCAAAAAGAAACATTGAAATGACTTTGTTATAAAGTATTTAATGTTATCAATTAAAAATGAAATTAAATTAATGGCACTCCAAACTCTTATTCGCTTTCATCCAACAAGTCCGGATGATCAAGTTAAAAAATTAAAAAATATAAAATTATATTTATTAAATATATGGGTTAAAATTCGTAAAGCGTGCCCATGTTTTTTGGAAGATCGAGCTTTTTCGACAAAAAGTGGATATTTCGGTAGCGCACGGTAAATAAAAAAGACAAATTGGATAGTTTGCAAAATTTTCATTTTCGCGGGAGATATGACCAAAATTATTTCGAGTTTTGGCAAAAAATCACAAATCAAAAATTACAACCAATGCCGCTTGTAATAAAGAGTGATTTTTTTGAGGTTAGGATTTTGATGCATTAGTATTTGACAGATCACGTGGGATTTCAGACATGGTGTCAAAGAGAAAGATGCTCAGTATGCTTTGACATTTCATCATGAATAGACTTACTAACGAGCAACGCTTGCAAATCATTGAATTTTATTACCAAAATCAGTGTTCGGTTCGAAATTTTTTATCGACAAATTTTGTTCAGCGATGAGGCTCATTTCTGGTTGAATGGCTACGTAAATAAACAAAATTGCCGCATTTGGAGTGAAGAGCAACCAGAAGCCGTTCAAGAACTGCCCATGCATCCCGAAAAATGCACTGTTTGGTGTGGTTTGTACGCTGGTGGAATCATTGGACCGTATTTTTTCAAAGATGCTGTTGGACGCAACGTTACGGTGAATGGCGATCGCTATCGTTCGATGCTAACAAACTTTTTGTTGCCAAAAATGGAAGAACTGAACTTGGTTGACATGTGGTTTCAACAAGATGGCGCTACATGCCACACAGCTCGCGATTCTATGGCCATTTTGAGGGAAAACTTCGGAGAACAATTCATCTCAAGAAATGGACCGGTAAGTTGGCCACCAAGATCATGCGATTTGACGCCTTTAGACTATTTTTTGTGGGGCTACGTCAAGTCTAAAGTCTACAGAAATAAGCCAACAACTATTCCAGCTTTGGAAGACAACATTTCCGAAGAAATTCGGGCTATTCCGGCCGAAATGCTCGAAAAAGTTGCCCAAAATTGGACTTTCCGAATGGACCACCTAAGACGCAGCCGCGGTCAACATTTAAATGAAATTATCTTCAAAAAGTAAATGTCATGGACCAATCTAACGTTTCAAATAAAGAACCGATGAGATTTTGCAAATTTTATGCGTTTTTTTAAAAAAAAAAGTTATCAAGCTCTTAAAAAATCACCCTTTATATACGTAGTCAGTCGCGAAAATCACTCCATTTCTGCCAAAAATCTAAAATTCGCGGATGAAATTTCATATATTTTTACATTCTCTATCTGGGCTTTTAAAACTGTTCTGCCACAAATATTTGCCATTAAGTCAGCAATCAAATGGCGAAAAAAATGTTGGTATTCTATAATTGGGGATCTTTCATAACATTTTTGGGGACAAGGAAAAAAGTTATCTGGCAGGCCTGCGTGGGAGCAGTTGGACGAATCAAAATTTTGTAGAATAGAATATTTTATTTCGAGAACACATAAAATTGTCGCATTTGAGGCAAGAGTAATCCTCGGCCTAATGAAGAGACCCCTTTGCATCTGTAGATGTGGATAGATGGCCAGGCGGAATGAGCAGATTGTAACTATAAGTGGTGGAGGATATTGGATCGCGACAATTGAATTCGTGAAAAAAATGAAAATTAAAATATGAATAATATAAATAAACTATGGGGTAAACTTGATATGGTTGTTAATAATGAACTTATACAGATACAAGGATGATATTTGAAGTATTTTTAACAGATATTCTGCTCTTTAATTTGACACCAATACACTTATCATAGGGTGTGAATAAGTATTTAAAATAATTTTTGAAAAATTGTATCCTTAGGAAATTTGGAGGCTTTTGAAAATTGTTAGTCCTATGAATGGGCAACAAGATGAGGAAATTAAACATTAAAAACACTAATTAAATCCATTTTGCCAATAATTTCATATGTATATCATCCGGTTCAAGTGTAAAGACTTTTTTAAAATTTGTCGCACGGTGTTATAATATGTCTTGTTGTGCGTGAACGGGCTGCTCTCATGACGGGTTTTCTCTTATGCTCCGGTAGTTCTTTTTATCGTTGAATCAAATTCACCACTTAAAAATTTGCGAATATTGAAATTTATAATCGATTTGAGACTTCAGCTCGCACAAGCCAACATCAATACTTTAGATCGAAAAAAAACTCCTCATATAGATCTTCAATCAAACAATCCAGATATAAAGCGATATTCTATCTATAGACATTGTATCATTCACACTCCAAATTTAAACACATCCCGAAGGAAAAATGGAAATTTTCTATTCCAAAAAATTCATTGTAGTATTCTGAGCTTCGAGATCTTGCAATATAGATAAAGTAATTTCGTACATTTTATTTGTTCGATAACACTGTGCAACGACTGCCTGTCCATCCCCACTCATCCATCCGTTCGTCCGTCCGTCTTACATGAGGAGATTAATCGCAAACTCATCATCATTAAAACGGATCTTTGTTCGCTTTGTTTTTGATTCTGTTTTCTATGCATTCTGTTGTTGCTGTTCCTCTTTACTTTTTATTGTAAAAATCAGTTGTCCAAAAAAAATAAAACAATAGAAAAATTGCCACGTTTCGTATTGTTTCCATTTGAAATGTAACACACAAACACACGTACACACACACAAAGAAGATTCATTTCGAATTGAGTCAATACAACGAAAACGACACAGTGCAGTTTTTAGAGAATTGTGAAATAGATTTTTGGGCAAAAAAATACAACAAAACCAAAAAAACAAACGCCATGGACATGGATGGATTACATCATGCTGGGCTGCTGGCTGCAGCTCAATTGCAGTTTGATGCATTATTTAGCAAAAGAAGAAGAAGAGATGCCACAACACACCTCAGTGCACAGCACACACAGAGCACTCAGCACAAGTACGAATTCGAATGCGAATACGAATACATGGGGTTTTCATTTCTATGGTAAACCATCGTAAAATCAGCCAGGGACCTCCATCCACACGTATGGAAAGTGAGTGCAGAATACCCGGGAATCCGTCCGGTCGTACGTCCGTCCGTCCATCTGCAGCAACAACACGCCGCCGCCACGGGTGTTGTGTTGCTTTTGACACCTTTTTTGTTTGGTTAAGGATGCAATTGTGTCCTGAAGTACCTTTTGTGCGTCCAAGTGTGTCTCTATGTGTGTGTGCCTGCTCGTCCGCCGCCCGTCCTGCTGCCGAGTGTGCCCCTTTTGTTTTATTTGAATTTTATAATGAAATGGTCATTTGTTTCTATTTTCCGGATTACTTTGTGTCCCATTGTCTGGGGACAATACATTTACTATGGTTGGCCATTTGAAATGCTAATACCAGAGAAAAAAGGTGTCCCTTTTTCTCTCTCTCTCCTTACTTTCGTTGTTTGTCACTGTTTGCTGCTTTTCTTTCTTAGGGTTTTTTTGCAAGAATTGACCATTTTGAAAATTTATTGCAAGTGCATGGATTGAATGATTCTGAGGCATCTACCCGGCAGGGGTGGATATAACTTCATTCAAACTGTGTTGCTGGCTTATCTGAAATTGAGTGCGAAACCATTTAAAATTATTAAGAAATGTTTACACTTTTAATGATTGCGGATTCCCGGTGGGCGGCGAGGAATGGCCAGACTCGATGGCATACGAATAGAGTTGTGGAAAAGAAAGTTTTTAGTTTCTCCGTGCATTTGGACAATATTTTCGTCGAAGTCGTAGCACAGTTTGTGGCGAACAACTCGCATATTAATGCATTTAATTTTTAGAGAAAAGTATCAATTTCTAGTGATAAAATCTCCGAAGTGACATTGTTCATCTCGCCTCCACAACTTTCTACTCTGAAACAATTGTTTTGAGCGAAGCCAATTTTCGATGAGAATGTCAATAAAAAGGTATAGAGCACAGATACGTTCAATAGAAGCTCATTTTTCATCAGAGACTATTTACTTGTGCTATGGAACATTTTCCGTAGATATTGATTGGAATGTCTTCCCAAGGTATTTTCCATATGGAAACTACTGCCATATATAAGGTCGGCAATTAAAAATTTTAAATTAGAATCGGCTATAAAAAGTACTGATGATTTTTTCAAACTTCTTGTTTTACTGGAAAGGTCATTTGTCATTTAATAGTGGAACACAATATCATTCATATGACTACCACGGCAGCACCTCATCAGAGCAACCCAGTTTGTTAGTACATGACCCAATGATGCCGTCAGCGCAAAATCCACACCAAACAGTGACTCGTTATGGGTGCATGGGCTTCACAATAGTCATGTGCGGGTTCTGTGAACCCCAATATGCGGCAATTTTGCTTATTGACATAGCCATCGAGATGCAGATGAGCTTCATCTGAAAACACGAAAATTGTCCACGTAAATTTCTTACAATTTTCGTTATAGACTCACTACTTTGGAAGTAAGTTTTTAATATTTCCCAATTTTGTTCACATTTTGCAAATGTCAAACATTAACCTGAAAATAAAGATGAATGTAATTCTACAATTCCAAGTCAATTTAATTGGTAGATCAAATTTAAATTTTAAATGGCCCACCTATACTATGTTTCGACTTCATTGACGGGGTTCGATCTGAATGGACAAACTTTGGATGTCTCATTAGCCAAGAATAATGCTTTGTATGATGTTGTTCTCCACTTGGAGAATTAACTTCCGTAGTTTAAAATTGCTAGAGTTTCATTCGTTGGCGTGCCTCCTCAGGGCTGTTACACTAGGGTTCGCTAGATATTTTCCTCTTCTGTATATTTCACGAATGCATTTCGTGCAGGAGTACTTTCATCTTTTTTCTATTTCAAAAAAATCATCGTACTATTCAGAGCTTCGAGAGTTTCTCCTTTAATATATAGCTATACCGATTTGGCTAACATAACAGATGTCCACGTCTAGGAGTTAAAATTGAATTTTTCTATTTCAAAAAAATCATCGTACTATTCAGAGCTTCGAGAGTTTCTCCTTTATTATATAGCTATACAGATTTGGCTAACATAACAGATGTCCTGCTCTGAAACTATTACATGAAGACAAATACCTCAATCATTCAGGCCTTTCCGAATGGTTTCGTCTAGATACTGCTGGACGCTTCCGCGAAATTAAGCGTTTAAGTAATGAAAGCAATCAATAACACATGCTTCAGCGCCTTATAGAAGAACAGTATGTGGATTCTGGTTCTGTGAAAACTTTTCAGAAAAATATATATTATTTTATCTGCACTGAAAGAATTTTCTTTCATAATATTTATGAAGCGATTTCATAAAAAGGTTTTTTTTTTTGGTGATTTTTTTTTTAATGTATGAAAAATTCAGAATTCAAATGAATTGTTTCATACATATTTTCATAAATCAAAATTAGTGAAACTTAGTTTCATAAGATCAAAGAAAGATTTCATTGTGTTAAATAAACAATTCTTAAATATTATGAAATATGTCATAACCAATGAAATATTTTTAATGTGTCGGCTTTATTCAATTGTTTGCTAGCAATTCTCATTTGTCCTCTGTTAACTCTGAAATAAGTATGTACCCTGATTTAAGTCAAATGCATATTCATTGCAAAGACTCTCGCAATGATGGTGTGTGTTTGTATGACAAAAGTTCATAAAACGAAGAAGTGCATTTCATAGCTTCTAAGAAATGTTGCATAATCCTATGACACTTTTCATCAATTTTGTTTTATGAAACATGTTTCATACATTTTATGAAGTGTTTCTTTGGCGACTTTTTAACAAACATTTTCACTGAGGTTAAGACAAAATCATAAATAATATGAAAATAATTATTTTCGACAACATTTGGATCCATTTCTAACTGAACCGAGAGGTTCGTCTCCTCTGCTATTTTTTCGGTAACAATAGCAATATATATATATATATAGGGTGGGCCATTTAAATTTTTAAATTATAATCTTTATAGCCGATTTTAATTTAAAATTAAAGGTTGAACTTTGTTATTTAATAATCGAACACAATATCATTCATATGACTACCACGACTGGCTCTGCAGTACCTCAACCGATCAAGCCAATTTTTCAGTACACCAAACAGTGACTCGTTGTGAATGCATTGGCGTCTCAGTAGTCACGTGTGGGTTTTCTGAACTCCATTGGCGGCAATTTTGCTTATCGACACAGCCACCGAGATGAAAATGAGCTTCATCTGAAAATTTCGTGTTTTTTTCACGTAAATTTCTTACGTTTGCGTTAAAGACTCACAACTTTGAAAGTAAGTTTTTAATATTTCCCAATTTTGTTGGAATGTATAGCGTATGTCAAACATAAACCTGAAAATAAAAAAGGCTGTTTTTCTTTAAGACTGGATAACTAAGCTGCGATAAGAAAAACCTAAATAAAAAGTTAAAATTTCACTCAAAATAAAAAGTTATTTTTTTTTTTAATTATCGCCAACAGCAATATAAATGTGTGTATGAAAACAATTTTAGAAATTAAATATTTTATATTAAAAATATTGGACTTAGCCTGCATAATTATCTAGTATAAGTCAAATTTATGGTTATCGAGGCTAAGTCCAAAAAAGTCAACACAAAATAATTTTTTTGAAAATTTGTTTTGATACAAATATTTATATTGTATTTGGTGACAATGTGAAAAAATAATTTTTTATTTTGAACAAAAAATAATAAATTTTTATTAACGTTTTTGTTATCGCAGCTTGTTATCCTTAAAATTAGCCTTAAGGTCAAAGTAATCGATAGTTCAAATTTAAAATAGCCCACCATATATCTCGATAATTTCTTGCTTTCGGAACTCGCGAGAAGCGAACAGGAGACGTATTTATTGCATTTGTTATAATTGACAGGGTAGCCAGAGAGCAATAAGACATCAAAGTTCAGACAGAACTCTCTTTAGCAAATGTTATCTACATTGAAATAAGTCCGCCAGCCTTTAACTTATTTTCATGCTTGTGTCCTGAAATGAATTCCAAAAATGTATTTGATTAAAAAAACATTGTAATTCTAATACTCTGCCGACATAAATCTTAAAAAATCATCAAATGAATTAGCATTGCTACAACTAAACAAGCTGATGAAAACTTTCCTCAACTAATTAAGCGCTGATTACGATGAGAACCGACTATGCGTACATCATTATTAAATAAAAAAAAAACAACTCAAACTAAAGCTAAGCAACAACAAACAAACATAAGTTAATATGCATCCGACAGCAACATTTGAAGTGTTGCGTCTGAATTGCCGCATGGGGCAAAGTGCGTTGTGTTGTATTTAATTGACAAACATTAATGACAGTTTTTTTTTTTTCTTAATAAAAATGCTTTTGCCCGCACAGCAGATAAAGGCAGACAAACAGGGGGACGGACGGACAGCGAGTTGTTTATGTGTAAAGAAGGCAAATCATTAGTTTATTGCCGCGATAACCTTTGGCCAGCGTTGCCGCTGCCGCTTCCACTGGCTAAACTTGTGACAAGCTTACACAACAATTTCCAGCGATTGTGCATGAGGTCGCCCCCCCTTCAGCATATGGTGTTTCTCTTCCCGGCCCACATTGCAAATGGGCCACAATTACAAATCCTTTTCACGTACTAGCTTTGAACTGGCTGACTGGCCTGAACCGTACCGAACCGAGCTGAACTGAACTGATTTCATTTCGCCGCTGAATGTGATATCTGGACAATGTAATTTGTTTGCAAATCATTTCACTAAAACCATAAATTATACCGAAAATAACAAGAGCAAAACAAAAAAAATGAATTTCATATTCCCGAGCTTGTTGCTGTGTCTTCAATTTGGTTCGAGCGATCATAAAAACGGTGATCGCTCATATGAAAGTGCGCCGTGGCATGACATGGCGTGCCGTGGCTTGGTGTGATATTCGAACGTTAGGCGAGCGTAATTAAATTTTTTGGCACATGTTTCACATATGTGAGATAATGATAATGATCTCGCGTATTTTGTATTATGATCCATTTTGACATGCGATCTATTACAATCAAATTTATGATATGAGCGATATTTTGTACGCCAATCGAATATCAATTTTTCGTTAAAGTGCCGATAACATCTAACAAACATTTGGGCCGCTTTTCATTTGGTAGTGGATTTTGTGGAATTTGTATGTGGGGGCTGGGGTGGCTAAAATTAAATCATTTGTAAAGAAATTTCAATATGCAATATTCATGTGATTTATGAGCCGCACAGAAAACAATAAACTATAAATAATAAATTATACATGAAGCTTACATGTTTTTTTTTTTGAAAAACTACGCATTTGCTTGGATGACAGTGTACAAGTATTTTTGGACCATCAAAGTATGGCATAAATGAGTCATCGTCCATTATTTTTGTAGATTAAGAAATTTAAAATTTAATCACAAATAAAGGAATTGCAACTTTTATTTGAGACTGGGAAAAGTGCCCGCATTATTGGCTTTTCTCCCAGGCGAAAGGATAATTTTACTTCTACTTTCAAGTTACTTATAAAGTTGAACTACAGATTTCTTTGACTTTGAAAGTTAGAATAACATTAATTTTTATTTTCAGGTTTATGTTTGGCATTTGCAGAATGGGACAATATACGCTCCAAAAAATTGGGAAATATTAAAAACTTACTTCCAAAGTAGTGAGTCTTTAACGCAAACTGTAAGAAATGTACGTGTAAATTTGTCGAGAAGAGAGCTGCCTTCAGTTCAGCTTTCATGAAGCTCATTTTCATCTCGGTGGCTATCTCAATAAGCAAAATTGCCGCATATGGGGTTCAGAGAACCCACAGGTGACTATTGAGACCAAATGCAATCACAACGAGTCACTGTTTGGTGGAGATTTTGGGTTGGCGACATCATTGGACCATGTACTGAAAAATTGGGTGCTAGTCATATGAATTAAATATGAATTATATTGTGTTCCATGATTAAATGACAAAGTTCAACCTTTCCAATAAAACCAGAAATTTGAAAAAATAATCAGTACTTTTTTGT
Source organism: Polietes domitor (assembly GCA_947397865.1). NCBI lineage: Eukaryota > Metazoa > Arthropoda > Insecta > Diptera > Muscidae > Polietes > Polietes domitor. The sequence goes on from OX377618.1 coordinate 257,850,236, forward strand.
AGTTGATTCCAATTTAAAATGGCCCACCATATATATCGAGGGCTTATATTTATAAGTGGCTATGAACTCCTCCTTAATTTAATTGTAATTATTAATCATTCTTCTACAGTTTAATCTAAAAAGGATTACTAATTTCTACGATTAAAAAGTTTTCGGAATTTCCTATTATTCGCGGTTTTATGGTTCATAGCCACTTTTGCATGTTTAAATTTGAGCACTATGAATGTTTAAATAAACACATAGCCATTAATGCCCAAATATATGAATAAGATTTATTGTAAACTTGATAACGGTTTTCATGAAATCTTTTACCATTTTTATCCCTTTTCCAATTTTTTTTACGAAAAGTGTACATTGCAGTAGGGTACGGTAAACTAAAAATACAAATTGGAAATTTTCATTTTCGCGGGAAATATGGCTAAAATGATTTTCATTCAGGACATTTTTTTTTTTTGATTTTCTCGCGATCTAGAAAACTGATCCGATTGAATTTTTGCTCGTGTATTAAGAACCAATGTCGCTTGTAACATATACATATGTAGCCAGTCGCAAAAATCGCTGCAATTGTTGAAAAATCCAAAATTCGCGTTTGCAATTGCATATATTTTAACTTTCTTCATCCAGAATTCTGAAAATTTTCTGACACAAACATTCCTCATGAAGTCGGCAAGCACATGCCAAACAAAATATTTTGGTATTCTCAATATAATAAAAAGTTACGCGGGTTTTTTAAAGATACTTTTCACAGTCAATTTTAGCCTGATAATTTGGGAATCAAAATGTTGTTTACGCGAAATGCTGTAATTTGATAGAGGGATATGCCCCAAATCTAGAAAAATGTTTTAAATAAAATCATTGTAGCGAATTATAACCTTCGGTTATATGCTGCTCCATTGTTGAACTATATTATTTTTATGTTCATAGCCACTTATGAAGTCACAAACTAACGTGTGAGTGGATAGCCAGAATCAGAAAAATTTGAAAAAATGGTTTTAGAATAAAAAATTTCTCTTCCAAATTTATATGACAGATGACATCCAAATCTGAGAATAGTTTGGCACCAGAAACTCATTTTCGAGAAAATGGCTCATAGCCACTTTTGAATATAAGCCATCGATATGTAGATTATATTCCATTGACGTGTACAAGTGAAGATGATTTGAACGAAATCAAATATAAATCTAAAGGATCCGTAGATTACTTTCTGGGGATGGAGATTAAGAGAAATACGTCTACGCGACCTTCACAAGTTTGGAAAGAAACATGATTTGGAATTGCTGAGTGAAACCCGATTGGAAAAAGTTTAAAAAATGTACCGATGATTGCACAAATGAGCGCGGAAAGGTAGATGAAAAAATTATCAATCATTAACTGGTTCTCTAATGTACATTGGACTGTTCCCAAGGCCTGATATTCTACATGCTGCCAGTAAACTTTCGCATTTTAATAACGATCCACATATGCAACATTTAACTGGAACTCATCGCGTAAATAGGTATCTGAATTCAACGGTTGATATGTGCTTAGAATACAGACACTGGGAAACCAGAACGGAACTTAGATTTGAAAGATTGATGAAATATTCAACAATTTTGTATGGTGATTATATTGGGTTGGTGAAAAGCCCAGCTTATCATTCACGAAGTATGCATCATGTAATAGAAATTTTCAAACAAGGAAGACTAGATGACACACATACCTTTTAATGAAAATGCTTCATTATCACTTTGATTTTGTAAAATAAATACATAAATAATCAAATATTGATTACAGACCAAAAAAAATACAAACGAAAAAACTAACGCAAATGAGCTTTGGCACGGCAGAAGTATTGCTGGGTAACTACACCTGCATATACACATACTTACATATGCAACTCAATGAGGTGCTTGTAAGATGGCATGTGTGCTTTATTACTTGGTGCGATTTTTTAAACGCAAATTCGGCAAGTGAGTTGTGCTTCTCGTTCGTTTGTGAAAATCATCTCCGTATAGAGGCCGGGTTTGATGTTGAAAAGACTTTTGACATGGTCGAAATCATGATCGTGGTAGTCTGCAGCCAAGTAATAAAGGTCACCATGCCATTTGTAAATAAATTCGCATTCTATTAAATATAGATGCAAAATGGTCTTGAGCCAGGACAATATCCCAGTTCAAATCAAAAAACTTTATTTTTTCGAAAAAAAAAACTTTTTTGTTGAGACGAAAAAAAATATTATGTTTTATTTTTTAATAGCTTATATTCTAACAAAGAAAACAATGTCTATATTTGGGTACGCAACAGAATTTCAAAAATATTAAATCTATACCTTTATTGCAGCCCTAATAAACCCATTGCACAAATCCATCGATAACAAACTACGATAAGAACATAATGACTGTAAAGTAACTATTAAACTGTATCATCAAAACCATAGTTATATTTGTATGTTTAACCGCCCAGGATAGCCGAATCAAATGGCAAAGCCTGAAATTTTACAAAACTTTTTTTTAAAAACTGCTGGTGCCACGAAGACAACGATTTGATTTCCAAATTCTTTTTTTATTTAAAGATCTGTATATTAAAAATTTCAATAGCAGGGATTCTCAACCATTCTATTATTTTTTAAGTTTTTCAAACTAACTCAAAACGGTGAAAGTGTCTCATCCATGGGTTACAATCCAAGAACTAAAAATTCGGTTTTTTGTTAGTGTATTGTATATATAGTAGTTGGAGATTAATTGATTGAAAGTGTCAATTTATTTATAATAATTCATAATTCATCTGTATACCACAAGGTATTGCAAATAAAAATAAATAACTCATGCAAGAGGCTTTAAGTGGATATATATACACACTTTCAGATTATTTATAATATTTTTATTGTATTAATTAAACAATAATATTAAAATACAATTAAAGTAAAATTTATAATACATTTTAGTACAAAATATGTAAGTGCCAATGATTTAAAAATTCTACTTCATTGACAAAAAATCTTGTGTTCAGTTTGAGCTTTGATATACAACAAAAATAACAACACGTTGTAAATTTTAACCCAGACTTTTTGTACTAGATATTATTTTCTATCAAGAACCAACACAGACTTAGCAAAAATATATGTGCCAATTATAATGATTGTGGTCTAAGTCAAACATCCAAAAAAGAAAAATTGAGATATCCCAATTTTTCTCTTTACTTTGATCAGATCTCTAATTTAAGTACTTTTATTTTTGATATTTATAATGTATCCTTACAATAGCATTTCTCATTTTAAGCAATACCAAAATTGTCTTTAGTGTTAGTTTGAAAGTGGTCTAAGTCACACTATATCCACTGACATTGATGTGTAGTGATGTAAACAAACATTTTTTATATTGATGAAGTCCACTTTAAGTGATTCAGATAATTTGAATAACATATAAAACGAAATTATTTTAAAAGTGAACAATAATTTCAATATAAAATCTCAAGACGAACAACCTGTAAATATTTATATATTTTTTATTATTGTTTTTAAATAAAATATTTTGTGTTTCTTTTATTTTTGGTAAGGAAATATTACTTTTGCGAATAAATTTAATTACATTTAATAAAAGTGTGACTTACATCACTATCAGTCTAACTTGCACATATGTTCTAAAGAAATATTATTTTATTACATATTTCTTGTCTATAATTTGGAACATAATTGCTATTAAAAAGTAAGTGAAGTCAGTGAGAAGAATACAGTGCGACCTCGATTGCAACTAACTAAATTTTAGCATTGGAGTCTTTATAAGCGCAACTAATGGTCTCGATTATCGCAACTTCTATAAAAAAAGTTGTAATGTTCGTTTTCTATTTTCTGGATAGATGAAGATGAATTTAACCAAGGACGAAGTTAAATTAGAAGAACCCATATAATCGTCCAAGCAGACTAGGATGTGCGGAAATTTACAGCGATATTTACCAGAATTGATGCCATCAAAATGAATATCAATTCAATTGAAATCATCGAGATATGGAACTTCAAATTACATATATTTTTAGTAGAGATGAGTGCAGGGTGTTAAGTCATTCCTTACAGTTTTTTCCCAAGTTTATTTCCTGCTTCATTACTGTAGTTTGTTTTGCGTTGAGTATACATAGTACACTAACTTTGTTGTCGGATCTATGATAAATAACTTATTTGAATAATTGTGGTCTGCAGATTGCAGTTTTCGTTAAATCAAAATTCCAAAAGGCGAAGTCTTCGGGCTTTTCGATAGCTTATATTTTCCAGAGTTGAAATCGAGTCCGGCAACATTTATAGTATGTCAGGTTTCCGATTTATCAAAATCCAATCACCTCTATATGTCGAAAAATATTTATCCACAAACAATTCGGCAACTCCAAAATCTAGAGTGTTGCTTTCATACCTTTGCAATATGGTGCTAATAAATCTGAAAAAAAAAAATCCAAACGAAAGGCTGCAAACAGTTCAATAAATCTACTGAGTTTAGTCTGAGACAATTATTCAAAGTCAAATTTGGGGTTTGGTTATCGCAATTATTCGGTTATTGCAACAGGCATGGGCAGTAATTAGTTGCGATCATCGAGCTGTATCACTGTGTAGAGTTCTTAATTTTAATATATTTCTTTATACTTCCCTCTGTATAAAAAATAATACCAAGATTATTTTCTGTGATCCGTTTTGCAGAGAATCTCACATTTATTGTTTATTAATAACAATATTTTCCAATTTATTGTATATTGTTAATTATCTGAACGTGACTTTGTTCGCTTATTTATATTTTTTTTTCAGTAAGCTGCTGATGATACGCCGTTGAAATACTGCACAAAAATTAATTTTCTCCAATTCAGGGGAAGGTTTATTTTAAGACCGAGATGGCTTCTAGAAGACAAATTCATATGGAATATTTGAAGAAAGTTTGTTACAGAAAAGCCTAAAATGCTTTCTTATACTTGCATACAAGAATTAGCTCTTATGATTTAAAAACTCAGGTTATAACGACTTATTTTTAGACCAACAGACTCTCTCTTCTTCTTCAAATCATCCCTAAGAATTTATTATCTCACGGTATTTATTAGAAAAAAAAAACAGAAAATTTGATTGTTCCAATGAAAACATGATGTTTTTGCTTTTGTGACTACAAATAATTCTTTATTATCCAATGAAAATATAACTTTTAAAGATATTTTTAAATGCACTCTGCTCCCGGACTATTCCGACTAGGGCCGAAATGCAATGCGCACATAGCAAAACAAACCAACAACATTGTTTCGAAAAGACTAATTAAAACTTAATTCTTAGCCGGTAAATATGCTCCGTTTTTCATAAATACACTAAATGATTCGTTATATTTTCAAGAAAAAAGTTTACTGACTAATTTTCATACAAGTATCCGGAAATTGTTTGCTTCTTCGTCATCGATGCAGTCGAATGTCTGTAAAACACAATATGTGGCAGTTGATTGAAAAATATCCAAATTATCCACAAATTTCCGTTTTTTCTGCTCCTTGCGCCGCTAAAACAAATTTCTCTACGAAACCATAGCCGTAGGTCATGCACTAAATTCCATTCACTAAATTTTAGCATCCTTTTTCAAACAATTGTCCAACTGCAATTGTGCTTAAACTATTGCCAGTGTTGTTAGAAAAATTATCAAAGAAAGTTCTCAAGCCCTCTTTTTCTTCATCCTGGGAAAAAAGAGAGATAGCCCAAGGACTTCATCACCATGATGATTGTTGTGTGTGTGTTTGTCACATTATCCGTTAATGTGAACTGGATCGGGAAATGGGCTCGATAATACATACTACACTACATTTAATTAAAAGTACACAAGGCACAAAGTAAACTAATTAAATATTATCCTCGGCAGCAATGACAACAACAACACATGAATAGAGCGAACAACACATGAGCAGCTGAAGGAGGAGGATGAATGCATGCAGCTTTTTTTTCACTATAACAGAGTTCCCAGCTATCTAATGGGTTGCTGGTGTATAGCCTCAAACTATATATTGATGGAGCAACACAATGCAGCAGATACTACCACTGATGCTTGCCACCTCTGCAACTAATGGGAGACAACTGGCATCTCTTGGCCACCTCATTCTCTCTTTCGTTGCGAGCAAGCAGACGATAATGAAACTCGTTAATTTACTTATTGATCTAAATGACGACAACCCATGAATGGTGTTGTGTTGTATGTTGTTGCGGTATGGTGGTGGTGTTCGTTATTCGCTGTTGTTTACATAGGATCCCTCCAGCCAACCACTTTCCGTTCGTTCGTCCGTCCAGGCGACCGTCTCAGTTCGCTCGCTCACTTTGCCTTAAGATTGTCCACAAAACACCATTTATCGGAAGCCATATGCAAAAGTAACAAGAACAACAACAGCAACAACAACGACAACATTATCAGTATTTTCATCGTTGTTGGCAGCAACAACAGCAGCAGCAGCAGCGGGTATACACTAATAATAATAACAGCTCTTAACGAGCGTAAAATGTAACTATTAAAAGTAGTAACGCCCCTCTCTGGGCAAACAGCAAAGCCAACAAGAACAACAACAGCAACACCACCGCCACCACACCATCATAATGCAGACATGTTAGTTAAGCACTTCTCTGTTAGAGCACACAAACCGAACGACCAACCGACCGATTCGCGCACACTTACACACACTGCAGAGCAAACGAGAGAGCACGAGGGATTAGTGTTATTAAAAGAAAACCATCTCTTTCTCTCCAGTTGTTAACCAACTAACGGCAAGATAAAATCCACACACAAAAAGGCTGGCATAGGCGGAAAAGAGACAGAGCGAAGGAGAGAGAGGGAGGTAAGAACACCCTGAAACCGGTTGGCATGCACACAGAGAGCACACAGAGCAGTGAGAGCGAGGTAAAATTCCCACTGCGGATACTTAGTGTTGACTTTGAGCATTCCATGATTATTCTGACATCGTTTGTCGTTGAGTTAACACACACGCCAAGAGAACGTCCGTGATTGAGGCAAAGAAAAGAAGAGCAAAGCAAAAAAAATAACAAAAAGAAACACACACAAAACAAGTTTAAATATTTCTTAAAGGAAAATAAACAAACAGAAAGTTGCAACAAACAAAAAAGTGTGGATAAATAAGGAAGAAGAATACAAATCAAGACAAGAAAGAAAATAAATTGTTGAAGAAAAAAGAAAAACAAGTGACTCTAAAAAAACGCCACAAACTTAGAAAAAGGACTAAGTGAAGTTTAAGTGTTAAATTAAACGAAAATTATTTAAGAAAAGCCCAGAATTTCCTAAAACGAATTCTCTCTGAAACGGATTTAAATCAAAACAACACCAGCAACGAGCGACGACCACGGCCAACGTTTTATCATCTCAGTTATTTATGACTAAAATGATTCCGCCGGTACCCACATCAGCCGTCATGATGCCCACGCCCAAGCAAAAGATCGGCTTTAGCATTGAGTCGATCGTCGGCAATGATGCCAACACTCAAGCTTCAAATGCCGTCGGCGATACTAACCTGAACGGTTCCACCAACAGTACAAACACCGAGGACAACAACTCCAGCACCAATCCCTCGTCACCGCCACAAACACCACCGGCCATCACCTCCTTGGCGGGTCTGCCGCATCCCCATCTAATGGCGGGCCATCCACATGCTATGGCCCATCATTTGTCCATGGCTCAGCAGCAGGCTTTGCATCAGCATTTGCTAATGCAACACCAGCAGCATCAACAGCAACAACAGCAGCAGCAGCTGCAGCAAAATGCCCCCAAGCCTGACATTTCGGATATCATACAACGCTTGCACAATTCGGCGGCCGCGGCCGTGCACCTGAACGCCAACAATGGCCCCTACAGTCCGCCACCACCTCACACTCGCCTCTCGCCCGATGTGGAGTCTTCGAACTCCAGCTCGCAGCATCAGCATCAACAATTGCCTCACCTCAACAATTTGAAGCGAGAACGTTCGCCCGATAGATGCCACGAACAATCACAGAATCCCGCACAGCGTCACCAGCCACCCCATACACCGCCCAAATCGGTTTCACCTCAATCGCATCCCTCTCCGCCACCCAGCAACTTGTGCGGCAGCCCAGCTACGCCACAACATTATGGCAAGCCACCAGCACCAAATGCTGGACTTGCTCCGCTCATGGTGCCCGGCATGTCGCCGGCCAATATTGTTAGACCCTTTCCCATGGGTCCGGGAGTAGCACCGCCACCACCACCACCCCAACAAGGCATGCCTGACATAAAAGCTTTGCCGCCCTACATCAATGCACCGCCAGAAATGCCGCCCCAACACAATCCCCATCTGATAGCCGCCGCTCAATTCCAAATGGCTTTGCAGGCCGGTCATGTCTTGGGCCCGGCGGCGGCGGCAGCAGCCGCGGCGGGTCTGCCCCATCATGCCGGACCTTTCATGCAAGGACCCGGCATGCCGCGGGATAGCTATCCTCTGTATCCATGGCTGTTAAGCAGACATGGACGGATCTTTCCTCATCGTTTCCCAGGAAGTAAGTATTGGAATTTTTAAAAGCTTCTCAAAGCTTCTTAAATAAATTAATTGAATTGTCTGTGTGGATTTAAGTTCAAATCCCATTTTAAGATTTTTTTTATCAACATTACTAACCCTTCCCCTTTCCTTTGCCTCTCTTTTTAGACTTCCTTCTGCAACCTTTCCGCAAACCCAAACGCATCCGCACTGCCTTCTCACCCTCGCAATTGCTGAAATTGGAACATGCCTTCGAGAACAATCAATATGTGGTGGGAGCCGAACGCAAAGCCTTGGCCCAGTCTTTGAACTTGTCCGAAACCCAGGTGAAAGTTTGGTTCCAGAACCGTCGCACCAAACACAAACGCATGCAGCAGGAGGACGGCAAAGAGGGCTGCTCCGATCGCAACTCACAAAACGCCAGTTGCGATGAGGATGACGATGAGCTGATCGACATGGAAATGGACGATTGCGGTTCGGATGATGAGCATGACCTGGATGCCAGCCATTAGATTGTGTGAGGGATTTCAGCCAGAAGACCAACCAACAAATGGAAATCCCCGTCGTTGTTCATTGCCCCCCCCTGAAAACATGCTGCAACGCCGTATGACTACAAGTGGCGTCGTAGTGTGGCCTGGTTAGTGAGTTCCTTATTTATTGTGTGCGTGGGAAAGAGCGAGCGAGCGCGCAACGTGACGTGACGCAGCGTGTTAAGCCCTCCGTTGGGTCACGTGACCGCGGGTGTAGTAGCGTTTGAAACAATCTCAGTTTTAGTTCAGTTGACTTGTGATAATATTTCTATAAATGATGTACTTTTTAGATCGAATTGTTTTTTTCACTGTAATTATTTTTTTACCTAATTTTATGTTAAAAGTTTAATATTTTTAAGTGTAAATAATGGATAAGCCCGCACCCCACAACATGTATTATTGAAAAATCAGTTTGAATACGGGGCATTAACAGGCAGCATTCGAAATGCTTGGCAAGGGCAGTTGAATTGAAACGCTCGCTGGGAATTGACATTCCCGTCGAATAGACGCATTCAACTGAGCTGCAATTTCTTTGGAAATGCGTGGAAAATTCTGTTGACTAGCCATGCCTGTGCTCGTTTAATATGGAATTGTTAAAAAAAACTTTAATCAAATCTTTGCATTCGAATCGTTGGCGAATCATCCTAATTGAGTTTGATTAAAACTGAAATAATTCCCAATCACTGCATTCAATTGGTATCGAAATTTCTCGTGAATCATTTGTAAAGAGTTAACTAAATTTGTATAAATTAACAAGATATCTATAACTTTTGAATGCCCTCCTCCCCCCCTCCCCAGTATTAGCAACACTGTCTCCATAGTTGATTGATTGTAAATATATAGAGAATAGATCGTAGTTATATAATGTAATGTAGAATACTTTATCTTAATTATTAACTATAAGTTTGTTTACTATAGAAAAGAGCAAAAAGAAAACCATATACAAAGAAGAAGATGAAAATGAAGAAGAAAAAAAGATGAAATATATGAAAAAATTATAAAACAAAAATCGAAAATTGTGTTCTAAATCGTAGTCATAAAGATAGGTTGTCCATCGAAATTTTATTAGATGAAGGAAAATCGGCAGAAGACCTTATTCTACTGTAAAAAAATCATTGATAAGTACAACGATACCAAAAAAATTAAGAATATTGCACGATCCGGCCGACCAAAAATTCTAACGGAATTTGAAAAAAATATATATTGTTCGAGAAATTTAAAAAATCCCAACGTCCTGGCAACACAATTAACTAAATCATTAAATGTTTGCTTCGAGAAACGTGTATGTGTTAATACGGTTCGTAATGTCCTGTATGATGCCGGTTATCATGGTCGTATTCCTCGAAAGAAACCTTATATCAGCAAGGTCAATAAGAAAAAGCTTCTAGCGTATGCCACAAAGCTTATGTAAATTATTTAATAGACTTCTGGAATCGTATAGTTTTTACAGATGAAAGTAAATTTAACATTCATGGTAACGATGGAAGGTGTAAAATATGGAAAAAGACCAATGAGGAATTCAAAGAAAAAAATTGATTCCAACGTTTAAGCATGGGGAAGGGGCAGTGCGTGTATGGGGTTGTATAATTGCAGGTGGTACCGGATCATTGCACATTATTGATGGTATTATGGACCACAAAAAGTATATTGATATTTTAAAAACCCATCTGGAAACACCTCCCCAATCACCCGATATAAACCCCATTGAGAATCTATGGGACCATTTAGAGAGAAAAATCCGTGAAAGGGATATTCGGAACAGACATGAGTTGATCAATGCCCTGAAGATAGAACGGGAGAAAATTTCAAGTGATGTGACTCAAAACTTACTAAATTCGATTCCCAGAAGATTAGAAGAAATAATAAAGAACAAAGGATCACAAACTAAATATTAATTTTTACTGTTTAAAGCGATGTGTGCCAAAAAAATTCAACATGAGCACTCACTTTTTGGAGCTGAAAATTCGACTTTATTTTGTTTTTGTAGTTATTTTAACTATTCTTGAAGTCATTTAAGTTATTGCTTTTTATACATTTTTAGTATCCATTTTAATAAATAAAAAGCAATCGATTAAACTTTGTAAAAGTTAAAAACATGTGTTAATTCTTTAGATCAATGTTCAAAGGGGTGGTGAGCACTCACTTTTTGAAGTGACTGTACATTATCATTTACATATGTATATGAAGATTGGATTGTTTAATGATGATCGGCAAAATATTCCGTAGCTACGTCGAGCCGTCTGAAAACACGTCTAAAATAAGGTTTTCTCTTGAAATATTTTATGTTGCATTTTTGTCTGAATTAATAATAACTTGATAGCTCTTTAACTTTGATTTGTGTTGGGGTAATCATTGCTAATCCACTAACGAGGGTCTTTGCAGACTTTAAATGGTCGTCTGGTGTGACTGCAGCCAAATGCATTTGGAAAAAAAGCAAGTTCAGTTATTAAAACAAGAAAGCTTTGAATTGACTTTCATTGTGGCGACTTTGTGTGGTGGGGTATTATCTTTGCAACAATTCTCATTCGTCCAATGCGAATTCGGTTATAAATATTAGGATGAGTCACGAAAATAAATTGCTGTCTTTAATATTTCGTCGCTGGGTTAAGCCGTCTATGAGATCATGAAACTGTTTTTTATTTTGAATTTTTGCTCAACATTTTTTTCTGAATTTATAGACCCTCGGAAGCACTTTAAACATAAATTTTTATTCTTGACTTAAAACAACAAATTGGGCATATATTCTTGGAAAGATTTTGTAAATGGTATTATTGAAAATAAATATAAGGAATCAAATGAGGCTTAAGTGATGAATATGAAGACACTGTCTTCATTTTTTCGAAATAATTTTGGTTTTTCAGAGCGAAATTTTAAATTGGTTTGTTCATCAGTTATTCATTCGAAAGGTATTGGCTTCATTTTTATTATAATACGAAAAAGATTTCAGTTGTCACTATGAAAAAACACAAAAAATACTATAAACAACCAATAATAAAAATTCCACCAATAAGTTCCCAGCAAAAAAAACTGGAGGAAGTTAATATCCCGCAACATCATATGAATAGCATTTGCACAAGTGAATAGGAATGCATTTTTAGTATGGAGTCACAGAGGTAAGATGCCAGCTTTGCATTCAGAAGGTCTCGGGTTCGAATCGTGGCTCGGGAAATTTTTTTTATTGCTTTTATAAATACAAATTTTTTGCTTTATCAATGTACTTCAAATATTTAGTTTTTTTTAATTATTATTAATACTACATAATATCAGTAAACTTAAGTAGTATTAATTTATTTAGTACTAAATTAAATTAGTATTTATTATATATATTTGCGTTTTATATTTGTTCCCATTATATAAATATTTTGTTATGTTTCCTATTGTCAATTCTAAAGAAAAAATGATTTGCATTAGTTATTCTACCACAACAGAGGACAGCTGAGATGGTTAGGTTGTCGTAGTAGCAACCAGAAGGTCCACTGTTCTACCCCCGGTAGCGGCGGATTAAAAAAAAATGGAAACTAGTAAAAAAGTGATTCCTTCGCAACACTTTAAAATTAAATAATCCAAATTTGTGTGGACCGTGACCTAGCCTAATAAATATGAACCCGAAATTTAGTTAAAATTAAGTTTCTGCAGCAACGAATAAAAGTCACACTTTGTCATATAGCTTTTTATGAAAACTTCGGTTGACCTTTTGGCTTTAAACCAAAGGAATTGCCGATATAACAATCGCAAATCATTAAGGAAAGGAAAGGTCAGGAAAACATAATACCTTAACTAAGTAAAAATAACTAAAACAGATGAAAATTGAATTTCATATTTAGCGCGAAAGAAGTCCAAACTTTAAAATTTCTATCTATATATCAAAAAACGAAAAGGTGAAGTTTTCGGCGCTTTCTATGGCTTATATTTTACAGAATAAATTTCGAAGCTGCGTACTATAACACATTTTGAGTATACCTGTCTCACTAGATATCGAAAGTAATGTTGAAAAAGATTATTATTATTATTTCATCCTAGTAATCCCTCACAAAAACCAGCGTCTAATCGGCGATAGATACTGCACTGACCAAGCAAAATTATATATACATAGTACAAAAGTCATATCAAAGAAACTGTTCCTTTATGACTTAGTGTTGGATTGATTTTTGGTTGAAATTAAAAATAAAAATAAATAAATAGTTTTGAAGTTTAAATACAATTTTGATCTCTAACTTCAACTATGGTCTTTATGTTGTAATTCTAAAGAGTGATTTTTTTGAGGTTAGGATTTTCATGCATTAGTATTTGACAGATCACGTGGGATTTCAGACATGGTGTCAAAGAGAAAGATGCTCAGTATGCTTTGACATTTCATCATGAATAGACTTACTAACGAGCAACGCTTGCAAATCATTGAATTTTATTATCAAAATGCGTGCTCTGTTAAGAAAGTTCAGAAAGAAAGAAATTGTGTTCAGCGACGAAGCTCATTTTTGGCTCAATGGGTACGTAAATAGGCAGAATTGTCGATTTTGGAGTGAATATCAGCCAGAAGCATTGCAAGAGCTACCAATGCATCCAGAAAAAGTCACAGTTTGGTGCGGTTTATGGGCTGGTGGCATCATTGGACCGTACTTCTTCAATGATGATGCTAATCGTAACGTAACTGTGAATGGTGAGCGCTACCGTGAGATGATATCCAACTTTTTTTTGCCCAAAATGGAAGAACTGAACTTGGTTGACATGTGGTTTCAACAAGATGGCGCTACATGCCACACAGCTCGCGATTCTATGGCCATTTTGAGGGAAAACTTCGGAGAACAATTCATCTCAAGAAATGGACCGGTAAGTTGGCCACCAAGATCATGCGATTTGACGCCTTTAGACTATTTTTTGTGGGGCTACGTCAAGTCTAAAGTCTACAGAAATAAGCCAGCAACTATTCCAGCTTTGGAAGACAACATTTCCGAAGAAATTCGGGCTATTCCGGCCGAAATGCTCGAAAAAGTTGCCCAAAATTGGACTTTCCGAATGGACCACCTAAGACGCAGCCGCGGTCAACATTTAAATGAAATTATCTTCAAAAAGTAAATGTCATGGACCAATCTAACGTTTCAAATAAAGAACCGATGAGATTTTGCAAATTTTATGCGTTTTTTTTTAAAAAAAAGTTATCAAGCTCTTAAAAAATCACCCTTTATATCTTGGATTTGTTCAGCACGTTCAGCCCGTAATTAAAATATAATTTTATATATTTTTAATATTGATATATTCTGGACAAGAACCCATCATGCGCTGCCACGTAAAAACACAAAATCAATGCTTACAGCGAACAAGAGCTTTCGAACCGCGATATTACTGCAAAATTTGGTTGGAGCCCAAAAGTTGCGAACCACTAATTAAAGACTGCTACGAATGTTACAGGACGAGATAGAAGAAAATTTTTTCAACAGTCTTCGAATTACAGTCTGACTTTGGCCATTGCCACGCCATACTCCACAATGGTATAAAAACGTCAGAAAAAGCTTCTACTTAACCCCAACCGAAAGAGGCAGAGGTGACAGTTCGCGATGGATCACATGTCATTTACAGTACACTGGAGCCCCGATTTGCGTCGTTAATGGGGATCGGAGAAATGCGACGCAAACCGAAACGAGGCAAATCGAATCACTTTTTTCGGTATAAATGTTGATTGGGTCAAAAATTAGTATAAATAGATTGTTGACAATTTCATTTCATTTTATTTATTTGTAATTGACAAGCCATTTCAACAAATATTTTTAATTTTTATAAAAAAAAATAGAAAATAAATTTACATAGAAACATAACAAAAATTCTTTCATAATTTTTTGAGATAAATGATCGTATGTTTATTTCTTAATAATATATAGGCGTATACCTTATCTTTCACATGGCCCCAAAGGAAGAAGTCGCAAGGTGTTAAATCACAAGATCTCGGTGGCCAATTGTGATCACCTCTTCGAGAGATAACACGGTCCGGAAACTTTTTCCCGTAAAAGAGCAGTGGTTTCGTTGCTTGTGTGGCACGTAGCGCCGTCTTGTTGAAAGGAAACGTTGTCCAGATCAATACTATCCAACTCCGACCATAAAAAATCATTAATCATCACTCGATAGCGCAATCCATTCACCGTATCTGTTGATCCAACCTCATTTTCGAAAAAGTAAGATCCAATGACCCGGCCGGACCATGAACCGTACCAAACAGTCACACGATAAGGATGGAGAGACTTCTCAACAATAACTCTTGGGTTTTCCGAGCCCCAGATGCGACAATTTTGCTTGTTGACGTAGCCACCGAGGTGGAAATGGGCCACATCAGTCAAGATGTGGTATTCCGGATCATTTTCATTCATGAATTTTAATAATTTCAATGCGTGTATCGTTCCATTTTTAGTAATGGCGTAGTTTCTACTTGTCAAATGTTAAAGAATAAAAGCTTCAAAAGTGACAGCTACCGAAATACCGAGTGATTCAAAATAACACCTCTTGTTGGAAAAACCTGTATATGACCGCGAGCAAGATCAACACTTTTAACAAGTGCATGCTAGGAAATAATCTTTTGAATTTGTAAAAAAATCTATTTTTTTTTGTTGGACTTAGTCTGGATAATTATCCAGTGTAAGTCAAATTTATGATTACCGAGGCTAAGTCCAAACAAAGTCAACACAAAGTAATTTTTTTGAAAATTAGTTTTGATACAAATATAAAAACTGTGAAAAAATATTTTTATTTATTTTGAGTAAAAAATTAACTCTTTTTTGTTTTTGTAGCTTGTTATTCCGACTTAAAGAATATCAGCTCTATTGTTTTTTTCTCGTTGAATGTTGGCTTTTAAAAAATAAAACAACATTTTTTTATTTATTTTCTTCAATTTTTGTTTTGAATAAAATATTTTTTGTATTCTCAATTTTATAAAGACAGTTCATAAATCAATGTTTCGCCACCACATTTGTAGCCATCAGAAGTACCTCTAAGTAAGCATATAAGCGGATGTTATCGGACTTATAAAGGGTGATTTTTTAAGAGCTTGATAACTTTTTTTAAAAAAAAAACGCATAAAATTTGCAAAATCTCATCGGTTCTTTATTTGAAACGTTAGATTGGTCCATGACATTTACTTTTTGAAGATAATTTCATTTAAATGTTGACCGCGGCTGCGTCTTAGGTGGTCCATCCGCTTAGTCCAATTTTGGCATTTCCACGTTTTTGAGTAACAGAGGCCCAATTGGTGCGAACGGCGACGAATCGAAAATTGGTGGTCATCATTAACACTGGCCGATACAGCTGCGATATTTTCTTCAGTTCGCACTCTACGTAAGCGTGTTGGTGGTTTAATGTCCAACAATGTAAATTTGGTGCGAAATTTAGTCACAATAGCCCGAATAGCCGCTTCAGTGGGTCGATTAAACTGACCATAAAATGGAAGCGCGCAATGAACTTTCTTAACAGAGCACGCATTTTGATAATAAAATTCAATAATTTGCAAGCGTTGTTCGTTTGTAAGACGATTCATGATGAAATGTCAAAGCATACTGAGCATCTTTCTCTTTGACACCATGTCTGAAATCCCACGTGATCTGTCAAATACTAATGCATGAAAATCCTAACCTCAAAAAAATCACTCTTTATTTTCAAAATGAGAGCAAAAATATTAAAGATACTTCGGTGAAAAATGGCATTTTAGTAAAAACTTAATAAAAATATCCAGAAAGTTTCTGATGTCGTTTTCGATTTTCGAAAATTTTGTTGCATAGCATTTTTGCACACTTAATTTTTTTATAAAAAATATAAATATCTGTATTTATTGGTTTATATTTTTTTATTGTTATTTATATTTATTTTATTATTTTGATTTGCCATGGTTTCTAAAATATTTTTTTCTGGCGGTGCAAAAATAAATAAAAATTTTAATAATTCATATTATTTAAAAATAGTTAAAAAGTTTCACATCCTGTTTCTATAAAATATTTTCGTATCTGAAAGTCAGCATGTAGGATGGGCCATTTAAAACTTTAAATTAGAATCGACTATAAAAAAGTGCTGATTATTTTTTCAAATTTCTGGTTTTATTGGAAAGGTTGAACTGTGACATTTAATAATGGAACATAATATCATCCATATGACTACCATGATTGACTCGACAGTAGCTCATCGGATTCAAAACAGCCCAAAAGCCACACCACACAGCGACTCGTTGTGGATGCATTGACATCTCAATAGTCACGTGTGGGTTCTCTGAACCCCATATGTGGCAATTTTGCTTATTGACATTGCCGCCGAGATGAAAATGAGCTTTATGAAGGCTGAACTAAAGGCCGATCTCTTCTCGAAAAATTTCCACGCAAATTTCTAAAAGTTGGCGTTAAAGACTCACTACTTTGGAAGTAAGTTTTTAATATTTTTCAATGTTGTTCGAGCGTATATCGTCGCATTTTGCAAATATGAAAATAAAAATGAATGAGTTTTCTATAATAATAAGTAATAATGGTAGCTGTAATGCAAACTAAAGGGTGATTTTTTTAAAAGCTATAAGAAAATTTTTCAAAAAAAAAACATAAAAATCAGGAAAATGCATGAAATCGTTATTTGAATCGATAGTACGGTAAGATAATAGCTAAAAAATCACCCTTTAA
This sequence comes from Polietes domitor, assembly GCA_947397865.1. Classification (NCBI taxonomy): domain Eukaryota; kingdom Metazoa; phylum Arthropoda; class Insecta; order Diptera; family Muscidae; genus Polietes; species Polietes domitor. The sequence continues at coordinate 257,867,871 of OX377618.1, forward strand.
TTGTAAGTAGAATTAATTCTGTGTTAGAACAACAAGATATGTGAAATTGAAATTTTTATTTGGCAGGATTTTCAAATAAACAAACACCTGAAGAAGCATAGAAACGAACGTTGGGTAAAAAAAAATGTAATAAATTAGTTTCATTTCAGTAACAAATTTGATCAAATTAACTCGTACAACAATAAAATCGAAGTTAATAAGAAAACAACAGTGGTCATAACAAAAAATGAATGTTATTCTACCTTTCAAAATAAAAAAATCGACATTTCAAATTAAATTTGGAATTATAAGTTACATGAATTCTTTGTTATACCCTCCACTTCCAGGATGGCGGTATACTAAATTTTTCATTCCGTTTGTAACACCTTGCAATATCGACCTGAGACCCTATAAGACCCCATGTCCGTCCGTCTGTTGAAAGCACGCTAGCATCTAAACGAAAGGAGCTAGAACGTTCAAATTTTCCATAAATGCGTCTCATAGTCGTAGATCGGTTGGGATTGAAATGGGGCGAAATCGGCCAAAAGGGAAAATTTTTTTCCCTCACAAGCACTAAAAATACCCATAATAATCCCTAATATTTTAGCGTATTTATGCATGTTTTTTGAATATGTCTGTTTATATTTGTAGGGGGTGAAATGGGGCAAAAAAAGGATAAAAATGGTACATATTAAACGACAATAGCTAGAAACACGAAATTCGGTGTGTACATTCCTCTAATTGAGTAGATGCATAATATAAAAGTATTTTTCCCAAATTCGTACTTTTAATGGTAAAATGGGAATAGAGGGATAAAAATGGTACCAACCAAACGGCTGTATCTAGAATAATGAAATTCGGTGTATACATTCCTCTGAGTGTGTAGACACGGAAAATAAACTGATTTTTCGAAATTCGTACTTTTTGGGGTTAAAATGAAAAAAGGGGATAAAAATAGTACCAATCTAATGACCGCAGCTAGAGTCATGAAATTCGGAATATACATTCCTCTGACTGCGTAGACACGGAAAATAAACTGATTTTTCGAAATTCGTACTTTTTGGGGTTAAAATTAAAAAAGGGGATTAAATAGTACCAATCAAATGACCGCAGCTAGAGTCATGAAATTCGGAGTATACATTCCTCTGACTGCGTAGACACGGAAAATTGACGAAGGGATACAATGGTACAGAGGGATAAAAATAGTACCAACTAAACGAATACAGCTAGAATAACGAAATTCTAATTGCGTAGAAACGTCAAGGGGGTAAAAATGGTACCAACCAAATGGGCGCTGCTGGATTCACCGAGTATACATTCTGACTGCATAGATACGCAAAATAATTTTTTTTTTCAAATTCGTACTTTTTCTTTTACGGCAAAAATTGGTTGAATCATGAAGTGAGGTTATTTTGCACTTTGCACATGTACGTCTGATAATGGATTTTCAAAATTTGTACTTTTGGAATTAAAAGAGAATGGAAATACAACCAACTGTAGCACCCACTATCTACCAATATTTATGGCTTTGAAAATATAAATATAAGAATATTTACATTTTGAATTGACGTATTGGTATCCTTGCCTTATAAGCGTGGTTTGAAATAATTAAAATATTATATTTATTTATAAAAATAAGTTTTCAATATTTGTATTTGTTTTGGTTTGGCTATATTAAAAAAATATATTTTCCTGTAATATTACTGCACTTCTACGAAAACCGACAACCTCTGTGGAATGCAATCCATGGTGGAGGTTATATAACACTACTTAACACCGTTTTTACTTGTTTTTTTAGATTAAGTGAAAATACAAATATTTTTTCTGCGCAAGTGTTAAAATTTCCTCTCAAATTTTGTTGTGTTTCGTCTGTTTCAAAAAAAAAATAGATTTCTTTAGGAAATGCTATGCGGTGATTAGGCCGCTGGTCTGAATCAATCCCGAACAATTGATGATATCGTTCGGGGTGATGATGGCGTGATGGTGATGATGATCATAATCAAACAACAACAACAACAAACAGGCCAGGCATATGCACATGAATGTTCCAGCAACAACAGATGAAATGTTGTTTGTTATCCTTGGGCGTTTATCTTTATCGGATACAACACACATCTGTATGCACACGCGCATGCGCGCACACACCTTGGCCGGTATGGCAGATTCTTAACAAGATCTATATTCACGATGGTCATATCTACATTGTACATACACATATATATGTACATATATCTCCCTGTATTTTATACTGACAACATCGTTGCATAGAAGCTGCTGTTTGGCCTTAAAACAATTTCAAAATTGTCAGTGTGAAATCAGTTCGATTTTCCACAGCTTATATTGGGTACCCTGTTGAGGCAGCACTGGCCGGCCGGCCGAACGAGCAACTTGCCACCATCAAAATTCCAATCTTCATCCGACCGATATGAAGATGCGAAGAAACCTTCATCATTCTTGAGCTGATGTTTCCACCTCTGCGTGCATACTTTGTTTTGGGGTGTTTGCCTCCTTTTTTTCGTGTGGTGGGAGAGGGGGGGAACAAGAGGTTCAGGTTCATTCGTTTGTGTAATAATTAATAATAAATTACACCCACCGTCGTCATCGTATCGTCTTCTTTTTCTGTGTTTGCTGTGTGGATAAATACGTTTTATTTTTATTCGAGCCCTTTCTGCTGGAATATGTAGAAGAAGGAAAGTTGGGAAGACTTGGTGTTGGTGGTGGTGGAGGTATCCAGAAAACAGAAACATTCGTAGTTGGCCTGTTGTATCGCATATCCACCAGCCAGCCAACCAACAACGATGATTTCCTTATAAGCCAGAAACGTGTTTATCAAATCGTAATTCTGAGAAATTAACACGAATGATTTTTAAACATTTGTTCTACCCTTGTTGTTGTTGTTGTTGGTGCTGGTGTTGCTTTAGTCTACCACCGTATGTCAGTCAGTTGGTCTGGCCCGCTGCTGCTGACCATTCATTCCCCATCGTTTTGGCTTATTTTAAACGAGATTGTACAACATACAATATTATTTTATTTAATTTTTTTTCTTCCTCTTCTTCTTAATATTTTAAAGAATTGTTGCCAAAGGTTACGTACATACATACATCCATTCGTATAGTGTGTTGTGTTCAGTGTTCCTTCCCTGCCTTGTTGGCCAGTGTTACTGAAGTTGTTACGTTTATTGCTTGATTTGTTGTTTGTATTTCAGATTATTAATGTTGTTCTCAACGCAGTCGTCGTCATCGTCATCACCATCAACATCGTTATCGTTGTTGTTGCTGTTGCTGCTGTTGGTGGTGTTTGGCTGTCCATTTCATTGTGAGTTGGAGGTATTTAACCAATAAACTTATTAAATAATCCAATTTGCCTGAATTAACAACATCGTTTCATTATTGCTTTACTCTTGTTTCTCCATATTCTCTTCATTAGGTGTGTAGATTTATTAGGTATTTTATGTTATTAAGCTTTTTTATTTTCAGACATACGAGTATGTATGTACCCACATATGAATAGAAAACAAATGGATACCCTACAACAGGTCGACCACCAAACCACACTTCCTACACTAAAGCCCGCTGCCTGCTGAATAATGTTATGTGGTCCCAGGTTTAAGTCACAGCAGTACACTATGCCAAAGTTATGTTCGCATATTCTACATGTTTTGGTGAATCTAGACTCAAGAAACTGACCGAAAATTGGATGTAGAACTGAACAAATATTTCAGGGAGTTCGAAGCTAACGAGTTTTTTGTTCTCAAATTCCATGCAGGTTGAGCTACACTGCAACTCATAACATTGACAAGACTTAGGGTCTGTTTTTATACCCTCCACCTACAGGATGGGGGTATACTAACTTTGTCATTCCGTTTGTAACACCTTGAAATATCGACCTGAGACCCTATAAAGTATATAAGATACCCATAAAAATCCCAAATATTTTTGCGTATTTAAGCATGTTTTTTGAATATGTCTGTTTATATTTGCTTGATATTTGGTATGCGCATTCCCCTTATAGCAAAAACATGCACCATAAAGTGATTCTTATTTGTAGGGGGTGAAATGGGGCAAAAAAACGGATTAAACGATAACAGCTAGAAACACGAAATTCGGTGCGTACATTCCTCTAATTGAGTATATACATAATATAAAAGTATTTTTGCCAAATTCGTACTTTTAAGGGGTAAAATGGGAATAGAGGGATAAAAATGGTACCAACCAAACTGCTGTACCTAGAATAATGAAATTCGGTGCATACATTCATCTGATTGCATAGACAAGTAAAATACAAGGATTTTTCGAAATTCGTACTTTTTGGAGTTAAAATGAAAAAAGGGGATACAAATAGTAACAATCATTGACCGCAGCTAGAATAATGAAATTCGGTGTATACATTCCTCTGATTGCGTACACACGGAACATAAACAGATTTTTCGAAATTCGTACTTTTTGGGGTTAAAATGAAAAAGGGGATAAAAATAGTACCAATCAAATGACCGCTGCTAGAGTCATGAAATTCGGAGTATACACTCCTCTGACTGCGTAGACACGTAAAATAGACGATTTTTTTCGAAATTCGTACTTTCAAGGGATACAATGGTACAGAGGGATAAAAATAGTACCAACTAAACGACTACAGCTAGAATGATGAAATTCTAATTCTAATCAAGGGGGTTAAAATGGTACCAACCAAATGGGTGCAGCTGGAATCATGGAATTCGGTGTATAAATTCCTCTGACTGCACTGTTTTTTCCAAATTCGTACTTTTTCTTTTACGGCAAAAATTGGTTGAATCATGAAGTTAGGTTATTTTGCATTATGTACGTCTGATAATGGATTTTCAAAATTTATGTTTTTGGAATTAAAATAGAATGGAAATACAACCAACTGTAGCACCCACTATCTACCAATATTTATGGTATTTAAGCTTTTTGAAAATATAAATATAAGAATATTTATTTTTTAAATTGATTGCCTTATAATCGTAGTTTGAAATAATAAATATTTTATATTTATTTATAAAATTATTTTTTCAATATTTGTATTTATTTGTTTTGGTTTGGCTATATTAAAAAAATTATATTTTCCTGTAATATTACTGCACTTCTACGAAAACCGACAACCTCTGTGGAATGCAATCCATGGTTGAGGGTATATATAGTTCGGCCCGGCCGAACTTAACGCCGTTTTAACTTGTTTTTAATTATTTGCATTCGTCTGAAGCGAACAATCCAAAATCACTCAATTATTCATTGCAATTGCAGCTTCATTTGCCGCTTATGGTTTCTAAAGGGTCAATGATCCGTCAGTACTGCGATTACTATTGATACGTTCCTTCCAAACCAACTGTATATACCAAATTGACAAGAATGTAGACAAACCAGTAGAGTCAACATAAAGTCGAAAAACTTGCAAACTGAACCACCAAAGATTCATTTTCATCGGCAAGAAATCAGTTTCCATAACACTGTGCGACAGTCCAACAACTTGTAAATTTATTTATATAACATATTTAATAAAGAGTAAACGATGATTTAAATTTAAAAATCCTTCAATAATTGATTGATGATTGATTATTGTATTAATAATAACATTTTAGCAAAGGCAATGTTCTCTAAAGGATCGTCGCACAAGACTAAAGTACTAACCCCCTGTTTTTGCAAAATATTTTCGTCTAGAAATAAATGTAGTCTAAATTTAAATTGAATTAAGATTGGATTTATAAATCACACTAGTATTTTCCTTTGGATTTGTTAAAAATAATGGTCGCCTGTAAGTTATAATTTCAATTTTATTACGTTTTCAAGTAGACGATTCGATATTTTACAAAAACAGGGGGTTAGTACTTTAGTCTTGTGTGGCGACCCTTTGCAAAAAATTAGTATTAATAAAAAGTTCAATAACTTAGTCAATTACTAAAGAATTTTTAAATCCAAATCATCGTTTTACTCCTTATTAAATATGTTATATATAGATCAATTTACAATTTGATTTGGTCCAAACATACCTACGTATATTTCCAGGAGTTGCTTTCTAATTCAACTGTCTTGCGTGAGCATTTTTTTCGACTGCACATTTTTTATTATTTATTTATTATTCATCCCACTATGTTTACGTATCTGCTCATAAACGCTTGTGCCTCAGGTAGTACCACAAAGCTCCATTTTTTAATAAACCACTAGGAAAACTTTATAAAATATTACGATATTTCATCATTTAGGTATCATTAGAGATGTATAGACTGCAGCTATTTATTTTTTATAAAATAACACCACCCAATACGAAAAAGTTTTCATGAGAAAAAACACAAAAATTACTAGAAACGTCCGATAATAGGTTACTCTAAGACAATAATTAAAATTAATATGTAAAGTGCTTTCAAGGGTCTATTATTTCAGAAAAAATGGTAAAAATGTAACACAAAAAATACACGGGGAAAACAATGTTTTAGGGGTTTAGCTGACAGACTGCTTGATCTAGGAACGAAATATTTTTCAAATACATTATACAATTCTAACTTCTTTTCGTGGGCTGACTGGAAATTGTTTTTCCATTTGTATTTACGCGGCTCAGCCTAATATACAGCTGCGGTCAAAAAAAAAAATAGAAACGTCGAGATAAAAAAATGTCGACAAAGAAAAATATTAGTTTTACTTCGAAAATCCTAAAAGTTATTACGGTGATTGAAAGGAAAAATTAAGTTTTTATAAATTTGAGATTAGGCCTTTAGAACCATTTATGTCAAAAATGAGGCCAGTCAAAAAATAAAAACTAAAAATATTTTGTTTCAATTCACTTTAATTGAAAACTTTTTTGAATAATAAGTTAAAAAAGCATATTTCATTGAATTTATTACTTAGTTGTACTGACTTTATGGCTTATTACTGCTACATAAGGCCGTTTCATAGAGTCGACTAGTCTTTTAAAATTTTTACCAGATATTTTTGCCCATACCACTATAATATCGCGTCAAAGCTCGATTTTGTTTTTCAGTATTGCTAGTGAGACCTCATTTTAGTCATTACACTTAAAATTTTTGATTATATTTAGGTGCGGTGTCTGCCCGAACCCTACCACATCGATATTATTGACTTCAAACCACTTTTTTGCTAGTCGGCTGGTGTTTTCGGGATAATTGACCTGGGGGCATTCCGTATTCTGTATACGTTAGCATAATATTATGCAGTATTTTGATGTACTGGGCAGAGTCCATGGTAGTTCTGGGCCAATGTATTGATCCAACTCCATAATATGAAAAAAACGCCAAAGCCATTACGCTTGATCCTCCCTATTGACTGTTTTGGTACTATATCTGGATATGCACTCCGTGTTCTGTGGCCGTCTAACTATCGAGGGACTGTCCCACCATACAAAACAAGTTTTGATTCAACTGATCATAAAACGTGCACCCACTTCTTGGCAGGCTACACCAGGTGTGTTTTTGCTAATTGCAATTTTTTGTGTCACGTCTTTTATTATAAGTGGGACTTTTTTCGGACTTCTGGCTTACAGATTATGTTTTCTTAGTATTCTACGAACATTTTAGACTCTCAAATATGGACAGACATTGTTTTTTATTTCGGTCGCGGGCGTAAGTGGGTTTTTTGTACTACACATTATTATTCGGCGAATGGTTGTAGGTGATATAAACGGATATTTTTCACGAGTTTTTGATTTTTCTTCTTATAATATCGAATTTCTGAGCATTTTAATAGAACACTGGAATAAAAGTCGAACTTCACTATATGATTTTCCCTCAGATTTCAACCTTTTCATATGAACTCGATTTTCTTCTCCGCTATGCTCTCCTCACCCTACTTATGAAGAAAAATAATACAATAACATTTCAGAAGTAGTGTAAATTTCATAATATCTTACTTATAACATCAAATCGAATTGAAAAATTTAGATAAAATTCCATTTTCTTGAGATTTTTTGAACACTGCTATTATTTTGACCGGTCCAAAATGTCGAATAATTCAAAAGATGTGAAATTTCTTTAGTAATTAAAAGCATATCGCCAAATAAACAATTATTTTGTGTTTCCAACCGCATAACGCAGCACTTAATGCAGAAGGAGCAATAAAAAAATTATCACACAAATAAATATATGAAAATATATATTAAGCTGTGATGCGCTGCTATTATCTTGTCTGCAACTGTACATAGGTCTTCTAGATCTGCAGAATATCTCTTCATTTCTTTTCCCTCTGCTCCCATTGAATCTCTTGAAAATACGAATATGGAAAAGCCTTTTTTCGTGTCTACTCAGTCAGAGGAATGTATACAGCGATGAACATGGTTCTAGCTGCATGAATTTGTTTGGTAAAATTTTAACCCCTTTTTCCATTTTACACCCTAAAAGTTCAAATTTCGAACATTTCCCCTATTTTATGTGTCTACGCAATCAGAGGAATATATACACCGAATTTCATTATTGTAGGTGCAGCCGTTTGGTTGGTACTATTTTTATCCCTCTATCGCGATTTAACCCCTTAAAAGTACGAATTTAGAAAAAATACTTTTATATTATGTATCTACTCTATTAGAGGAATGTACACGCCAAATTTCGTGTTTCTATCTGTTGTCGTTTGATAGGTACCATTTTTATCCCTTTTTGTCCCATTTCGCCCCCTACAAATAAAAATCACTCTATCGTGCCCTTTTATGCTATAAAGAGATTGAGAATTGCAAATATCAAGTAAATACAAGCTAATATGTTCAAAAACACGCTGAAGTACTCTAAATATTAGGGGTATTTTCAGGCCTTGTGAGGGAAAATTTTTTCGCTCTGGGCCGATTTCGCCCACTTTCAATCCCAACCGATCTGCAACCATAAGACACATTTAGGGAAAATTTGAACCTCCTAGCTCATTTCGTTCGGCCGCTATCGTGCTTTCAACAGACGGACATGGCTATATCGTCTTAGAATTTTACCACGACCCAGAATATAAAGAGTGATTTTTTTGAGGTTAGGATTTTCATGCATTAGTATTTGACAGATCACGTGGGATTTCAGACATGGTGTCAAAGAGAAAGATGCTCAGTATGCTTTGACATTTCATCATGAATCGTCTTACAAACGAACAACGCTTGCAAATTATTGAATTTTATTATCAAAATGCGTGCTCTGTTAAGAAAGTTCATTGCGCGCTTCCATTTTATGGCCAGTTTAATCGACCCACTGAAGCGGCTATTCGGGCTATTGTGACTAAATTTCGCACCAAATTTACATTGTTGGACATTAAACCACCAACACGCTTACGTAGAGTGCGAACTGAAGAAAATATCGCAGCTGTATCGGCCAGTGTTAATGATGACCACCAATTTTCGATTCGTCGCCGTTCGCACCAATTGGGTCTCTGTTACTCAAAAACGTGGAAATGCCAAAATTGGACTAAGCGGATGGACCACCTAAGACGCAGCCGCGGTCAACATTTAAATGTAATTATCTTCAAAAAGTAAATGTCATGGACCAATCTAACGTTTCAAATAAAGAACCGATGAGATTTTGCAAATTTTATGCGTTTTTTTAAAAAAAAAAGTTATCAAGCTCTTAAAAAATCACCCTTTATATACTTTATGGGGTCTCCACCTCCATCCTGGAGGTGGAGGGTATAATTAAAGACGACATCTAAGCATCGATTTCCACTTCGAGGAATCGAGCAGCCTGTGAAGAGGTGTTTCGTGATATGTGGCGAGTAGCCACATCTGGGACATTCATCCACTATATCAGGGCTAAGGAGCGAGAGATAACTAGAGATACCAGACCGGAGCTTGGTTAGGACCGATCTGGTCTCTCTAAACGTCGTATATGGGAGATGGTCTACCACGTCTTCGGTATAAATTCCTAAAATTCCCAAGCCCGATAGACCAGTTAATTTTCTCTTCTAGGGTAATATGAACAGTTTTGCACATCCCCTTAATCAGGACTCGGCCGGCGAACTTCTTCTGTACTGCCATGGCCTGCTTTATTTTCTTTTGCTTCCTAATAAAAGAAGAAAAGTCTTTGCGACATGTCCGTGGCTCTCCTGGTGAAGTGTACATAAGTTGCCGACCATGCCGAACTAATAAACCTTATTAACATTTACTTGTTAGGCCATTCCCATGGACAGTAAGATCGCACATTTCGCCAAATTATGTATAAACTATTTACGCAACTAAGCAAAACATAAACATAAAAATACTCTTGGCCGGCCCCAAACGCAACTCTCTCGTGGAATATTTCTCTCGGCGATTTTTTCTTTTCGCCATATAACAGAAGGTAGTGGTGATGAGGGCAAGCAAACGAATGGTAGAACCGGCCCGGATCGGGACGGCTGGGAGTCTATAAAGGCATCAGTTAACATTGGCGCAGTAGGTGTAACCATATACAGTGTTATGCTGTCTGTTCGTTAATTGCGCACATGTCTTGACTCTTGACGTATGTTGCTTGTCTGTCTTTCTGTCTGTCGGTTTGTCTGTCTGCCTTGTTTGTTTTGTTGGGCCATTTTCGTCGTCCGCGTCGTCTTCCTCTTCTCGAGCACTCTCCACTCTTTATTATTATTATTAGTATTACTACTACAGTTGTTGTTGTTCTTGTTGCTGTTGTTATTTGGGGGCTTTGTTGCTTATGATGTTAATGTTGTTGTTGTTGCTGCTTTCTTGTTCACTATGATATTAATTACTTGACGTCCATTTCAGTTAAGTACTCGTAACTAATCGCGCGCGCACTACATACCACCACCACCATCATCATCATCATCGTCACTACTTATGGCCGACGAGACTCCACGAACGAGAGAGAGTGCGAGAGTACGTACGAGTGTATGTGAGGCTGCGAATGCACATGTGTGCCCAGAGTAAATTTCTTTCACTTGCCCATCACGACGATGATGATGGCCGTGCTTACTCAGCACACACATGTTGAAGAGTGCGAGTGTGTGTATGTGCGAGAGTGCGTGTTCGTCTGTCCGTCATTTAGTCTTCAACAAAATAAAGTTATTATAATTATCATTAATTCATTGGAATTAGTCCATTAAAAGCATGGAGTGTGCGTGCATGAGTACGACAAAGTCATTCAGTCCATGAGCCAGCCAGCCAGGCCAAGACATTCAGGGCAGCCAAGACAGCGCGAGCGAGTGAGCTCTCCATCCAGCCATCCATCCATCTCGCCCGTGTTAACCACCAGACAAAAACCAGCTTTATTAAAATGTGACAAGTTTTTTAATGATCTTTACGTCCGTCCGTCCATCCGACCGACCGACTGAACATATGAGCTCAACATATCTGCGTATGAGTAGTCGTTCAACGTAGCATGTGTGTGAGTGTGTGATGTCGATAGTTGCGAACGAACATATGTGGCATTTGTTGTTGTTGCTTGCCATTATGGCTTTGGTTGTTTATGTTGTTGTTGCTGTTGTCGTAAATAGGTTGAAAGCAATATTTTTATGAATAACTAAATTGGTCTATATTTATGTCGAGAATTGAGGAGATTATAAACAATTGTTACCTTGTATAAATTAAATTAAGATTTCACAATCATCAGCAACGCAGCGTAGGTGTCGTTTATTTAGCTATGTGCGACGTGTATGTGTATATCGGCCAGGTAAAGGGTAATGCATTAGGATGTTAACAAGTCAAAGAAGGCCCTTCATTGAATCAAATGCGGCAAGATTATGACTCCATAAAGGTTCACCCAATCAACTCAAAATAAAGGGTTTTCCAATAGGCACTTGACAACTTTGAATTTAATTTCCTTTTTTCAGTAGACTGAACATTTTTATCATGGTAAAGTACACGAACGAAGAACGTATGCAAATTATAAAAATGTACTACCGAAATTCGGAGTACCGCAACTTTAAGGGCGATAACTCCAACTTTCGATCGTTATTTTCTCCCTAGTAGACAAGCAATAACAAGTTTAGTTAATTTTAATCCACATATTCATTGTGTGATGCTGCTGTGCCAGTGAGACAACGCACAGAGGGTTGAAATCGCCAAAAATGGAGATTAATTCGGGCAGGCCTTCGGGTCAGGTAATGTATATATTTGTATTCCCTCCACCTCCAGGATGGGGGTATACTAACTTTGTCATTCCGTTTGTAACACCTTGAAATATCGACCTGAGACCCTAGAAAGTATATATATTCTTCATCGTCATAAAATTCTAAGACGATCTAGCGATGTCCGCCGTCTGTTGAAAGCACGCTAATATCGGCCCAAAGGGAAAAATATTTCCCTCACAAGGACTACAAATACCCATAAAAATTCCTAATATTTTAGAGTATTTAATCACATTTTTTCAATATGTCTGCCTGTACTTACTTGATATTGTGTATGCGCATTCCCCCGGTAACAAAAACGTGCACCATAAAGTGATTCTTATTTGTAAGGGGTGAAATGGGGCAAAAAAGGATAGAAATGGTACATATCAAACGACAACAGCTAGAAGCTCGAAATTCAGTGTGTATATTCCTCTAATAGAGTATATACATAATATGAAAGTGTTTTTTCCAAATTCGTACTTTTAAGGGGTAAATGGGAATAGAGGGATAAAAATGGTACCAACCAAACGGCTGTACCTAGAATAATGAAATTCGGTGTATACATTCCTCTGCTTGCATAGACAAGTAAAATACACAAATTTTTCAAAATTCGTACTTTTTGGGGTTAAAATGAAAAAAGGGAATAAAAATAGTACCAATCAAATGACCCAGCTAGAGTCATGAAATTCAGAGTATACATTCCTCTGACTGTGTAGACACGGAAAATAAACTGATTTTTCGAAATTCGTACTTTTTGGGGTCAAAATAGAAAAAGGGGATAAAAATAGTACCAACCAAACAACCGCAGCTAGAGTCATGAAATTCGGGGTATACATTCCTTTGACTACGTAGACATGGAAAATAATAGGTTTTTTCCAAATTTGTACTTTCAAGGGATACAATAGGTACAGAGGTATAAAAATGGTACCAACCAAAATGCTACACCTAGAATAATGAAATTAGGTGAATACATTCCTCTGATAGCGTAGACACGTATAATAAACGGATTTTTCGAAATTCGTACTTTTTGGGATTAGAATGAAAAAGGGGGGGTACAATAGTACCAACCAAATGGCCGCAGCTGGAATCATTGAATTCCTCTGAGTGCATAGACACGAAAAATATTTTTTTTTTGGAATTCGTACTTTTTCTTTTACGGCAAAAATTGGTTGAATCATGAAGTTGGATTTTCAAAATTTGGAATTTTTTAATTAAAATAGAATGAAAATACAACAAAATGAAGCACCCACTATCAACCAATATTTATGGTATTCAAGCTTTTTGAAAATATAAATAGAAGAATATTTATTTTTTGAATAGACGTATTGGTAGCCTTGCCTTATAAAAAATAAAATATTATATTTATTTATAAAATTATTTTTTTAATATTTGTATTTGTTTTGATTTGGCTATATAAAAAAATTATATTTTCCTGTAATATTACTGCACTTCTATGAAAATCGACATCCTCTGTGGAATGCAATCAATGGTGGAGGGTATATACAGTTCGGCCCGGCCGAACTTAACGCCGTTTTTACTTGTTTTCAATATTTTTAATCAGTAAAAGAAAGCACAATTTGAGTACAATTTAGTGAAAAAAGTGGTTTTCCCTGAAAATAAATTAATAATCCATCCGTGTATATTCTCTTGTTATCGAAGTACAGGTCGAAATTATTATCCATTCCCAACAGAACATGGTAGAGCTATTTTTTCCGCATCAATGACGGACACTATTAAATTTGAAGCAAATCAGTTCAAATCAGTCATATTCTGAATTCCAGTTGTACAATAAAACTTAATGTATAAGCACCCATAAAGAGTGACTATTTTTACAATTTATTTAATAAAATAAATTGGCGCAAAAACGCGCAACATCTAATAGCGGAATATTGAAGCAAACACATTGTAATTTAATTAGAAATTCACCATCTGGCGGTATGTATGTACAGAATTCGCATTAAAAACCCCACATATATTTTGAAAATACCTTAAATTTAGACATATTTTCAACATTTTTTTAAAAACACTTCTAAAATACTTTCGTTAAAACGTTTTTTTTGTAAAATCACTCTAAAATACCTGAACTTGAAGATTCTATAATCAACGTGCTACTATTTAAAATGGGGAAAAGATATTAACCTTTGAAGTATGCCAATTTGCAATTTTCAGAACTCAAAACATGCTTGACTTTAAGGCAGTGCAAATGGAAAAGTAAATAACACACATTGATATTTTCGGTATTGATGTAGAATTTTATATCCTTTAATCGTATAATAAAAAATTTAAAAAAAAAATAATTTTGATTTTTGAATTAATCTCCATTTTTGGCGATTTCAACCCTCTGTGCAACGGGTTGCTCGAAGTGACGAAAATATCGCTGCCGTTCAGGCGTCCGTAGCAGTCGATTCCGCGGCGTTCTCAAGAACTGGGCATCGCCAAGACCACTTTATGGCGAATTTTACGTAAGGATCATGGTTTACACCCACACACGATCAAGCTGACTCGAAAATTGATGCCGATGGACCATTTGACGCGACGTACGTTCTCCGATTAGGCTCTGTAGAAGATGCGCCAAGATGATGAATTTCATCGCAAAATCATCTTCAGTGAAGAAGCTCATTTTTGGATCAATGGGTTCGTCAATAACCAAAATATTCGTTATTGGTTTGATGAAAATCTACGTGTGCTTATGAATCACCACTTCATCCACAAAAAATAACTATTTGGTGCGGTTTGGGCCATGACGGCGGCGTCATTGGGCCATATTTTTTCGTCGACAATAACGATCGTCACGTTACTGTGAATGGCGATCCTTATCGCCACATAATTACCGATTATTTGTGGTCCGAATTGGAAAACATGGACTTGGACAACATTAGGATTCAACAGGACGGCGCTACAAGCCACACAGCACACGTTACAATCGATTTATTGAAGAGTAAATTTTGTGAGTGTGTTATCTCAAGAAATAGAATTTGAATTTTTCGTTCGACTTGTCGTTCTGATGGTGTTGTCGATTTATATCGAGCTTCCTCAGAGATCACACTATACGCGTTGTTTTAGATAGGTTCTCATCAGACAAGTATAGGTTGGTAGAGTTTCACAGGTCATTTCCCCTCTATTTTTCTAATGTCCATCGACTCATGCGATCATAGACAAAATCTTAAGAAATTGAGAACAAAAAGCAATTAACGGATGAGTCACTTAGCCAGGATTTACTGGTCAGATTTGTTGTCTCATAAGCGATTCATCGATCCAATAGTGTCGTCGAGTTCAATGAACGGTGTGAATATTGATCAGTCGGACTCTCTTGATGTTCTAGGCAGTGCGACGATCGTTGGATAAAACATGTAATTGATGTGTCGAAAGAAGCTTTCAAGTGTCTATGCTTCTTAAACCGGTGTAAGAAATACATCAATTCCTCTGCTCTTCTTCAATATCTGCATTACCTATATCAGACCAAAGATCGAATACAACTCCTATATATGGTCGGGTGCTCCAGCTACTTGACCGTTATATTGTTTCCCTTGAACATCGTCGTAATGTGGGCTATGAGTCCTTGAGCTATCAATACTTTCATGGTGTTTGGTTTTCGTATATTCGAAATCTTATATCGGCTGTGAAAAGGTTCGGTAGAGATAATCGACTTTTCAGGAACTCTCATCCATTTGTTATCGATGGGACAACCGTACTATCCGTATGTGGAATCGACTTCGACCTTCAATTATGATATTCAGAAATTCAAAACAAAAGTCAATAGATCTTCTCTCTCTCTCTTTCCTCCTTTCTGTTCCTTATCCTTCCTATTAATGCACTGCATTTATACAGGACATTCCCTGGGTCCTGGTTGAGTAAAAAACGTTCGACTAATAGTCTGATGTCAGACGGCTATTTGGTCCGATGTTTGAGATCAATTATCGTCCAATCAAGAAGATAACTTCAAACAACGGTTCGGTAACTGATCGAGCAATACCGATGCGAAAACGTACGGTCCAGCTATAATATTTCTACTGTCGCTGAAAGTGTGGCCCAAGCATTTCGATTCAATATTGTGGAGTTTCTGCAACCTCAATCTGGCGAATTTTGCAAATATAAATGCACATGCGACCTAATTGATACAAGAACTAAGACCACCAAGACAAGACCACCAAACTCAACTGATATTCCTTGATGGACCTCTGTAGCTGTTGGAAACGGATCCAGTTTGTTCTTTCGAAAAATACAATTGACACAAGAACTTATGCTAGAAAACCACCAGTTCGGCGAGAGTAAGGTCCTTGCTCTAGATATTTCCAGTCTGGCACGGCACAGTCATGAGCTTTGATCATCGCTTTTGGATTTGGCAGTGACTTTCCACAATTTATATCAAGATCGCACTATACATGTTGTTGTAGATGTATTCTCGTCCTACCAGCATAGGAGTTTCGAGTTCCTCTTCCTTTTTCGTCTTATTTTCATTGACGAACTCGTGGATGACAGTAACCTCTCTTAATAACTCTTTGATCATAGACCGAAATTGATCTTCATGAAATTGAGGACAAAAGGCTGTCACTTTCCCAATAGTCGTTCCTCGTTTGTCCTCTGGAAGAGCAGTTTGAAACGGATAAAATTTGTGGCGAAAGATCATTCTCATTTTTAAATTTGACGAGAGATAGTGGGCCACGATAGCTAACTTGACTTTGACCTGGATGATGTGCGACTCCAAGAAGTACACGTAATGCGTCTCACATCGATAGCTTTGGCAGATATGTCTGATGAAATATAGTTTGTGGTTTCCCACATGTTCGGATATATAATTAGATTTGAAGTCGTAGAAGATTTGGCATGGGTGTCATATATTATTAAAGGCACAAACACGCCGAAGCATTTTTGAAGACGCTGCTTTTTTATGGAACAGCTGCTAAAACAACACACTCAGCTAAAACAGAAATTCGAATGCAATGTAGCGATAACAAAAAGCTTCATTGTTCTCGAGTCTTAGGTTAGGTTAGGTGGAAAAAGAGGAGTCAGGCTAACCATATTGGTTATTTGTACCTAGGCCCGAAGGTCGGCCTGGTGTGCGCTCTCAATAAAAAACCGAAAGGGGGAAGGTGGAAGAATCAATAATTTCCTCTACGTCAGGATTTCCGTGCTGACTATGAACTTCCTTAATTTCCCGAATGGTGATGTGCTCTCAGCATCGGTGCTGTGGCAAAGAAAGTGTTCTACCGTTTCGGTGTCCTCTCTGCATTCCCGGCACTCACCCGAATCCGACCGCCAGATGCGGCGTAGATGCTTCCTTAGGAGTAAATTATCTATGAGAAGTCCAATCATGGATTCCATGGTTCGATTTAATTCAATCTCATCTGCTTTCTGGTTTCACTCTCATTGGGTACGCCCCATAAGACTTTGGTTGTACCGCCCACCATTGAAGAGTCCCAGATTAATCTATGGGCTGCAGTTGCCCATTTCCCTAGTTCTATTCACGTCGCCTGGAATGGTTTGGCTCTTTCCATAGGTGACCGATTCGAGGCTTGATCCTCCTTCAGCCCTTTCATTACCTGCGATCATACAGTGCTTTCTGTGATATCTAGTTGTTCTTTGGTGTAGAATTTATCTATTTCATACTTGCATTCTAGTATTCTTCGCGATTTCTATGGCGCTTTCGGTACCAGTCCAGTACATGGCATTATCAAGACATGACCAATCCAAGTTAATTTGCGCCTGTAGATTTCCGATTCAATTGGTTTGCAAGAGATGTTCTTCATTCAACCAAAAAATTCGGAGGATTTGTCTCTAGAACTTATTGTAGAAGTACTGCAATTTCCAGCGTCTATATTGCGTTGTATTTCAGATGATGCAACCATACCACCAGTATCGGTTTGGTAATACAATTATAGACTTTTAGTTTTGTGGTGATGGAATGGAAAGCGGTTCGGGCTTTGTTGGTTATATCGGTGATATCGGCACTGGAGTCTCCGGCGTCATAAATTGGACTGCCGAGGTATGAGAGAATCTACGCCGTCGATGCTTGGAGTGTTAGGGTTGTCATATTGCTAGTGGCCGTCCGGATCAGTTTGGTTTTCTTCACATTTATTTTGTGACCAACTTTACTGACATTAACTGCAGCATTGGCATCATCGATCATGCATATAAAGAACATATATCATCAGTATAATCGATATTGTTGGCATCCGCTGGAACATGAGTAAGTTCCTTCATGTGGCGTTTCGGAGTTTGTTTGCTCAATCACGCAATCCAGCAGCAATAGAAATAGTGTGGGAGAGCTGGTTTACTCCTGAGCTGCGTTCGAATGGCTGGTTCTTTCGCCTTTGTATCACACTTTCATTTGACATTACAATAATTAGGGTATCCTTCAAAAATACTAATTAATCAACATAAATTTTAATTTAAATATTAATTTTAATTTAAATATTAATTATAATTTAAATATTAATTTTAATTTAATAAGTTAATATTATATTTATTTTTTTGATTTAAATAATTATATTAATCCATCTTGAAACCTCCAACTGCACCACCCTATAGCACACATTCGGTATGTACTTACTCCCATCATACAGAGGGAAAACGACATGCAGCAAAGTGTCATATCACTGATTTACCATCACGGACCGAACGAGCGACCAACCAACCGACCTCATAAGCTTTCAGCGCGTGATCCAAAGACTCAGCGTACTCAGCGTTTGAAATGAAACTCGCTGGGCTCCGTCCCTTCGTTGGTCGGTCGTTGGTACTACGTCGAGAGAGTGTCGACTGGCATCCGATCACAATCAAATGATTATGGCACCCTGCGACGGCAGCTAATGTCTTTATATTGTGTGTTCGAAAATGTATCGGTTGCAGACGACGTACCTATCTATCTATCTGTACACGTACCACACCATCCGCCATGTATATGCGCGTTCAAATGTATAGACAACGTTGAATTTGACACTTTTTATGATCCTCCTCCTCCTCCTCCACCGACGACGATCATGGTACACACCGAATGCAGCGGGGCGAGAGCGATATTGGTAACGTTTCTTTTGTGTGCTGGATGTTGGGTTTTGGATTTGGTTTTATTTTTTTATGATCTTTATGAATATCGCGTTGATTAGCCAACCAAATTAAATCAACTAACCGAAATCATTTGGAACTTTCGTGGTTTAGATGGCGCGCTGCAGCTGCGGCTCACGCCAGTCAATCAAAGGCGGGTGACTTTTATGAGTTTGACGAAAAGCCAGCCGCAGCCAGCCAGCCAACCAACTGTGACAGAGGCGCCTTCATAAATTGAAAGATGTGAATATTTGATTATTAATGAATAAAAGCAGCAGCAACAACAACAGAGTTCAAACAAATGACTCTGGCACGGGCACCAACGCCAACTTTGACTGTGATCCTAACTTTGTGATCCAGCTCATCAGCTGCGTTATCTAATGATGACAGCTTAACATGAGAGGAGTTCGGCGGTTGGATTCTTAATTTTGGTTGCATCGATGATGATATTCGCATCCATCATCCCACGTTTGAAACAAGAGAATGAATGATTATATTACACTATATGGTCCTATTCTGCAATTCCTATTTCAAACATTATTTTAGAGGCAGAGGATTAGAAGTGGAAAAAATTGAAACATAGCTCATTTTTAGCATCGAATCTCATTATTCTGGGGGACCTGACGTTGCTGTCAGAACAATGCAGTCGATGCATCCACCAGTTTGGTCGTTGCTCTAGATATCTCCGAGACCTCTGATAGATTCTGGCAAGGTGCTCTCATATCAGAGCTAATGGTTTTTGTTTTTCCATCGATTTATATCGAGCTTCCTCCAAGATCGAACTATACGTGTATGAGTTCTCATCCAACGAGCAAAGGGTTGACCGCAGGAGTAAAATAAGTTTTGAATACAATCTGGTCATTCGATCTAGTTAAGAATTGAGGATCATAAGGCGATTGATGGATGAGTCACTTAACCAGAATATACTGGTAAATTCCGAATGTACATGTGAATGAAGATCCAGCGATCGTCGTCTAACGATTCGCTGATCCATAAGATTCACTTATTAAATCGTGCCGTCGATTTTTGTTCTGACCATGAAAATACAATTATATATATTTGATGTGTCGAATGAATTATTCGAGTGTTTAGGCGTAAACACTATTTCAGTCTATCTCAGCTTCTCCATATCAACACTACCTACATAAGGTCTAAGATGGAATACAACTTATATATGTTCGAGTGTCCTAAGATCATCCATAGAGCTAATTGATCTTGTTCAGATGAAAGCGTTGGTGTTTATATACAGAGGATATCCATCACTATCGTATTAAGGGGTTGGTGTCTCAGTTCTATCGAAATTTGCATGGTATTTGTTCTTCGGATATTCGGATCTTCGTGATCCCAGGAATTCTCACCCATTCGTTGTCGAATGGGAATAAATGCGTTCTTCACTCGTGTAACGATTTTTTGAAGGACTGATACTAAACCACTAATTCTACTTGAAAGTAACATTTGTAGCACTCATAATCACCTTCAATTTGTGGTATTACACGCCTCGATCGGACTTATACTTAAAAAATAATAAGGGTACCTTTGACGATAATTCTAATTTTAATAAAAAAACAAGTAAGTAAGTGTCAGTCTGTTAAACCGACTTATTTATACCCTCACTTTCAGAGAACATGTGTATGGAAGGACTAAAATTGTACTTAGAGCCGGAATATGAGTTTTAAAGGATTGAATTTTGCCTAGGGTAGAGACAATTGTGTGGGAGGCACTAGAAGGGGCGTGGCTAATGCATAAATATTTTTTTAGTTTTAATGCGATTATAAAAACATTTTCAAATATCAAATTGCAACTGATTTTGACTATCCGTATGGAAGTTATATCGGTTTTATTGTAACCATAGTTTATGCCGCTTTGTGTGAGAGGTACCATAAGGGGTATGACAATTTCGCCCATATTCCAGGCGAACGTAACCACTAAAAAAACATTGCTAAATATCAAATTTCATAGTATTCCGATCATCAGTATAAAAGTTATAACAGCTTTAATTTTACGAATTGTTGCATGATTTGTGTGGGAGGTACTGGAAGGGGCGTGGCAAACCCCGTCATATTTAGCACACTTAAAGTGATTATAGAAACATGATCAAATTCCAAAATATAGTTGATTCCGAATATCATTGTGGGAAGTTATGTGGGTTTTAATTTAACATTGGAATATGGACTATTTATGTGGGAGGTACCAGAAGGGGCGTGGTAATTTCACCCATCTTCGAACTTAATCTAAGTTTGAGAAAAACACCTTAAAAAGTCGTGAAACGGACCTGGTCCAAACATACTTAGGGTCTTAAGTCACTCCTTTAATGCGTTACACTTTTTTTCTGTCCCAAATGATATATACCCTCCTAGTCTGTAGAGTGAGGGTAAAACAAAATTAATTTTTTTAAATTTCAAAATATTAGAAATGTTTAGTTATGAATAGCTTGGTATGATTTGCCATTCCCTGATATAATTTTATTTTTTTTGATCAAATTTAGTTTATCTCGATAAATCGTCAAAAGAAAAACGATTTAAAAAAAACTATTTTTTCGATTTTCTTTAACGATTGCTACTAAACCACTGTTTCTACGTGAAAGAAATATTTGCAACATTTTTTAACCACACGTTTTTGAAAATCGAATATAGTGTTGTCATTTATTTTGGTTTAAGACCAAAGGTTGTGCTGAAGTCTTCTGCAAAACCCAAAATTAGCAAAAAGGCAAAGTGAGACCTTTATTGTTGCAGCTAAAAGTTGACTGCGCAGTTTCCATGGACGCTACCCCATCTCGTCAGAACTTTCGCAATATTAGTACCAGCGGTCACATACGACAAATGAGAAGCGCTGATAAACAAAATATTCCACCGAACTAAGTCGACACACTAAAAATCTCACTTTGCCAATTCAATGTTAGTCTAAAATCAACACATCCTAGTATAACAGTCGAACGAATATATAAAAACCGAGGTTGACTCTGCGGAGAGTATGTTCATTCAGCGATAACTTACTGAATGTCAGAGTTTATAAGAGCAGATGAGCCACTACGATGATCGACAACTTGAAGGCTAGGAAAGTCCACAGAATTGTATTGGCTGACCGATAGAGTTTTGGCAATTAAAGAAGTGATGGGTGTCACATTGATATATCAAGATTTAATAAACGAAAAGATAAACTTAGTGTGGAGTTTCCTCGGCAAATACTCAGCCATGTTGTGTTCATGTTGATTTGTCATTGTATCGATCTACTTAGAATCACTTTCTGGACAGATTTACAAGTCGATGATTTGAAAATTAAAGCATTCCTTTTGGAAATTTCATTTCAGGAGTTTGTTTTTAATTTTTTTAACATTGTAAGCAGACAACATTCCCAAAGTAGGAAAATGGCGAAAAATTTTAAACATATTCCTCAAGTTTTAAATAATTAGCATATACAGTGTTCGTGCAAAAGTTCCAAGTTTCTTCTTTTTAAATCCGATGAGAAACCGAGCGAAAAAATATGTAAAACCTACTTTTTGCCATAAGTCAATATTTTGTGGGTGTCTAGGAAATTTCAGTAACAGATTCTTGTTTTACTCGACAATATTTATGGTTTTGTCATAACCTCAGCGAAATATTTCATTAAAAGGTCGCACAAAGAAGCACTTCATAAAATGTATGAAACATGTTTCGAACAGCACGAATCAATGTAGTGTCATAAAATTTCTAAAACATTTCGTAGAATCTATGAAATGCAGTTCTTCATTTGATGAACTTTTGTCATACAATTTTTCGTAATATAATTTATGGAAATGTCCATAGATTTTATAAGGAAACTTCATTAATTTTATGAAAAAGTTTCATAAATATTTATAATTTATACTGAAGTTTCCATTATAAACAAAAAAGTCTGACTTGTTGACTGACCACCATCATTGCGAGAATATTTGCAATGCATATGTGTTTGACTTAAATTAGGTTATATGCTTAGGTCAGAGTTAACTTAAGAGAAATTCAAATTGCTAGTATTCAATCGAATAAAGACGACACACTAAAAATGTAGTTGTAAGTTATGAACTCTTTCATAAAAACAAGAAAATCCTTCATTATATTTATGAAAACATTACATAACGCAAATATTTTATTGGTTATGACATATTTCATAATCTTTAAGAATCTTTTTATTTAATAAGGTGAAGTTTTTCTTTGATCTTACAGAAATAAGTTCCACTAACAACAACAATTAACAATTTTATTTTATGAACTATGAAATGTTTATGAACAAATTGTATGAAACATTTCATTTTATTTATGCATTTTTTATACATAAAAACCACCATATTCATGAAAAACCTTTTAAGAACTATCTTCATAAATATTATGAAGGAAAATGCTTACAGTGTAACATCACTTCCTAGAGTTTTTTACATCATTATTTTTTTAAGCACAGACAATTTCTGGAATTGTCTATTTGATTTTATCTGACTTGTACTTGAATTTGATGGAGCACATATATCAAGGATTTGCTTGGCTTTTTTTCTTGGAAATTAGTTTTTATTCATTATTTTGAAAAATTCAAAAGTTGTTCACTTTTTAACTTTATTAACCGGATACTGTTTAGTCTCTGTCCATATAAATTCCTGGATATATAGGGTGGGCTATTTTCAAATTTCTGGCTTTATTGGAAAGGTTGAACTTTGTCATTTAAAAGTGGAACAGAATATCATTCTTATGACTACCACGACTGGCTCGGCAGTACCTCATCCGATCAACACAATTTTTCAGCACATGGACCAATGATGCCGCCACCCCCAAATCACAGTGACTCGTTATGAAGCCAATGCATTCACAACGAGTCACTGTAGTAAGCGGCAATTTTGCTTATTAACATAGCCACCGAGATGACAATGAGATTCATGAAGACTGAACTGAAGGCCGATCGCCTCAAAAATTTTCCACGTAAATTTCTTACAGTTTGTGTTAAAGTTTTTAATATTTCCCAATTGTGTTCGAGCGTATAGCGTCCCATTTTACAAATGTCAAACATAAAATTGAAAGTAAAAATTAATTTTTGTTTTTTTCGTTTGTATTTTTTTTGGTCTGTAATCAATATTTGATTTGAACTGGGATATTGTCCTGGCTCAAGACCATTTTGCATCTATATTTAATAGAATGCTAATTTATTTACAAATGGCACGGCGACATTTATTTTGTGGCTGCAGAATACCACTATCATGATTTCGACCATTTCAAAGGTCTTTTCAAATGGCTTCGCAACGCCTTTTCAACATCAAGTCCGGCTTCTTTAAGGAAATGATTCTCACAACTCACTTGCCAAATTTGCGTTTAAAAAATGGTCTTGAGCCAGGACAATATCCCAGTTCAAATCAAATATTGATTGCAGACGAAAAAAAAAATACAAACGAAAAAACTAAAACAAATGAGCGTTGGCACGGCAGAAGTATTGCTGGGTAACTATACCTGCATATACACATACTTACATATGCAACTCAATGAGATGCTTGTAAGATGGCATGTGTACTTTATTACTTGGTGCGATTTTTTAAACGCAAATTCGGCAAGTGAGTTGTGCTTCTCGTTCGTTTGTGAGAATCATTTCCTTAAAGAGGCCGTTTGGGTTTGATGTTGAAAAGTCGCTGCGAAGCCACTTGAAAAAAAACTTTGACATGGTCGAAATCATGATAGTGGTAGTCTGCAGCTAAGTAATAAATGAATTTTCATTCTATTAAATATAGATGCAAAATTGGTCTTGTGCCAGGACAATATCCCTGTTCCAAATAAAAATTAATGTTATTCTACATTTCAAAGTCGAAGTAGTGGGTAGTTCAAATTTAAAATGTTAAATGGCCCACCCTATAGTTGTGGGCCGGTAGAGGCATAATATGGGGCGCATACCTTTATGTACCAACAACTTATGTATATAGATCTATATATGTATCTATATGTTTCTATATAGCCCCATTTAAAGTTCCCTCCTGATTATTCTTCATTATAGATTTTAAATTTCAAGGTGGTACTGATGAGTTCAAAGTGAACTAGAAAATAAGAACCCATTTTGAAGTATCCATAAAAAATATCCATATTTTTATACCCGCACTCTACAGAGTAGGAGGGTATATATCATTTGGGACAGAAAAAAGTGTAACACATTGAAGGAGTGACTTAAAACCCTAAGGATGTTTGGACCAAATCCGTTTCACGACTTTTTAAGGTGTTTGAGCCATGTCCGTCCGTCCGTCTGCCTGGCTGGTGTACACGATAACTCTCGAAAGGAGTCAAGGAATCGATTCAAACTTTGCACATCATAATATTTTTTCCAAACTTAGTACAAATATCCTACATTCCAAGGTTAACTTAAAACTTAATATAACTTCCACACGGATAATCGGAATCAGCTATAACTTGTTTTTTGATATTGTTTTTATAATCAGTTTAAGTGTACTAAATATGGCGGATTTTGCCACGCCCCTTCCAGTACCTTCCACACAAATCACGCAAAACTACGTAAAAAATTAACTTTTATACTGACGATCGGAATACTGTGGAATTTGATATTTAGCAATACTTTTATAGTGGTTGTATTCACATGGAATATGGGCGATATTGCCACACCCCTTCTGGTACCTCCCACACAAAGTGGCATTAATTTTGGTTACAATAAAACCGACATAACATTCATACGGGTAGTCAAAATCATATGAAACTTTATATTTAAAAATGTTTTTAAAATCACGTTAAACCTAAAAAATATTTACGCTTTAGTCAAGACCCTTCTTGTACCTCCCACACAATTTTCTCTATCCTAGGTAATATTAAATCCTTCATAACTTCTATACTGATGCATGGAATCCACTATGACTTGATATTTGATCATGTTTTTACAATTGTTTTATAAATGTAGAAGCTGGGACCATGTGACACGAACCTCCTAGCAAAATTGTATTCCTTATAACTTCCGTATATATGTTCTCTGAGAGTGAGGGTATATATAAGTCGGTTTAGCCGGCTGAAGCGGTCAGTGATACGGTCCTTTCCAACTTTTCTTACTTGTTTCAATTATTTTTCTTAAAATTTTACGACAAAATATTTCCAACTGCAACGACGACATACATGTTTAGTGTGGCACCTTTTCCCGGGGATTTGCTAATTTTCTTTAATAGCATTTTAAACACTGTTCAAGTGAAAATAACCACATTTAAGGCAAATCAACGCAAGGATGGATACCAGGTATTTAAGCCAACAATTGATGGCCAAAAAGCGCTGATGATAATGATGCTGGTGTTGCTGTTACTGCTGCTGCTGTTGATGACGATGATAATGTGCACTCCATATAACCACAATTCGTGCTAATGATGCGACGAGTAATGTATGGTTAAGAGGGGGCAGAGAGAAGTGCTGGTCGGGTTGGCTGGCTGGTGGAGATCATGATTAAGAAGAAGTTGAATTCCCCCGTATCACCTCAATGGCTACATATGTATTCACGGCAATGGCAACGGCAACAGCACCAGCAACGACACGACAGAAATCCAAAAAGATTAATACAACAAAATTAAGGAAAATAAATAAATGTCACCACACTACAAGATTGTTATCGCATTTAACAATAATTACCCTGATATGGGATATGGTAACTAATCTGTTATGTTGTGTTTTGTTTTGTTTTTCGTTGCTGTTCGTTGTTATTTTTGTCGACTCTTTCTGAGCGTGTTTCTGGCCGGTCTTGCGTTATTTTCGTCTTTTTGGTAAACACCAACCAACCAACCAACAACAACATCCTCAGGTGAGCTGGACTGAGCCACACAATTCACAGACAACAAACCCAAAAAATGTTCGTCTCGAGCCAACACTTTGTGTCACTACTTTGGCCCCTCGATGGCAAACCTTTGGCTTAATTTGAGGAAGTGTGGCAAGGCGTTGGCCCCAAGGTTGGCATATGAGAGAGAGAATATTCATCTTGAGCGAACTTGAGCCAACCTTTGCCTCTGATCGAGTTAGAAATTATAGAGTATGTTCGCACAGTGTTCCAAATCAATTTTTTTTTTCAATTAATTCGGTAACTATTGAACGGAACTAGATATTTCAACAAAATTGGACACACTTAGAGCAGAGGTGTTTTGCAGAATATTTGCAAAATCCACGATCTCTATATGGTCTGAGGACCACTGGGTGACCCTCCAAAGTAGGTAATCTCGGCGATGGCATATTTTGATTTGCAAATATATTTCGATTTACTCCCATTTGATTTTCATTTAATAAATCTCTCTCTGCACGTCTACACCGAGTGTTGTAGGCTATCGCTAAAGTCGGCCTGTCCTTACCACGGATTTTTTTTTTCCACCTAACAAGAGGTGTGTAAGACAACAGGTTCGTCATGCCAACACAAATTGCTGTTAACCGTCGCAGGAGACAAGACAATTTTATGCTGATGTTCAGGAAAAAAGTATAGTGAAGATGCAGATGAGAATGAGAATGATGATGACGATGACGACGATGAAGAGGACGACGACGACAATGATCACCGTGTGTGTATATGAGAGTATGTCTTCAAGGGAATTAAGTAATTAATTGTGAGTCTTTTCACTTTGAAACACGATGTAGTGAACAGCAACAACAACAACACCGACCGTAGCAACATCATCAGTGGAGGATCAGCGACAGCAGCAGCAGCAGGAACACCATCATATGTAAGTAGTATATTAATATGTTGCCGGTGTGTGTTGCCTTAAATATCGATCAGGTCTAAACAACAGATTTGAACATCAATTTAAGGATACACCAACTAAGTGTCATGTTGGTCATCTCTCACTCTATCTTTATCATTATCACTCTCTCTCTCTCTCTATGCCTCGAAAGTCTGCAATGTACGAGGATAGTTTCGAAAGCTAAAGTCTTCTAGGAAAAGCTCAGCCAGTTTTGTAATTTTCCTTGATTTCCCAGCGCAAAACAATGATGATGATGAAATGATTATCTTGATTGAAATGAACAACCAACTAAAGTAAATTCTGATAAAATTTTGCTGTCAGATCCAAAGAGGAAGCGTTTAGGGAATGGCGTTAAAATAAAAACTGTTACGCAATCATAAAAGAACGTGAAAAGTTTTTCAAATTTCTTTCTTTTCCTAGTGCAAGTAAGAACTCTTCGTCACTTATAAGAAGACTAAAGGAAAGCTCCTCATTTACCCCAACTCTTGTTGAAGATGATCAGATATTCAATAACTTTCTTACCAAAGCTAACCTATTGGATGAAATGTTTGCAAGGAATTCAGCCATCCTGAAAGGAACATCGGGATTGAAAAATGTATCTACACCTTTTTCAATTGTAATTCAAAAGACATCACTTGAAATTCAAAAGACACCAGTTGAAATTCAAAAATTCCATTTGAAATTCAAAAAATGTCAATTGAAATTCAAAACTCGTCATTTGTAATTCAAAAGATAACATTTGAAATTCAAAAGTCATCATTTGTAATTCAAAAGACATCATTTGAAATTCAAAAGACATCATTTGAAATTCAAAAGACATCATTTGAAATTCAAAACGCTTCATTTGTAATTCAAAACTCGTCATTTGCAATTCAAAACTCGTCATATGTAATTCAAAAGACACCATTTGAAATTCAAAAGTTTTCATTTGAAATTCAAATTCAAAAATTATTCCATTTGAAATTCAAAAATGTAAACAAAATTATTTAAGAAAAATATACACTAGGTGGGGTAGCATTTATTTATTTCTGTAAACTTTAATATTCTGCCGTTAAGAAAACAGATTTACGTATCTCTCACGCAAATCACTCTAACCTATTTAAAGACTTTATAACTTCTATACGGACGATTGGAATACTCTGAAATTTGGTCATTGGTAATGTTTTCATAGACGTTATATACACCTGCAATATGAGCGATATTGTAAGACCTCTCACACAAATTGGCATAAGCTTTGGTTAAAATAAAACTGATCAGTAACAATTTAAGATTGGAAATGGTTTCACAATCACTTTATACCTGTAAAATAGTTATGATTTGTTGTACCTCCCACACAAATAATCCAACCCTAAGTAAAATGCAAGTCATTATAAATTATATGCAGATGCTCTCTGAGCTGATGAAGCTGGTGGTATAAACTATATGAAATTACCGACATTTTCCATCATTATAATTATTAGTTGCTTATCATTTTATTAAATCTGTTTTCAAAACTGCAGAATATCCAAATTTGCAAAAAAAAAAATAAATGCTACCCCACCTAATGTATATTTTGCCTAAATAAGTTTGTTTACATTTTTGAATTTTAAATGGAATCTTTTGAATTTCAAATGGAATAATTTTTGAATTTCAAATGAAAACTTATGAATTTCGAATGGTGTTTTTTGAATTACAAATGACGAGTTTTGAATTTCAAATGATATTTTTTGAATTTCAATTGATATTTTTTGAATTACAAATGGAATTTTTGAATTTCAAATGGTGTCTTTTGAATTACACTTGAAAATGGTGTAGATCCATGTGCCAGATATGGAACGTGGAGTTAAATAGGTTCTCGCAAATCGTGACGCAAATAAATCCCATGGACGGATAGCACTTCAGCACTTTCCCTATGTCTAGGGTGGACCATTTTAAAAAAATTTAAATAAGAATCGACTATAAAAAAGAACCTGTTATTTTTCAAATTTCTGGATTTATTGGAAATGATGAACTTTGTCATTTAATAATGGAACACAATATCATTCATATGACTACAATCATTGGTTCATCAGTACCTAATCCGATCAACCCAATTTTTTAGTACATGACCCCATGATGGGGTAATCCACACCAAACAGTGACTCGTTGTAGATGCATTGTTTTATCAATAGTCACGTGTGGGTTCTCTGAACCCAATATGCGGCAATTTTGCTTTTTGACATAGCCACCGAGAAGAAAATGAGCTTCATGAAGGCTTAACTGAGGACCGATCTCTTCTCGATTTTTTTTCCACGTACAGTTTGCGTTCTCACTCACTATTTTGGGAGTAAGTTTTTAATATTTCACAATTTTGTTCGGGCGTATAGCGTCCCATTTTGTAAATGTCAAACTTAAACCTAAAAATAACAAGTAAAAACGGAGTTAAGTTCGGCCGGGCCGAACTTTATATACCCTCCACCATGGATTGCATTCCACAGAGGTTGTCGGTTTTCGTAGAAGTGCAGTAATATTACAGGAAAATATAATTTTTTTTAGTATAGCCAAGCCAACCAAATACCAACCAATTAATTATATCAAACCACGCTTATAAGGTAATAAGTTTTTTGCGATTTTGACCTTGAAGATGAAGTTTTTTTGATTTTATATGTTCAAATGTTCTTTATGACAAGAGCTAGAACTTTGCCTCAGAGAGTAAATCAAAATTCCGAACGGTTTGCAAGATATGAGCCTGAGAATATGATCACTTTTTTCCAAAAATTACACCGAGGCCTCAAATCTCTGGGGGCCCATAAAAATAAAGTGCTTGACTTTGGGGGAAAAAAAAACACGGGTCTTTTTTTTTTGTCTTTTATCATGTAGCGGTGTCCGTATATGGTTATTTTTTTTCGTGTTGCACTGTGTTATCAGACGTATATAGTGCAAAATAATAACCTAACTTCATTAAAACCAAATTTTGCCGTAAAAGAAAAAGTACGAATCTGGAAAAAAACTTTTTATTTTCCGTGTCTATGCAGTCAGAGGAATGTATACACAAAATTCCATGATTCCAGCTGCGCCCATTTGGTTGGTACCATTTGTACCCCCTTGACGTTTCTACGCATTAGACTTTCATCATTCTAGCTGTAGTCGTTTAGTTGGTACCATTTTTATCCCTCTGTACCATTGTATCCCTTGAATGTACGAATCCGAATTGCATGACTCTAGCAGCGGTCATTTGATTGGTACTATTTTTATCCCCTTTTTTCATTTTAACTCCAAAAAGTACGAATTTCGAAAATTCAGTTTATTTTCCGTGTCTACACACTCAGAGGAATGTATACTCCGAATTTCATGACTCTAGCTGCGGACATTTGGTTGGTACTATTTTTATCCCCTTTTTTCATTTTAACCCCAAAAAGTACGAATTTTAAAAAATCCCTGTATTTTACTTGACTGTGCAATCAGATGAATGTATACACCGAATTTCATTATTCTAGGTACAGCCGTTTGGTTGGTACCATTTTTATCCCTCTATTCCCATTTTACCATTAAAAGTACGAATTTGGTAAAAATACTTTTATATTATGTATCTACTCAATTAGAGGAATGCATACACCGAATTCTGTGTTTCTAGTTGTTGTCGTTTAATATGTACCATTTTTATCCCTTTTTTGCCCCATTTCACCCCCTACAAATAAGAATCACTTTATGGTGCACGTTTTTTGCTATAAGGGGAATGCGCATACCAAATATCAAGCAAATATAAACAGACATATTCAAAAAACATGCTTAAATATGCTAAAATATTAGGGATTATTATGGGTATTTTTAGTCCTTGTGAGGGAAAAAGTTTTCCCTTTGGGCCGATTTCGCCCCATTTTGATCCCAACCGATCTACGACTATAAGACGCGTTTATGGAAAATTTGAACGTTCTAGCTCCTTTCGTTTATATGCTAGCGTGCTTTCAACAGACGGACAGACGGACGGGCGGACATGGCTAGATCGTCTTAGAATTTTATGACGATCAAGAATATATATACTTTATAGGGTCTCAGGTCGATATTTCAAGGTGTTACAAACGGAATGACAAAGTTAGTATACCCCCATCCTGGAGGTGGAGGATATAAAAATGAATGTTATTCTACCTTTCGAAGTCAAAGTAATCTGTAGTTCAAATTTAAAATTTTATTTTTTTATAAGTGCTCTTCGTCCGTCCACTTCGCATGCCATGCAGAGGCCTAGTCTGCGCTTTAGAAGATTTCAAGCGTTTAGTCAAACCCCGGAAAAAGGTTAGGCTATTAACCCTGCAAACTACCGCCCAACTGCGATTTTCTCTGAGCACTCCAAGGTTATAGAGAGTATGGTTAATCTACATCTTGTACGGTTTCTAAAGCATGACATCGGCTGGATCTACTAGGGAACTGATAACGCTGCTGCCCGAACAATGGAGTCAATCCATTCAAGTTGTTATTCTAGATATCAGCATGATCGTCGATAGTCTTGTACTATGCACTTATATCTTAGCTCATCGCTTTTAGTGTTTGCACTGGCTTCTCTAGATTTATATCGAGCTTCCTCAGAAATCGCAAGATATGTCTTGCTGTAGGTAGACCACAAGAGTACAACATAAGGCTCGGCTCTCCATCTTTTTTATTTTCATTGGATCAGACTTTGAATCCAGTCTACTAATTAATACTTACTTTTGAACATAGATCATTTCTCTAAGGAATTGAGGACAAAAGGCGATAGATGGATGAAATACTTGGACCCAGTGGTCCTTATTATATCACAAGTGATTCACGGATCCAACGGTGTCATTTCTATGAACGGTGTGGACCAATGATGTTATGGGCATGAAAATGCAATATGATGTTCGTTGAATAAAACATATATTCGATGTGTTAAAGGAGGCATTCATGTGTCTAGGCGACCTAAGATGGAATACAACTCCCATATATGGTCGGGTGTTCCAAGATCTTGGAGATCTCCAAGTAGTAGATCCAAGATCTTGGAGCTACTTGACCGTGTTCAGAGGAGGGTGATGTTGTTGATAGGTGACGTTGAGATATCCAATTCTACTGTCTCCCTTGATCACCGTCGTAATGTGAGATGTGAGTCGCTGCTCTATCGATACTATGGTGTCTATTCTTCGGACATTTGTGTTCTCATCCCGAATGAGGACGTTCGGCAGAGCTACGCAAGGAACTCACACTCATTTGTTGTCGATTGGACAGCTGGACGCAATACACAATACAGAATGAATTCGTTCTTCGTCTGTACTATCCGTATGTGAAATTGACTTCCAGCAAGTATATCGACATACAGAGATTCAAAAAAATTATCAACAATTATCTCTTTCTTCCATTCAAGTCCTTATCTTCCTTTAGCCAACGCAATGCACTACATTTATATGAGTGTTGGTTCATTAAAAGAAAACTTTCTCATTTCTTCCACAATATGCCAAAAACTAATGTTCCGTTCTTGCGAAGCATATATTCCCATTTATATTATGTGAAGACCAAACACAAGCAGCATGTGGAAACACACTGGAGAGTTTCTAGTATTAGATGGAATTTCTCAAAATTCAATAATTTGCAAGCGTTGTTCGTTTTTAAGACGATTCATGGTTAAATTATAGACCAAATTGAAGATGTTTGACAGTGAAACAAAACACGAAACGTGCGTCAGCTGTTTAAACTAGTGTTGCCAAAAAGATAATAGCTAAAAAATCACCATTTATTTAATTACCAATCGATATATAGCTCATTTGAGGAAACTTAAGAAATCTGTGCGCAATCAAAATTTTTTAGATTCTTTTTTGTCATTTTTAAACTTTGACAATGTTTTTGGACATTATTTTGTTTGGTAACCGCATCACTTGTAAATTTACTTAAATATCACATTTAGTAAGGAGCAAAACGCTGCTTTGGTTTTAAAAATCCATTAATAATTGACAGAGCTATTGCAGTTTTTATTAATACTACATTTTTGCAAAAATACAAGTTTTGATCCTTCCAGTTCACATCTCTCTCATTTTTTTACGAAATTAGGTCCAATAAAAATACTTAAAATTCATCAAAATAGATAAAAATGGTAAAAATAGAATGGCGACCGTCTTAATAAAGAATCCCCAATTTTGGAACAGATTTTCCCCACTTTGGGAATTCGGGAATTTTTTGAAAAAAAAAATAAATTTAGTAATTTTTCATCGTTTTTATCATTTGATGTCTTCCAAGTTTTTTTAATGGACCTAACTTTGCAAAATAATAAAAGATTTGAACTGGCAGGATTAAAACTTGTATTTTTTCAACAATTATGTTTTAGCGAAAACTGCAATATCAATTACTATCAATTACTAACGGATTGCTAACACCAAAGCGTCGTTTTATTCCTTACTAAATATGTCATTCAAATGAATTTACAAGTGGTTCGGTTACCAAACAAAATAATATGCAAAAGCATTGCCAAAAATGGCAAACGAATTTTTAAAAACATTTATTTGCTGGACAAGTTTATTAAGTTTTCTTAAATAAGCTATATATCGTTCGAGAGCTGTAGCTTTGTTCTTTCTAAATCCTATGAGAAAGAGAAAATTGGTTAATAACCAACTAAGTTAAAGGATTATAAGTGTGCAAGTACACAAAACCGGTTTTTTACTTGTAGCTCAAGATTTCCGGCAAATTTCAAATACAGTCTTACACTTCTCCCCTCTAGGGTCTACTGCGGGGCTGTTTTGGGTATTTCTTTAGTAAAAAATATAATAAAAATAGGCAAATGCATGGGGACCACCTTAAGGGTTGCAGAAGGAGGGTAGGTGTGTTCTGAGAAAATATTGGGGTTGAAAAAATATTGGTCGTTTGTCATACATTTGACTCCTTGGGTCAACCAGCACAAAGGAGAAGCTGACATCATACATACCATACCATTCATCAAGTTCACCGCAGCGAAGACGGCCTTTGGCGTAGGGAATCGGGCATGTCAACCAGGACTACACATGGACATGGCTCAATCATAAATCAACCATAGAAGGAACGGAAGGCCATACCGAAGATAATCTAAAGTAAACCCATTAAGTCGCAAAGCTTGGGCATCAGACAACGTAATGGAAGCTGATGATATCTCAATCTTCACTGATGGCTCAAAAAAGAAGAAGAGCACGAAGTTAGGTCTATACTCTGAGTCCCAGCAAACTTTTCGATTAATGTACTGTCTTCCAGGCAGATATATACTCCATTAACACTGCTGCATAACAGATTTTGGAAAGAGATTTACCTGCGACTCAAAGACCATAATTGCACCATGTACTGCTTTCTTTCCTTAACCCAACTTCAGGGGCATGACATAACGCTGTGCTGGGTACCAGGGCATAGCAATATCCAAGGCAACGAACTTGCTGACAAGTGCGAGGTTGGGCTCCAGTGCTCTAATAGAAAACGCGTGCACATCCCGTTCGTGGAAATGCTCGACGAAGTAGCAGCGGCAGAAACCAGGTCGAAGTGGGAATCATTAAGGATCTGTAGGATAGCTTGATATCTTTGGCCGATCGTTAATGTGACACGCACTTAAGACCTCCTTTACCTCAAAAAAAAAACATTCAGTTCTCACATGAGTCATCACTGGACACTGCGTGGCTGATGGATTTTGATTCTGAA
The DNA here is from genome assembly GCA_947397865.1 of Polietes domitor. Lineage (NCBI taxonomy): Eukaryota > Metazoa > Arthropoda > Insecta > Diptera > Muscidae > Polietes > Polietes domitor. The sequence goes on from OX377618.1 coordinate 257,903,202, forward strand.
CTGTGCGTCGAGGTCAGCTAATCCGTGCATAATTTCAACTTTTTTTTCACTGAACCAACACTCAAGGGATGTCCCCTATAAATGCATCGCACTGTGTTGGCGGGAGGAAGATACGGTATTGGAAGGAGGAAAGAGGGAGTAGTGTTTGTTGACCTTTGTTTTAAACTTCTGAATATCATAATTAGCTGGGAAGATATCTGCCGGAAGTCGGGCGAAGAACGAATTCATCCTGTAATGTGTGGAACGGTCGGTTGTCCAATTGATAACAAATGGGTGAGAATTCCTGGAAAATCGCATATCTCTACCGAACGTTCTCACGGGCGGTATAAGATCACGAATTTCCGAAGAACAAACATCATGAAAGTATCGAGAGAACAATGACACACAACCAACATTATGACGGTGTTCAAGGGAGACAATAGAATTGGATATCCTACCGTCGCCTATCAACACCATCGCCCTCCTCTGGACACGGTCAAGTAGCTCCAGTGATGAAGCTGGAGCACCCGACCATATATGGAAGTTGAATTCCATCTTTGGTCTGATGTAAGTAGTGTAGATATTGAGAAGGTCAGAAGGAAGTGAAGTATTTCATACACCGGTTTAAGAAGCCTAGACACTTGAATGCTTCTTTCGACACTTCAAATACATGGTTTGCCCAACGAACATCGCATTGTATTTTCATGCCTAGAACATCAAGAGTATCTGATTGCTCAATATCTACACCGTTCATTAAAATCGACGACACCGTTGGATCAGCGAATCTCTTGTGAGGAGAACAAGGAGCACTGGGTCTTACGTGCATTAAAATCTACTCTATTAACTTGACCCCATTCGAAAATGGCCAGTAAATCCTGACTGAGCGACTCATCCATCAATCTTCTTTTGTCCTCAATTTCTTGACGACTTGGTCTGTGATCGAATGAGTATGAATGACAGAGGTTGCTGTCATCCGTGAATGAGTAGATTGGATTCGAAGTCCGATCCAAGAGGTCTTCGATGAAAATAAGAAAAATGGAGGGGGAAAGGGCAGAGCCCTGTGGTACACCTGCGGTTAACCTATGCTCATCGGATGAGAACCCATCTACAACAGCACGTATAGTGCGATCTCTGAGGAAGCTCGATATAAATCGAGAGAATATATTTGAGTATTCAGCGAATTGTTATCGCAACTAATTTGTCAGGCTGCAGTTCCTCAATCAGGTCCTGTTGTTCTTCAGCCGAACTACAATTTTGCTTATTGACATAGCCATTAAGCCAGAAATGGATCTTTCAGGAGTCCTGAAATTGAAGCATCGACGATTCGGAATCACTTCACGGTGAAATGTCAAACAATATTTAATAAAAAGTCCTGATACGTCTAGCTTACGGTCTGAACTGGTTACAGCAACCCTGGGAAAAGGTTTTGAGCTAGATTTCCGAAATAAAACATAGCTGCTGTTTGTTCGTTGTGTTATCTTAGACCATAAACTTTTCAAACCTCCTGCGTATGTGTGAGTGGTTCGGTCTCTTGGCTCTTCCTCATCGTAGTATACAAATGTCATTTAATTGTGTAATTAATTGCAAATGTTTTCCTCTTTGTTGTTGTGGCCGTTGTTGTTGTGTGTCCATGAGGCTGCTACCCCATGGCTGTTGTTGTTGGTGCTGCATTTTTTATTAGCATTATTAGCATTTATATTAAGTTGCTCTTAAGGCGAGAAAATTACTTTATTAACTGTTTGTAATTAATTAATAATAAAGTCGGCCGCCACCAACCCAACTAACTATTCGGTCAACGAGACAGCGCTATATAGCCAGTTGGACGACCGAACGGACGGCCAGCCGGTCCGACCATACCCCATTCATACATTCTCCACTCAGTCATTCACTGATTCCAATTTATTCATCGCCGAGTGAGTGGCTGAAGCTTAACACTTTTGCTGACGTTGTTGCTGGTGTGTGGCTGTGGCTGCAACTGCTGCTGTTGTCGTTGTTGTTTTTGTTGTTGTCCATATAAATCAGTTCTCCCACTTTTACAATGTTATTTAATTTGCACATAAGTAAGTAAGTATATCCAGTAGATATATGCACATGTATGCATGCATGCCTACTTGCTAGCCCAGCTGAGGTATGTACAGGGTGTCCTATGTTTGGGGTGATCGAAGCTTCTGTGTGGCTTGAACACAGAATCAATTGATCATCATTGTATGCAATTCAAACTTTCAAATTGCAAGTTTTATCATGCCGAAGAGCCCCTGTATTTTCTTCGCCGTTTGTCAGTTGGCATTTGCAATTGCCTATTATTCGCCACCTCGTTAGTTGTGTTTTTCTTGGTATATCGTTTTTCGTATTAAATTTTCGTTAATAGCTTTTCGCATGCAACTCTTGTTACACTCAGAGAAAATCCAGTGGGAGTTCTATTTAATGGCTTAAACTATACAATTTCTTAGCCAATTAATAATGCAATAAAATCTAACATAATATGCCATAGATGTTGGCACTACCAGAAATATCGGACTTGACATACATATAGCGGTCTCAGTTAACACAACCATTCTAGAAATCCAAAAGATGATGTAAAAGCCAATAAGAGCTGTAACGTCTTGGGAAACAAATAAGAAGATTCAATCTAGTCAGTTTCGCATTATGGTGAACAGCTCTCATTCTGTCTTCTCTTACCAAAATTTAGAAAGAAGCGAATTAAGGCCCGCTGACATGTCTCCTTAAGGAATTAGAAGAAGAATGTCTATGGGATATTTTACAAGACGTAGGGAAAGCACCATTGCGGGTGTGTTTTGAGAAGCGTGTTGGTAATGTCTACCGACATTCTCCTTACACTTGGAATATTAATGAGTGGTGGATTCCATAGAAGGCTAGTTACCAGGCATTTAGGCCACCCAACTCCTACTTTGGGATGATAAGGCAAGGCAGACAATTGGTATGCTACAGCGATTCTCACACCTGTCAAGCGGTACTAAAATCAGAATCACCAAATACAACATGATGCCAAAAAATACAAAATATCATGTAAAATTATAATTACTGGTCAAAATATGCATATGATCGCTGACCTATGGCATATTACAAACCATTAGATTGGTATCCTCAGGGTGATGGGCGGACGATCTAGACAAATCGAAGATGAACTACTGCATTGGAAATACTTCGTAGTGGACCCATGATGCTTATACATCTAGACATCATATGATTTACAGGACACTGTATAATTGAAGGTAATGAGAAAGCTGATGAACTGCAAGAAGAGGACCTGATCTCGCATCTGTCAACATGGAAAGTGTTAAACCTTTCCAGGCACGAAAATTTAGTTGGGATTTTTTTACAGAACAAATACTCAGGGGATGACCCCTATAAATGCAGCGCATTACATTGGTGGAAGTAAGAAGGGTACTGGAAGTTGGAAAGAAGGAGAAAAGTTTGTTGACTTCAATTTCTGAATGTCATAATTAGCGGAACCATAGGTCTGATGAGGCTGAATAAATTGAACTCAGCACGATGTGACACTTACGCGCATCTGTGCCACATAGGGCGATTCGGATGAGTTCAGGGTGTGCGTGGAACACTTTCTTTGTTATTTCCCCCGCCTTTTCAAGGTCGAGAGCCCGTCACTTTTCGAAATCGATATTACCTAACCTGTAGCACCTTAGAGGCACAGGATGGTCTTAATTAAGGGAGTTCATGATCGACATAGATTTTCTAAAATAGAAAAACTTTTATTTACCTTTTATTTTTACCCCTTTGCTTTTTAGTTCGAGCGCACACGAGACTGACTTGTCACTTTCAACCACTCCATTCTACGTGACTCCTCTTTTTCAACCCAATCTAACCTTATTTGAATTAAAGGAACTGATAATAAAGTGTACGCAAATACAAATCCAAATCAAACGAAAGTTATTGTGAACGTGCAAAATTTTACTAAATACACTGACGAAACGCTTTTTTGCATATATACCCAGCAAAAATTGCTTCGCTGAGGAAGTGCTTTTAATCAACTTCCAAAAAGTCAATTATATGTTAATATCCCGAAACATTTTACAAATAGCATATTCACAAGTGAATGGGAACGAATTTTTAATATGGGGTCACAGAGTCTGTTTTGTCTGTCTGTTTTGCACCCAGAAGGTCTCGGCTTTAAATCGTGGCACGGGAATTTTTTTAAAACTAAACAATGATTAGTTTTGTATAATTTTACCAATATAAACATTCTTCCTTAAAAACACAAATTTATTGCTTTATTTCATTTTCTATTAATTATTATCACAAATTATATATTTAATATTTATTTGCACTATATTCATATTAATTAACTATTTTTTTTAAGTTTCCTATTGTCTGCACTATCGAACAAAATGGTTTGCTTTAGTTATTCACCACTCACAAGAGAGTATAGTTGGAGTGCCGTAATAACAACCAGAAGGTCCGCTGTTCTACACCAGGTAGCGGTGAATTTTTTCAAACAGAAATGGACACTAGTGAAAAAGTGCTTCCTTCGCAACTACTTTAAAATAACTTTTAACTCTTTCGGAATAAAGGACATCCTTCCCATGACACCAATTTTCACTACTTCCGTGTCACTACTTCGGGTGCTCTCTTTTTGCTTGGTTAAAGATCCAATTATTCACAACTATCGGATCACAAAATGGGGATATATTTAGTTTCTTGGGATGATCTTTATTTGCTGGGTACATTAACGCTTACTTGTAAGCGGAGTCAACAAAAAAAAAAAGAAAAATTGTGTGTGCAAGCCGAAAAAATATATTTTTTGTGTGCATTGATTCATAAAATCAACAAAAAAATTATGAACATTTTTTTTAGTTTTTAATAAAAATTAAAAAATTGGGGTAAAACGGGACAAAAAGGGATAAACATCGAACCTTCGTCCTGACTAAACGGCAGTAGCTAGAAACATGAAATTCGGTGTGTTCCTTGCAATGGCCATGCAGACGAGCTACAAATAGGGATTTTTGAAATATTTATTTTTAAGAGAACAAAGAGACAAAAAGGGATAAAAATGGTACCAATTTAAGAATTGCAGCTAGAATCGAGAAAATCGGTAATTACATTTCTCTGACAATGTGGACTTGCACTATAAATTGATTTTTCGAAATTTGTACTTATAAGGGGTGAGCGGGATAAAAATGGTACTAACTAAAGTATTGTAGCTAGAATCGTGAAATTTTGTATGTTTCCTCTGGCCATGTAGAAGCGCTTTAAAATTAGATTTTTCAAAATTTGTACTTTTAAGGGTTGCGATGGACAAAAAGGGATGAACATGGTTCTAATTTAAGTATAATACAGCTAGAATCGTGAAATTTGATATGTAAGTTCTTCAGACCATGTAGAATCGGAGTAAAATTGGATCTTTCGAAATTAGAGGTGAGCGGGACAAAAAGGGATTAAAATGGTACCAAATAAAGTATTGCAGTCGTGGAATTTGGTATGTAAATTCCTCTCACCACATAGAAGCGCAATATAAATGTATTTTGTACTTTTCAGGGTTGCGCGGGACAAAAAGGGATAAAAATGGTACCACCTAAAGTATCGCAGCTAGAATCTTGAAATTTGCTATGTAAGTTCTTCTGACCATGTAGAAGCGCTGTAAAATTGGATTTTTCGAAATTTGTACTTATAAGAGGTGAGGGGGGCAAAAAGGGATCAAAATGGTACCAACTAAAGTATCGCAGCTATAGTCGTGAAATTTGGTATGTAAATTCCTCTCACCACATAGAAGCAGAATATAAATGCATTTTGTACTTTTAAGGGTTGCGCGGGACAAAAAAGGGATAAAAATAGTACCAACTAAATTATTATAGCAAGAATCGTGAAAATTGGTATGTAAATTCCTCTGACCATGTATAAGCGCATTAAAATTGGATTTTTCGAATTTTGTACTTAAAAAAGGGATAGAAATGGTATCAACTTTAGGATTACAGCTATAGTCGTGAAATTTGGTGTGTAAATTCCTCTGGCAAGGTCGAAGCACAAATCCTAATGGATTTTTTCGAAATGTATTAGGTATAAGGTGTGAGCGGGACAAAAAGGGATAAAAATAGTACCAACTAAAATATTGCTGCTATAGTCGTGAAATTTGGTGCGTAAATTCCTCTGACAACGTAGACTTGCAACATAAATTGATTTTTCGAAATTTGTACTTTTAAGGGGAGAGCGGGATCAAAAGGGATAGAAATGGTATCAACTTTAGGATTATATCTAAAATCATGAAATTTAGCATGATGAGATTCCTCTGACCATGTAGAAGCGCCATCAAAATGGATTTTTTTCGAATAAAAGGCTCTGCGGTTGTAATTTTTTGTTAAAAAATGGTTAGAAAATTAGTTCAGCTAAAACAGCGCACATCGACAAGCACATTCCTTTGACTGTATATGAGTGCAATGTTTCCAATTTACTATTTTAGAAAAGAAAATCAAATAAATACTATTCTAAAACACAGACTGATAAAACTGATAACAAATACTTGGCTTTTTCGCGTGCGAAGCAGCGGGTACTGCTACTTAAATATAATTATGATGGCCAAACACGTTGCGATTTTCACTTTCTCATAGCCTCCAAAAATTTGGGAATTTTTGTATTGTATTTTGTATAAATAGCGCGAACAATCCCATTACAAATTATTCTTTTTGTTTGCAATAGCTGACATCTTAAGGAAGAAAATGAATATGAATCTATGTATAAATGTAGAAGCTATGACCCTTATGTAGGAATGAGTGAATTTTATTAAATCGTGTGGCATGCGTGAAGACTACATAAATTATAATCGGATAAAAGAAAAAGTACTTATTATTTCAAATTTCGGATTTTATTGGAAAGGTTAAACTTTGTCATTTAATAATGGAACACAATATCATTCATTTGTGCAGTAGATTTTCGATTGCTCCGACTCGAATCTCTTCAATGGCAACTTCGATTTCATGTTTCAACACTTCAATTGTCTCTGGATGCTTTGCGTAACATTTACCCTTAATAGCTCCCCACAGAAAATAATCCAAAGGTCTCAAATCACAGCTCCGAGGCGGCCAATAGACAGCACAATTTTGGCTGATTATTCGATTTTCTAAAACAGGGCGTAAAATATCGGTGGTTGCGTTGGCTTATCTTGTTGAAACGAAGAAAAACAAAAATTCATTGAGTATGGCACGGTAATGCTCACCATTGACGGTAATGGTGGTTCCTTGCTCATTTTCGAAGAAAAATGCCCCAATGATGTCGCCAGCCCAAAATCCACACCAAACAGTGACTCTTTGTGGATGCATTGGCTTCTCAATAGTCACGTGTGGGTTCTCTGAACCCACATGCGGCAATTTTGCTTATTGACATAGCTACCGAGATGAAAATGAGCTTCATCTGAAAACACGATTTTTCGTGTTTCCTGCCACACAATCTTCAGCCCATTGGGCGATCCGAAAAGGCATCGGACGCGTCCCATTTTGCAAATGTCAAACATAAACTTGAAAATAAAAATGAGTCTGTCTACCTATCAAAGTAATCGGTAGTTCAAATTTTAAATGGCCCACCCTGTACATGATTCTTCGACAAAATTATTGTTGCATAGTATTATCAACCTGCCCTACTGTAGTATTATTGTAATGTACTTATATTATAGTCATATCCTATTTGTAGGAGAACTCACGATTAAAAGTACTTCATGCGAAAGGAAGTAATTAAATTCAAATTCATCTTCAAAAAAAAATGGTTTTCAGTCGCCTAATGTATTTGTCAGACATTCGTTATTCCAACTAAATCAAAATACAACAAAATACTCAACCATGCAAACCAGCCAACTGGCGTCCCATAAATTTCCAAGATGCCAACGATCTGCAATAATCTCCCCCAAAAAAACCGTTAACGCCCCGGACCTTTTTGAGAACATAATCATATCATCATAATAATAATAATCCTAATGAAGGATCATAAAAATGCTATCAGTTATGAAATCTCGATTATCTGCAATTCGTAATCAGCAGCAGCAGCGGTGGTTTGCGTCAGTTTGGCAACAGAAAAAGGTGTAATTCTTGAAATTTTGTCTGTGACAAATCTTGTGTGTTGTTGGCCAACAATCAATTTTCAAGTGAAAAACCAGAGAAAATTTAATGGTGATTATTACAAACACATAACGGTTTGTTGGACATGCAACAGATTTACGAGACTCAGGGCTGGCCCTTGTTGGCCCATTCAATTGTGGGGTGGATGGGCATCTTTGTTTAAGGCTAAATATAGGGCAAGCAACAACAAAAAAGGACACTGTAAACACAGGTAGGAGTCGAAACCGAGGCACAGACTAACCTGTGTCGTCGTCGTAGTAACAGCGTCTAGCAGAGAGCCTACATATTATCAGTGTGGCTAAAACAACATGATGTCTGTTGACAACTGTGTTTACTTTCTAACAATTGTTGTCATTGTTGTTGTTGGTCTTTGTAGGCAGTGAGCGAGACTGTGGTCTCTTGGGCCGGGGCCAAGTACACGTCTCTGTGCCACAGCAAGGGACGCAGCCAACACTTGTGTGTGATGACCACATTCTCGGAAGTTTTTATATTTCTACGACTTATTGCGAACGCAAACCCATGTCATGACACATTGTCCTTTTTCCCTGTGTGGCTTTCTATCTATCGTTCTAGCTGCCTCGTAGTGTTTCGCTGTTTGTCCATTTCTTTATCTAAATGAGGGCTAAACAACGTCAACAGTGATAGTGTCGAAGTGTCGCAATACGATGGGAGAGGGTGGTCTGGGAAGTGTGGTTGAACTCGGAATCGAATTGATGGTAATGTTCATATTCTCGAAGAAGTAAGGACCAAAGGTTCTATTGGTTCATAAATGGATGCAACGGTGCTCGGGAATCTCTTGTGACCACTCTTCAATCCAAATGCGACAATATTGTCCATCGAACCACAGAAGTTTCATAACGAAATATAATTAATCAGAAGCTTTTTTATTTCAAGTTGATTTTGTGCCCATTTTTTTGAGTTCTGTAAAAAGTTGAAATTCGAAAAAGACCCAAGGATTATTTTGAGATATTATCATTGCAAATCGGACTAAGTGGCTACTTCTCGCATTTTTCGATTTTCAGAAAAAGTAAAGTTTTTTGTTTTTATGTTTTTTTTTACGAAATACTTTTGAGGTCTGTAAAAAATTGAAATTAGTCAATGACCGAAGGATTATTTTGAGGTACTAACTTTGTAAATCGGGCAAACGGATATATTTTAGAAATTAGCCCAAATTTGACTACTTTTCGTATTTTTCGTTTTTAAAGAAAATTTTTATTTTTTGTTTTTAAGTTTAAAAAAAAAAAAAAAAAAAATTTGGAGTTCTGTGAAAAACTGAAATTAGACAAGGAAACAAGCATCAGTTTGAGATACTAAAATTAAAAATCGGGCAATCGGATATATTTTAGAAATTAGCCCAAAACTTACAACTTTTCATATTTTTCGTTTTTAAAGAATAGTAAAATTTTTTATTTTTTTAACAAAACATTTAAACTATTTTGGGTTCTGTAAAAAATTGAAATTAGACAAGGACCCAAGGATTATTTTGGAATATTTACTTTGAAAATCGGGCAATCGGATATATTTTAGAAATTAGCCCAAAACTTACAACTTTTCATATTTTTCGTTTTTTAAAGAAAAGTAAAATCGTTTTTTTTTTGTTTTTATGTTTTTTAAACAAAACATTTAAAATGTTTTAAGTTCTGTAAAAAATTGAAATTATACAAGGAACCAAGGATCATTTTGAGATACTAAAATTAAAAATCGGGCAATCGGATATTTTTTAGAAATTAGCCCAAAACTTACAACTTTTCATATTTTTCGTTTTTAAAGAAAAGTAAATTTTTTATTTTTTGTTTGTAGGATTTTTTTAACAAAACATTTAAACATTTTTGAGTTTTGCAAAAATTGAAATTAGACCACGACCCAAGGATTATTTTGAGATGTTAACATTGAAAATCGGACACTGGGATATATTTTAGAAATCACACCAAAGTTGACTACTTTTCGTATTTTTCGTCTTTAAAGTTAAAATAAAAGTTTTTATTTTTTGTTTGTAAAAATTGTAAATTTATTGAGTTTTGTAAAAAACTGAAATTAGACAAGGACCCAAGGATTATTTTAACATACTAAAATTGTAAATCGGGCAATCGGATATATTTTTTAAATTAGCACAAAGTTGACTACTTTTCGTTTTTAAGGAAAATTAAAAATTTTATTTTTATGTTTTTTTAACAACACATTTAAAAACTTTTGAGTTCTGTAAATAATTGAAATTAGACAAGGACCCAAGGATTATTTTAGAATATCTACTTTGAAAATCGGGCAATTGTATATATTTTAGAAATTAGCCCACAGTGGACTACTTTTCGTTTTTAAAAAAGTAAAATTTTTATTTTTTATGTTTTTTTTTTTAACAAAACAATTATATATTTTTTAAAAAATTGAAATTAGACAAGGATCAAACGATTATTTTGAGATGTTAACATTGAAAATCGGACACTGGGATATATTTTAGAAATTAGCCCAAAATTGACAACTTTTCGTATTTTTCGTTTTTTTAAGTTAAAACTAAAATTTTATTTTTTTGTTTTTATGATTTTTTTGAACAAAACATTTAAACATTTTAGAGTTCTGTAAAAAACTGAAATTAGACATGGACCCAAGGATTATTTTAACATATTAACATTGAAAATCGAGCAATCGGATATATTCTAGAAATTAGCCCAAAGTTGACTACTTTTCGTATTTTTCGTTTTTAAAGAAAATAATTGTTATTTTGTTTTTATGTTTTTTTTTTTTAACAAAACATTTAAACATTTTCGAGTTCCGCAAAAAACTGAAATTAGACAAGGGTACAAGGATTATATTGAGGTATTAACTCTAAAAATCGGCCAATCGGATATATTTTAGAAATTAGCCCAAATTTGACTACTTTTTTTTCGATTTCAAAAATGTATTTTTTTGCGTTTTAATGTTTTTTTTTTGTAATACAGATTTTCTCCTTTACAGATTTTCTCCCTTTTCAGATTTAGAAAATTGAAAAAACGTAATTTCTCTTCTCGACTTTGTTGAACAGTTTCTCTCTCACCCTTTCTAAATATATATTTTATTCATCAAAGGCTTTCAATGAAAAAAGTCATAAAATTTTCACAAAGGGTATTTTTTAAATATTTATTACAAAGAAACTTTATTTGGCACAAACGCAGTTTAGGCGCCATAATAGAGCTAAGAAACCACAATTTCAAAAAAATCAATTCAAAATGTGAGAGTAACAGTTCGACATAGTCGAGACAAGAAAATTCAATTTTCAAAAAAGGTGAAAATTTTTAATACGAAAAATTATGTTTTTTTACGCATTAGGAAAAAATACGTAAAATAATGTTAAAAAATAAAATATTTATTTTTCTTTAAAGTTTAAAAATACAAAATAAAAACATCAAAAATATTTTTCTTTAAAATCAAAAAATATGAAAAGTAGTCAACTTTATTTCAAAAATATATCCGATTGTTGAAATTTCAATGCTAAAATCTCAAAATAATCCTTGTCTAATTTTATTTTTTGGAGAACTCAAAAATATTTACTAGAGCAAAAGTTATTGAATTTTGGCCGATGGATTTTGATTCTGATGGTCATTCGGCTTTAGTTCCTCTTTTTTGCAATTTCCTTTCATTTATAGACCACCCTCGTTGTCACATTTGAGCACACTTAGGCAGGGGTGTGAGCGTGAGGAACAAGGGTCAGGTCATGATTAACAACAGTTGCATAACGGTCCGCAATGTTGTTTTATTTCATTTCAACATAAGGAGGAGTCCTCCTGATCTATCTGCGATAAACGGACACGAAGGAGGACGACAACAAAACTAAACGCAGACGCAGGGACAACTCGTCGCAGGGACATAGGAGGGACTGTAAGGCGCTGGCAATGTTTTAATTTGATTTTAAACTACTGATAAACTAATATCCGTGGAAAATGTCAAAATAATATTAACAACACCACGGCGCACACTCACGTACATACGCTGGTGGTTTACATTGAAGTGCGACGACAGACTCGGTGAACGGTGGACAGTGGTGGTGTCTCGGTGCACCATTTGTCAGCGTACAACGTACACGCAGCATACCTTACATAGGCCTAAGCAAACAAACCAACCAACGATCGATCGATGATGGAGCGATTAAGCATTTCTTCCTAATTGAAATGCACTTGTTGTTGTTGAATCGTATCGAATTCAATGAATTCGAATTCCAATTCTCGTCTTCGTCGTCGCTGTTGTTGTTGCTGTTGCTGCACATTTGTCAAGTGTCAAAATTTCATTTCGTCCGCTGTGCGTTTTGGTTGATTGCAACGACATTCGTTCGTTCATTCAATCGATGATTGCTCGCTGTGGCCAAATGACACTCCTCACCTCGCCGTCGTCGTCGTCGTTGCCGTTCCTACACACCCCCATCATCCAAGGTATGTTGTGGATATGTTCAGTACTTACACCTCAGTAATGTGGAGATGATTATCGTTTGGTGGCAGTGTAAGAATGGACATGTGTGCTGATGGATTCTTTCCCGTTTGTCATGGGACACAGTGGGGGAAAATTAATTTTGGGAACCGAATAACATTTGCATACTTATGAAGTTATAAACAGAAAATTGCTACGAGAGAATTGGAAGCTTGACTCAACAGGCCACAGCTATAACAGCGATTATACTTAATTGCCTCTTGCTTTGGATCAACAGGGCGAACAGAACATATGTCCTTCCAGACCACAACCATTTCGCTTGTCCTTCGGTCAATTTGAAATGATTGGTTAAGGGCAAATCCTAATAAAAAGTGCTTTATACACAGGTGTGTTCTATCTTGACGATGTGGTCGGAGATGGCAGGGACTAGACTAGATGATACGATTTCTGCAGCATTTATCAAGTCAAATTTTTGTCAATTGGAGTAGTTGTAAAAATGTTACAACCCGAATACAACCATCAATATTTATTAGGAGTATTAGCCAACCAACAGATCCATCGTTTTGGCGATCCAAATTCTTGAATATTACTACTATTACTTTACTTACTTTTAGCTCTTAAGCAAGTCTGTAAGCATATGTTTCCATAGACTATTGAAATAAATAAGCAATAAATAAGTTTGTACGAAAATGGAAGTTCTACTGGAATTTGTTTAGAGAGGTACTCATCGATATGACATCTTAAGCTAAAGCAAAAGGGACTGTCGTTGACGAACAACAGATGGGGAGACCTGGACACCTCCAGTGTAACGATGAAAGCCTGTCTCAAATATGATATGGATAGATTGGCTACTTTCTTTCACCTGAAAGATTTCATTAATGGTGCACTGTCTACAGGCATATATGTCCAAAGACCGCGCAGAAGCTCTGAGGACGAGGTTAAGGGTCTGTCGGGCAATGATTATGATATTAGTGACATTGGGTTCAGCTTTCTTTAAAGGTTTGAACATCGCACAGTGAAATTAGAAGGACCCAAAAACTCTTGTTAGATATTAACATTGAAAATGGGGCCATCGGATATATTTTATAAATTAGCCCAAAGTTGACTACTTTTTGTATTTTTCGATTTTAAAGAAAAGTAAAATTTGTATTTTTCTTTTTTCATCTATTCTCGACACAACTTTACGTATTTGTTCATAATGCGCTGCAAAAAGTTAATTTTACAGAATAAATACAAAAAATTAAAAAAACACTATTTCTTTTTTCGAGTTTCTCTCACATTTGAAGAGATTTTGCACTAGAATTAGTTTTATTAGAAATTGTAGTTTCTTAGATTTTGAGTCCCTGTATAATTTTTTATGGCATTTTTTAGTTTTTTACTAATACTCAAATTCCTTAAATATTTGTACTCTCATTTTGGAAGTATCAGCACGATAATTATTAGTTATATGTTAAATTATATATTAATTAAAGGTACTTGTGATGGCTACAAATACTGTGAATTACACTTTCAAAAAGAGACAGTGGTTTAGGAACAGTCTTCAAAAATTTGGGAAAAAAATAGTTTTTTTTCGAACAAAGAAATCTATATTTACATAAAAAATAGAAAGAAAATATAGAAAAAAACAGCATTTTGTTAAATTAAAAAGGTATAAAAGTATTTTGTTAATTAAAAGCTAACATTATAAGGCAAAAAAAAACAACAATGTTGTTTATGAAAAATATCCAAGATTCTTTTTTAAAATCATATTTTTTAATTTTTGTTTAACTAGCACGAAAAATCGCTATACAATTGGATAACAGAATATTTTATATTTATTTTTAAATGTAGCAGTTATGGTCCTTCTTGTAGAACTACATATCGTCTTCACGTATGACTAATTGACACACGATTTTTAAAAATTCCCTCATTTCCACACAACTTTTATATTTATTCCTATATTTTATACAAAAATTTCTTGTTTTCTTCGTTAAAGCAATATATTCTCTTATGTAAATTGAAATGGGACTTTTTGCGCTATTTAAAGAAAAATTAAAATAACCATGATTTTTTAAAAAATTATGTTGCGTCTACAAAGAGTATCTACATTTATCCATAGATTTTTTTGCATTTAAACATTGAGTTTGAATGTCAGTTATTAAAAAATTAAACAAAGTATGTTTTCCTATGTTTTTCTAGGTTTTATTTCGAGCCGCAAAAATAGATTTTTTCGAAAAAAAAAATATATACAATCGAACTTCCATAAGTCGAATTTTCTTTAAGTCGAAGCACATGTAGTGACAGTAGCACTAAGGAGACAAATTCGCTTAAATTCTTCTTCTATAACTCGAACTTCCATAACTTGAATTTCTCTATAACTCGAAGAAAAACAATGACACCAACTTTCATAAGTCAAACTTTTCGGGGAAATACAGAATTTGAAAATAAGTTGATTGTACGTTGGTTGTTTTACCGACCAAAATAACTCTCAGAAGTAGAAAGTAATGGGACGTAAGTAATGACGCTTTACGTTTGAGTGTCATTTAGGTTGATCGTTTATGAGTTTAAAATTGATTTTGTTATTATAGCTCGGGTAAGTCCCGAAGTTTAACTCTATCGATTTATGTTTCACTTGTTTTTGGTGTGTTGGCATCGATGCGTGTTTTGGAAAGTTTGTCAATTCAAGAAAAATTTAAATTAATAAATGAGGTGGAAAATGGATCAAAGAAAAAAGACGTGGCTGAGAAATATGGTATTTCGGCCAGTACGGTTTCCACAATTTTAAAAAATAAGCAGGCTACTATTAGCACTATTGAATCTGGTTCTTCTTCTGAAGGAGGTAAAAGAATGAAAACACCAACGTACGAGAAAGTTAAGAAAGCGGTACTCGCCAATATCTGGAAGAATATTAAAGGGTAAGGCCATGGAGTTCGCAAAGAGATTTGAAGAAGATGATTTCAAGGCAAGCACTGGTAGGCTTGATAAATGGAAGCAAAGGTACTATGTCACCCGCATACTGTTGTACAAATTAAAAGTTTCTTAGAATGTGTTATTCATATATATAGGCATGGTGTAAGTCACAAAAAGCCTTGTGGTGAAAGTAATGACGTTTGTGAAGAGGACAGCAAAAAATGGAAAAACTAATGTTCTACCTGTTCTATTAGAAACATACCGTGAAAGCGATATTTTTAACGCGGATGAAACAGTACTGTGTTTTAAATGTCCACCAGACAAAACGTTAACTTTTAAAAATGAAAAATGTCTCGGAGGAAAACATGACAAAGAGCGTGTTACATTAAAGTTGGCAACGAATATGAATGTCCCTGAAAAAACTTAAAATTCTTTTGATTGGAAGAAGTAATAAACCTCGTTGCTTTCGTGGCGTTAAGTGGTTACCAGTCGAATATAAAAGTAACAAAGGATGACAGGACAGTTATTTGAAGAATGTATGCTGAAATTAGATCAGCAATTTTTGAAAGCAGGGCGAAAAATTGTATTCTTTGTTGATAATTGTCCGGCACATCCAAAAGACTTACAGAGTAAACTGAAATCCATTGAATTGAAATTTTTTCCCCCAAATATGACATCAAAATTACAACCACTTGATCCGGGAATAATTAACTGTTTGAAGAGCCATTATAGAAACAGAATCTTGAAGGATGCTTTAAAGCGTGTAGATGAAAAAAGTAAACGCGACATTACACTATTGGATGCCATTAGTCATATAACCAAGGCATGGGACATCGACGTCACTAGTCAAACGATCGCAAATTGCTTCAAGAAAGCTGGATTTCGTCAGCATTTAGTATGGAAAGAAGAAGATGACAAACCTTTGATATTTTTAAGAGATGTTACTGGCGATTTGATGTCCTTGGAATCTGCCTATGAAACCTGGATGCGTTTGAATAATCTAACATCCAATAGTACTCTTCAGGATTTCATTGAGGTTGATAATGAACTTATTGTATCAGACTTTCCTACGGATGACGATATTGATGAACATTGTGCCTCCGAATCAGCTACTTACGCAGAAGGCACAATAAGTGATGAGGAGGACTCGGTAGAATAGATTATTATTCAACCATCTAACAAAGTTTTAGAAGAATCCATAAAATATATAAGCTTGTTTCTGCACACGAATGAAAGCACAACTGATGAGCATTACAAAGCCCTAAAAAAAATTGGAGTTACTTCTTGTTCACAACAAAAAAGAAAAAATCCAACCAAAAATTAAACAGTATTTCAAGTAATTAGAAATGTATAGAATAAACATGAATAAATTCGAATAATTGTACTTATTGCAAGTAATTAGAACTGTATAAAATAAAAATGGATAAATTCGAATAAATGTACTTGTTTGTTAATGTGCAAAAAAGATATAAGTAATTCCATAAGTCGAAGTCCCCGTAAGTCGAAGTTTTTTCGGGATAATGGTGGCTCGAGTTATGGAAGTTCGACTGCATTTACCCAAATTTTTGATGGATGTGAAAGCATGTCTATGTGGAAGTGTAATTTGCAACATTTATAGACATTATAATTATATTCAATAGAACAAAAAGTTATCAAAACGATGAAAATCTGTTGGTTTTATCTGTTTTGATGAATTTTAGGTTTTTTTTTGGACTTCTATTCGAAAATTAATGAGAGATGAAAATTGTTTTAAACAATGTGTTTGCTGGACACCAATTTTTTAAATAAGCTATATATCTATAGAAAGCTTCAGCATTCTTCTTTTTTAACTCGACGAGAAAGTCGGTTGATAACCATCTAACTTACATACTTATATAGGTTCATTTGAACTACAGATCACTTTGACTTCGAAAGGTAGAATAACATTAATTTTTATTTTCAGGTTTATGTTCGACATTTGCAAAATGGGACATTCGAACAAAATTGGGAAAAATTAAAGACTTGTTCCAAAGTAGTGAGTCTTTAACGCAAAAAGTAAGAAATGTACATGGACAATTTTAGTTTAAATTTAATTTTAGCCAATGCATCCACAACGAGTTAGTGTTTGGTGTGGATTTAGGGCTGTACTGAAAACTTGGTTTCGATCGGATGAGGTACTGCAGAGCCAGTTGTGGTAGTCATATCAATGATATTGTATTCCAATATTAAATGACAAAGTCCAACCTTTCCAATAAAACCACAAATTTAAAAAATAATCAGAACTTTTTCTTTTATAGTCGATTCTAATTTAAAATGTTACATGACCACCCTATATTAGTCGCCGAAAAATAAAGTAAAAGTAAAGTTCGCCCACTGTGTGACACTATGGTGTGGTGTGGTCTGGCCTGGCCTGGTCAGGTTCAAACACTTCATAAGAACAACCATATCGTTGTTGTTGTTGTTTATGTTGTAGCCGTTTGTTACTTTGTTGATTAAATGAACACATTATTATTGTGTAATAAATTGTATTTCCAATGAAATTGGTTGGTTGGTTGGCTGGTTGGTTTGTGGGCTCAAGCGAGTGAGAAACTCATTTGAATAATTTTGATTTAATTGACAAATGACATGTGTGTGTGGCGTGGCGTGGCTATGCCATGGAGTGTGTGGTTGTTGTTGATATTTATTCCTCTTCTTCGCCTGCCTCGAGCTGATTCCGCTCGATTTTCCATGTAAATTTTCCTCGTCACCAGCCAACATGACATTGGGTGTGCGTGGAATTCAGAATTGGGAATATTTTTGAAAATTTGAATGTCCAAAGAACCAAAAAAAATGTTACACCATCAGACATACATAACAAACGATGATTAATATGCAAGAGCCGGTGATTCTCATCAACAAATGATACGACTTAATTAATGACTGGTATGACGAGCGTTTTGTCTTTTGGCTGTTTGGCTTTTTTTTTGGTGTTTTCGGTGGTAGTGAAAAATCGAGGGCGTTGAAATTCTGCCAGTCACCCATTTTTTCTGGTTTCGCTGTGAAATGTTGCCTGTTTTGTGTTCCATTCGTTCATTCTATTGGTTGTTGTTCCCAACAACCTAACAATTTTCTAATTACTTAATTTTACGGTTGTTAACTTCGAAGCCAACAACCACACTCCGGCACTCGGATGTGAATTCCAAATCTAAATTCCAAGTTGTCAGCAGCTGTTTTCCCGCCATGTCTCGCTCCCTCCCTCCCTCTGTCCCGCTGGCTGTCACACAACGACACTTGTGTGAGATGTGATGTGGTGTGGCCAACTGAACAACTTCCGTTCTAGGCCGAAAGTGATGCATATCTCTGCCCTTCGACGATGACGACGTCTTTAAGTCAAGCACTTATTTACAATTCCCAAATAAGCCGAAATTCAATTCATTAAAATAAACATCAAAACACAATTTACAAATTGTTCAAATAATCGAAAATAATTTGATTTCTAAGCCAGCCAACCACTTTAACCCCAAAAACAAACAAGTCAAGTGCCATTAAACGTCCAAGTCAAGTCAAGTCGCTGTCCGTCCGTCCTCCCTTCATACCGTTACAATCGTCCATTTGCTCTCACTCTGTGTGTGTGTGTTTGTATTTTCGTTAAACGGCCGGTACTTGAGCTAATTTTCGAAATGTCGATTATCTTGTGTTTGTAATCTAATGTTCTTTTAACAAGCCCTCGAAAACATAATATAACATAGAGCGTCCGTCTGTCCGCCCGTTTTCTAGCCCAAGTTAAGATGTAAATAATCATAATAATAACACAGAACAGAACACACAATAGCGCGCTGAGTTGCCAAGTCATGGTTGTTGTTTTTATTTTATTTGGTATTTAAAAGTGGTCCCTTTTTAATTGGTTAACTACAATTTTTAAAGCCATATAATTATAGAGCTACAGCAACTACAACAAAAAAAGAGCCAAAACATGTAGCAGACACACACAGACAAACAGACAGACAGAAAACAAGACAACGCAACACAAACAAGGTTATAATAATTGATCTTTAAGCTGGTATCCCACGAGGAGGGCCAGCTAATTCGGAGCATGGCTCTTGGGGAGTGTTTACATGGAGTAAACCGGGGTATGAGGCAATAAATATGTACAACGCCACATCAGTTGGCTATTAGAGAGCTATAATAAAGAGTTGCAAGACATTCGATTGAGGCTGTATGGATTAGGTAGTTTGCTCACCAAGGAGATTGGTTTGTAGTGTATGTGCCAAAACGGCACATAGTGGACCCATTTAAAAGAAGTCTTCCAAGACTGCATAATTTGTTAAAATTAAAATAGTTCAATTTTTTGTTGGATCACAAAAGAAAGAATGTGGATAGTCCAGCAAAACTTTGGTATGTGCATTAGGCTGGGTCGTAAATTCCCGTCACACCACGAAAATAAAGTTTGCATTGTTTAATGATGACTTACAAACTATTTCGTTCCTATCAAGCCTGCTTGATGCTAAACGCTCCTGCAACACAGTGCAACACGAAAAAAAATAACCATATACGGACACCGCTACATGATAAAAGACCAAAAAAAAAAAGACCCGTGTTTTTTTGTTTCCCCCAAAGTCATGCACTTTTTTTTTTTATGGGCCCCCAGAGATTTGAGGCCTCGGTGTAATTTTTGGAAAAAAGTGATCATATTCTCAGGCTCATATCTTGCAAACCGTTCGGAATTTTGATTTACTCTCTGAGGCAAAGTTCTAGCTCTTGTCATAAAGAACAAAAATTGTGAACATATAAAATCAAAAAAACTTCATCTTCAAGGTCAAAATCGCAAAAAACTTAAAAAAATTCGATTTTTTTAACCTTTTTTCCCCTGTTCAGGTCCATAGGTAGCAAACCGCTGAAAATTCAGGGAAACAATCAACTACAAAAATGTACCTAAGATCTCAATAAACAACTTTCTAGAACATATGAACTTCCTAGGAATTATTCTTAACACCGTTTAGGTAGCGCTTAGGTAGCGCTTAGGTAGCCGCAAAATTGAAAAATTTCCCAAAAATTTCACTGTGCAACATTTTTGAAGTCATTTCAAAATAACCATATACGGACACCGCTACATGATAAAAGACCAAAAAAAAAAAGACCCGTGTTTTTTTGTTTCCCCCAAAGTCATGCACTTTTTTTTTATGGGCCCCCAGAGATTTGAGGCCTCGGTGTAATTTTTGGAAAAAAGTGATCATATTCTCAGGCTCATATCTTGCAAACCGTTCGGAATTTTGATTTACTCTCTGAGGCAAAGTTCTAGCTCTTGTCATAAAGAACAAAAATTGTAGTTTATTTTATTTTTTATATGTTCACAATTTTTGTTCTTTGTGACAAGAGCTAGAACTTTGCCTCAGAGAGTAAATCAAAATTCCGAACGGTTTGCAAGATATGAGCCTGAGAATATGATCACTTTTTTCCAAAAATTACACCGAGGCCTCAAATCTCTGGGGGCCCATAAAAAAAAAAGTGCATGACTTTGGGGGAAAAAAAAAACACGGGTCTTTTTTTTTTGGTCTTTTATCATGTTGCGGTGTCCGTATATGGTTATTTTGAAATGACTTCAAAAATGTTGCACAGTGAAATTTTTGGGAAATTTTTCAATTTTGCGGCTACCTAAGCGCTACCTAAGCGCTACCTAAACGGTGTTAAGAATAATTCCTAGGAAGTTCATATGTTCTAGAAAGTTGTTTATTGAGATCTTAGGTACATTTTTGTAGTTGATTGTTTCCCTGAATTTTCAGCGGTTTGCTACCTATGGACCTGAACAGGGGAAAAAAGGTTAAAAAAATTTTTTTAAGTTTTTTGCGATTTTGACCTTGAAGATGAAGTTTTTTTGATTTTATATGTTCACAATTTTTGTTCTTTATGACAAGAGCTAGAACTTTGCCTCAGAGAGTAAATCAAAATTCCGAACGGTTTGCAAGATATGAGCCTGAGAATATGATCACTTTTTTCCAAAAATTACACCGAGGCCTCAAATCTCTGGGGGCCCATAAAAAAAAAAGTGCATGACTTTGGGGGAAACAAAAAAACACGGGTCTTTTTTTTTTTTGTCTTTTATCATGTAGCGGTGTCCGTATATGGTTATTTTGAAATGACTTCAAAAATGTTGCACAGTGCAATCAACCATAAAAATTATGTTTTCCCATGTAATTTTTCTTATAGTGCATTTTTGAGCAGCACTTTTTCTGAATTAATAGACCCTTGGAAGTAATTTAAATATAAATTTCGATTCTCGTCTTAGAGTAACTTGTTGGTCGAAAAACACGTAAAAAATACTATAAAGGTCCAATAACTTTATAGTATTTTTTCGTGTGTTTTGAAACCTTTTCGTATTTGGTGTTAGTACTTTCTAAAAAAATATATAGCTGTAGTCAATACATATCGCCTAAATGATTTTGTAAAAATAGTTTTAAAATTTTGACTCTGAAAAACCAAATACTGTTTTAAATTATTGAAGTCAGTGACGTCATTTTTGTCCGATATTCAACATTTAGGCATCATTCGAAACGTGTTGCTTCGTTCTATCTATTTTTCATAACACCTTTTACAAAATGTTTCCAAGAAATATGAGATTTTATGTGTCAATTAAAAAAACACAAAAAATCAATCTAAACGTCCTAATTCCAAAAAGGGGTTATTCTAATCTAATCTAAATCTGAACCGATTTGCCTCAAATTAAATAGCGCTCGTCCTTGATCCATTTTTGGTTAAGAACGGACTATAATTGCGACCTGTAATTTGATTACAATAATAGATTTACAGGCGGACAGACAGATAGACGGACATTGCTAAACATTGCAAAAAGATATTCTAAGCCGATCTGTATAATATACGTTGGATCTAACTCGTTTCCTTTTGGGTATTACACACAAATGCACAAAGATATAATACTCTCGTGGAGTGTATAATTATACGGGGGAAAAAATTAAGTTTAGAGCTGTATTCAGTAGCGATTCGCTTACAGACGGCTTGTGACGAAAAATTTTGCGGATCATCATTAAACAGTCCAATCTTCATTTTTTGGCGGTGGCCGCAACAATTTATTTCCGCGACCCAACCTAATGTACGTGTCACACAATGTCACGGCTTCGGCCAAAATCGAAAAATTGTTTTTAAGAATTTTACAAAATATCTAGTGGAATTCAGTGGACGAGAAAACTTCGAAAGAGCTTTGAAAATTAGCTATTTTTGTGGGAATTGTATTGTATTTCAAAATTAATAATTTTACAACAAGATACTCAATATCCAAATGACTCATTTATAATGAAGTACTGAATATATACAGTAGTTTCTGGAGCTCAACAAGAGCATATTGGAGAACTGTATACTCAGTTTTCCATTTGGTGATCTTTTCTCCTTTAATTAATTTCCAAAGGATGTTGATATTTGAATAATTTATGTTTGTATTTTTGCGAGCCATACATAGGTGATATGGGTATCAAATGAAAAGGAAGAATATCTGCTAAAAATACTTCAAATTTCATGCTTCTATCTGTATATGTTTAGCATTAACGCCCATTTCAAATTTCCCCTTTAAAAATAAAAATAAATAAATTTTAACTTGTTGAAGAGGGGAAAAAAATAAATTAAAAGTATTTTTAACAAATATTATTCTTTTTCTTTTTTTTGGAAAATTAACGAAAATAAACTATTAAAACTTCTATATCCTTGGGATATAAAAGTCCTATAGAAAGGAGGAAGTATCATCAAATGGAAAACTGAGTACAAAGCTTTTTTACATACGATCTATAATTTAATGTGTATATAGTCTTGTTCAGTTCCAATAAAAAAATTAAAATTGGCGCACAGTGTTATAAAAACCTTCTTAACATAGTTCGTGCAACTCATTTTTGCCAAGAAAAAGTTATTATACCCTCCACCTCCAGGATGGGGGTATACTAACTTTGTCATTCCGTTTGTAACACCTTCAAATATCGACCTGAGACCCTATAAAGTATATATATTCTTGATCGTCATAAAATTCTAAGACGATCTAGCCATGTCCGTCCGTCTGTCCGTCTGTTGAAAGCACGCTAGCATCTAAACGAAAGGAGCTAGAAAGTTCAAAATAAATGGGGCGAAATCGGCGCAAAGGGAAAACATTTCCCTCACAAGGACTAAAAATAATCCCTAATATTTTAGCGTATTTAAGCATGTTTATTGAATATGTCTGTTTATATTTGCTTGATATTAGGTATGCGCATTCCCCTTATAGCAAAAACGTGCACCATAAAGTGATTATTATTTGTAGGGGGTGAAATGGGGCAAAAAAGGGATAAAAATGGTACATATTAAACGACAACTAGAAACACGAAATTCGGTGTGTACATTCCTCTAATTGAGTAGATACAAAATATAAAAGTATTTTTTCCAAATTAGTACTTTTAAGGGCTAAAATGGGAATAGAGGGATAAAAATGGTACCAACCAAACGGCTGTACCTAGAATAATGAAATTCGGTGTATACATTCCTTTGATTGCGTAGACAAGTAAAATACACAGATTTTTCAAAATTCGTACTTTTTGGGTTTAAAATGAAAAAAGGGGATAAAAATAGTACCAATCAAATGTCCGCAGCTAGAGTCATGAAATTCGGAGTATACATTCCTTTGACTGTGTAGACACGGAAAATAAACTGATTTTTCGAAATTCGTACTTTTTGGGGTTAAAATGAAAAAAGGGGATAAAAATAGTACCAATCAAATGACCGCAGCTAAAGTCATGAAATTCGGAGTATACATTCCTCTGAGTGCGTAGACACGGAAAATAGACGAATTTTTCGAAATTAGTACTTTCAAGGGATACAATGGTACAGAGGGATAAAAATAGTACCAACTAAACGACCACAGCTAGAATGATACAATTTTAATTGGGTAGAAACGTCAAGGGGGTAAAAATGGGCGCAGCTGGAATCATGGAATTCGGTATATACATTCCTCTGACTACATAGACACGCAAAATAAAAAGTTTTTGTTTCCAAATTCGTACTTTTTCTTTTACGGTTGAATCATTTATATTCGCTGAATCATGAAGTTAGGTTATTTTGCACTATGTACGTCTGATAATGAATTTTCGAAATTCGTACTTTTGGAATTCAAATAGAATGGAAATACAACCAACAGCAGCACCCACTATCTACCAATATTTATGGCTTTGAAAATATAAATATAAGAATATTTATTTTTTGAATTGACGCATTGGTAGCATTACCTTATAAGCGTGGTTTGAAATAATTAAAATATTATATTTATTTATAAAATTAATTTTTCAATATTTGTATTTGTTTTGGTTTGGCTATATTAAAAAAATTATATTTTCCTGTAATATTACCGCACTTCTACGAAAACCGACAACCTCTGTGGAATGCAATCCATGGTGGAGGGTATATAAAGTTCGGCCCGGTCGAACTTAACGCCGTTTTTACTTGTTTTTCAATTATATATTATATTTTATAAACAAGTACTTTGTAAACATCCGAGGCACCATTGAAAGGAAATATCTATTTAATTAAAAATGAAGTTATACGTTCAAATCATGAAGGCTGGATGTGATTCGAGTAATGAATGAATATAATGAATATACAACAAAATTACTACGATTAAAATTGGTCCATGTTTGTTTGAAAGAGCGATCTTATTCGACAAAAAATGTGGGTATTTCGGTAGAGCACGGTAAACTAAAAATACAAATTGAATATTTTTGCAAAATTTTCATTTTCGCGGGAGATATGGGATCTATCCAACGAATCCGGTTGATTTTCTGCAAGTGTTTTAAGAGCCATAGTCGCTTGTAATACATGTAATCAGTCGCGAATAAAAATTACAAAAAACCAAAATGAGGGTGAAATTGCATTTATTTCAACATTCTCTATCTGGGTTCCTGAAACAAGTTTTGGCATTCTCTATATGATAGAAAGTTATGCGGCTCTTTTCACTATTTTGTCTTTACAGCCAACATTTATTATGGCAGATAATAACTTTGTAAGATCCGACCAATTTGTGACCGTTAAGTCGTTATAGAAAAATGGAACCTCTAAAAACACTGAAAATTTTCTTTGAGTTGTGTTCTTTGAGACCAGTTCTAAGACTGTTACTATATCTTTAACTCCCTACAAAGATCTTCTACGATTGTTCCAACTGTTTGGCATTGGTTTGAGGGTTAAGAATCACCACTTGACGCTGCATTCATTCAAATGCAATACAAAATGCAATTGTGTCATGAAGTACCTCTTGTTATAGGCCACAAAAGTACTCCGTTTTTTGTCCTTTGTATTTGAAGCACTTTTCTCTTTTTGTTTCAATTGTGTTCAAACAATAAAACGATCATTCGTTTCTGCGTTTTCGGAATTGCGTTTTCGGAATACTGTTCAGGACACTTTAGTATAATACCAGGGAGACAAATGAATTCTATTTTTGCAATGAAATGGCAAGTGTGCAATTCAAAGGCGACACGACAGGGGGTCTCCTTCAAACTGCTTTCAATGAGTGCAAACTTGTTTCAAATTATAAAGAAATATTTACACTTGAAGTCATAGGTCGTGTGTAACAGCTTGAAATATTCTTTTGCTATTGAAATATTACGTAGAAAACCTAAAAACACTTAAATATCCTACTATGAACTTGTTTAGAATTTCAAAAGGGCTTAGAGATGTCCATCTGCTCTAGTTGATTGCAAATCTTGGAATATTTGGGATTTTAAATTATTAGCATTAAATTGAATTGCACAAGAGGTTTCCAAACAAATTTCACCAATTTCAAAGTCAACATAACATAGGAAATCAAATTCGGTCAGCTCTATATTAAAAATATGACAAAACTATTTCTATGGGTTTTCGTGCTAGCAAAAAAAGTTTTTATTTTAATATTTTTTTGGGTTCCTTATTTTATCTGATATTTACGATGTCTGTAGTAATCAAAATCAACTTTATTGATAACTTCGACTTAAATTTTAATTTTAGTTAATTAAAAATATCCATAAAAACTGTTTGAGTTTTGATTTTATGAATCAGTAGGCCCACAGATCTAAATTATTAATGCGTTCTTCATAAAATCAATTATATTATTCAATATTAAATTACTACTAATTTAATTTAATTTAATATTTATTTGTATTAGTTCGTATTGAATAAATATTTTGTTAGGTATTGTCTTGTCAAATCGTGCAATAAAAGAAATTTGCTACTCAGTAGTAGCAACCTCAAGAAGCGCAGTTCTACTCTTAAACAATATGACTTTTTTCCACTTTTAGAATGTAATAAGTCCATTGTGTATTTAATAAACATAAGTCCATCTATTACGCAAATGTTGTGACAGAATTACTAAGAGCAATAATGCGAAAGATAACTATAAATAATAATACAATTTTTTCACACTGGTTTGCGTTTTGGCATTTTTTTATGAAATTATCATTGTTATGGAAGTTCTTGTGAGCATAACAATACTAATTTTTGTGATTTTTTCTTCAAATTTGGCATATTTTAAAAAAATAATTGATATTATTGTTATTAATCCAATAAAATAAAAATACGCTATAAAAATAAGACATGTGAAAAAAGTCTTTGATGGATTAAAACTTTACATTATCCATTGAGTGTTCGTTAAGTGATTATTTCCACTATAACAATGAATGGAGCAGCATAAAGCTGAAGATTGTAATTCTCTACAACGATTTGATTTAAAACATTTTTCCAGATTTAAGGTATATCTAACGTTATATCTCTTATTGGGCAAAAAACGGGATCTAACCGAAAATCTAAAACGAAAGCATAAAAACTAAGATATATAATATATTATACATAGATGGATGTGTTTAGAATATTTATGAACGACATTGGGAGTGCAAAACAAAAACAATTCCAATTTCGTATTTTTAGGGTCACAATGGGAAAAGGAGGCAGATGGTCAATCAAACGGCTCTATCTGGAATAGGGTTTGCATTTTCCCGAACTTTTTATTTCCCAGGAAACTGGAATTATTTTTTCATTTTCCCGGGACAGCACAGGAAATCGTCAACATACTGTTTGCCATGAGTTAAGCTTATTTTTTCCTATGAAACATTCACATTTTATTACAGTAAAATAAATATATATTTCACAACGAACCTGTTAAAGAATTCATATAATAAAAAAGCACAATGTGAGATTAATTTAAACATATTTTGAAGTTTCAAAATTAATTAAATAATAGATATTTCTTATTTTATTGGAAAATGTGGACGCGACGGAGAACGATCGTTCACATTATTAGTCAGTAGAGCATTAACTGAAATGTTTTTTCTTTGTCCTGTCGCTTCGAAAACTTTAAACTATTTATTTTTGGCGTTCGGATACACGCCCAAAATCTACTTTTCCCGGATTTTAAATTGTTTATATGGGCATCTCCCAGTGGCCCGGACGCGACATTCGCACACCTTAAACTACGCCAAACACAAGAAAGAAACTGAAAAAGTCGATCAGCATGTTTAGTGTTCTAAAGCCCTTAAAGAGTACTACATTTTAAAAATATATCGTCAGGATTTAGTACAGAATTATAAATAAATTTATAACGAAACGGACGCGACAGAAAACAGAAGTACTTTTGAAGGTCTTATAGAAATATACTAAGTTCACCGATTTTTGGAGAACTTTGTTTTTCCATATATATATATGTAAATGAAGGTCAGAGGTTATATTTTGTTCGTAGATTTATGAAATATGAGAATTATCTCTTAAATATTTTAAATTGGACAAATTTCCAATCGATTTTTGGAGAACTTTGTTTTTCCATAAATATATGTAAATGAAGGTCAGAGGTTATATTTTGTTCGTAGATTTATGAAATATGAGAATTATCTCTTAAATATTTTAAATTGGACAAATTTCCACTCGAAGTAAAAAAATTAGTAATTTTTGTTATAACACTTCAACTTTTAATAAAAATAAAATAGAACAAGTTTACTTCAAGTTTCATAATAAAAAAGTTGTCGAAATAACGAAAAAATAAAGTTAAAAGTTAAAAGCTATTAGTGTGGCCTGGTTTTTTTGGTAGACTTTTTTTGGAAGATGCCCATATGGAGCTTGACATGAAAAATCCGAAAAAGTGGATTTTGAGTCTATGCCCGAACGCAGCTTAAAAATATTTTGTCATCCAACTGCAATATTTGACATACGACGTGATCTAAATTTGTATACAACATTTTTAATTTTATTGTGGAATTGATGGAAAAAATATGCGAAGAAATATGTAAAATTCCCGCGAGATTCCCGTACGAAATTCCCGGGATACGGGAAATGAAAAATGTGCGAATTCCCGGGAATTTTCCCGCGGGAAATCCCGGGATGCAAACCCTAATATGGAATCATGAACTTCAGACTCCCCTGATTGTGTGGACTGTTAGGATTGTAACTAGTTAAAATTGGTCGAAAGACATCAAATTTTTCCCTAACAAGGACTGAAAATAACTAAATAAATAAACAATATTTTGGGTACTTAAGCATATTTTTGTGTTTTTTTTTAATTATTATTTTTTTTTTCAATATTCACCAATGAAACATCACAATTTATTTAAAACCGTGAACATAAGTCATTGCGTAGGTTGACCTTAACGCAATTTCGGCAGCCTAGAATCGATAATACTGTGGAGGGTATATAAGATTAGGATAGTCTTTTACTAGTTTTAATGTTTTATTTCTTTATCAATTTTCCATAGGTCATGTTAATCGATAACGTACGAAAAATAATATAAAATCGGGAAAAGCGGGACTTTTTGTAAAAAAGCAGGATTGTGCGAGATGGAAAATTTAAGCGGGACTGGGTATCTAAAAGCGGAATAGTCCCGCTAAAAGCGGGATGGATGGCCACCTTAGGTATATCGTTCTATCAAATTCCATCATTTCGCCGTTAATTGCATTTTGCTTCCCAAATTATCAGTCTAAAATAGGATAAATTGTGAAAGATCCGCGTAACTTTTTATCATATAGAGAATACCAAAATATGTTTTTGCATATGATTGGACAGTGTATTTATTCAAACAACACTTATTTTTTGCGATTTAAATTTACAAACATACAGAGTCTATTAAAGTAAGTCACCCTTAGTTATATATAAAATTAAGTTAGTAAATAATAAGTAAAGTAAAAAAGTGGTCGGACGGACACTGGCCCGGAGGCTACAAACTACGCTTTAAACTACACAAAAAAGAAACAAGAAAAGTCAATCCGCATTTTTAGTGTTCTAAAGCTCTTAAAGAGTTTATTACAAAATAATAAACAATTATACAATGAAACCGACGCTACCAATAGTACTTTTTGAGAACTAAATTTTTCCATATATACATGTAAATGAAGGTCAGGGGATAAATTTTGTTTATAGATTTTTGATATATGAGAATTATCTCTCAGATTTTTTTAATTAGATTCAGAACGAACACGCGTAAAATATTTGCAAGTATAGTAGTATTTTATGAAAATAAACAAGTAAGGAAAGGCTAAAGTCGGGCGGGGCCGACTATATAATACCCTACACCACTCCCTGCGTATTTACCTCGCTTTGACTACTAAACCCTGGTATTTCATGGGATCAATTTTATGTAGTTCATATAAATTTTACAGTATAAATTCATCTTTAGTCATATTTAACGAATATTGTAAATAATTGATCCAATTTTCCGGCAGACAAATACAAATTATACAGTAGTAATAGGATGAATCGGACCGACATTTGAAAGGAGGCCTACAACAACACCGGCTCAAAACATGGGCCTATATATTTCTCATTCACTGTAGGTATTCGTAGTTGAAATATATCATGATCTGATGTAAGACGTAGAGCTGTATTAAAGTAGAATGGGTTATTGGGTTATTCCAAAGTGTGGACACATATATTTGACTTTGTATTCTGAAATATAATATAATCTGCAAAATTTGAAAAAAAAAACCGATGTAAAATTTGGGTTCTTGAGGGGTAAAAAATAAAATGGGGCCATTTGTAAGGGCTCTACATTAAAAAGAGGTTCCATATAGATCACTTTCAAAGTAGGTATTCTTAGTTGAAATATGACATGATATGCAAAATTATATCGAGATCTAATGCACGATGTGGGTTCTAGAGATGTAATAGAGTGGAATGGGGGGCCAATTTGTATGGGGGTTATACCAAAATATGGACCCTTATATTTGACTTCCATAATATGTCTTCTTAGTTGAAATATATGAGGTCTATATCTAAATCTGAACCGATCTTACCCACTTTCACCATAGGTTTTTTAGTTGGATGATAAGATTTTAGAGCGGAAAAAGTCAAATCGGGAGCGACATTTGTATGGGGGCTATATCTAAATCTGAACCGATCATACCCACTTTCAGCATAGGTGTTTCTAGTTCGATTATAACATGTTGTGCCAATTTTAAAGAAAATCGGGTACAATATGTGGTTTCTAAAGCTGAGAAAGTGAAATCTGAAGCGATCTTACCCAATTTTTGCATACGTGTTTCTAGTTGGATTATAAGATGTTCTGCAAAATTTAAAGAAAATCGGGTACAATATGTCGTTTCTAGAGCGGAAAATGTCAAATCGGGAGCGACATTTGTATGGGGGCTATATCTAAATCTGAACCGATCTTACCCAATTTTTGCATACGTGTTTCTAGTTGGATTAAAAGATGTTCTGCCAAATTTAAAGAAAATCGGGTACAATATGTCGTTTCTAGAGCGAAAAATGTCAAATCGGGAGCGACATTTGTATGGGGGCTATATCTAAATCTGAACCGATCTTACCCAATTTCTGCATACGTGTTTCTAGTTAGATACCGATACCGATGGTCCTTGGCCAGAAAAAATAACTTCTGCCAAGTTTCATGACATGCGAACAAGCTTAGATGGACAGCAGACGGACAGACGGACAGACAGACATCGTTAAATCGACTCAGCTGGTGATTCTGAGCCGATCGGTATACTTAAAGGTGGGTCTAGCTCGATTATTTCTTGGTGTTACAAACATTTGGCGCGAAACTAACTTATAATACCCTAGACCACGAAGTGGTGTAGGGTATAATAAAAGAGAACAGGTTAACTTCAAGCTTCAGAATAGTAATAATTACCGAAATAAGGTCGATATTTCAAGGTGTTACAACGGAATGACAAACCACCCACCCACCCACATCCTGGAAGTGGAGGGTATAATAAAGTTAAAAGCTGGTAGTGTGGTCTGATTTATTTTGTTTTTGGTGGACCTTTTTGGGAGATGTCCATATTCCATCAGGTGGAATTATAAACTAAACACCGAAACATTATGATATTGACAATAGTCATTGCCCTATATCCATTGTCAGCATAATTCTGGACTTGGAATGTTAACTATTTATTGTGGTATATATATACTAAATATACATACTACTATGTTACAGAGTGGTAAGTGTAGAAGTGGCCAGACCACATCAATTTTTGTACATATCAATATTATGTGAGCCTCCGTAGTATTGGTACCAAATTTCTATATTATATACTACACATTCGAAATTTAAATTGGCTTCCTAAAAGTGCAAAAAATCACACTGTGTCCCGGTAGAAGCTGTTTTTAATAAAGTAAAATTGTAATGAAAACGAATGAAACGTGAATCTTCAATCTCCGGCCACAAAAAATAGTTTATCAGGCCTCTGCAGCGTTCATCTTTAATACATAGCATTAATAGCATTTTCACAAGTGAATGGAAGTTCATTTTTAATATGGGGACACAGAGGTAAGGTGTCCACTTTGCACCAAGAAGGTCTCGGGTGCGAATTGAGGCTCGGAAAAAACTTGTTTGTTTTTTATTAATTTTATAAATAAATTTTGTATAAACAAATGAGCGTTGGCACGGCAGAAGTATTGCTGGGTAACTATACCTGCATATACACATACTTACATATGCAACTCAATGAGATGCTTGTAAGATGACATGTGTGCTTTATTACTTGGTGCGATTTTTTAAACGCAAATTCGGCAAGTGAGTTGTGATTCTCGTTCGTTTGTGAGAATCATCTCCTTATAGAGGCCGGGTTTGATGTTGAAAAGTCGCTGCGAAGCCACCTGAATGAAACCTTTAGACAGGGTGGAAATCATGATAGTGGTAGTCTGCAGCCAAGTAATAAATGTCACCATGCCATTTGTAAATAAATTTGCATTCTATTAAATATAGAAGCAAAATGGTCTTGAGCCAGGACAATATCCCAGTTCAAATCAAATTTTGTATAATTTTAACTTTTTTATGCTTTATTAAAATATTTCAAATATTTGTTTGTTTTAATTGCATAACATCAGTAAAACTAAGTAGTGTTCACTTGTTAAATACTAATTTAATTTAACATTTATTTGCGTTATATGTATATTAGTTCATATTAAATAAATATTTTGTTAAGTTTACTATTGTCAGTTATAACGAACAAAATGGTTTGCTTTAGTTATTCACCACTCACAACAGAGGATAGCTGAGATGGCTAGAGTGCCGGAGTCTGCTATTCTACTCCCGTTAGCGGCGGACAGAAATGAAAACTAATGAAATGTGATTTCTTTGCAACGCTTTAAAATAACTATTAACTTTTTCGATATAAAGGACATCCCGCCTATGACAACTCCATGTTAAATTAATTAGTGAAGATCCCAATTTTCACTACTTCCGAATCATTAGATGACCATAATTTCACTTCTTTGGGTTGTAACAGGCATTTTAGATTAGGTTAGGGATCTATAAATCGACTTTCGACTTTTGGGAGGAAAAAGACGAAACGAATTTACCATTGTCAAAAATCGATGAATTTATGTTGTTGAATACCGATTTTACTTTACAAAAAAGTGGGTAAGATCGGTTCATTATTTGCAATGTCGTCATTTTATTTATTTGCAACAGTCGAAAAGACGAATTTTCAAAAGTCGACTTTTCATATATTTCCAAAAGTCGAAAAATCGGCTTTTTGCTCCAACTATACATCCATAGGTTAGGTATGTTTCAGTGTAGTAGATTAATAATAATAATATTTTGTATATATACCTTTACTAATAAAAAACTCATTATTAATATTTAGGCAAAAAAGAATTGTTCTTGAACTTTTTATTTTGTAGAATATAAGAAAACATTTTTATAGCAATAAAATTGAATTGAATTAAGAAGTAGGCGGAAAATATTTTTTTTATATTTTATATATTTGTCGTTAAATGTGTTTTACAATAGCTGTCAAACATGAAGCCAACAAGTACTTATACAAGAAGAATATACATTTATATATAGATTTACTTCAACTAGGTCTGGCTTTCTTCGCTAATATCCCACTCACTGAAATATACCGAACCCAACAGCGACAGCCACTTTCTTTTCTCCACAAATTAATAATTATCTCCATTTTGGCAGGGCTAATGTGACTTCCTGTGCTCTGAAACAAAACCGTGTTTGAAAACCTTACCGTTGTCTCGCATACGGAAATATTACGATAAATCCACATAATTCGCAAAAAATATTCATTAAAAGATTAACCGCAAAATAATCTGAGCAATGGAAGTCTTTATTAGCCCGAATGAAAATGACTGGATTATCCAATACTTTGGGCTTCCGTAAAATTTCCAGAATTGCAAAGCCTCAAATGCACATTTGCGAATGCAATTCTCTTAAAAGAAATATAAACGCTAAGTCTGCGATAGATACTAATCATCGGTTGACACACCCCCTGAGCTGAAAGAGCAAATCTACGCAAAATTGAGGAAACCACATGGGGTTGTTGCCTACCCTCCTGCCTCCTGTGGGCAATATTAAGGCAAA
The DNA here is from genome assembly GCA_947397865.1 of Polietes domitor. NCBI lineage: Eukaryota > Metazoa > Arthropoda > Insecta > Diptera > Muscidae > Polietes > Polietes domitor. The sequence goes on from OX377618.1 coordinate 257,937,301, forward strand.
AGCCTTTTTTCCCGCAGACTGAATGTATTAATTAAACGAGGACAACGCCTACGGAAAATTGAATTTGGCCAAGAAAGAAAGGGTTTTTAGTTGTAGTTCGCTGCTGCAAAAACAAAAAGGTACATTTGGCGTGTGTGGGTAAAAACCAGGGAGGTGTGCACAACTCGGCATGTGGTGTTGGTGCAGGGTGTTCAGGGGAAAGTCTTTGTCGAGAGTTCAATAAAGAAATATTAGTATTATTTGCTTATTAAGGTTAACAAAAGCCAAAGCCAGGATCAGTGGAACGGGCAACTCTTTCACAGCTTGACTTTCTCAAAAAGCCACAAGTCAAAAATGCAAATTATTCAGGAAAAAAGGACTTAGTTGTCTTGCCCAGGCCAGGCCCTGTTGTGTGTATTGCTGTCGAGAGCAGCTCTAAGACGGAGGAAGGACTGCAGAAGGCTGCGAGGAGATCAGGATCAGCAGGGATTGATTTTCAAAATCAAACAATGTTATGCTAAAGTAACAGCAAAACCAAGATAGAAATTGGATTAAATTCATTGAATGTATATGACAACTATAAAGGATCAGAGAAACAGAGAGGGATATAATAGAAAAGAGAGAGAGAGAGAGAGAGAGAGCAAGTAAAGGCTTGTGTGTGTTTGCTATTGTATGCTGCCTCGGTAACAAGATTCTCAGCTAAGTCCTGGCCTCTGAGCAGTGTAATCCTTTTAGGCAATTTAATCCTCTCTCCATCTCTGTCTGTCTCTTTCCATGACCTCCGTTACCCTTTGAATGTTGTCTCTGCAAACAGGATTAAGACGGCTGCTTTTCGGTGGTTGTGCGAAAATCCCTGAGACTAACTTTACTGGCAAAAATAAGAGAGCCGACCGAACTGAGCTCCTGTTTTCATGTTTTCCTAAGAGATTTACTCACACAAATACTTGGGATAACAAGCAGCCAGGATATGTGGTATTATTTTGACAGAGGCTCATTTTAAATAGAAATGAAATATAGGAGTGATGGAGGGGCTTGCCGGCAAGGTGTTCTCATTCGGTGGTGTTGTGACAATCAAATATTAATTCCGAAAATCAATAAACATCAGATTGAATTGAATACGGCCGGTAATACGAGCGGCTGGCATAGGTGGAAATGATCTTGTTATTGCATATGCTGTGGCAACTTCCCTTCTGCCAGTTGGCCGAGGGGGAGGGAGGATTAAATTAAGTTGTCAATGTTGGGCTATTATATGGTCGACTGGAAGGAAGCCATAAAGAAAGCGTCATCTTTGTGTTCATGTTTTCCAATGATTAACATTTAAATGGCCATCATATGATCACAGTGATCACCACAACAGAAGAAAAGGTTTCGTAGAAAATGAAAGCCCAGCCCAGCCCAATCGTGTTCCCGAAATCTGTGTGATATTAATATTGACCTCGTTTACGAGCTCATTTACCAACTAAATAAAACTAAATGTAAAACAATCTGCGGCCAAACAGCAGTGATGATGATACCGTTTCGAGAGCGCTCTATGACCATTATAATCGAAGAACCCCAGCGTCATCACATTGCGCTAACAACGGTTCTCCACCATTCAGTCCCACCATCCACAGCCATCCAGTTGTGAGACAACCACAAACCTTCGCTTTTGGAAAATTGAGTTCCCAGTTGTAAAAATGCCATTAATTTCAAATATATTACGGCAGTAATTTGATATTTTCGCGCTTTGCGCCAAGAAAGCAATAAAATTCATTTAAAAATATTTTTTCAACTTTAGCGATCTCCTCCTCATAATAACCACTAACACGGCCATACCCACGATGGCCAGTGATGGTGATGATGATACCTATTGAAGCTGATGCCCCATGCCAACACAAACATAACTGATACTTTCTTTCACCATTCCATACACATACTGAACATGATCATCATCATCATGGTGATCATCGACGGTGTAGACCTTGTCTTTGGGAATGCTATCGAATGACCAATACCAACCAACCGACCAACCGATATTATACTAAATGCGATAGAATACTCGTAAATGTTTAGTGGCTCGCATCATGCTCATTCGATTATCAGCGAGGCACAGTGGGGGGAAATATTTCAATTAAATCAAGTTTTCAATTTATTTTAGTTTTGCTTTGAAAACTTCCTCACACACTTTGACCACTATACAACTAAAGAACTCCTAGATAACTTTTACAAATTGATTCAAAGGATGGACTGGGAATGGGCATACCGAATTAAAGGTTATATATCTTGTTTAAACGGTCTTCAGGATTACTTTAACCCTATTTATATCACAGTGCGACAGTCCTGTCTGGGAAGTGATATTATTTTTCTGCTGGTATAAATATACTTAAAACTCGTCATAATGATCAAAACTATGAAAATATTACTAGATTTCTTATTTTTTATCAAAAAAACGAATTCCCAAAGTGGGGAAAATGTGTTTTCCAAAATTGGAGATTTTTTATTTATTTTGACGAATTTTAAGTATTTTTATTGGACTTCAATTCGAAAAATAATGAGAATTGTAAACTGGAATGACCAAATCTTGTATTTTTGCAAAAATTTGGTATTTATAAAAACGTCAATTACTGACGGATTTTTTGAGACAAAGTGGCGTTTTACTCCTTACTAAATGTATTACTAAAATAAATTTACTTGTGACACGGTTGCCAAATAAAATATTGTGCAAAAACATTGCCTAATTTGAAAAATGATTAAATTAAATAAGTGTGTTTGCTGGACAATAGTACACAGATTTCTTAAGTTTTCTTAATTAAGCTATACATCTGTAGAAAACACCAGGATTCTTCTTTTCAAATCCGTAGAGAATGTTAAAATCGGTTGATCATCACTTCCCATAGTTTTCTACTTCATTATTTTTTGTAGCACTGTATAATCTACGACAATTTCGTTTACGCTTTACAAACATTTAATAATTTGTAATTATGGTGTTGATTTTTAAAAATTATTTCTTTAAAAACGGTATAAAAACATTCTATATGTGTTTTCCATGTGCTCCAAAAATTTTATGCAGCAGATTTAATGGGTTATATTTAGAAAAAAAAAAATCCAGCATAACTTTGTGAACCAAATATAACAGAAATAATAAAAATACCGCAGATAGCTTACTGCCAGACCCACGATGTCGAAAGAATATCTATGCGAACGAAAGCCAGTCATTCACTTTCGCATCAAAAAGCGACCAACTATCTTCTGACTTTTCGTTCGCATAGCCTTACGTGTTGTGAGTGAATGAAAATATTGCCAGATCAAAAAATCGCAAATATACCGAGAAAAAAGCGTTAAATATTCAAACAATCAATATTTGAGGTTGTTTTGTGTGCGCACATTTTTTTGGAGGAATGCTAGATCCCCCTAGGCAGCTACTGGTCTCTCACATGTAAATGCATATGTACATATGTAAGTTCAATTACAAATTTATAGGAAATTTTCGGGTGATATTTTCCTCATGTTGATCGACGAGTTGCGGGACACCGACGTTTTCAAGAAGACTTCCACTGGGAAAAACGAAACGCTTGGGTTTCAGGAGTTAGGGGCCACAAATTAAAGCCATTCCTGAAGATCCCCTTTAATAATACAAGGAACGCAATTGAAAGACCCTACAACAAAAACACTCCGGTGCACGGAGCAATGGAAAGTATAAATGCGTTTGCACAATATGTGCCTCGACAACTCAATTGGTGCCTAGGAAGTTCGTGGCGAGATTATCTCGAACGTCGAGGAAGAAGTATGAAGTAGAGAGGAGAGCAATAAAAATATCAAATAAATTGGTATCATATTTTATTTATTTATGCTTGCGACAGACAAAATACAAGTGAGTGATTTTGACATTTTCATTCGCTCAGATGACAGCAGAAAAAGTTAGTGGGCCCCGATTTTACACTGAAATGCTTACGTTTTCTTTCGCATAGATTTTCGTTCGCTTTGTCGTTCTAGTGCCTGTTAGTGGGTCCCAAATCAGCAGTTTGTCGCATGAGAGGCAAGCGAACGCTAACGTTCGACATCGTGGGTTAGGCAGTTAATGTTTAGGAAATTTTTTTTTGAGGATATTACATTTATAAAAAGAGATTTTACACAAAAAATATAAAAATAATATCTTAGTCGAAGTTAGAAGTAACAGTTATTTTATTTTACATAAATTATCTGAAACTCTTGGTAAACTACGAACCGTTGAATATGTAGACTATTCTTCATGATGATGTCTTAATGATACCTCTTAATCGCGTGACCAATTTCTTCTTGAATCCAACAGAACAAATAATTCCCATTCTGTTACTGCGCCGCGTAGCGTAATACACTTTATAAGATTCGTATACATATTGTTTGGCTTATAAAGATCAGATTCAAGTAAAGTATAAAACAAGTGAGAAAACATCAGTTCGGCTAATATATACCCTCACTCTCAGAGAACATATCTATGGACATGCATGGCACATGGTCCCAGCTTCCACATTTATAAAACAATTGGACCCTCATGATTAAATATCATAGTTGATTCCATGCACCAGCATTGAAGTTATGGGGGCCTTAGTTTTACCTAGGATATAGACAATTGTGTGGATGGTACAAGAAGGGGCGTGGCTAAAGTCTAAATTTTTTTGGTTTTAAGTTATTATAAAAGCATTTTCAACTATCGAATTGACTACTCGTATGGATGTTACACCGGTTTTATTTTAAACAAAGTGTTTGACGCTTTGTGTGAGAGGTACCGGAACGAGTGTGGCATTATTGTCCATATTCTATATAAATGGAACCTCTGTAAAAGCATTGCCGAATATCAAATTTCACAGTATTCCGATCATCAGTTTAGAATTTATAACAGCTATATTTTTACGTAGATTAGGGTGATTTGTGTGGGAGGTACTGGCAAGGGACATGGCAAACCCGTCATATTTTGTACAATTTAAGTGATTATCGTCTGCCCAGCGAGCAACCGAACCAAATAAATGTCACACACTTCTTTTAAAACACTTTGTTTTCTGTCTAAGAAAACAAAAGCAAATGATCTCGAACCTGAGTTGTTACGACAAAGATTATAAAAAACTTTATAAAATTCCAAAATATAGCTCATTCCGAATATCCGTGTGGAATTCATATGGGTTTTAATTGAACATTTGAATGTGGGCTATTTGTGTGGGAGGTACCAGAAGGGGCGTGGCAATTTCACCCATCTTCGAACTTAAACTAAGTTTGGGAAAAATATTATCATGTGCAGTTATCGTGTACACCAGCCAGCCAGAGGGACGGACATGGCTCAAACAGTTTAAAAAGTCGTGAAACGGATTTGGAACAAACTTACTTAGGGTCTTAAGTCACTCCTTCAGTGCGTTTCACTTTTTTTCTGTCCCAAATGTCTGTCTATTCAGTAGAGTGAGACATTTCATCAATTTGGTTTTCTAAATGGCAATTTTCTTCTAATATTAGCCTTAAATTTGCACAGACGATTCTATGTATATATATTCAGATTTATTTCAGATTGAATAATTATTATTTAATTTAATCATTATTATAATAAATTCTTGGGTTTTTCGTAAATGATACTATTTCATGGTTTGCTTCACGCTTTCTTCGAAATAAATTCCATTTAGAACTATTGCATTTTTATTAAATCTGTTTCGTGAATTTATGTCATATTTATTGGGTAACCACTAGCAATAGTAATATATTCTCTTATTCTTCTCCCTATGGGTGAGTTCCTCCAGTAATATCGGGGAATTATCGATATTGCCATATCCAGTTTTCACCATGTGGACATATAACCCAATTTTGTTCTAAATAGGAATTTCCTTACACGAATTTTTTCTGGTTGGCATCACATTATTGTAAGCCTGGTGTAGCTTCAATCATATATGTATACCATGCAGCTGAAGTTGATATTTTTTTGATTCGAAATACCTCAATTAAAATAAAAATTCGAGATATAAAGCAATATATATTTTCTTACAAGCTGTCGAAAGTGGTAACTTATTTTAAATTATTACTTTCAACGAGGCCTTAGACGATTGCAAAGTACTTGTTTATACAATATCATAGGTATATATTATATTGTATAAAGAAGCTCTTTTTCTTGATTAAAATGAGTCGTACGAACTACATTACAAATGGGTCCTTTACATATTGAGTAGTTTTTTATAAAAATTATTGAGATACGTAGCTAAAAGTCGAACTTTGAGCCATCATAGTACCCAGAAAAATAATTACTTTTCAAAACTCCTTTGAAGTTTTCTAGCCCATAATGTTTTGTACTAAATTCCATAAGATGATTTGTAAAATTTAAAAAAGAAAATTTTCTCGATTTTGGCCGCAATCGTGACTATGTGCAGCACAGGGCCTTTGCAAGCAATTACTACACTACATTGAAAAGGTATCGGAAATTGATATTTAAAATCTAATCAATTAGCTCAATCCTTCAGACTTTTCCGAGTGCTGTGGTCCATTCAAATCGGCGCCTTAAGGCACTGCTTGATGCTCCCAAGAGGGCGGCCTCAAAAATCAACCAACCTAAAAGTTAGTAAAGACAAATTGTTTTTGAAATCATTAAAATGTTCGTTCTAAACTAAAAAAATATTAGAATAAATTTCTATGGATATATTTAATTTACAATTGTTTAAAGAATGGCAAAGCTTGCTCTCGACATTTGCCGTGACTAGCAGTGCAATGTCTTAACAATATCACCCTAGAAAACATCGCCATTATTATTATTATTTTACTCTGGCTATGAGGTTACGTCCGTGATGACTGATTTTAAAATCTCACCTTATTTTCGCCCACTGTGTGTGTGAGAGTGCAGTCGAATGTAGCATCAACAGCAATAATATCATCAGCATCATCATCATATCGAACAGAACCGAACCTGTCGTTTATTTAAATTTAGCTATCAAAACTGTTTACGATCCATATAACTGACTAAATCACCATAAACACCTATTTCCATGTCCACATTATGTGCGTGATGCATGGTGTGACCAACCAACCAACCAGCCAGCCAGCCTATCGACCCTCTGACCATATGCAGCCATAACCAAAACCAATGTTAGCCGTTCGTCCGTCCGTCCCTAACCTTCCCTGCTGCCCGTCAGTCAGACAGTTCTCATGTTTGGTAGAAAGGCCCAACACTTTCGTCTACTGGCCAGGCCAACATGCATTCCTACTCTTCCATACAAACTGATGCTGTGCTGCAGTGCGACTTATTTACAACATTGAAGTGCTTGTAATGCCACATGTGGTGCTGACTGACTGACTGGCTGACCGTTCCTTTGGATGGGTTCATTCGTCTTCGAAGAGCAGGCAGCAATGCAAACGCCAAGAAAAACAAAGTTTGGGGCCAGATCACTTTGGCCATTTGTTTTCTTCTTTTTGTATATTTTGTAATTTTTTAACATTACATACCATCATTTTTCGCCTAGAGGGCCTGGATATATATAGAATATATATATATATATATATATATATATTTGATATGAAGTGAATATAAGAGAACAATTTCAGAATTTTGGAAAATATAAATGCGTCGTCTGTTTTACAAAGTTATTATATTTCGAAAAATAATACATTTTTAAAATATGCTTAATTAATTAGTTTTTCATCCCAGAAAAAAACTTGATTTCATTTTTTATTTCTTATACACTGGAAAAAATTTCCTTCATAATATTTATGAAGCTATTTCATAAATTTAGTGAATTTTTTTAATATTTATGAAAAATTCATTAATAAAATGAAATGTTTCAAACAATTTTTTCATAAACAGTTCATATTTCATAAAAGAAAATTGTTAAATTAGTGAAACTTAATTTTATAAGATCAAAGAAATATTTCATAGTATTAAATAAACAATTCTTAAATATTATGAATAAGGTCATAACCAATAAAATATTTGTGTCTTCAGAAATATAATGAAGGATTTCATAGTTTTTATGAAATGTTTCATAACTTACAACTACATTTTTAGTGTGTCGACTTTATGGGTTGAATGCAAGAAATTCTCATTTGTCATCTGTTAACTCTGACATAAGTATGAACCCTGATTTAGGTCAATGACAAGCAAAGAATGCAATGAATAGCAAAGACTCTCGCAATGATGGCGTGTGTTGATTGGTTAGTCAACAGGTCAGACTTATTTAGCTTTTTGATTATATTGGAAACTTCAGTATAAATTATTACTATTTATGAAACTCTTTCATAAAATGAATGAAGTTTCTTTATAGAATCTATGAAAATTTTCATAAATTATATTATGAAAAATAATAAACTTGTATAAAAAAAATTCATCGAATGTAAAGGGTGCCCCAAGAAGAACGCAATTTTTAAATCTGGCAACATTCGAAGTGTCATTATTTGACATTTGAACAATTGTTATTGTTTGTTAGTAGAAGGTACGAGGTTAGTAAAAATGGAGCGCTACACGAATGAACAACGCATTCTCATTGTGAAATTGGTGAAAGTTTTGCGGCTACAGTTCGCAAATTGCGATCAATTTGGGGTCACAATAATGCTCCAAAAGAGTCAACTGTAAAGAGATTAATGGATAAATTTGCCGAAACTGGGTCTGTTAGTGATGTAAAGACAACAACGCGCCATCGACCAGGTCGATCGACCGAAAATGTCGCAGCTGTACGTGATGATGTCGCTCAAACTCCATCCACCTCAATTCGACACCGAGCTCAGCAAATTGGTGTCTCCAAATCCACTTTGCAGCGAATTTTGACGAAAGATTTGCATCTTCATGCATACAAAGTTCAATTGACTCAGGAACTGAAGCCAACTGACCATGGACAGCGAAGGGAGTTCGTTAATTGGGTATTGGAGAGACAACATGAAAATGCTGATTTTGCCGATAAAATCATCTTCAGTGACGAGGCCCATTTTCATCTAGATGGCGTCGTCAATAGGCAGAATTGTCGCATTTGGGGTGCGGAAAATCCTCGAGTGATTCACGAGAAGCAAATGCATCCTCTAGGTGTCACTGTGTGGTGTGGTTTTTGGGCTGGAGGAATCATTGGACCTTTTTTTATGAAAATGAGGCAGGTCAAGCGCAAACAGTCAATGGTGTTCGGTATCGTGAAATGATAACCAGTTTTTTCTTGCCTAGAATTGAAGAAATGAATGTGGAGGGCATGTGGTTCCAGAGAAACAATTCAATTGCTGCATCAGTCATTTCCCGGTCGTGTTATTTCGCGTTTTGGAGATCAGAATTGGCCGACTAGATCATGCGATTTAACATCATTAGATTTTTTTCTTTGGGTTTTTTTGAAGTCGATGGTTTACGCGAATAAGCCGACGACGACTGAGGCCTTAAAAGACGAAATTGGACGCTGCATTAATGAAATACCGCAGCATTCATGCAAAACAGTCATTGAAAATTTCATTAAAAGATCGCGTGCATGCCAGCAAAGCCGCGGCGGTCATCTGCACGATATATTGTTCCATACATAACCTCATTCTGTCTACTTTACGATATAATAAAGTTTCACGATTTTTCTTAAATATCTGTGTTTTATTTAAAACTAGCTGAACCCCGCCCGCTTCGCCAGGCAAAAACACAAATGGTAAAATTAAAATCCGGTTTCATATTGATCTTATCGTGGTCAGTAATATATACGTTCCCTTCTAGCTAAAAGACACTTTTGCCACGCCCCAACTACCCACCAAACGAAAATTCAAACTCCAGCATCATATTTATCTTTCTTGTGGTCTGTAATATATACGTTCCAATTTGCAGCCTTCTGGCTCAAAAAAACACTATTGCCACACACATAAAATGAAAATCCAAATTTCGGCATCATATTTATCATTCTCGTGGTCAGTAATATTTATGTACCAATTTTACATCCTATGTCCTTCCTTGGGCCAACACGAATTCATCAAGCCCAAAATCGTGAAAATCAGACGATCCGTTATAAAGTTTTGCGTGTTCACACGGACGGCATTCTCTTTTATAAATATTGATTAAAAAATTGCGCTCTTCTTGGGACACCCTTTAGAACTGCATTTCATAGTTTCTAAGAAATGTTTCATAAATTCTATGACACTTTTCATTGAGTTGTGCATTATGAAATATGTTTCATACATTTTATGAAGTGCTTCTATGACGACTTTTTAATGAACATTTTCACTGAGATTAAGACAAAATCATAAATAGTATGAGGATAATTATTTCAGTGTATAAATAAGAATACAAAATAAAATTTTAATGTTTATTGGTGGTATTTTCAGTCCTTGTGAGGGAAACTATCTTTGACCACTTTCAATCCCAACCGTCTATTGGACACATTTATGTTAAATTTGGACGTCCTAGCTCATTTGGTTTAGATGCTGACGTGCTTACAACAGACGAATGGACATGGCTACATCTATATATTTATACTTTACTAGCAAATACCCGCTACTTTGTACGCGGAAAAATAGTATGGTATTGACAGTATTTTGTACAGGTATTCAAACTGTTTTTTATATTTAGGTAAGGATATCACTTTCAGCGTAAATCCTTTGTAAACGCTCACAACTTTTGAAGAATCAGTTAATGTTTCGCGTCTACACTGTCAGAGGAATATACACACTGAATTTCACGATTCTAGTTTCAGCCGTGTTGTTGGTACCATAGGTTTATAGAAAGGTACGAATTTCGAAAAATATATTTATTTTGTGTCTCTAAATTTCATGATTGATTATCCGTTTTTACCCAATTTCACACCTAAAAGTTTAAATTTATGAAGAATATTTTCGTGGTCGTATTCGCGTTATAAGAGTAATATGCGTTCCAAATTTCAAGATTCTAGGCCCAGTCCTTTGGTACAATTTTAGTGGTAAAATTTGTAACCCATTTAATACCTTAAAAGTACAAATATCGGAAAATTCCTTGTTGTTACTCATCTACACTGTAAGACGAATATTCGCACCGAATTTTATTATTGTAGCGTCATCCATGTTGTTGGTACCGTTTTTATCCCGCTTTTCTCTTTTACCCTTTAAAAGTACGAATTTCAAAAAATCCTTCAATTTGCGTTTGTAGCATTTTCAGGGATGTACACGCCGAATTTAATGATTCCAGCTCCGTCTGTTTGATTGGTACCATTTTGTATCCCTTTCTAACCAATTTCACTCACAAAAAGTACGAATTTTGAAAAATATTTTCTTAGTCGCATTCGTGCTGTCAAAGTAATGCCCGTTCTAAATTTTAAGATTCTAGGCCCTGCCGTTTGGTCAGGGCGGTGGTACAATTTGTATCCCATTTAATCCCTTAAAAGTACAAATTTCGAAAAATGCTTTCTTATCAGTGATTTGCGCTGTAGCGTCATCCGTGTTGTTGGTACCCTTTTTATCCCCTTTTCCCCGTTTACCTATTAAAAGTACGAATTTCAAAAAATTCGGTCATTTTGCGTTTCTAAGGATTTTGAGGTATGTACACACAAAATGTTATTATTCCAGCTCCATCCGTTTGATTGGTAATATTTTTATCCCTTTTTACCCGATATCACCCACAAATAGTACGAATTTTGAAAAATATTTTCTTGGTCGCATTCGTGCTATAAAAGTAATGACCGTTCCAAATTTCAAGATTCTAGGCCAGGGCGGTGGTACAATTTGTATCCCATTTAATCCCTTAAAAGTAAAAATTTCGAAAAATGCTTCTTACTAGTGATCTGCGCTGTAAAACCAATATACACATCGAATTTCATTATTGTGGCGTCATCCGTGTTGTTGGTACCTTTTTATCCCCTTTTCCCTTTAAAAGTACAAATTTCGAAAAATTCCTTCATTTTGCGATTCTAAACATTTTGAGGGATGTACACACCAAATTTTATGGTTGAGCTCCATCCATTCTATTGGTACTTTTTATCCCTTTTTACACGATTTCACCCCCAAAAAGTACGAATGAAGAGACATTTTTTACCAAATTTCAAAATTCTATTCCCAGCCATTTGGTCATTGCGGTGGTACAATTTTTATCCCTCTTTAACCCATTTTACCCCTTAAAAGTACGAATTACGAAAAACTCCCATCAAAAAAACATCACTGTTCCAAAGGATAAAATTTTTAAAAAATTATGTTAAATAAAGAGTGATTTTTTTGAGGTTAGGATTTTCATGGATTAGTATTTGACAGATCACGTGGGATTTCAGACATGGTGTCAAAGAGAAAGATGCTCAGTATGCTTTGACATTTCATCATGAATAGACTTACTAACGAGCCACAACGTCGAATTTTCAGTGAATGGGCCCTAGAAAAGTTGGCAGAAAATCCGCTTTTTTATCGACAAATTTTGTTCAGCGATGAGGCTCATTTCTGGTTGAATGGCTACGTAAATAAACAAAATTGCCGCATTTGGAGTGAAGAGCAACCAGAAGCCGTTCAAGAACTGCCCATGCATCCCGAAAAATGCACTGTTTGGTGTGGTTTGTACGCTGGTGGAATCATTGGACCGTATTTTTTCAAAGATGCTGTTGGACGCAACGTTACGGTGAATGGCGATCGCTATCGTTCGATGCTAACAAACTTTTTGTTGCCAAAAATGGAAGAACTGAACTTGGTTGACATGTGGTTTCAACAAGATGGCGCTACATGCCACACAGCTCGCGATTCTATGGCCATTTTGAGGGAAAACTTCGGAGAACAATTCATCTCAAGAAATGGACCGGTAAGTTGGCCACCAAGATCATGCGATTTGACGCCTTTAGACTATTTTTTGTGGGGCTACGTCAAGTCTAAAGTCTACAGAAATAAGCCAGCAACTATTCCAGCTTTGGAAGACAACATTTCCGAAGAAATTCGGGCTATTCCGGCCGAAATGCTCGAAAAAGTTGCCCAAAATTGGACTTTCCGAATGGACCACCTAAGACGCAGCCGCGGTCAACATTTAAATGAAATTATCTTCAAAAAGTAAATGTCATGGACCAATCTAACGTTTCAAATAAAGAACCGATGAGATTTTGCAAATTTTATGCGTTTTTTTTTTTAAAAAAGTTATCAAGCTCTTAAAAAATCACCCTATACATATGACACCACCATACATATGATATCAAATTAAAGAAGAGAATACTTTAAATTTTAAGCTTTTATCTGTATTAGTTTAGCATTAATAACCATTTCAAATTTTGCCTCTTAAAAAGCAAGATATGAATAAACTAGAAAAACTAAAGGATTAACTTGAAATAGTTTTTAATGTTGAACCAATACAGATAGAAGCTTCTCCACTTTAATTTGACACTAATATCGTTATCATAGGATGCGAATATATATTTAAGATAAATAATTACTTTGATGGAGTAAAATATTCAAAGATACACCTTTTAAATTTTCTTGGGGTCCTATCAATTGGGAGATGGTTCAAGAGGCGTATAATGCGAATAAAGAATTGTTGCTATGACGTTTGACGAAGGCTTATAATTTGGATTATATTACTACCTATGTTAGATCTCGAAAAAGTGATTTTTTCATACTGTTGGCAAGGTCCTTGTACAGATTTTATATAGAAATACTAAGGATTTATATTTTAAATAGCAATCCTGTGGAATTTAATATTTATTATTTGACACGAATAGTGAGATATTTTGTCGGTTTTTTTAAGCCACATATATATCAGACAATGTTGTTATATTTTGTGTTTAGTTTTTTCTTGTCATTCGAGTTACAACTAGTGAAAAGTTCAGCACCATGTAGCAGAGTTGGTATGACATAGGACTTCGCAAGAAGCATTCTTATTGATTTAAATGATTGGGAAATCCAAAGGTTGCTCAGCATGGTATATACATGCCAAATTAATATGATCAAGCCAAGTCAATGATATATTGAAGACTATTCTATTTGCGAGTCTCCAAGACATATATGCACATATATTCTGCCACATTTACACGATTGTTTTGAATAACAAGTGCCATCGACTTTTTTCGATTTAAACGCACTCCATTAGCTGACGGCCAATGGAGAATTCTTTATACAGTGAGCGAAATTTGCTTAGCCGCATGCTTTTTTCAAAATTAACTGTTGTTCGTCTTTTCCAAAACTTTGTTTAGGTAACATTATCATTCTTAAAGAAAACATCGAAGAAAAACAAACCAAAGAGAAAATGAAAACAAAATATGATAATAACGGTACTTAGATATAGGTATGTTTAAACAACCAAAGAAATTAATGCGAAATTTGTATAGCCGCAGTTGCTTTTAATGAGTCAAACCGGTAAGATTACAACTCTTAACAAATATTTTGTAAGATTGTATTGTTTTAAATTATTTTTTATCAAGTTTGTGAATATTTGGTAAGCCTATGAAAAATGACGCGCAATACGTTTCTGGACGACGTGGAAAAGGGACAAATCAAAATTTTAAAGGGAAATGGCCTTTCAAATAGAGAAATTGCGAGACAGATCAGTAGATCGGAGAAGGTGGTAAGAAATTGCTTACGATTAAATGACAAATACGGTGTTCCTCCCTGAAAATGTATGCGAAATACCAAAGTCACCAAACGTCAAATCAACATATTTAAGGAGGAGGCCACTAAAAATCGACTATCCTCATCCCAAATATTGGCTAAATTTCAGCTTCCAATTGGAAAGCGGAGAATCCAACAGATTTTAAGCGCTGACAAAAAAAATAAAGTGAAAAAAACCTACAAAAAAACCCCATTTGACAACAAAACATAAAGTGGTTAGATTAGCTTTTGCGAAAAAGCACATGGCGTGGACAGAAAATTGGCAAAAGGTTATTTCTTCCCACGAAAAAAGTGGACCGGATGGTTTCAGTTATTATTGGCACGATCTTCGCGAAAATAACCCTAACGACTAAGTCGTAACTTCGGAGGAGGTTCCGTCATGATATGGAGAGCTTTTTCTTACCATGGAAAACTAAAGTTATGCTTTGTTTCAACAAATATGGACTCTGCAAAATACTTTGAAATGCTAGACGATGTTTTAATTGAATATTTGGAAGAGAATGAGAAAATAGAATTCATATTTCAACAGGACAATGCCAGTATTCACGTGTCTAAGCTATCTAAAGAGTTTTTTTCATCCCGTTCAATAAATACCCTTACTTGACTGGCCAGCTTTAAGCCCTGACTTGAACCCAATCGAAAATCTTTGGGGGATTATTGCAAGAGCTGTATATACCAATGGGAGACAATATTCAACGGTACAGGAACTAAAAACATCAATTTTACAAGCTTGGATAGATTTGGACATTGATTTGATTCGAAATCTTATTGACACACTTCCAGCTCGGATTTTTCAAACCATCAGCAAAAATGGAGGCCCAACCAAATATTAAAAATTTAATTTTCATATTTATGTTAAGTTAAACGTATTTTTTTATAAGTTAGTACTGTGCGGCTAAATTGATTTACCGTTATAGCTTGAATTTGAAACCCTATTTTTTCTGTTATTTTTTAATAAAAAAGAAATACAAAACAACTTATGTCCATATTTAATATTAAAATGATTGTTTTTATCAAATTCAAAAAAAAACTATACGCGGCTAAGCAAATTTCCTCACTGTAGGTCTTCATTGAATCCCAGAACGAAGGTGTTAATAGTGTTAATTTTGCAAGAGCAGTACAGTGGTACATCATCGGCGTACTTTTGAACACTTTCTGATTGTGTTTAGTTTAGCAGCAACGTCTGATTGCCGTTCATTGAAATCGGCGACACAATTGGGTCTTACTTGCAGTAAAATCAACTCTATTTACTCGACTCCATTCAGAAATGACCAATAAATCCTGACCAAGCGTATCATTCATCAATCGCCTTTAGTCCTCAATTGCTTGAAGATTTGGTCATCGGCGAATGAGTAGATTGGATTCAAAGTCCGATCCAAAAAGTCGTCAATGAAAATAAGAAAAAGGAAAGGGGAAGCTGTGACTCCTGCTCGCTATAAATCGAGAGAAGTCACTACCAACACCAAAGTGAAATATGGGCCTGCAGACATAGTTAGACCTATTCAAAAGTCTTCTCGGTGTAAACGAGGAATCTATTCCGCTTCAATTCTTATCTAATCTCGCCCATGACAATTTTTTATTGGGAAATATTTTCTCGGTGTGTGGTTTGGATCAGCATATCTTCCTTTTTGTCTTTTTTTTAAACATCTTAAAACCAACTAAACGTCCACCACGCTCACATGAATATTAATTACAATGTGTGTTCCTATTAATAAGTTTAAATTACAATAATAGTACCAGAGTCACACCGGAATATACGGCATTAATTAATGCCGAGAATACGGCACGGGCACACCAAGCATCGATATCTGTGGATGTCGTGCTGCAAGGTGATCATAATGATGGCGATGCCATTGTTAGTGATCATTACTCTCGTTTTACGGGGCAACACACTCCCTGTAACAGCTCAATTATGTACAAAAACAAATTATTAAATTTAATTTTAGCCAGTCTTTCGACTGCATTCACCGAAGAATGGCTTAAAGCTGACTCTGAGCCTGTTGTTCGGCCATTCACTCAAGTGGAAGTGCGGAGCTTGGTGGTGCTCTCCCATGCACCATAATCTTTAATATTGGAAGAAGAAGAAGAAGCAACAACGCATATAAATGTCTCATGGAGTGGAGTGGCTGCGATAATGTCGCTATATGTGGTGATCCCAAGATGTAGAATAGGGATGGGGTATGGTGCGAGATGGAGAACCTCCTGCTGCGTCTGCTTGGTCACATTGCAGCGTAACAGCAACAGGAACAGCAAGCAACAGCCACCATCCTCTGGGTGGACAAAGCTACAAGTGATCTGTGCGAGAGATCACTGAGTGTGTGAGTGTGGAGCTGCTGCTGCTGCAGCAGCGTGGCGAGTGCAATTCAAATGTGGCAACACAGCACGACAGTTTGTATAAACGTTAAAGTCAACAACTTAATTTGCAGAGGATATTAGAACTTAAGTAACGAGCAATTAATGTTCCACCAAATGGACATATTTAGCGTGAAAAAATCGCAAAAAGCCATCACAATGATCACTCTTTCGAGTGGCAAATACATGGACACGCACACGTCCCCCACACATACACATCCGAGGCACGCTTAGTTAAGCCGGGGCAGTGGCACTGTGGTTTGAAAGAGAAATGACGGGCTCACCAAAACCTATCAATACCAAATAACACTGAGAGGCAAGCCGCATTTAAAATCATTCATCACGAAGTATCCTTCGACTTTCTGTATACAGGGGTGAAGGTAACTACTTACGTTGTGAATTATCAATAGCTATTTATTTAAGTCGGTATTAGTAAGTTCTTAATTGCATTTTTAGAAAGAGTGGATAGATTTTTAAAGCGAAAACCCCACAAGAAGAAGTATAGCGGGGTCAAATCATCAATTCACGTTCCTTCCGTGAGAATTAACTCTACCCTCAACTTGCTCTCAAACAAGGAGATTTGATAGAAGGTAACACAATGGACGAGAACTGTAAAGAGAGAAGAGGGTGTCCATCGTCGTCTCTCCTACCTTTTACCAAGAATCACTGGATGTCGTGGCGGGAAAAATATTTGCCGGCAGTCGATACGATATGAACGAATTCATTCTGTAATGTAATTGGACAGAGTTCCTTGAAAGCCGCGATCTCTACCGAACGTCATCGAGGGATGAGATCACGAATTTATGCTCTGACAGTCCAGAACATAAACATCATCTGTTCAATATCTACATCGTTCATGGAAATCGACGAATCATAGAAATCCTGTCTGAGTTACTCATCCATCAATCGCCTTTAGTTCTCAATTTCTTGAAGACTTGCTATATGATCAAGTGAGTATGAATGACAGAAGTTACTTTGATCCGTGAATGAGTAGATTAGATTCGAAGTTCAATACAAGAGGTCGTCCATGAAAATGGGAAAAGGGAGGCGGAAAGGAGTCGGATGATAACCCATGTACAACAACACGTATAGTGGCATCTCTGAGAAAGCTCGATATAAATTGAGAGAAGTCACTAGCAGCACCAAAAGCGATGAGCTTTTATATTAGTGCGCCGTCCCAGACTCTATCAAAAGCCTTGGCTATATCTAGAGCAACAACCTTAATCAATAATTGACTAACTCGGGTTCTCCTGCACACTTGCACGGACTGCGGCGATATTATCGACAGAGCTGGCCTTTCATTGAGGGTTTCCCAAAATTGAGGTCCTCTTCCAACCACCAAGTTAGCAATCAAAGATCGTTGTCTATATTATTTTATTATTTTTGACAGGCCTAAATCCAGAAATAAAATTCGCCAAGTAGAATTCGCACAGTGTTGCGGTTTCATACAACGAGTGACCAAAACTAGAAATCTCAAATTTGGAACTAAATATGATTACGAGTGAAATTGGAGATGTTTAACACACAATATAAGAGTCATTCCATGCCAAACCGGACAACAAATTTCCACATCGCTCCGATTTTTTTCTCCGAAACAAATGTTAAAATTTTATTTACAGAGTTATAGACAATTTCCATAAAAATGGAAATACTGCTGACAAGAGTATATTTTTTACCGATCCTATTAAATAATTTATGACAATTCCGTTAAGTTTTATTTATTTTTGGTGTTGATTTTTGAAAATGATTTCATTAGTACATTAAATCATCCCAAAACGCACTAAGGTCATTCTAGATGCGTTTTTCATGTGCTCTGGAAATTGTATGCAGCAGATTTAAGTGTTATATTTAAAAATACCAACTATACTAAATAAATCAAAAATAATAGAAACCCACACAGAGAGCCATCTACCCAATTTTTAGGAAAGTTTGTTTTGAGATTATTAAATAAAAAAATTGAATTGCAGTAAGAATTATTTTATTTGAGTTTCAGTTCAGTTCCATTTCATAAATTCGATTTTCGAAATGACAATTTTCTTCGACTATTTAACCAGACTGGAGTATATATATGCAGATTTGCTTCATCATCTCATTAATCATTATTTACATTAAATCTTTATTGTAATTGATTCTAGAGTTTTTCGTTAATGATACAGACGTTTTTTTTTAATATTTTATGGATAGCTTCACGCTTTCTTGGAGAAGCAATTCATTTTGAATTATTATACCCTCCACCTCCAGGATGGGGGTATACTAACTTTGTCATTCCGTTTGTAACACCTTGAGATATCGACCTGAGACCCTATAAAGTATATATATTCTTGATCGTCATAAAATCCTAAGACGATCTAGCCATGTCCATCTGTTGAAAGCACGCTAGCATCTAAACTAAAGGAGCTAGAACGTTCAAATTTTCCATAAATGCGTCTTATAGTCGTAGATCGTTTGGGATTGAAGCGGGGCAAAGTCGGCCCAAAGGGAAAAATTTTTCCCTCACAAGGACTAAAAATACCCATAATAATCCCTAATATTTTAGCGTATTTAAGCATTTTTTTTTAATATGTCTATTTATATTTGCTTGATATTTGGTATAAGCATTCCCCATATTGCAAAAACGTGCACCATAAAGTGAATCTAATTTGTAGGGGGTGTAATGGGACAAAAAGGGATAAAAATGGTACATATTAAACGACAACAGCTAGAAACACGAAATTCGGTCTGTACATTCCTCTAATTGAGTAGATACATAATATAAAAGTATTTTTCCCAAATTCGTACTTTTAAGGGGTAAAATGGGAATAGAGGGATAAAAATGGTACCAACCAAACGGCTGTACCTAGAATAATGAAATTCGGTGTATACATTCCTCTGTTTGCAAAGACACGTAAACTAAACAGATTTTTCGAAATTCTTACATTCTTGGGGTTAAAATGAAAAAAAGGGGATAAAAATAGTACCAATCAAATGACCGCAGCTAGGGTCATGAAATTCGGAGTATACATTCCTCTGACTGCGTAGACACGGAAAATAAACGAATTTTTCGAAATTCGTACTTTCAAGGGATAGAATGAAGGAATTCTAATTGCATAGAAACGTCAAGGGGGTAAAAATGGTACCAACCAAATGGGTTGATCGGTTAAATCTGATAATGGATTTTCAAAATTTGTTCTTTGGTAATTAAAATAGAACGGAAATACAACTAACTGTAGCACCCACTATCACCAATATTTATGGTATTTAAGCTTTTTGAAAATATAAATATAAGAATATTTATTTTTTTGATTTGAAATAATTAATATATTATATTTATTTATAAAATTATTTTTTTCAATATTTGTATTTGTTTTGGTCTGGCTATATTAAAAAATTTATATTTTCCTGTAATATTACTGCACTTCTACGAAAACCGACAACCTCTGTGGAATGCAATCCATGGTGGAGGTTCGGCCGGGCCGAACCTAACGCCGTTTTTACTTGTTCTATATACACATGTAATTGAAGGTAAGCGGATATATTATGATGATTAGATTTATGAAATATCAGAATTACCTCTTAAATTTTTGTAATCAGGTACAGCAGAAATACGTATGCGACAAAACGGACGGGACAAATATTTCCACTCGTAGTAAAAATTTTAATAATTTTCGAAAGAGAATTAAAAAAGAAAAGAGAATTTCGAAAGAGAGTTAACTTGAAAGAGAACAAGTTAACTTCAAGTTTCTTAATAAAAAACGGTTGTCGAAATAAGGACCTTTTTTGGGAGATGCCCATATGTAGTGAATATGCAAAAAAATATTGCATATGCACAAAATATGTATTTATAATACGAGTTTAAAATCACAAAATTTAATGTGTTTTACTAAATTTTTGGATAGACAACTAGTAAAATATAGTTAAAGCATAACTTTGTGTTTAACTACGTAGTATTAAAATGATACACTTTAGAAGTTTCTCAAATCTCCTTGAAAACTATATAGACCCAAGATTGAGTCTACCTATTGAAAAAATACTATTTCCAGTGCAAACATTAACATTGCTTCAAGTGAATGATAAAACTCCGTATAAACTGACCATAATGTATATATGTCAATCGTATCTGATATAAATATCCCCAATGTTTTTTTGTTACCTCACAATTCGATAAAAAAAGTTGTTAATACCACTCCTAATTTAATTGCCACTTTGAAGTTTATCAAAAAGTGGTTCGTTTTAGGCGAAAGTTCGTTTTAAGCGGGTTCGTTATAAGCGAAAATTACTGTATATTGGATTATTGTTATCTATAATCTCCTGGACAAAGTGCTAAACATTGTTTCATAGTCTGTAATGACCCCCCTTCAAAAGTTCGCTCCCGATTTGACTTCTTGTCGCCACATATTGCAGCATAATTTGCTCACATGTGTAACATAACATTATCATTCTCTCCAGGTACATTTTCATTGGACCGTGTTGACATCGGTTCAGCTTTAGATATAAGCCAATTACAAATGTCCCTTCCCAGCTGATTTCATGTCACACCTGAAGGAGCAAATTTCAATAGAAAATTCTACAAATATGTCGCCAGGTTGTGTCTCCACATAGCAGTTGGTGATTTCATTCAAACCAGAGAAACACAATTCCCATTTAAGAATTTCCCGAGATCGAATACGTTTCGAAACCACAGTGTTCCTCGTTAAGAAGCAACTGAAGCTGCAGCAGGTTGAAGAGGATGCTGATGCTGCAGCAGAAGCAGGATGGACAAACAGCACACACTAACAAAGGGGAGTGATTAGGTTATTTATTGGGATCTAAGTGATTTCCAATGAGATCCTTAAGAGTACTGTAAAGCTGGACATCAGCACAGCAGGTGAGGAATGCGCGAACGAACGAACGAACCGTACCCCGAACACACCACAACACAACTACAAAAGCCATGTACGTGTACGTTTGTATGTATGGCCGTGTGGTGTTGCTGTTGCTGCATGCAACATGCTGTGCATTTTTGTTGTTCAATCTTAACACTGACGCAGCAGCGATTTATTTTGTTGGCACGTAAGGTGAGAAGATGACTCCTCTGGCACCACCGCCAGCACCTCTGGCATCATCATCACAACCCCGATGAAGACGACAATGGCCACAACAACGACGACGACCACGATGATCAGCAATCAAGCCCGAGAAACGAGACAAGAATTCACATAAATGATTAGAAACACGTTGTTATCCATGTCTTAATCTCACTTCGAATCGAATCCAATCGCATCGAATTGAATCCCTGCCCAGCGTCAGCATTGTTCGTTGGTGCTCTGCTTAAGCGGACTTGGACTGATTAATTCCACTGATTCGGCGCAAGTGTCTGCGTGTATGTGTGCCTGTATTTAGTAGGTATTTGTAGCTGCGTGTTGTTCCGATCGTTATCGATTACCTTGATAACGATTAAGACAACATTTAGAACAATAACAAAATTGATTAAATTCATGGCATCCCAAAACAAAAGGCACTGCTTCCTATGGCTATGGTCCTGTACATGTCCAACAACTGAAAAAGTGAAGGTGTCGTAGTACGCGAATTTTTCTAGAATTTCAAAAACGAACACTCTCTGGATTTATTGAAATTATTATCTATAACCAAAGATCTGGGTACAATGCGATAATTTTTTTCTAATTTCAAGAATGTTTTATTGTAGTCAGTGATTGTATTTAATTCATAAAAACTAAAAAAGAAGATGCAGATAAAGGTACATATTTAAGATGGGAAAAGGATGCTGCTGATCATAATGATTATGACTTTTGGACATGATAAAAATGCCAACGTCTTGCGAGAAGTTTCTGACACAATTCCTTGGCAAAAAATTAATTCAAAAACAAATTTCAATGATTTGTCACTATCACCATGATGATGTGACTTTTTTCGGCATGATTGTATGGAGTTTTTTCATTTTGTAGAAAGCAAATTAAAAAAGTGGAATTTTCTACACTTCAAACCAACTTTCTGTAAAATCTTCCTGCTGACAAGTGCATATTCGAATACTTGTATTTCACAAACGGTTTTAATTTTGATCTTGATTTTTTCTTACATCATTCCAAAACACTCTAAAACATTCTAGGTGTGTTTTCCATGTGCTCTGAAATTTTTATGCAGCAGATTTAATGAATTATAATTCAAACAAATTAGGAAAGACTGAAGTCAGGGTCGACTATATGATGCCATTCACTTTCTTCGCCAATGGAATTCAATTCGGTGATGATTTTGGAATTTGTCCTGGATGATATCACAGTGTATGTTTCCAGGTGAAATACAACAATATGTGATGAAAATCTGTTAAAATATGTGTTTTCTAGAGCAGAAAAAGTAAAATCTGCGATATTTGCATGGAGATATATATATCACATCAGTTGATTTTAGTTGCAACATAAGGTTTCGTGCCAAATTTAAGCAAAATCGGTTAATTTATGCAGTTTTAGAGCAGAAAATGTGGGATATTTGCATGGGAGCTATATATAAATCCGAACCGATTTGACTCATTTTCAGTCGAGATGTCTCCAGATCAAATATAAAGTGCTGTGCCAAATTTGAAGAAATTCTGTCAAAATATATGGTTTCGAGAGCGGAAACGTCAAATCGGGAGCGAAATTTATATGGGAACTAAATATATATAAATCTGAGCCGATCTGACCCACTTCCACCGCAGACGATTTTAGTTGTTATAAAGGGTGATTTTTTTTAAAGCTATAGGAAAGTTTTTCAAAAAAAAACACATAAAATTCAGAAAAACGCATGAAATCTTTATTTGAATCGATAGTACGGTCCATATAATTAAATGTTTGAAGATTATTTCATCCAAATGTTGACCTTGATTGCGCCTCAAATGGTCCAATTTTGGCATACTCTTTCCAACATTTCGGCCGGTATCTAACGAATAAATGATTCAATGCTGTCTTCCAATGCGTCGGTTGAAGCGGGCTTGTCTGTATAGACACGAGCTTTAACATAGCCCCACAAAAGCTAGTCTAAAGGCGTTAAATCGCACGATCTAGGCGACCAATTAACCAGTCACGAACGAGAAATAAAATGTTCACCGAACTCGCCTCTCAATAAGTCCATTGTTGCGCGTGCTGTGTGGCATGTGGCATGTGTGGTCTTGTTGAAACCACATGTCATGCAAGTCAAGCTCTTTCATTTTGGGCAAAAAAAAGTTGGATATCATCTCACGGCAGCGCACACCATTCACAGTTACGTGACGATTCGCATCATCTTTGAAGAAGTACGGTCCAATGATGCCACCAGCCCAGTTTACCCCTGGCGGTAAACATCGGTAGTCTGAAGATACATCGCACCAAAGTCGAGCATTTGTTTAATAATTTTACAAATCATCTAGTGGAATGTTGTAGAAAATAGTGTGAAAAAGAAAACTTCAAAAGAGTTTTGAAAATTAGATATT
The DNA here is from genome assembly GCA_947397865.1 of Polietes domitor. NCBI lineage: Eukaryota > Metazoa > Arthropoda > Insecta > Diptera > Muscidae > Polietes > Polietes domitor. Next base: position 257,961,509 of record OX377618.1, read on the forward strand.
TTTTGGTGGGAAACTGTGGAACTCAAAGTTTTCAAAAAGAATAATCATTCTATAACAAAATACTCAATATTCAAATGGCCCAGTTGTAATGAAATACTGAATACATAATAAAAATCTTGTTAACATAGTTCATGCGGCTCATTTTAACCAATAAATATATTATGGTATGGTATAAACAAATTTTAAATAAAAATTTTAAGATTTTTTGCCTACGTTGGATGTAAAATATTTTTTAAAGAGGAATATATTTCTGAGATTTTCAGAAAAATCAAAGCGATGTGATTTTTTTGGGCGGCCCATATATTCTGATTTCATTTTTTTTTGAAATTTCACCCGTAACCATTTTTAGTTTTTATATTAGCATGTGCCAAATTTCAGATTTCAACGATAATTCCTTCTAGTTTGGCCACTCGTTGTGTTAAACCGTGACACTGTCGTCGGTGACGAATTACTGTTCTGTTCACTTATGAGTTTCATGAATTAGATTCATATTCTCGATATTGCTCATTATTATTTCTATGATATATTTTGGTGCCTACTTTCTGGTGAGATCGTAGTTTGTTGAATTGAAGGCATACTTTATGTTCAGTGTGATAATGAGGATGTAGTTCTGTACCTCCTTTCTATCGTTCTCCTTGGACAGCATCTCGGTCATATTTACAGCTTCTATAGAGTTCGAAGAGTATATAAACTTTGCTTTGTATGAGTTTTCTCGCAATTCTCATAAATCTCGACGTAAATAAATCTCAAGGCCCGGATGGCATTTCAGCACTGGTCCTACGTAAGTGCTCTTCGACGCTTGTCCGTCCCCTTCGCAATCTTTTCAACCTTGCATACCGTGCTGGGGTTTTCCCAGCGCGTTGGAAGATTGCGAACATCCAGCCCATCCCTAAAAAAGGTGAAGCTAATAATCCTGCTAACTATCGAACGATCGCGATTTGCTCAGCGCTTTCGAAGGTTATGGAGAGTATGGTTAACCACCATCTTGAGAGGTATTTAGAAACTAATGACTTACTTAATGATCGACAGTATGGCTTCCGTAGGAATCGATCTACGGGAGACCTGATGACACTGCTATCCGAAAAGTGGAATCGATCTATTCACAAGCTTGGTGAGAGTAAGTTCGTAGCTCTAGATATCTCCAAGGCCTTTGATAGAGTTTGGCACGGCGCACTCATATCAAAGCTTATCGCTTTTGGTGTTGGTAGTGACGTCTCTCGATTTATATCGAGTTTCCTCAGAGATGGCACTATACGTGTTTTTGTAGATGGGTTCTCATCCGATGAGCATAGGTTAACCGCTGGAGTACCACAGGGCTCTGTCCTTCCCCCCCCCCCCCCCCTTTTTCTTATTTTCATCGACGACCTCTTGGATCGGACTGTGAATCCAATATACTCATTCGCGGATGACAGCAACCTCTGTCATTCATACTCATTCGATCATAGACCAAGTCGTCAAGAAATTGAGGATAAAAGGCGATTGATGGATGAGTCACTTAGCCAGGATTTGATGGTCATTTCTGAATGGGGTCGAGAGAATAGAGTAGATCTTAATCCACGTAAGACCCTTGAGACTCCTTGTTGTCTCACAAGCGATTCACTGATCCAACGGTGTCGTCGATTTTAATGAACGGTGTAGATATTGAGCAATCAGATGCTCTCGATGTTCTTGGCATAAAAATACAACGTGATGTTCGTTGGACAAAACATGTATTTGATGTGTCGAAAGATGCCTTCAAATGTTTAGGCTTTTTAAAAAGATGTAAAAAATATTTCACACCCTCTGATCTTCTCAATATCTACACTACCTACATCAGACCAAAGAGCTCCAGCTTCATCACTGGAGCTACTTGACCGTGTTCTGAACACGATGGTGTTGGAGGGCGATGGTGTTGATAGGTGACGGTAGGATATTCAATTCTATTGTCTCCCTTGAACACCGTCGTAAGGTTGGTTGTGTGTCATTGATCTATCGATACTTTCATGGTGTTTGTTCTTCGGAAATTCGTGATCTTATACCGCCCGTGAGAACGTTCGGTAGAGATACGCGACTCTCCAGGAACGCTCATCCATTTGTTGTCGATTGGACAACCGGCCGCACTACACATTACAGAATAAATTCGTTCTTCGCCCGTACTATCCGTATGTGGAATCGACTTCCGGCAAATATCTTTCCCTCCAATTATGACATTCAGAGATTCAAAACAGATGTCAACAGACACTACTCCCTCTTTCCCCCTTCCAATACCTGATCTTCCTTCCACCAACGCAATGCACTGCATTTATAGTGGACATACCCTGAGTGTTGGTTCAGTGAAAAAAAAAAATACCGGCAACGGTAGAATCAAAATTCTGCTGTATGAAAGCCTTCCTATAATGAATACCAGGGACTCCCCATTCTATAGCGACTCCCCACCTCAGTGTACTGAATTGAATAACGCTCCCAAGCGAATTCCGCACTGGAATTCAATACATGCCCAAGCCAACGCATATGTTTTCACTGTGCCGATTAACGTATAGCTCATACGATGGTTCGCTTTAACTAAGCCACCTACGCATATGTCAAATTATATTATTTCCAAATGCCATCTTAGAAACTAAACTTATGGTAATCCACAGAAACCATATGTAGGACTATTAGAAAACTATGAATGTTAATCAAGACTTGTAGATATAAACCATATATAATAATTTCGCCATTTTGTATTTTTTACATCAAATCTTTCAGCAGCGATACTTATAGCCACCATATTGGATATGCCATTTTGAATATTATTATAATTGATAATCATCTACCATCAAAATCAATGCTACATTCGTATGTCATATATATTTTTGGAATCTTGGAATTGTTTAAAGCACTGCATGAAGCATTTACGGATTTGCTAAACTGTCGACCTATGTTTAATAAATTCTGGTAATTGATTAGTATTTAAAACATGAATCATAAAATGTTTGTAGGCCACAAGTACAAATATGTCAGTTATTTCATAAAGCTTCAAGTCGTTTCATCGCAGAGATATTGTACATATTTATATAGAACAGAAGTGACAGCAGAACGATATGAAATTAAATAACAATGGTGTAAGATATCAAATTTATTCTGATATTGAAGCTTCAAATAAGCGAGCTGAAAAAACAAGCCTATATATCCATCACGTGTGTGATGTAACACAGATACAAAAACGAAACAAGTTGTGATTCACATATTCGATTTCAAAACGGTTTTACTTGAAATGGCAATGCCGTTAAATTTTCCATTTTGTTCTACGGAAATAAAGCGATATTAAGTGTTTCACATTTCTTGTTAAATTTGTGAACACATTTTTTATTAAAATACAAATTTTAGAATGAAAATGCAAATATATTTATTTAGTATTTATCAGGCGAAACCCACAAAAGATTTGCCTTTTTTTGAAATAGGAACGAAGTGGAGAACCTTTAACAAACCCTTGCAGACAATGTCAGTAGTGTTGGTCCACAAAAAAGCAGATTGCGGGAAAAAGTTGTTTTTCTAAGAATTACCAGGCTAGACTAATTGAATGTGGCTTCCTCCACCTCTGCAGTCAACAATATCTGGAATGTCGCATTCACAAAAAATGTTTTTTTTTTTTTAACTCAAAATATGTTTTGATACTCGTATTCAATGGAGATTTTAACTAATAGCTGGCATCGTAACAATGTTTATTTAAATAATGGCTTTTTGAAGAAAATCTATGGATGTTATGACCTTTAAGAATTATCAAGAAAGCTGTGAAACGATAATTTAAGATGATTAAATATGACGATGTCAACATCAGAAAGGTCAGGCAAAAGGAGAGGACAGCAGAAAAATTAAGAATTATAAAGAAAGCTGTGAAGCGACACATCTAGAACATTAAAAATGACTATGTCCACTTTGGAAAGGTCAGGTAAAAGGAGTAGACAGCAGAAAAATTAAGAATTACAAAGAAAGCTGTGAAGCGATACATTAGAACATTAAATATGACAATCAGAAAGGTAACACAAAAAGATAATCTCATTGAATTAGATCATTGGGCATATAAAATAGACAGTCAGGTAAACCGGCAGCAGAATATTACAAATGACCAAGAAACCTGTGAAACGATAATTTAAGATTATTAAATATGACGATGTCAACATCAGAAAGGTCAGGCAAAATGAGTGCATAGCAGAAAAATTAAGAATTACAAAGAAAGCTGTGAAGCGACTCATCTAGAACATTAAATATGACTACAGTTCAGCATTTACCTTTCACACAATAATTCTCAATTTATCTCTGTCTTTCACAATTGCTCGCCAATCATCTGTACGCTCATCTAGTCTTTTTAGGTCAGACACTACCCCATCTATTCACTGACTTCATAGTCGCCCGCTGCCCCTGACTTGACTCCTGGATATTTTTAAATAATGGATTCAAATTTTGTTTGAACAAAATGGGATTATATGGCTTTGAGTGACTTATTATTTCAACGAGACGTCTCCTTAGAAAAAACCGCGTAACATTTTATCATATAGGTAATACCAAAATATTTGTTATTATCTATATGATTTTTGGTATTATTATATGATATATTTTTGGTATATGATTGCTGACTAAATAGGAAATATTCGAGGCAGAATTGTATCAGAAACAAAGAGAAGGTTGGCATAAAAACAATTGCTACCGGGAATTTTGAATTTTTGCAACAATTACATACACTACTTGCCACACAAGTCTACAAACGATAGTAAATTATGAATAAAATAAGAATTGCTGTTGTGTTTTCTAGACACTTTTTTATACCCTTCACTAGGGTATTATATCTTTGTGTATTAGTTTGTAACAAACAAAAGGAAACGATAGACATCGTTTATTATACAGATCGGCTTAGAATCACTTTCTGAGTCGATTTAGCAATGTCCGTCCGCCCGTCCATCTATTCTTATAATCAAAGTACAGGTCACAATTATTGTCCAATCATTACAAAAATTGGCAAAATTAAGTTTTGTGGACCAAGGACGGGCGCTATTTCATTTGAAGTAAATCGGTTCAGATTTACATATAGCCATTTTTTTTACCGATTTTCTTCCTCATATTTCAGCTAGAAAAAATTGTGGTGAAAGTGGGTCAGATCTGTACATCTGATTTATATATAGCTCCCATACAAATATCGCTACTGTTTTGCTGTTTCTGCTCTAGAAACCACACAATCTAACCAATGTTGTTATAATTTGCCAAAACACCTTATAAAGGGTGATTTTTTAGCTATTATATTTTTGGCAACACTGGTTTAAACAGCTGACGCACGTTTCGTGTTCTGTTTCACTCTCAAACATCTTCAGTTTGGTCTAAAATTTAACCATGAATCGTCTTACAAACGAACAACGCTTGCAAATTATTGAATTTTATTATCAAAATGTGGGCTCTGTTAAGAAAGTTCATCGTGCGCTTCTTCCATTTTATGGTCAGTTTAATCGACCCACTGAAGCGGCTATTCGGGCTATTGTGACTAAATTTCGCACCAAATTTACATTGTCGGACATTAAACCACCAACACGCTTACGTAGAGTGCGAACTGAAGAAAATATCTCAGCTGTATCGGTCAGCGTTAATTATGACCATCAATTATCGATTCGTCGCCGTTCGCAGCAATTGGGCCTCTGTTACTCAAAAACGTGGAAATGACAAAATTGGACTAAGCGGATGGACCATTTGACGCGCAGTCAAGGTCAACATTTGCATGAAATAATCTTCAAACATTAAATTATATGGGCCGTACTATCGATTCCAATAAAGATTTCATGCAGTTTTCTGAATTTTATGTGTTTTTTAAACTTTCCTATAGCTTTTAAAAAATCACCCTTTATAAGTTGGCGTATAATTTTGTTATTTAAGCGATAAAAGCCTTATTTACAACTTTGGTGTATTCGGTGACCCCCACTGACATTTTCCGACAATTTTTTTCGTAGAATATTTCAATCCTTAAATGTCCTTTTTGAAAGGATTTTTTGATTTCTTCGAAAAAAGAAAAAAAAAAGATCCATAAAGGAAGGAACTTACAACACTTTTTTCGCTTAGTATAATGCTCCCTTCGACCAAGAAATTAAATCTTTGACCCACTGTAAAAAGAAACTCTGCAAAAGTGGTCTACTCAACATGCCCTATCATAATTATAGGATTGCTATTCAGTTCCAAAAATGCTGTGGACAGTGTAATTTTTAAAATTTCTGGTTTTAAAACATTGTCATTTAATAATGGAACACAATAGGACTACCACGACTGGCTCGGCAGTACCAACTTTTCAGAGCATGGCCCAATGATGCCACCAGCCCAAAATCCACACCAAACAGTGACTCGTTGTGGATACATTACCTTCTCAAAAGTCAAGTGTGAGTTCTCTGAGCCACTTTTTGACATAGCTACCGAGCTGCAAACGGGCTTCATGAAGGCTGTACTGAAGGCCGATATCCTCTCGAAAAATGTCCACGTAAATTTCTTACCGTTTGCGTTAAAGGCTCATTACTTTGGAAGTAAATTTTTAATATTTCCGAATTTTGTTTGACCGCAGAGCGTCCCTTTTTGCAAATGACAAACATAAACCTGAAAATAAAATTTTACCTTTCAAAGTCAGAGTAATTGGTAGTTTTTATTTATTTTAAATGGCCCACCATATAAAGGGTGGTTAAATTGTAAGGGCCGATGTTGATTGTGAATCACACCTAAACGTCAAGCTTTTTATGTATTTCCTTTGACATTTCTCAATTTCAGACTAACTCAATTTGAACCATGGAAAGAGACACAATCAAGCAGTGCGTTAAAGTTATTCAGGCTTATTATGAAAATGGACGTTCAAATCAAAATGCATATCGTGCACTTCGTGATTATTTGAGTCAATAAGTAGAATTGGATTCGTCAATAAGCAGAATTACCGCTTTTGGGTGAATGATAATCCAAGAGTGATTGTCGAAAAATCAATGCACCCACAAAGAGTGACTGTTTGGTGTGGTTTATGGCCTGATGGCATCATCGGGCCGTATTTTTTCCAAAATGAGGCCGGTCAGGCAGTTACTGTGAATGGTCTTCGCTATCGTGAGATGAAAACGAACTTTTTATGGCCCGAATTGGAAGATATGGATGTGGACAATATGTGGTTTCGCAACATATTCAATGGCCGTGTTATCTGATGTGGTGGCGCTGTCAATTGGCCGCCAAGATCATGTGATTTGATACCGTTGGACTTCTTTCTTAGGACTTATTTGAAAGCAAAGGTGTACGTCGGTAAGCCAGCAACAATTCAAGAGCTAAAGGATGAGATAATTCGGCACATTAACGGCATAGAACCTTAATTATGCCTCAACGTCATCGAAAATTTGGACCATCGCATGGAGATGTGCCGCCGAGTTCGCGGCGGCGGTTATTTGGCCGATATTTTGTTCCTTAAATAATTGAACCATACCAATATTATCATAATAAAAATAAATTACAATAATTTCGTAAATAATTTGTGTTTTATTCCAAAACAACATCGGCCCTTAAAATTTAACCATCCTTTACAACACTTCCGAAGTATTATTTATATCTCCTGTCATGCCAAAGACATGTTTTATTCCAAAGTTCCAAAATTGCGGAGCGAAAAGTTCAATGTCACCCGAAATTTTTGTTATGTCCAATAACTCTTCCGCACTATCCTAAATACGAGAGGTAAATCCATCAGAATAATTTTGAATAATGAGATGATTTTTATGTGTCCTGAATCAATCCAACCACCTTGAGCTAACAGCAGCAATGACCATCATAGCCGACATCGCGTTATTGTTGGCGCTACAACGACAACGACACAGACGGCGACGACCACGATCACGACGACACATCATGCTAATTCGTTGTTAAATTAATAGCGATTACAATTAACGTCAAATATTTGTCTATGAAAGCGTCAACTATCATTTGTTTACTTTGTTGCGCGGCAGCACAAAAATGTATGTGTGTTCCACCGGCGAAACGGACGGACGCATAAAATCTGGCTAATGCTAGCCTGGCCACGGCAGGCTAGCTAGATTAATAAGTTCTCTCGTCGCTCTCTCCGGCTTTGAAAGCTGGGCTTGTCTCTGCGTTTCAAAGTGTGACTTGGAGTTTGGCGTTGACTGTGTCTTTTGAGCTTTTACCTGTTTTCTTGGTGTCTGTCTGGCCGGAGTTCCTGACATTCAGGTTTCGTCCGAACGCTTCTCAATTTTATTTATTACGTTTTCTTGAAAACTGTCGTTGTTGCTGTTGCTCGTGGTGATGGTGGTGGTGGTGGCGTGGTTTTATTTGGCTTTGCATATTGGTAAACGCTTAAATTTGATGTTATTAGCGTGATAACGTCGCTAATCCACTTGATTTATGATTCTTATATAATGAGTCAGTGTGTTTCTTGGCCTTGTTGTTGTTGCTGTTGTAGTTCGTTTCGTGTTCTTGTTGGCGGTGTGAAGTTGTTGGCGTTGCACAGTGGATCGTAAAAAACTGTTAAAAATTAATTTTTAAATGTCATTGTTTAATGAGTCTAGCAACGGCAAGATCTCCTGAGGAACTGATATGTCCTCCCAATCAGAGAAGTTTTATTTCCTTCGCAGAGACAAATATGAATGAAGAAACATAATTGAGAGATATCTTCATTCCATAGTAAGCTCGCTCATTAGGCTCTTGGAAATCGATATAAATTTTTGGTAGAATCATATTCATCCCTTCATTTGGTTGAACGGCTTCGTGAACAAGCAAAGTTGCCGTTTTTGGGAGAATTCAAATGTGATGATTATCAGCAGTAGATGGATTTACTGTTACTTTCTCATCTCACAATATATTTGTATTCTATACTAGGACGGGTCAGGAAAAATGTAATCCACAAAAAATTCTAATAACATTTCTCCAAGAAACCAAGGGTCTAATATGAATTCCTAGCCAGCCGAAAACTACTCCAAATTTGAGCCAACATACGTCTTAGAATTTGAAGTCAATTTCCGCGGTTAACCCCATGGCTTCTTTCCTTTTTTCCACCCATACAGACTGGCTCCCCTTATTCTAAACGCTCCTATAGTTCCGTCGATAATTATTTCCACTTCTTGCTCTGCTTGCGCCCACAGTGCCTGATTGCCATTGTTATACACCGAGGGAGCGCTTCCCACACACAGCTACGCTGGCTTGTTATCTCTCGATCACATCTTATTTTTTCGGTTTTTGTTGACTTCAATAATTTTAATAATTTGACACAATAAATAAACCACCGACCGAGAGAGAGTGAGAAAGAGAAAAAACCCCAACGTTTAGTATTTAGTGGGCTTAAACCGATTAAAGCGCAGGCAAACCTCAATCCCATCTCCGCCAAGAGTTAAGCAACCAACGTTCGCAACAGCAACAACAACAAAAACGTAGACTACGCATAAATGATATTAATTATACTTAGCTGCGATTGATAATCAGTCTCGTATTTTACTTCTTGTGAATATTTTAGCGTGCCATCGCCTCTGAGCTTTGGTTGAGCCGTGTGAGTGAGAATAGTTCGGATTTCATTTGGTTGCTGTGAATATCGATAAAATTTCAAAACAAGTCGATGACACTGCATTGAATGCATGTGATTGGAATTCGTAGTTGGGAAAGTATTTTTCGGCGAAAATGTCAGAAATACTTTGTTTTATTTATAATCCTTTTGGAAGAGTAGCTTGATGTGATGGCTGACTTTCCGTATATTTTATTTCAATTTTGAATGGATACCTTTTCAACTATGTTTCTATAATCCCTTTAACGTCTCAAAATTGTATTCCCAAGCCTTAGTCCTCACAAAATCGACTCTTTATGACCTCTTCATTCGTTTCACTCCAAAGGATCCACTGAATCAACACTACGTTTAGGTGTTTCTGTTATTCCAGCAGAAACACCTAATGATCATCTAGCCTCTAATCTGACGGTATTACTTTGTAATACAGTTTGTGGTGGAGGGTATATCAGATTCGGCGCGGCCGAACATAACGTATCTTTTACTTGTTGGCATAGCGACCTGTTAGACCTACAGTATTCTCCCTACAAACTTTAATTAAAGGCTTTGAAATCCAAATTTTACTTCTATAGAAAATGCAAGCCCAATGTTTATTTCGGAATTAAAGTACTATCAATTTCCGAAGTGGAGTTGTAACGGGTGATTCATCGTGAGGTTTGAATTATAATGTAAAATAAAACTCATAAATTTGAAAGTAAACTTAAAATTGTTATTATCGGTTAAAAGAAAAATTTATGACATTTACTGTTTTTGACACTAGGATTCGGTGGCAACACCTGTAGGATTGTTGCGAGCTTCCTCAGAGGCCGCACCTGTAAGATTAAAGTAGGGGACCAACTTTCGGACAGTAGAGACGTTGTGGCAGGGGTGCCACAGGGCTCACTTCTGGGACCAGTCCTCTACAATATACTTTTATGTGACATTCCGCAACCACCCCAGGGTGACTTGCTGTTAATTTATGCCGACGACATACTTATTGCCTCATCGGGGCCTGTAGCTTCTACCGCTAACGCAAGACTGAATGACTATCTTTCAGAGTTATCGACTTATTTCGACAGATGGAAACTGACGCTGAACATAGCAAAATGTGACAGCATTATTTTTAAGGGGAAACGGCGATTTCTTTACCCAAATGCCAGGAGTTATGTTCCTGACATCCGAATAGGGAATAGCCCGATTAGGACCTCGGACACAATTAAGTACCTTGGGGTCATTTTCCAAACCAATTTTGAGTTCTATAGGCATATGGATCACATATTGGCCAAGGTTAAACGAATTTTTTACCTCTACTATGCGACTTTACGACGCAGGAGGGGTCTTAGTACCGATGTTAGGCTGCTATAAACAGATCATAAGGCCTATCTTGTCCTATGCTTTCCCCGTCTGGTTTGGAATCTCATCCGCCCACATGGAGAGACTTCGGAGGTGGGAACGGCGTATACTAGTATCTTGCCTGTGTTTGTCACCCACGATTGCTGAGGACGGAACTATAAGAAGACCTTCTTGGAGAACCATTTATTATAACGCGGCCGGTTTCGATCGGATTGACGTCTTTTTAATTAATGGGGCACTTCGGTTCCTAGATAGGTCTGCCTCCTTGGATAACGGACTGGTTAGGGATAGTCTTCAGCTAGATACCAATCTGCTAAGACAACTAGAGGATAACTACCGACCTCCTGTCGGTCTTTTGACTCTGGAGAGGGAGGGTATTTTGTATAGAGATGGTAAGCTCCTATTCTACCATCGAAGGTTAGGTAGTTTTGACTTGGACGATCTCGTATACAACACATGCCAATAATTGGAACAGACAATGGTTCAACCTGTATTGTAAATAGTAAAGAGTGATTTTTTTGAGGTTAGGATTTTCATGCATTAGTATTTGACAGATCACGTGGGATTTCGGACATGGTGTCAAAGAGAAAGATGCTCAGTATGCTTTGACATTTCATCATGAATCGTCTTACAAACGAACAACGCTTGCAAATTATTGAATTTTATTATCAAAATGCGTGCTCTGTTAAGAAAGTTCATTGCGCGCTTCCATTTTATGGTCAGTTTAATCGACCCACTGAAGCGGCTATTCGGGCTATTGTGACTAAATTTCGCACCAAATTTACATTGTTGGACATTAAACCACCAACACGCTTACGTAGAGTGCGAACTGAAGAAAATATCGCAGCTGTATCGGCCAGTGTTAATGATGACCACCAATTTTCGATTCGTCGCCGTTCGCACCAATTGGGTCTCTGTTACTCAAAAACGTGGAAATGCCAAAATTGGACTAAGCGGATGGACCACCTAAGACGCAGCCGCGGTCAACATTTAAATGAAATTATCTTCAAAAAGTAAATGTCATGGACCAATCTAACGTTTCAAATAAAGAACCGATGAGATTTTGCAAATTTTATGCGTTTTTTTTTAAAAAAAAAGTTATCAAGCTCTTAAAAAATCACCCTTTAGTTATAAGTGATAGTGTTAAGTGTTAACTTAAGTTTTATATAAAAAAAGATGAGTAATTCCCTTTTTAGTAATTCGTATTTTGGGGGAAAATTTTTGATATATTATAGATTTAGTATAAGTGGCATGTATGTATAACTACAACATATAAACGTTAGAATATATAGTACTAGAAAAATACTTATGTTAGTAATAATGTAAGATTGACTAATGTTAGCTCTTAAGCGCATTTAAATATTGTATTAAGGACATCGAATTCAATAACGCAAGCAAGCAACATTTACTGTTTGAAAATTATATAAAGAATTTTGTACGTTTTAAGGCCGAGATCCTTACGTAAAATGCATCAAGTCGTCGAATATGACAATCCAAGCTCTGAGATCGACGAAGAATCGCTTCGTCACGGTCTTATTTCTCATAGAACGCCATTTTTCGTAATACAGCTGAACAATTTGGAGACTCTGTTATGGTGTGAGTCTTTCCATGATTACTTGCCAACAAAATGACGAAGTAGTTAGATATGAGTCATGTGTGATCTATAAAAAAAAAGCCTACTAATACTCAAAGAAGTTTTACAAAAGCAAACAGAATCTGTAGTGGTTAAAAGAAAATGACATTAGCATCAGAAATAGCGATATTTATAATAAAACTTGTCATCCTTCCGATTCGCCATTAGAGTAAGACTAATTCCAGAAAACAACAAAATTTTGTTCGATCCTTTAATGCTGCTCATTCCCATGAAATGTGTAGTTGTACTATTCCAAGGAAGACATCTGGCAGAATATTGTACCCTGAGTATGGTCTTAACATTCCAGCTACATATTTTGAAAGTTTGTGGAGTCCGACAATCAATCAAATCAATTCTTCATTGCGTCTATTTTTACCTATGAGTCATTTCATGTCCAAGTGGTACGATTTTTGACCTCGATGGCTGCAATTTTTTCCATGCTTTATATAAGGTTACTTTCTATATATGTTTGTGTGCCACAAAATTTGAAATCAATTTTTGAAAGCTTTTTTCTCAACCAATTTTGCTCAAATTTTGCACACTTAATCATTTTCGATGACAATACAAGGAAATGGAAAAATTTGACCAATTGGACAAAGGGGCGTGGCACCTCCCATACGAAGTTAAAACCTATTATTGAATATTGTCAGTTCTATGACACCTAGAGTGCTGAAATTTTGTGTAAGTGCATCTACCATCAATGTGCGTAGTTCTGCCAAAAATGGGCGGTATTGGAATAGTGGGCGTACCACCTCCCATACGAAGTTAAAACATATTATCGAATAGTGTCAGTTCTATGACACGTATAGTGCTCAAATTTTGTGTAAGTGCATCTAGCATCAATGTGCGTAGTTGCGCCTAAAATGGGCGGTAATGCAAAAGTGGGCGTGGCACCTCCCATATGAAGTTAAAACCAAAATTACACCTACTGTAATTTTGTGTAAGTGCATCTAGCATTAATGTGCGTAGTTGTGACAAAAATGGGCGGTAATGGAAATGTGGGCGTGGCACCTCCCATACGAAGTTAAAACCCATTTTCGAATATATGCCGTTCTATGGCAGATAAAAACTGAAATTTTGCAGTAATTTTTCCTTCTACAAAAGATAACTAAAAAAGAATTTCTAGGCCCAATAGAATTCTGCTTGCATAAAGCATGGATTTGAAAAAAAAAAAATTTGATTTACTAGTTTAAGTTTGCTGAATATTTTAAAAGTAATTGAAATTACCTTCAAACAAGTTATATTACATTAAAATCGGTCAAGTATTTCAGGAGTTACAGGCGATTGAATGAACATACCTTTTAAAAAAAAAAAAACTTATTTTTTTCACTGCTAAAGTGATCGTAACTCGTGAAAAAATTTATATTTTATCAAAAAAACGTTAGAATATTTTTATGAGAAGAATACATATACAAACTTTTAAAACAATCACAGTCATCGTGGTAAAAATCGTACCTGGCATTGAATAACTCTTTGTTGAAAGGTATCATTTCATTTATTTCACTCTAAGTAGTACAATATTCCTGAATGTATATAATGTGATATATTTGAATATAATATAATTGAAAAAATTGGTTACACTCTTTTAAATGCCCGAGTAATTTGTTCATGCGCAGAATAATTTGTTCTATGGAAAGCTACATAGAACAGGCTATTCTGGCCAATAGCACATTGAAAGTTATTTAACATAATTGATACGATTCCTACGCATTGTAGCTCGCTTAAATCGAGTTTTTCCACAAAAGCCATAAAGCTAATGAAATTCGCCACAAAACAAATTAAAATCGCAATCAAATTGCTTTATAAATTTATGTTTTAATTTGTCTCATTATGGAGATGAATCTGTCGCCGTTAGTTTTTGATTCTTGTCATGCCAATTTTATGCATATCTCGAAATATCAGAATCTTCAAGAAAGTCAGACTCGATTCCAATTTTGATTGATTTCGATTATAGTCACTGGCTTTCTTTGAGATATATGCGGCAGACACAATTTCAATTAAATTTAATAAGGAGCTGCTTAGATTTACCACAACTGACTGTAGTCAAAATTATTCGAAATCGAATTATCTCATCCTTTAGCTCTTGAATTGTTGCTGGCTTATCGACGTACACATTTTCTTTAAAATAACCCCAAAGAAAGAAGTCCAACGGTGTCAAATCACATGATATTGGCGGCCAATTGAAATCGCCACCACGTGAGTTAACACGGCCATTGAATTTGTCGCACAAAAAGAGCCATTGTTTCGTTAGCACCGTTCTGTTGAAACCACATATCGTCCACATCCATATCTTCCAATTTGGGCCATAAAAAGTTCGTTATCATCTCACGATAGTGAATACCATTCACAGTAACTGCCTGATCGGCCTCATTTTGGAAAAAATACGTCCCGATGATGCCGCCAGCCCACAAACCGCACCAAACAGTCACTCTTTGTGGTGCACTGGTTTTTCGACAATCACTCTTGGATTACACAGTGCAACACGAAAAAAAATAACCATATACGGACACCGCTACATGATAAAAGACCAAAAAAAAGACCCGTGTTTTTTTCCCCCCCAAAGTCATGCACTTTTTTTATGGGCCCCCAGAGATTTGAGGCCTCGGTGTAATTTTTGGAAAAAAGTGATCATATTCTCAGGCTCATATCTTGCAAACCGTTCGGAATTTTGATTTACTCTCTGAGGCAAAGTTCTAGCTCTTGTCATAAAGAACAAAAATTGTGAACATATAAAATCAAAAAAACTTCATCTTCAAGGTCAAAATCGCAAAAAAAATTCGATTTTTTTAACCTTTTTTCCCCTGTTCAGGTCCATAGGTAGCAAACCGTTGAAAATTCAGGGAAACAATCAACTACAAAAATGTACCTAAGATCTCAATAAACAACTTTCTAGAACATATGAACTTCCTAGGAATTATTCTTAATACCGTTTAGGTAGCGCTTAGGTAGCCGCAAAAGTGAAAAATTTTCCAAAAATTAGATTTTTTTCCTTTTTTGCCCTGTTCAGGTCCATAGGTAGCAAACCGTTAAAAATTCAAGGAAACAATCAACAACAAAAATGTACTTAAGATTTCAATAAACAACTTTCTAGAACATATGAACTTCCTAGGAATTATTCTTAACACCGTTTAGGTAGCGCTTAGGTAGCCGCAAAAGTGAAAAATTGTTTATTCCAGTATTTCTTACCCACACGACATCATCGATGCCATTCAACAAACAACAAACAAAATCGTCGGTCCAAAAATTTGCACTAACAAAACACATGACAATTCAAAGCAGCGAAGTAGTCGCAATCCATTTGTACCAACAACATTAACAACACATATGTAGCCGCAGCACACAATATAAAAGCGACACGACGCTCACATTGAGGCAGTACACAGCGCGACGTCAACGAGAACTCAGCGGACAAAGTTATAGAAAAAGTGCTACAGCCTCAGAGAGTAAATCAAAACTCCGAACGGTTTGCAAGATATGAGCCTGAGAATATGATCACTTTTTTCCAAAAATTACACCGAGGCCTCAAATCTCTGGGGGCCCATAAAAAAAAGTGCATGACTTTGGGGGAAAAAAAAACACGGGTCTTTTTTTGGTCTTTTATCATGTAGCGGTGTCCGTATATGGTTATTTTGAAATGACTTCAAAAATGTTGCACAGTGTTATCATCATTCGCCCAAATGCGGCAATTCTGCTTATTGACGAATCCAATGAGGTAAAAATGTGCCTCATCACTGAAGATGATTTTCTTCGAAAATTTACCATCCACTGTTGCCTTTTCTTGCCACCATTCAGACCATTGACGACGTTTGGAATGGTCAAGGGGCTTTAGTTCTTGAGTCAATTGTACCTTGTAAGCGTGTAAATTCAAGTATTTATGCATAATGTTCATCAACGACGAGCGTGAGAGGTGCAATTGTTGGACACGACGACGAGTTGAGGTGTACGGCTCTTCAGCCCAGTGATGTCAACTTAGCCCCTTTCCGTGCTAGATTTAGCCCGTTTTGGGTTGTCCAAAACCCAAAAAAAAAATTTTTAGCCCGAAACTAAAAAACGCGTAAATTTAGCCCTTTTTCACTTTTTGGTTTAGCACTTTCAGCTCTATTTTTGAGTATTGCAACTTTGTGTTTACTGATGCCGGTTTAGAGTCCATACCATATAGAGTCTTTACCATATTCAACGTGATGGATATAATTATTCAAATTGTATTTTTTGTACTTTTCTGCTAGTCCTACAAAAGCGAAATGAAAGGGGGCACTTAAAAACAAATTGCACAACAAAAAATTAATTGTTGATCACGAACAAACCTATATTTTTATTAAACTTCAGATCCAATAACACTAAATTAAGTCATGCTCACTCTTCCCAAATTGAAAATCTGTGTGTATAGTTTTTAAGTTTCTGGTCTTGTTTTCGTTATATGATAAGAAACTTGTTATAATTTCACATTTTTTGGTAATTGAAATAATATTTTTATTTATTTCACACACAAAAATATATTTTTTTTAAATTTAGCCCGTTTTCAAAAGATTTTTACGTGTTTTGGTTTCTTGGAGTTGGCATCATTGCATCAGCCGCACTTCCCCGGACAGCAGCAATATTTTCTGCTGTACGAGCATGCACTGGTGTTTTCACATCTCCTACAGACCCGGTTTGCTCAAATTTGTGTACGATTTTTTTCGGGGAAGTGCACGATATGCATTTTGATTTGAACGCCCATTTTCATAATAAGCCTGAATAACTTTAACGCGTTGCTCGATTGTGTATCTTTCCATGGTTCAAATTGAGTTGGTCTGAAATTGAGAAGTGTAAAATGAAATGCAGGAAAAACATGACGTCTAGGTGTGGTTCACATTCAACATCGCCCCTTAAAATTTAACCAACCTTTATATATAAAGGGTGATTTTTTAAGAGCTTGATAACTTTTTAAAAAAAAAAAAACGCATAAAATTTGCAAAATCTCATCGGTTCTTTATTTGAAACGTTAGATTGGTCCATGACATTTACTTTTTGAAGATAATTTCATTTAAATGCTGACCGCGGCTGCGTCTTAGGTGGTCCATTCGGAAAGTCCAATTTTGGGCAACTTTTTCGAGCATTTCAGCCGGAATATTCTTGAGCCGGCCGGTCCATTTCTTGAGATGAATTGTTCTCCGAAGTTTTCCCTCAAAATGGCCATAGAATCGCGAGCTGTGTGGCATGTAGCGCCATCTTGTTGAAACCACATGTCAACCAAGTTCAGTTCTTCCATTTTGGGCAAAAAAAAGTTGGATATCATCTCACGGTAGCGCTCACCATTCACAGTTACGTTACGATTCGCATCATCTTTGAAGAAGTACGGTCCAATGATGCCACCAGCCCATAAACCGCACCAAACTGTGACTTTTTCTGGATGCATTGGTAGCTCTTGCAATGCTTCTGGCTGATATTCACTCCAAAATCGACAATTCTGCCTATTTACGTACCCATTGAGCCAAAAATGAGCTTCGTCGCTGAACACAATTTCTTTCTTTCTGAACTTTCTTAACAGAGCACGCATTTTGATAATAAAATTCAATGATTTGCAAGCGTTGCTTGTTAGTAAGTCTATTCATGATGAAATGTCAAAGCATACTGAGCATCTTTCTCTTTGACACCATGTCTGAAATCCCACGTGCTCTGTCAAATACTAATGCATGAAAATCCTAACCTCAAAAAAATCACTCTTTAAAAATGAATCTGTGTTTGTATGTTCTTTATAGCAGCCTAAACTACTGAACCGATCTTCCTGAAATTTTCACAGTATGTTCATGCTGAACCGGTGGTGAAAATAGGCTATATAAATTTTTGATATTTTCAGTGGGCGTGGCACCTCCCACACAAATTGGGGATTTATTCGTTTTTTATAAATTAGCATATTCGGAATACTGTTGCAGCTAGAGTCTTGAATTTTTGTGAAAGTTCATTAATTGTTAGTCTGCACAGTTGTACCAAAAAATGGGCAGTATTGGAATAGTGGGCGTGGCACCTCCCATACGAAATTAAAACCCATTTTCGAATATTGCCAGTTCTATGGCACCTAGAGTGCTGAAATTTTGTGTAAGTGCATTTAGCATCAATGTGCGTATTTGTGCCAAAAATGGGCGGTAATGGAAAAGTGGGCGTGGCACCTCCCATACGAAGTTAAAACCCATTATTGAATATTGTCAGTTCTATGACACCTAGACTGCTGTAATTTTGTATAAGGGAATCTAGCATAAACCTGCGTAGTTGTGCCAAAAATGGACGCTATTGGGAAAGTGGGCGTGGTACCTCACATACGAAGTTAAAACATATTATCGAATATGGTCAGTAGGTGTCATAGACCCAGAGTGCTGAAATTTTGTGTGAGTTGATCCAGTGTAAATAGTTGTGCAAAGATGAGCGGAAAGTGGGCGTGACCCTTCCCATATGTAATTAAAACCGGTTTTAGAGTATTTCGACACCGAGATGGGCGGAAAGTGGCCGTGACCCTTCCCATACGAAATTAAAACCTGTTTTTGAGTATATTCTACACCGAGATTCCTATATTGTTGTGTGAGTTAATTTAGTTTAACCTGGGATTTGAAAGATGAGGCATTTTTGATTTTGATTTGCATTTTGTAAATTTACACGTTTTCTGTGGATTTTCTTAGGACAATAGTAAAGAAAGGTTATAAAAAGAGAAATATTCATTCGTCAACAGCCGACTTAAGGCAAGAAAACGGAAATTATATTAATTTTTTAGTTTTTGTGTTGTTTGATTAGTGAACAATGTGTTTTGAATGTAATGTATTTTCTTCTTACGAATGAAGTTTTTGTATAGGTAATCGAAAGGAGGAGAATAACTAAAAATTAAGTTGATTTTGAAATTTTTTCCATTATTCGCCGTAAACTAACGTTCTGCATGGAACATATCCATTTCTTTAGTATCTCCGGGAAGAACCTTGATTATAATTGGTACATATATTACCGATCAGGACAAAAATTAATATGAAAGCAGATTTTAATTTTACAGTTTTATATATATATATATCAATTATATGATATTTTAAAATAATTTACGACTTTCTCCAATTTTTTTATGTCACGTATTTCGAATCAAAAATATCAACTTTAGCTACTAATACGTGCTAATGAAGTGTGCATAAATGTTTTAGTGCACAAGCCCATGAAAAATGTTTATGTAAAAGGAGTATTCCAGTAAGGAAATACCAATTTAAAACGATATAGGGTAGTCGACATATACGACATGGTGAGCCACGGGCTTTTGGTGTAAAAGTGAGCCAGATGCTTACTTTCTGACTGACACCACAACCTAACCTAATTAAAAAATATAACTATTCCAATATGATATAATTTCACGAATCAAATTTAATAAAAATCTCAATAATTCTAAATGGAATTCTTGCGTGAAACAAGCCATAAAATACTCAAAAAAACGCCAGTATTCGAAGACAACTTCCATTTCGAAAATCAGATTGTTAAAATGGATAAATGGATGGATTGATAAATTAAATAAAGAAAAAAATAAATAAATGAAAACTAAAATTGGAATAAAGCAATTCTTACCGCAAATATTTACGATATTATTTTCATATTATTTTTCTGTAAACTCTTTTCTTTATAAATTTAGTTTACTCAAAACAAATTTTCCTAAAAATTGAGCAGATGGGAAGCTATTTGCGTTGTTTCTATTACAACGGTTGTATATTTGGTTCATAAAGTTATGTTGTATTTCCTAAATATAACCCATTAAATCTGTGGCCTAAAATTTTACGTTTAATTATTGATTGTTGTTGGGCTAATGTTGGTCAGTGTTATCCTTATGATTTAAATAAAACTATTTCGTTTCATTTTACTTCTCAACGTTTCGTTGGTTGTTTTTTCCAACTTCATCAGGAGAAAAAATTTATTTATTGAAATTCCTGTAGACAAAAATGTTCATGTTATTCGAATTATCATATTAACTAGTATTGCATTTAGACTTCCATTGCATGTGATCTCATATACGACGTTGTTTATTTTGAGTCTATCTGTTGTTGTTGTTGTTCTTTTTGAGAATATTTTCTTAAGTGTCTCATTTGGTTTATATGAGTTTTCTTCGTTTATGATGTTTTTTAAATTATTTTAAAAATTTTAATTTTAATTTTTTTTTTTTAATTTTAAATTTCTGCAGTCCGTCAGTTTTGGAATGTTCTTCGTTGTTTCTTTGTCATTGGTTTTGGTGAAATGTTGTGCTTTGTTGATAAGTTTGTTTGTGATAGTTTTTGGGTAATTGTTTAGTTTTAAAAAGTGTTTTATTATGTTTATTCTGTCTATCTTAAATTTGTGTTCGCTGAGACATAAAACTTTTTGGATAAAGTCAATAGCCGTGTTTATTTTAGTGTTTTCTGGATGATTGGAGTTGTAATTAATCATCCGTCCAGATGCCGTCGGCTTTGCATACCATTTCGTTATTAATTTCTTATCGTCCCTTATTATTGCTATGTCCAAGTATAGAATTTCTAAGTTTTTTTCCTTTTCCAAGGTAAATTTGATTTTGTTATGGTATGAATTAAGTAATTTCATAATTATTTATTCGTCCTTTTTGTTTATTACCGCAAACAAATCATCTACATATTTAAATATAAATTTAATTTCGATGTTCATCGTCTTCAGTTCTCTTGTGACGTCGTTTAGGAGTTCATCTAGCATTATATAGGCGATTGTGAGTGCTACGTTTGGTGGTAAAATTTATCAGCATACGTGAAGTAATTGTTGTCTGTTAAGCAAAATTGCAATATCTGTAGGAATTTGCTTTTTGGAATTGTCGTATGGTCTTTGAGTATTTCCCATCCGTCCATGATGTTCTTAATAGCTAGATATGTCGGTATGTTGGTAAATAAAGATTCCATGTCAAATGAGACAATAATGTCATCCCGTTTTTTTTTGAAAATTTAATTAGTATCGGCTATTAAAAAGTAGTGATTATTTTTTCAATTTTCTGGTTTTATTAGATAGGTTGAACTTTGTTATTTAATAATGGAACACAATATTATTCATATGACTACTCGGCAGTACATTTTCGATTTTTCTGGCTCGAACCTTTTGAATGGATTTCATGTTTCAACGCTCCCCACAGAAAATAGTCCAAAGGGCTCAAATCGCAGCTCCTAGGCGGCCAATTGACATCACAATTTCAGCTGATTAATCGATTTTCAAAACTAGTGCGTAAAATATCGATGGTGGCGTTGGCTATATGACATGTGGCCCCGTCTTGTTGAAACCAAATGTCGTCCATGCCATTCTCTTGAATTTTTGGAAACAAAAATTCGTTTAAAAAATTGGTAACGGCGGCTCCTTGACCACTTTCGAACAGAGATAGAAGCCGACAAGCCGCCGCCGCCGCATGTTTCTGCGGCTCCTCTATTGTGCTTCTTTAGTGGGTCAAAGTAGGTAGAGTATTATCATTCTTTGGAAGGATTATAACATTCAAGATGTCTGCCTCACGTGAAAAGCTGTAATTGCTAAAATATTTATTAAATGCATTCATATTATAAATTTTGGGAATGGATTCCCACTCCCGAAAAATAATAGTATGGGATAATCATATTAAATTATGGGAACATTGGCTAATATTAACGAATATTGAACTACTTGCCAAAAAATAAACGAAAAGGTGTTAAAAACCAATACAAATTTGTTCTTCAATTTTTCCAAAATTGTCAAATAAATGGGGGTGATCGAATGACAGAACGAGCCGGCAAATCAGCCGAAAGCCGCCGCCGCCGCCGATAATTATGGGTCTGTTTTTTCTCTGTTTTCGATGAAAAAAGGTCCAATGATGCTGTCAGCCCAAAATCAACACCAAAAAGTGACTCGTTGTGGATGCGTAGGCTTCTCCATAGTTACGTGTGGGTTCTCTGCAGCAAATATGCGGCAATTTGGCTTATTGACACAGCCAACGACATGAAAATGAGCTTCATCTTAAAACACGACTTTTCGGAAAAATTCCCCATCTCTTGCCAAACAATCTTCAGAGCTCATTGGACGTAGCGAAAACGCATCGGATGGTCATGAGGCTTCAGTTGTTGGAATAATTGAACTTTGCAAGCCTTGATACCGAGGCTTGCATAAAGGCATAAATTCTTCTCAAAAAAGTGCGAGAAATATTCTGTTCCTGAAAACGATGAGGATTTGCTGTTGATGGATGTTTTTGGACATTCTCAGTCACTGCAGCAATGTTTTCGATGATGGTTTATCCAATAACGATCCATTTTCATGAAGGCCGATATCTCCTCGAAAAATTTCCACGTAAATTTCTTAGAGTTGGAAGTAAGTGTTTAATATTTCCCACTTTTGTTCGAGCGTATAGCGTCCCATTTTGCAAATGACAAACATAAAGCTGAAAATAAAAATATAAAGTCAAAGTAATCGATAGTTCAAATTTAATCGTGTACAACAAGCGCCTCATTTCGGTTAAAACTTCTTTTCAATAAACGAAATGTTAATATATTCGTTCTAGAGCTTAAATGATTGTGATATGCCACATACGTTCTGTTATATATTTTTTTTCATAATTGGATCGCTAAAATCGTCCCAATGAATTCTGCATTGAGTATTTAATATAGAGTGGGGTATCATACAGGCATGTATGTATGAAAATATTAGGCATGTTCGATTGGGTTTACTAGCTTACAATTAAGGGACTTGATAAGGAGACAACATTTTTATCCATTGGTTTTATTTAAAGCAAGCAAGGAAAAACTAAAGTCGGACCGTCCGAATACCCTCCACTTTTCCTCACGGGAAGGATTTTTGTATCCTGTAAACGTATGTGGTGATATGTGTTTGACAAAAAATGTTAACCTGGAACGAAATATAATATATAAAGTTTGACCAAAATCGGGAGCAACATTAGCGCTATATCTAAATCTGAACCGATCTTACCCACTTTCACCATAGGAGTTGTTAGTTGGATTATAAGATGTTCTGCCACTATAAGCTGTTCTGCCAAATTTAAAGAAAATCGGGTACAATATATGGTTTCCAGATTGTAGAAAGACAAATCGGGAGCAACATTTGTATGGGGGCTATATCTAAATCTGAACCTATATTACCCACTTTCAGCATAGGTGTTTCTAGTTAGATTATAAGGTGTTAAGTAATATATGTGGTTCCTAGAGCGGAAAAAGTCAAATCGGTAGCGACATCTGAACCGATCTAACCCGCTTTTATTATAGGCGTTTCTAGTTAGATTGTAAGATGTTGTGCAGAATTTAGAGAAAATCGGTTACAATATATGGATTCTAGAGCGTACAAAGTCAAATTGGGAGCGACATTTGCATGGGGCTATATCTAAATCTGACCCGATTTTCTTCAAATTAAATAGCGTTCGTCCCTGATCCACAAAACTTACTTGTGCCAATTTTTCTTAAGATTGGACTATAATTGTGAACTCTAATTTGATTACACCAATAGATGGACAAACCACAGACGTCTCACAGACAGACGGACATTGCCAGATCGACTCAGAAATTGATTCTAAGCCGATCTAAACGATGGGTCTAACTCGTTTCCTTTTGGGTGTTACAAACAAATGCACAAAGACATAATACTCTCGTGGAGTGTATAAAAATAAGATAAACACATGGCTCCACCTTACTTGGTAACTAAGAGTAGTAAGCTACTTTCTTCTTAAGTGAGTAAATTCCATACAAATATTAAGTTAGTAAGTCCAATCGAACAGACCTGTTATTTAAAGTTATCTCACCCTTTCAAAATCCTATTCTCAGTTTGCAAGCATATATTGCAAAATTTGGTCTTCCCCAAAATGGCCAAAGTATTTCCAAGATTCATCGCCAGGTCCGGATGATGTTACGATTTTTGCACATTCACATTTTTCAATTCTTCGTCTTAATCCGATAAATCCATTTCTTATTGGCAGAAAAACTTAGTAATATTTAGATTTATTTTATTATTTTTGACACTAATAAATGCTAATCCATTCCCAATTCCTTAATGCTCCTATTTCCTAAAAACGATGCACTATTACAACGAGGTGTGATGTCCTCGTTGCTTCCTTTTGCTTCAATCCTTCCTTCCTTCAATCATCACTTCGACCAGACTATTTCAATTTGTAACGTTGATTGTAGAGCTTATATGAACAGATTTATGAACATGGTCTGTGAAGGATTGAATTTCACTTAATCGTATCTTGAACATCATGATACAGATAAGAACAGCACAAGAAGCATCCCTAGCATTAATTTTTGAACGGCTGGAATTAGTTTGCATTCACTTGAAGGCATTTGAAAATTTTGGAGGTCCCATCATTCTAGGTATCACATGGAGACAATATCCCATGTTCCAGAATTTACTTCAATTGGACAGACTCAACTACTTATTGCTATGACTAATTATTATCATCAGAGATTTTCATATTATTCCAGATGTTCTGTTCACATTCTGTTCTCTTTTTTTTCTAAGCACCACGAATAATTGCCGATGTGATACTGGACACTCGTCTGAACTTGTATAAATTACCATTTTTTCCTGAAGACATCAGAAGACCCCTCCTCAGCCAATTATCCTGTGTTTATGTGTCAATGTCTATGTACGAATTGTCTGAACCAACAGCCACCCAGGGCACAAAAGGCTCCAGACTGTTGCGTTTTATGTGCACGGCCAGCTGAAATACCTCCTGGTCACCTTCATCCTGGAATGACAGACAGACAGACAGAAAGCTGAGAGGGAGAGGGGCAGCAGACGTGTGTGTCTTGTGAAATAAATGTTTTATTTGTGTTTGTGTCATGTAAGATGTCATGTTTTGTTCGTGTTAACTGATCTAAATATTTCTCCATTTCTATTTAATAGTGTCTTACGTTTTTCGTTTTGTTGTTGTTGTTGTTGTTTATATGGAAAACCACAAGACGAAAAAAAAACAAAAGAAAAGAAAAAATGCCATAATATTTATACCATTTTAAAGAGTCATCTCACCACCACCACCATGCGACGATGGACGACCACAATGCCCATAATCAGATGTTGAGCAGCTAGCTGGCTCAACCGTTAAAACAAAATATGTAACAGCTCCACCAAGCCAAGCCAAGCCCAATGGCCCAAAGAGAATAAAAAACAACGCACACACATTGACTTGGCTTGGTCCGTTCCGAGCTGAACTGAACTGGGCTGGGTTAAATAGAAAACGCTTAAATAAAAACAAAACAAAACTTTCCAACAAACAAAACATGACATGACAACTCATCGAACAGCATCAGAGTTGTTGTAATGCGATACTTAGCACTTGATGGGCTCGTAAATATTTCCACTTTGTAATTTCATTGTTTATGTTGTTGTTGTTGGTGGTGGTGGGGTTTTTGCCTTTCGGTCCACTATGCCAAACCAACAACAACCAAGAGCTTTTAATAAATACAAACAAGACACCAGTGCCACGGATGGCACTCGTGTCCTCCTCTTGGCCGTCTTCAGAGGAGGCACAGTGTAGGAGTTGGCCAATAATTGATAATTAATCCTTCCTTTCTTAGTTCAAAAGGCTGGAGCCCACGTTACTCGAAGAGGGAAGAAGGAAAGCCTAAAAGCTAATCCAAATAGTCCCACTCAACTCAAGTTCGACAAACACCTCAGCCACTCTGAAGTCCACTCTAAAGTTGTAATAAAGGGTGATTTTTTAAGAGCTTGATAACTTTTTTTTAAAAAAAAACGCATAAAATTTGCAAAATCTCATCGGTTCTTTATTTGAAACGTTAGATTGGTCCATGACATTTACTTTTTGAAGATAATTTCATTTAAATGTTGACCGCGGCTGCGTCTTAGGTGGTCCATCCGCTTAGTCCAATTTTGGCATTTCCACGTTTTTGAGTAACAGAGACCCAATTGGTGCGAACGGCGACGAATCGAAAATTGGTGGTCATCATTAACACTGGCCGATACAGCTGCGATATTTTCTTCAGTTCGCACTCTACGTAAGCGTGTTGGTGGTTTAATGTCCAACAATGTAAATTTGGTGCGAAATTTAGTCACAATAGCCCGAATAGCCGCTTCAGTGGGTCGATTAAACTGACCATAAAATGGAAGCGCGCAATGAACTTTCTTAACAGAGCACGCAATTTGATAATAAAATTCAATAATTTGCAAGCGTTGTTCGTTTGTAAGACGATTCATGATGAAATGTCAAAGCATACTGAGCATCTTTCTCTTTGACACCATGTCTGAAATCCCACGTGATCTGTCAAATACTAATGCATGAAAATCCTAACCTCAAAAAAATCACTCTTTACAAAACGCTCCATCCATTGCGAATGCATCCCCCAAAAATTTTGCAAAATATCTGCCACTGTGTGTTGGCCGCAATCACATCGAGTGTGTGGAGTGCTGTGGTGTGTTATATTTCTTGTTAACAATAATTCCAACAAAATGCCTTTTAGGTTGCTTTATTTGTCGTCAAAATTTAATGCGAAATCCAAGCTGCAACAAGACCACAATGTTGTTATTGTTGTTTGTATGGTTTTTGTTTGTGATATCGTTTGTTCAGCTACAACAGGCCTGCCGCTGCATCGAGCAAGGAGAGAGAAAAAGCGACAAATCTGGCACTCAGATTCAGCACATTGAAAACTTCAAAGTTATCAGCGAAATCTGCACAAAATCTGTAACTTCAACAACAGCAGCCGCCGCCGCCGCCGCACACACACCGTGTTTTATTTTTTGTGTTGCCTGGGTTTTCTTTCGATTTGAGGTCCACGCTGGACGTTGTTACTTCACGCAATTATAATTGTTGTCCCGTCATCATCATCATCAGCAGCAAGAGCAGCAGCATCGGCGTGGTAGTACCGTGGTCCCCCGAGCTTCTGTTGTCAGTCGTGCGCCATCAGTTTCCGTTTAAAGGCAAATTGTTGCGCATGCGCACCACGGTGCCATTGTGTGCGCTAGAGTGTTTGCCACACACATACAAAATCTCACAGGACTATCAAGCGCTCATGTTCATGTGAAGCCCTTTTTGTTGCCAGCCAACAAGCTTCCTGCCTGGCTAGCTAGCTGTCAGCCGAAAAGAAAGGGTTGCCATATCACATGTTAATGAAATTGAAAGAATTGCAAACAAAACTGAGATAAAGTTGTCCATGTGGAATTGAAAACTTATTGGTTTAAATTGAGAGTATTCCTTGCTGAAATTCATTTCGGATCCCGATTTTCAGCTACGAGGCCATTTTCGGATGAACGGCTACGTCAAGAAGAAAAATTGCCAGGCTTAAGGCGATACCAATGCAAGCGATGCCCATCAAGTGACAATGCTAGCGCAGAATATCATTGTTTAGAGTGGATTGTATACCAGCGGTATCATATTGGTTAGGCATTTTTAAATTTGAACTATCGATTACTTTGACTTTGAAAAAGTCTCTTTTATTTTTATTTTCAGGTTTATGTTTGACATTTGAAAAATGGGACACTTTACGCTCGAACAAAACCCACACGTGACTATTGAGAAGCCAAACTTAGTTTAAGTTCGAAGATGGGCGAAATCGCCACGCCCCTTCTGATACCTCCCACACAAATTTTTAGCACAGGAATATGGTCCCTATGTTAAATGAAAACCTTTGTAACTTCCACATCTATATTCGGAATCCCCTATATTTTGTTATTTGATAATGTTTTTATAATCACTTTAAGTGTACTTCCAGTGCCTCCCACACAAATCACCCAAAACTACGTAAAACTAAAGCTGTTATAAATTGTATAAGGATGAACGGAATACTATGAAATTTGAAATTTGGCAATACTTTTATAGATGTTGCATTCATGTGGAATATGGGCGATATTGCCACGTCCCTTGTGGAGCCTCCCACACAAAATGGCATAAGCATTGTTTAAAATAAAACCGGTGTAACATTCACACGGGTAGTCAAATTCATTTGAAATTTAACATTTGAAAATGTTTTTATAACCACTTTAAATCAAAAATTTTTTTTCGGTTTAGTTACGTCCCTTCTTGTACCTCCCACCCAATTGTATATATATGACTATACTAGCAAATACCCGCTACTTCGTACGCGGAAATTCTTCAAATAGGTTGGTATTTCTCGGTATGCAAACTGTTTTCTTATATATTGAAATTGCCTTAGTCTAAGGATATCAAATTCTGGGCAAATCGTTTGTAAATGCTCACAACTTTTGAAAAATCGTTTTACTTTGAGCTACGTATTCAGCGGTATATTCACACTAACTTTTCGATTCGATTTATACACTTAGTACAAATTTAAAAAAAGAAATCCATTTACACTGTGCCATCCATTTATACGTAGTCAATAGTTTAATTTGTAGGCACAAAATGCAAACAAGTTTTTACAAAAATCATATAAAGCTGTGATAAATACCCTCACTACAGAGTAGGAGCGTATATGTCATTTGGGATAGAAAAAAGTGTAACGCATTGAAGGAGAGATTTAAAGCCATAAATATGTCCCACGTCCCTTTCCCGTCCGTCTGGCTCGATGGTATACACGAAAACTCTGGAAGGGATGGGGGAAATTGATATACATTTTATCTTACCCCCACAGGTATAGTCGGTATTCCAAAATAAACGAACCGTACATACATAAAATTAAACCTAAATATTATATTTAGCAATATTATTTCATAACATATTTTCATTTTGCGTTTGAAAGCATTTTCAGGAATATACATGCCGAATTTCATGATTCCAGCTCTGTCTGTTTGATTGGTACCATTTTTATCCCTTTCTACCTAATTTCACCCTTATAAAGTACGAATTATGAAAACTATTTTCTTAGCCACATTCGTGTTGTAAAAGTAATGCCCGTTCCGAATTTCATGATTCTAGGCCCAGTCGTTTGGTCTGGGATGTGGTAAAATTTGTATCCCATTTAATCCCTTAAAATCACAAATTTCGAAAAATGCCTTCTTGTCAGTGATCTGCGCTGCAAAACGAATATACACACCGAATTTAAATATTGTAGCGTCATTCGTGTTGTTGGTACCTTTTTATCCCCATTTTCCCTATTAAAAGTACGAATTTCAAAATATTCGGTCATTTTCAGTTTCTGAGCATTTTGAGGTATGTACACAACGAATTTTATGATTCCAGCTCCATCCGTTTAATTAGTACCATTTTTATCCCTTTTTACCCGAATTCACCCACAAAAAGTACGAATTTTGAATAATATTATCTTGGTCGCAATCGTGTTATAAGAGTAATGCCCATTCCAAATTTCAAGATTCTAGGCCCAGCCGTTTTGTTAGGGCGGTGGTACAATTTTTATACCATTTAATCCCTTAAAAGTGCAAATGTTGAAAAATTCCTTCTTATCAGTGATCTGCGTTGTAAAACGAATATACATACCGAATTTCATTATTGTAGCGTCATCCGTGTTGTTGGTACCTTTTTTATCCCTTTTTACCCGATTTCACCCCCAAAAAGTACAAACTTTGAAAAATATTTTCTTGGGCGCGTTAAAGCTAAAAGATGAATTTGCGTACCAAATTTCAAGATTCTAGGCCCAACCGTTTGCTCATTGATGTGGTACCATTTTTATCCCTTTCAGCCCCATTTTATCAACTACGAATTTCGAAAAACTCACTTCATAACTGATCTCTACGCTGTAGGAGAAATGTACACACCAAATTTCATGATTCTAGCTTCAGTCGTGTTGTTGGTACCATTTTTGTCCCTTTTTGCCCCAATTAACCCTCCAAAAGTACGAATTTTTCAAAGTCCACTTTTCGCGATGCCTTCATGTCGTACCATACCAAATTTCAAGATTCTAGGCCCAGCCGTTTGGTCATTGCGGTGGTACCATTTTTTATCCCATTTTAGCTCGTTTTACCCTTTAAAAGTACGAATTTCGAAAAACCCCGTCTTATCTCACCTCTACACTGTAAGAGAAATGTACACACCAAATTTCATGATTCTAGCTCTAGCCGTTTGGTCTGGGGAGTGATCAGTCAGTCACTCAGTCACTCAGTAACTCAGTCACTCAGTCACTCAATCACGCAACTGTTTTATATATATAATAATAATATAAGATATGACTCGATATTTGATCATGTTGTTACAATTATTTTATAAATGTGGAAGCTAGGACCATATGCCACCTTCCACACAAATCATCCGGCTCTAAGTAATTTTCATAGATATGTTCTCTGAGAGTGAGGGTATATATAAGTCGGTTTAGCCGACTGATGTTTACTTACTTGTTGTTATTTTCATCGAAGGCCTCTTTGAATTCAATTTACACATTCGCGGATGACAGCAACGTCTGTCATTCATACTCATTCGATCACAGACCAAGTCGTCAAGAAATTGATCAACGGTGTTATCGATTTCAATGAATGATGTTCTAGGCATGAAAATACAATGCGATGTTCGTTGGACAAAACGTATATTTTATGTGTCGAAAGAAGCATTCAAGTGTTTAGTCTTTTCAAAGCAGGACTGTGGAGTCGCAGCAAAATTGCTCAGAAGGTGTTGATTCGTGAGATGGTATCGCACAATTAAGAACCATCTGGACTACAATTTTTTGCATTCTTTCTGCCAGTTCATATAATCCTTGGCATGCCACTAAAACTTGATAATGATTTAATAAAATTGTATTTAAAGGGTCGACATATATTTCCGCCATTCGAATAGAATTCTTCATTATTTCCGTCTCTCTTCTAGTCATTGAAGAAACAATATCGTTTGCAATTCCATTTTAAAATTTTTCCAATTTAAAAATTAGTTCCTTCCATTCCCAGTAGAAACCACCTGGTTTCAATTTCTCGCTTTGAATTTTTTTGGTTACAATATAAGGACCTTGTAAAACCTATTCGAAAAACAATATGTTTCTGCTAATGTGAGGCCATTATTGTCCGTTTAAATAACGTTTCATTTCAATTTGACGTTTCAGCATTAAATACGTACTTCCCTAATGAGTCGCTTGATCTATAATAGCTCCTTAGCCGTTACGTCTCTTTAAAATTGCATCAATAAATACCGCATTAACTTTAGTTTTACTTTAAATTGTTTACATTTATACACAATTATAAAAATTGTGTTCACAGAACATGTCTCAGAAATATATATAATTTACCCGGAGTCGGAATCGACCATTTTTTTCGACTCCGCCTCCGAGCCCTGTTTCAAAGCGATGTAAGAAATACTTCACACCGCCTGATCTTCTCAATATTTACACTACCTACACCAGACCAAAGATGGAATACAACTCCCACTTATGGTCAGGTGCTCCAGGATCTTCTCTGGAGCTTCTTATCCGTGTCCAGAGGAGGGCGATGGTGTTGATAGGTGACATACATATATACAATTCTATTATCTTCCATGATCACCGTCGTAATGTGGGATGTGTGCCGTTGTTCTATAGATACTTTCATGTCTCTTGTCCGCAATTTCTTGACGACTGGCTGAATGGCGTCTGAAACAACATTCAGAAATGGCCAATAAATCCTGGTCAAATGTCGCATTCATCAATCGACTTTTGTCCTCAATATTTGATCGAATGAGTTCACTTTAGACAAAGGTCGTCGATGAAAATAAGAAAAGATGAAGGGGAAAGGACAGAGCCCTGTGGTACCCATGCGGTCAACCCATGCTCGCTGGATGAGAATCCCTTTACAACAAAACTTATAATGAGATTTCTGAGGAATCTCGATATAAATCTATAGAAGTCACTATCAATACCAAAATGGATGAGCTTTGGAGATATCTATGCACACCTTTTCAACATTATAATCAAAACATACAAATTTATATTGAGATATGTAAATTCATATTATGAAAATATAAATTCTTAATCATCACCAATCCTTAAGAGAGCTCCCATATAAAAACTACTACTAACCCCCAATATTTTTTCTGTCCAAATATTTTTTAGAGCATACCTACCCTACTTCTTCAACACTTATGGTGGCTCTCATACATTTTTTATTATTTTTACGAAGATAAAGGCCCAAAACCGCTCCGCTGTAGCTTCTAGAGTGGAGACATGTACGACTAATTCCCGTTAAAAAAACCCCAACATTTTCCGCAAATCCGGTCCCATATATCCACTCCTTAAGGGAGCTCCCATACAAAAACTACATTTTTATAAAATTTGCTCCCATCGCTCTAACTGCCCCCAGGAGGCCCCTAGTGGAGTCAAATATATAACCAACCCCCAATATTTTTTCAGCACCAATATTTTCTCAGAACATAACTACCCTATATCTTCAACCCTTAAGGTGGTCACCATAATTTTTTTTAATTTCTATATGAAAGAAAGGCCCCTAGAGGGGAGACGTGTAATATTTTCCCCACATATACTTACCCCTTATCACCACTCCTTAAGGGTAAAAGTTGATAGACTTCCTATTATGCTTAAGGGGCCTCCCATACAAAAGCAAAATTTTTAAAAGTGTACACAGTGATTCAGCACAGCACATTTTGGTTGCTTTTTGTGTATTTTTAACCCTTTTCCCTCATCTTTGACCCTGATGATAAGTCTACGGTTCAGCATTATATTGTCCTATGAGTTCAGCACTTTTCATTTCCCTTCACTTCACACTTCTCTGCTTTGAGTTTAGCAACGTGGCAACCCCAACTCCAAACATGGTCCCCTAACTTCATGTCACAGGCAACAGCAACAACACCAGCAACATCAACGGCGGTGACAAAAACAACAGCAATAACAGCACCATAAACTCATAATAATGTTAATGTAAATGCATACAAAATGGACTGGCAACAACATTTTTTATAAATTTCAAAGCCCCAACACACACTGACTTTTTGCAGTGTTTTTGTTCTTGTTCTTGTTTTTTGGATGCATTTTCAATAAAAAACAACGAACAACAGCCCAAACAAACATCGATCGGTTTGACTACGCGATGAAATTGAATGTAATCACAATCACAACGACAACAGCAACAACACTCTGAACGCATTATATTCGCCCCAAAACAAAACCGACCGACCGAATGGAATGGAATAACGCAACAACTACAAGAAGAGTGACACCGCCGGCCGCACAAAGCCGACAAACATCATCAAACACCACCACAACAACCCAAAGTATAACTCTTTTTTATTTATTTTTTGGTGTTGCTACACTCGTTGTTGATCCTGTCCTCTGGTCGGAGATCTCGTTGCTCTGGCTGTTGTTGGGGCACGAGCAAAAAAAAAAATACAGAAAAAAAACAAAATTGGAAATTGATATGCGATTTAATAAGAAATAAGAACTACAAAATGCTTTAAATGTTGACAACGACTAAAACAAACTAAAATCATATAAAACAACAACAACATACAGGACGACAACACAATATCGGACACTCACGCCGAACAATGTCCATGGGCCACGGTCGTTGTGTTACAACTAACTACAGGCAGAAGTAGCACAATGCGTGGCAAGGTCGAAAAAGCTATCCAATGGTTTTTTGTTTATTTTTATCATTCTTTAACGAAAAGACCCAAAACTGACCCGCAATAGAGTGGAGATGTGTCATATTGATCCCATTAACTTTCCTTGCTCAACTTTTTCCTCAAATATCACTCCTTAATGGGGCTCCCATACAAAAACCATTTTTTTAATATGCTCTCACCGCACTAACTGCTCCCAGGAGGCCCCTAGTGGAGTTCTACAATGGATACGTGTAAGACTGGCCCCATTAATTTTCTCTTCTCTATATTTTCACTCCTTAAGGGAAAAAGTTGACAGACTTCCTATTTTGCTTATGGTGGGGCTCCCACATAAAAGCACAATTTGTGTGAAATTTGGTAGCTGATAAGTCATCAGTTGTGAAAACGACCGAGGAATTCACTCATGGCCGACTGAATTTGGAGCACTGTGATTACCCTAAGTATAAGGCATACAGGAAGGTTTTATCAGAAGAGAGGACAGGGGTCAGTCTATTAGTTCTACTGAACCAAGGAATTTTCCTATAAATCAGACGAAGGGTGTCATAGGAGCATCTGCTTTATCGCTATGGTCATTGAAGAGCTAGCACCCTAAGTAGGTGTGACGATACTCTTATGTCCTTTACTGCTGCACTGATACAAATTTTGAAAATGCATTATTTCTCACGTACGCAGTGCAAGATAACCTAACTTCATGATTCAAAAATACTAATTTGGAAAAATATTTTTATTTTGCTTGTCTATGCAGTCATTCCATTCTAGCTGCGGCAATTTGGTTGGTACCATTTTTATCCTTTTTTTCCCATTTTGCCCCCTTAAAAGTACGGCTTTCTAAAAATCTCTTTATTTTACTTGTCTACGCAATTAGAGGTACATACACACCAAATTTCATCATTCTAGCTGTAGCCGTTTAGTTGGTACCATTTTTATCCCTCTGTCCCTTTGTATCCCTTGAAAGTACGAATTTTGAAAAACATTTTTATTGTTCGTGTCTACGCAGTCAGAGGAATGTATACTCCGAATTTCACGACTCTAGCTGCTGTCATTTGGTTGGTACTACTTTTATCCCCTTTTTCCATTTTAACCCCAAAAAGTACGAATTTCGAAAAATCTCTTTATTTTACGTGTCTACGCAATCGAAGGAATGTATACGCCGAATTTCATTAATTTAGGTGCAGCCGTTTGGTTGGTACGATTTTTATCCCTCTTTTCCCATTTTCCCCATTTAAAGTACGAATTTTGAAAAAAATAATTTTAAAATATGTATCTACTTAATTAGAGAAACGTACAAGCCAAACTTCGTGTTTCTAGCTGTTGTCGTTTCATAGGTACCAATTTTATCCCTGTTTACCCATTTCACCCCCTACGAATGAGAAGCTCTTTATGGTACGCCTAATTGTAAGTAAGTACAAGCAAACATATTGAAAAAATATGCTTAAATACTCTAAAATATTAGGGGTATTTTCAGTCCTTGTAAGGGAAAATTTTTCCCTTTTGGCCGATTTCACCCAGTTTCAATCCCAACCGATCTACGACTATAAGACACATTTATGTAAAATTTGGACGTACTAGCTCCTTTCGTTTAGAAGCTAACGTGCTTTCAACAAACGGTATGACGATCAAGAATATATATACTTTATACGGTCTCAGGTCGATATTTCAAGGTGTTACAAACGGAACAAAGTTAGTATACCACCATCCTTGAGGTGGAGGGTATAAAAAGGGGATACGAATTGTACCAAACATTCCTGTGACTGCTTGGACACGAAACATAAAAAGGTTTTTCCAAATTTGTTTTCCAGCGGATACAATGGGAACAGAGGGATAAAAATGGTACCCAATAAACGGCTATCGATCAATCTAGTTGATGAAGTTCAGTGTGTATATCCCTCTAATAAGTAGACACGTAAAATAAAGAGATTTTGTAAGAAAGGGGGGATAAAATTGGTACGAGCCAAATGGCCGCAGCTAGAATCAAGGAATTCGGTGTATACATTCCTCTGACTGCATAGACACGCAAAATAAAAAGATTTTTCCAAATTAGTACTTTTTACTTTTACGGCAAAAAATTGGTTGAATCATGAAGTTAGGTTATTTTGCACTATATACATGAGATAATGGATTTTCAAATTTTTTTTTGCTTTTGGAATTAAAATAGAATGGAAATACAACTAAATGTAGCAGCCACTATCTACCAATATTTATGGTATTTAAGTTTTTTTGAAGATATACAGATAAGAATATTTATTGGTAGCCTTGTCTTATAAGCGTGGTTTGAAATAATAAAAATATTATATTTATTTATAAAATTATTTTTTCAATAATTTGTATTTGTTTTGGTTTGGCCATATTAAACAAATTATATTTCCCTGTAATACTACTGCACTTCTACGAAAATCGACAGCCTCTGTGGAATACAATCCATGATGGAGGGTATATAAATTTCGGCTCAGCTGAACTTAACGCCGCTTTTACTTGTTTTACTAAAACTTGTTATGGAAATTTCTTAGTGAATCAATTTTCTATAGAACTGCTTCATTAGATTTTTGAAAATTAATTATCGAAAAATGATTTTTTCCCAGTGTCATGCTCCTAAATTTGGTTTAAGAAATAAGGAAGTAGTCCATGGTGAAACTAGATTTACAAATGTCAGATCCCATACAAATTTGACATTTGAAAATCGAACTTATGTCATTTCTGCTAGATTTCGCATGAAGTGTGACAAGGCTATAAGGCCTTGTGAGCTGCCCGGCTATCGACATAGATTTTGACCGTAGACCGTACATTCATCAAGGAGTCTGGTGGGTATTATTTAGTGTCTCGGTACATGTTACACCGTGCGACAGTACTTTTTGGACCTGGACAAGACCATATACATACACACATAAACCAGAGATAATATGTAGAAAAACTGTGCACTCTGCTTTTCATTTGGTGATCTTTGCTCTGTTTTACAGGACTTTTGATTTCCAAACGATATATAGGGTCCGCCATCTAACGTTTTTTTCAACTATTCAACCGTTGGACTATTATTTGTGGGGTGCCCGAGCCAGCCATTTAAATGAAATTATTTTCTATTATTAACCGGAAGGATTGTACTTTCAAATAAAAAAAGAAATTTGAGAAAATATTTAGTAGTTTTTTTATAGCATTTAAAAAAAAGTTATTTGTTGAAATATGTGGTTTCTAGAGCGGAAAAAGTAATTCATAGGAGTCATTGGTATGGGTTCCGCCATCTAACGTTTTTTTTTCAACATTTTTTTATAGCATTTTCAAGAAAAAAGTTATTTGGCGGACCCTATAGTAGTCTTAATCATTTATTTTCAAACTTTCGAGAGCCATATGGGTATCAAATGAAAGAGAAGAATGCATGTAAAAAAATCTAAAAATTGCATGCCTCTTCTATACATATGTATAAGTTTAGCATTAACAACCACTTCAAATGTTCCCCCCTTAATTAGTAAACGTTGAATACGCTGAACTATGAATTTTTTGGTGATGAGCGGACTTGCTTAGCTCAAGATCAAGCTAATTTCTGTAGATCCAATTTTGAATCGAGTTCACAATTGATGGATTTCGCTCTTTTGGACTATATTACTGCAGTCTCAGATTTAGCTTTTTTTAATATTTCTGAGAGTGATATTAGATCTAGTTTAGCTGATATTAATGAATCTGCAAGGTTAGATACTGATGGTATTTCAGCTTTATTTCTAAAAAATGTTCATCTTCTGTCAGCTTCCCATTTGCAGTATATCTTTAATTATTCTTTAAATATTGGCTTCTTTTTAAATTGCTGGAAAATTTCCGCTATTACTGCAATTCATAAATCTGGTCCTAAGGGGGACATTTTCAATTATAGGCCAATTTCTAAATTAGCCAATGTTGCCAAGTTATTTGAACACTTAGTCTTTGATAAGTTATTCTCTTTTGCTTGCCGATTTTTATCTGAATCTCAACATGGATTTATGAAAAATCGTTCAACGACATCTAATCTATTAGTTTTTACTAATTACTGCATTAATAGCATTGAATTGGGCCACCAAGTTGATACAATTTACTTCGATTTTTGTAAAGCGTTGGACAAGGTTCCGCATAATATACTTCTCTTGAAGTTAGCTAAAATTGGGTTTCCACCTGGTTTAGGTCATATTTAAGTGAAAGGCGTTGTTTTGTGGCTATTGATAATGCGATATCGGATATAAATGGTGTTAGTGTTTTGTTTCACTGTCAAACATCTTCAGTTTGGTCTATAACACAGTGCAACACGAAAAAAATAACCATATACGGACACCGCTACATGATAAAAGACCAAAAAAAAGACCCGTGTTTTTTTTTCCCCCAAAGTCATGCACTTTTTTTTATGGGCCCCCAGAGATTTGAGGCCTCGGTGTAATTTTTGGAAAAAAGTGATCATATTCTCAGGCTCATATCTTGCAAACCGTTCGGAATTTTGGTAGCGCTTAGGTAGCCGCAAAAGTGAAAAATTTTCCAAAAATTAGATTTTTTTCCTTTTTTGCCCTGTTCAGGTCCATAGGTAGCAAACCGTTAAAAATTCAAGGAAACAATCAACAACAAAAATGTACT
The DNA here is from genome assembly GCA_947397865.1 of Polietes domitor. Taxonomy (NCBI): domain Eukaryota; kingdom Metazoa; phylum Arthropoda; class Insecta; order Diptera; family Muscidae; genus Polietes; species Polietes domitor. The sequence continues at coordinate 257,999,966 of OX377618.1, forward strand.
TAAGATTTCAATAAACAACTTTCTAGAACGTATGAACTTCCCAGGAATTATTCTTAACACCGTTTAGGTAGCGCTTAGGTAGCCGCAAAATTTGCGATTTTGACCTTGAAGATGAAGTTTTTTTGATTTTATATGTTCACAATTTTTGTTCTTTATGACAAGAGCTAGAACTTTGCCTCAGAGAGTAAATCAAAATTCCGAACGGTTTGCAAGATATGAGCCTGAGAATATGATCACTTTTTTCCAAAAATTACACCGAGGCCTCAAATCTCTGGGGGCCCATAAAAAAAAAGTGCATGACTTTGGGGGAAAAAAAAACACGGGTCTTTTTTTTTGGTCTTTTATCATGTAGCGGTGTCCGTATATGGTTATTTTGAAATGACTTCAAAAATGTTGCACAGTGTAATTTAACCATGAATCTTCTTACAAACGAACAACGCTTGTAAATTATTGAATTTTATTATCAAAATGCGTGCTCTGTTAAGAAAGTTCATCACGCGCTTCCATTTTATCAGTTTCATTCAGTTTAATCGACCCACTAAAGCGGCTATTCGGGCTATTGTGATTAAATTTCGCACCAAATTTACATTGTTGGGCATTAAACCACCAACACGCTTACGTAGAGTGCGAATTGAAGAAAATATCGCAGCTGTATCGGCCAGTGTTAATGATGACCATCAATTATCGATTCGTCGCCGTTCGCAGCAATTGGGCCTCTGTTACTCAAAAACGTGGAAATGCCTAAATTGGACTAAGCGGATAGACCATTTGAGGCGCAGTCAAGGTCAACATTTGCATGAAATAATCTTTAAACATTAAATTATATGGACCGTACTATCGATTCAAATAAAGATTTCATGCATTTTTCTGAATTTTATGTGTTTTTTTTTTTGAAAAACTTTCCTATAGCTTATAAAAAATCACCCTTTATATCTAGTCACGTCAGGTATTCCTCAAGGGAGTATTTTGGGTCCCCTTCTTTTTAACATTTTTATTAGTGATATAAGTTCTTGCTTCAGGTATTCTAATTATCTAATTTATGCGGATGACATTAAACTGTTTTCTAAAATTTCTCTTCCTCTTGATTCTATCCAAATTCAGGAAGATATTAATCGCTTGGTGGCTTGGTCTGAATTGAATCATTTACCACTAAACTTTGCGAAATGTTTTCATCTCCCGTTTGGTAGGCGTACGAATTTGCTAAATACAAGTTATTGTATTAAAAATCATGTTGTGCAGAAGGTTAGTAGTATCTTAGACTTAGGAGTTGTTTTCGATTCTAAATTGGATTTCAATTTGCATATTGATTTCATAATGCTTAAAGCTTATACTGTGCTTGCGTTTATAAGAAGAAATAGTAAAGAATTCTCTAATCCATATACTCGTAAATAGTTGTATACAACATTTGTCAGGTCTAAATTAGAATATGGTTCTATGGTATGGAACCCGTGTTATGATATTTACTGTAATCGCATTGAGAGGTTACAGAAAAAAAATATTAAATTTGCTTTAGTTTCTGTGCCATTTGTCAATCCTGTGCCGACGCACAGAGGGTTGAAATCGCCAAAATTGGAGATTAATTCAAAAATCAAAATTTATTTTTTTGAAAATTTTTTATTATACGATTAAAGAATATAAAATTCTACATCACTACCGAAAATATCAATGACATGTGTTGTTTACTTTTCCAGTTGCACTGCCTTTAAGTCAAGAATGTTTTGAGTTTTACTGGAACAGTTGTGAAAATTGCAAATTGACATATTTTAAAGGTTAATATTATTTTCCACATTGTAAAAAGTAGCACTTTGATTATAGAATCTTCAAGTTCAGGTATTTTAGAGTATTTTTACAAAAAAAATTTTAACGAAGGTATTGTAGAAATATTTTGAAAAAATTGTTGAAAATATGTATAAATTTGAGGTATTTTCAAAATATATGTTGAGTTTTAAATGTGAATTCTGTAACATACCGCCAGATGGTTAATTTCTATTTAAATTACAATGTGTTTGGTTCAATATTCCGCAATTACATGTTGCGCGTTTTTGCGCCAATTTATTTTATTAAAAAAAATTGTGAAAATAGTCACTCTTTATGGGTGCCTATACATTCAGTTTTATTGTACAACTGGAATTTAGATTATGACGAAAACTTAATATTTAAGTATTTTGTAATGAAAAATAAGTCTTTGTTATTTACTTAACACTTAAATGAAACAAATATTTCTAATGAAAATCATTCACCGAAGCAGAATGAGGTTCCAAGTCGCACAATAAATCTTAATCTTATAAGCATCCCTATATAAAAACGAAGTGGTTTAGGGTATAACTAGTACGGAAAGAGTACAGTCGGGTAATGCCGGCTATATGATACCCTGCATCTTCTACCATATTTCAAGTAATTTACTAAAAATTCTAGATGAATTAAAAGTTTAATGCCGGGCACATTCGATACATTGTCCTTAATGAGCAAATGTCAGCAAATCTAGTGGGACATTTGTATGGGGCTTTACCAAACAATGGACCGATGTCACCGAAATTAACTACAACAGCTTCTAGGTACAATCTAATGTTATGTGCCAAATGCGAACAAAATTGGGTAAACAATTTTGTTGCTAGAGCGGAAAAGTCAAATCTGGAACGACATTTGTATGGGAGCTATACCTAAATCTAAACCGATGTGACCCACTTTCACCATAAATGTTTCTAGGTGAAATATAACGTGTTGTGCCAAATTTGAACAATATCGGTTAAAATATGTGGCATCTAGAGCGAAAAAAGTCAAATCGGGAGTGACATTTGTATGGAAGATATATCTAAATCTGAACTGATTTGCTTCAAATTAAATAGCGTCCATCATTGTGCGGAAAAAATTAGCTGTACCAAGTTCCGTTGGGATTGGATAATAATTGCGACTTTCACTTCGATACCAAGATTATGTACACAGACGGATTATTAATTTATTTTCCAGGAAAACCACTTTTTTCACTAAATTGTACTAAAATTGTGTTTTCTTTTACTGATTATGGTATAAATATTTAAAAAATATAAACATTACCTGACCCGAAGGCTTCCCCGAATTAATCTCCATTTTTGGCGATTTCAACCCTCTGTGCGACGTATGAAGCTATGTGTCGACTAATTCATTTGGAGTCTTTATCAAGTCATAGATCAAAGAGCTCAATTTTATTTCTGTATAAACTAATTTGTGGTCTTCGATTGTCCTTTTTTGCTTAGTCTTATTTGTTTTAATGCTCCATGTAGATGTCTAAGGCATAATGAATTTTTTAAATATTCCTTTTCATAGAACTAAATATGGTTCTTTTGAGCCTATTCTGAGGTCCATGATGGTATATAATAATTTAATAATTAAGCGTGATTAAGATTTGTCATATAATTTAAATAGATTTAAAGAAACTCCAGATTTAATTTACTATTAACTTTGGCTTGTCCGTAAGGATTGTTACTCCATAGACATATGAATGGATAAATAAATAAATTAAATAAATAGGAAGGAAAACTTGAAATTGTTGTTAATACTAAACTAATACAGATAGAAACATTGTATTTAAAATGTTTTTAACATATATTCTTCTCTTTCATTTGATATCCATATCGCCTTTGTATGGTTCGAAAAAGTACGAAAATAAATTATTAGTACATCTATATCCATTCGAAATTAAAAGACCTGTAAATAGGAGAAAGAATGATCAAATAAAAAATTGAACATTGATATTGTCTTGTTCAGGTCCAATGGAATAAATCTAAAATTGTCACACGTTTCTATTTGTCGTTCAATTTCCGCGTAATATTTAAAATAGATACGTGTTATCCGAAGCATATCTGTTGTCTGCCAATGGTTACAAATTTGCAAGAATCCAAAGAGACAGACAGACAAATGGGGAATTAAATGCATGTTGTAGGTTTTGATTTTCTTTAAAAGTTTTTCCAGTTTTCACGGCACAAAACATGAACACATGTACGTTGAATGTATTCCAAATGCTTGTCCGTCCACCCAGCCGTCCATCGAACGGCCTCTGGACGTCCGTCCACACTCGAGTTCGAATAGTTAACATTTATTGAAAATCTATGTTTAATGCGTGTTTGACACACATGAACACGTACTAAATACTTAGAGATAAATAATATGTAAATACCAAGAAATTGGGCTTATTTAAACCAGAACATGGAGAGCGAGCTATACCAGAATGAACACGATGGGCTGGGCGATGGGGTGAACCCGTTTAAAAATGTCACTCACTTGCACGAGCACCCAGCGCACCATTCGACCAGGGACAACGTTGGCTGGACAATGAAAAGTGTATCACACGGCCGATCACTTGTTTAGTTCTTAGAAGATTCTAATCAATTCATTGATTGTTTTTAAATGAAGCGGCAGCAACAACACACTCCAGAAACGTGTTCAGCGACCAACGAGACGAACAAAAAAGAAAGGCAGCAGTAATCAAGAGTAGAAGTGTTTTTGGTGTGGTTTTGCTGTTGCTGTTGTTTTTCTCTCGTCATAAATAATCAACATTCGTGGCACGTTAATCTCATCTACTGTCTGTCTGGCTGGCTGGCGTGTCCCCTGAAAGTCCGGATCTAATTAAAGAGGACGCAAAGGATGCTGCTGCCCCTGTGTCCACCGCTTGTTTGCCTGCCCCTTTGCTGCTGAGCTCTACAGATTCATGAATGAATCTGAGATGGTGGTGGCGACCGTGGTGGTGACAACTTCATTAGCCCTGTGTGCCTGGGTTTTCTTCGTTTTTCCGGACTGATCCTTATCTTTCTGTCTGTATTTTCCCGAATTCCTAGGATTTTGTGTGTGGGGACACACGCACATGCAACAATTTCCTTCGAATCGTTGGTGGACGAAGGTTGCGTCATACCTGTTGTTGTTGGCAGTAGTGGTGGTTTCTTTTCCTTCCCTTCCCCTCCTCCCGGGGGAATTTAAACATACCGATCACGTACTTTTTGTGGGCCATTGTCCGGACTGGAGTGTACTCTACATGCGATAATGACACATTTTTCTTGTATTCGAATGATTTGGGTTCATTGCAGGTTGCTGGGAATTGATGTTACTTCCTTAATAATTCACTGAGATTAAATATAATTGTGCGTACGAGAATTCAATGGAAATGAATGTGGATATGAAATGTTTCCAGATTTTTGACGTTGGAAAGAGAATTATTAGGAACACTTGAGATTAAGTCTACTTTTGATTGTCTCTGTGATTGTAATACGTGATCGGGCAGCAGGTCTACAATGTCTGTGTCCAGTATAGACAAAACAGGTGATTCTGGAGTAAATCGTCGGGTAGGTGCATCATTTAACCATAACGTGACTCGAAAACAAATAACAACTGAACAGTCGCATATATATATTTTTAGTTTTGATTTGATATGATTTCATTAGAATTCAATTAAGTAAATATCATAAATGGAAAAATATTTAATAATCTTCCAAAAAAGGAAAGGATGTGAAGTGAAAGGTTCCATAGTGATTTGTTATTAATTTAATATTTTATTTATGTCACATTATATTTAACAATATTAAAGGTGAGATTGAATAATAAATAAAAAATTATAAAGACAATATATCATCATAACGGGCGTGACCTAATGTTGTCTTAAATATTGACCGTTATATTTACAGTCTACTGTAAACTTTTTACATAAACAATAATTTATTGGTATCTCTAGAGTATGGCATATCGTTATATGTCTTCGCATGATCATAAAATGCAGAAAAAATAGCCATTTTGACTGACTTACTTAAAATAATCTATTGAATAACATACATACTTGACAAATTATTTGGATTACAAGTCAGGATATTTATATGTGAAGTGGGATATTGTCATTTGGCATCTCTATTTTACAGAATACAAATTTATTTAAAAATGTCATGGTAACATTAATTACTTGGCTAAACACTAATCATGATTTCCGGCCCGTGACGACTTTCTTCAAGAGCCTTCGTAGCTACTTTTCATCCAAAAATATGATTTTCCCAAACACATCTTTTACTTGCAATTGTTTCTAAAGGGTGATTTTTTAAGAGCTTGATAACTTTTTTTTTAAAAAAAACGCATAAAATTTGCAAAATCTCATCGGTTCTTTATTTGAAACGTTAGATTGGTCCATGACATTTACTTTTTGAAGATAATTTCATTTAAATGTTGACCGCGGCATTTCCACGTTTTTGAGTAACAGAGACCCAATTGGTGCGAACGGCGTCGAATCGAAAATTGGTGGTCATCATTAACACTGGCCGATACAGCTGCGATATTTTCTTCAGTTCGCACTCTACGTAAGCGTGTTGGTGTTTTAATGTCCAACAATGTAAATTTGGTGCGAAATTTAGTCACAATAGCCCGAATAGCCGCTTCAGTGGGTCGATTAAACTGACCATAAAATGGAAGCGCGCAATGAACTTTCTTAACAGAGCACGCATTTTGATAATAAAATTCAATCATTTTCAAGCGTTGTTCGATTGATTATAGACCAAACTGAAGATGTTTGACAGTGAAACAAAACACGAAACGTGCGTCAGCTGTTTAAACCAGTGTTGCCAAAAAGATAATAGCTAAAAAATTACCCTTTATATTGATTTGTAAATAAAAACGTTTTTACATTTACATCTATTTAAATAAAAACATAACTTACAGTTTGCTTATTTATCAAGACTGGACTAAACATACATATTAATTTCGAGAATGTTACATTGAGTTTGACTTTACATTTAAACGTGTCAAATGGGTGAAAAAAAATGAAAAAATTTTTTGTTTGTTTTACAATTTGGCGAGTTAATAAAAAATTGTTTACGTTTTTACAGCCTATAAAGCAATTCTCTGACTCGTTAATTTTATTTTATTTTCGTTTACTTATTCAAGTCAGAAACAATATTTTTCAGCTTTTTACTTTTCGAGCAATGTGTACCTTTCTGGAGAAAGGTCCATATTATATTAGATATTATTTTGCAAGTATTGAAATTATCTTAAAAATGTGATATAACATCATTCACTTTTCTGTAAACATGTAGATTTAAATCGCACAGTTGACGACTAACAAAGAAAGAGAGCCATAAAGGCATACCACCATATACCGGATGACTCTCGACAAATTTTCTTACCTAGTCGTCAACCATTTGAAAACACCCACACACAGAAATACTAAAACACAGTGTGTTTCAGAATGCAGGAGCATTCTGGTCCTTTAAACCAAACCAAATCGCAGTGTCAAGTGGAATACAGTGTAAGCTCTCATAAGCATAATGTGGAGATGTCCGTTTAGTAGAGCAGAACAACAAAATTTTTTGTATTTTTTTTCATTCAATTCATTGCATTTTAATTTTAAAACAGCAAAAAAGATTTTGGATTTATAGAGGATAAAAAACTCAAAGATATTCTTTTATTTCAATTTGTTCGTATTTCTTTCGATAGTTGCTCTCCATAGTAGTTGTCTAAATAGTTTTTGTGTTCAAATGTAGTTATCTTCTGAACATTTCTTCAAACGACCAATTTGCTCCAGTGCTTATTCTATTAGAATCCTCTGTGATGATACTTATTTCATCTTCGGAACTGCCGATATTCTGGACTTCAACAAACTGTACCCCTATATTATCAGATAATATTAAAAGGTTTTCATCGATGTTAACAAATTCAGTACATTCTAAATTCTGTAGATACAGCAGAATATCTGATAAATATTGACAGAGTCGATAAAGGGATATCATCCTAACATTCTGATTCTGAAGAAATTATCCTGCTTTTTAATCGTTTCTGGTGTTACATGTTCCATGATTCTTTAATGTTTTTTGTGAAAAATCTCACATTTATTCGCTTCAATGTTTGGCAATAACTGTTTTATTATTGCACCTCAGTGATGAGTCTTACAATTTTGAATAATACCTCAATCCGCAGGTTGACAAACTGGAGTTGTGTTTGGAAAAAAAAAATAATTTTTACATTTTTCAGTTTCATATCCAGAAACAATATAATATTTCTCTTTTGAATGACCATTTTTCTATCGAATAGCGCTAACCATTCAGTCATTGCATTTTGTTCATTAGAATGGGCTTTTGAAATCAAAATTTGTTCGCACAAGGGAGATGTCCGCTCACGGGAGCTGTCCGCTGTATTTGTATGATATATTTGCAATAATTATCAGAAAAACATATATATTTCGTTAAAGCGAATTTCTTGGAATTTCGAGATTTCATTAAATTTTGAAAAGATAATTATGTTGGTTCTATATTGAGATTATATGGGAGGTGATAGTGGACAAGGTCCGATCGGTTCATTTTTTTTAATTTTAAGTGCTATATCTAGCAAATGTGCAAACTTACAAGATTGTATCTATATTTTTGGATTTTGTGCCATGAAAAACTGATTCGGAACCAGCGTGCACCGTTGTACTGCCTAGAACGTAATGTACATTAATTTTAAATATATTTATTTGTTCACGACATATTGCCTGATTTTGTGACGAATCAACAAATCATTCGTATTTTTTTTTATTTTGGACGAATTCTTTAAAATATAACATTTTTTTGTATTTGGGGAAAATTGATTATTTTTCCATGACTATTTTGGCGACAAGGACGATCAAAATATTTCCTGATTTTGGGGATAAGGAAAAATACATCTGGTAATACTGCCCACAGGAGCCTTGCGGGTTCCTTTCCAGTACAGCGTAGCATATTCGTCATAATGTTTTCGTAAAGGTGCACTTGTACTCTTAGTTTGAGAAAAATTAGTTTCAAGTTATTCGTGGCCACCAAATTCTCAGTATATTTCTAAAACTACAGCTTGTAAAAGACTGAAATTTTCATTACAAGCCATGTATCAGAACCGTTGGGAACCACTGTTTAGACACATGATGATATTTGTCATCGGCGAAAGTTTGCTCGAAATCTATGTTTTTATACCCGCCACCTCCAGGATGGGGGTATACTAACTTTGTCATTCCGTTTGTAACACCTTGAAATATCGACCTGAAACCCTATAAAATATATATATTCTTGATCGTTATAAAATTCTAAGACGATCTAGCCATGCCCGTCCGTCCGTCTGTTGAAAGCACGCTAGCATCTAAACGAGAGCGTTCAAATTTTCCATACATGCGTCTTATAGTCGTAGATCGGTTGGGATTGAAATGGGGCAAAATCGGCCCAAAGGGAAAAAAATTCCCTCACAAGCACTAAATAATAATAATAAAATACCCATAATAATCCCTAATATTTTAGCGTATTTAAGTATGTTTTTTGAATATGTCTGTTTATATTTGCTTGATATTTGGTACGCACATAAACGTGCACCAAAAAGTGATTCTTATTTGTAGGGGGTGAAATGGGGCAGAAAAGGGATAAAAATGGTACATATTAAACGACAACAGCTAGAAACACGAAATTCGGTGTGTACATTCCTTTTATTGAGTAGATACATTATATAAAAGTATTTTCTCCAAATTCGTACTTTTAAGCGGTAAAATAGGAATAGAGGGATAAAAATGGTGCCAAACAAACGGCTGTACCTAGAATAATGAAATTCGGTGTATACATTCCTCTGATTGCATAGATAAGTAAAATACACGGAATTTTCAGAATTCGTACTTTTTGGGGTTAAAATGAAAAAAGGGGATAAAAATAGTACCAATCTAATGACAGCAGCTAGAGTCATGAAATTCGGAGTATACATTCCTCTGACTGCGTAGACACGGAAAATAGACGAATTTTTTGAAATTAGTACTTTCAAGGGATACAATGGTACAGAGGGATAAAAATAGTACCAACTAAACGACTACAGCTAGAATGATGAAATTCTAATTACGTAGAAAAGTGAAGGGGGTAAAAATGGTACCAACCAAATGGGCGCAGCTGGAATCATTGAATTCTGTGTATACATTCCTCTGACTACATAGACACGCAAAATAAAAAGTTTTTTCAAAATTCGTACTTTTTCTTTTACGGCAAAAATTGGTTAGGTCATGAAGTTAGGTTATTTTGCACTGTGTACGTCTGATAATGGATTTTCAAAATTTGTACTTTTGGAATTAAAATAGAATTGAAATGCAAGCAACTGTAGCATCCACTATCTACCAATATTTATGGGTTTGAAAATATAAATATAAGAATATTTATTTTTTGAATTGACGTATTGGTAGCATTACCTTATAAGCGTGGTTTGAAATAATTAAAATATTATATTTATTTATAAAATTAATTTTTCAATATTTGTATTTGGTTTGGCTATATTAAAAAAAATATATTTTCCTGTAATATTACTGCTCTTCTACGAAAATCGACAACCTTTGTGGAATGCAATCCATGGTGGAGGGTATATAAAGTTCGGCCCGGCCGAACTTAACGCCTTTTTTACTTGTTTTTTATTCATAAAGAATCTTTTCAGTTTAAAATTATGCAATTTCGTTAATTTATTTCAGCTTAATTTGCTTTTGAAGTCGTCATTAGTTAAATAAAAATTAAAAGGCAAAAATTCAAAATGTTAACACTTTTAAAGATGCACTCTCTGCCATTTAAAGACACAATTTTATTCTATTGAAAGCTTGTTTCCCACGCAGTTGAATGAGTTTAACTAAGTGAATCCACTATATAAGGTAGTGGGGGTTAATTTCCATACATTTCATTTGATTTCCGCAGCAATCTATATATTAAATTGTCATCTCGAGAGAAAACAAAATTTCGATTTCGAACCAAAACAAACTGACATAAAATCATCAATTTTAGCACAACCATTTATATAGATTGCCAATCACTTGGAGAGTGACCTCTGCTGTTGGGGCATTTTATGATCATTTTCAACGTCAGTCGGACAGACTGACTGACCGTTGAGCACTGGTTGTTTTACCGGTTAATTAATGAATTCCAACACCTCTGTAGCGACGATTAATTCGCTCAATTAGTTTGTGACTCACAGACAATCACACAGTTGCGGCGCGGTGATCGTTTCAGTTAATTAAACACTGGCCACTATCCATAACTCTTTCGTTTTATGAGCAGCATCATATTAATTTTTATTTGATTTAACATTTTAATTATCTTAATTATGATAATTTATATGTGTATACGAGAGTGAGAGAGATCAATACATACAGACGGACAGACAGGCAGACGGACAGACATTCTTGTACAATCAATGTTTTATTAGCTTGTAGTCAGTTCGACCGTCCGTCCGTCCGCAAAACCACATTACGACTGGTCTCCAGTCTAACCATATAAAACGCTGGCCATACGAATCGAATGGAATCAAACCAAATCGAATCGAATTGAGCTGTTTGCCTGGCATAAACGACAATTAAGTCCGAGTATTCACATTCACACAGACGGACGGACAGACAGCGCAGAGCAGACGCAGCACAATAGCCGAAGCCAATCATCATCACCGAGCACACTGCGAACGACGGCAACTGGGCAAATAAATTCAAAAAGCCAAGTTTAAATACAATATAATGAATGCCTTAATTGGCTATAAAATACTGAATTTGCATATCAATAAATTCTCTTTTCTGATTTTGACATAAAATTAAAAACACCACAACAAACCACAAAGCAAAACAAAACGTCAGAAAATCAAAAAAAAAAAAAAAAAACAAAAACAAAGGCAACAAATAAGCCCCCAAATGGCAAAAACCAATGCGAACCGTTTTGTTTTCCCACTCCGTGTCGTAGACATGGCAACAAAAAAAAAACGAAGGAGAAGAAGAAGAATATTTATCATCGGCAGCATCAGGCAGCAAGCGTTTTTGGCCTGCCGGAATGGATGGATTGATGGTGGATGGATCAAAATATGCATATTTCTTGTGGCTGGCTGGGGTCATTGTTATGGCTTTCTTTGATTTCAACTCTCTCAGCTCATTAAAAGACGCCATAATAATGGCCCGCCACCGACGACCATGCAAACTTTTCACCAGCTTCCAATCAATTTCCCAAACTAAAGCATGGCTGGCTGGCTGGCATGGCTGCTTCTTCTCACCTGCCGCAACACAACCACTCAGCTGTCGCCGTTTAAATTCACAGTTATCGTGATATGCGCGATAATGAATTCATTTAAAAATTGATTTAAACGGCCAAGCTTATAAAAGTTCAAATGAATCGTTTAAATATAATAATGGCCAATTAGGCAAAATTATTAATTATCTTCTAAAGCATTTCGCACAATGCTCGCTAAATAATAATAAGACGTCAAACGCTTGTCTAAAACGGGAGAAACTCATATTCGTTTTCACCAAATCATTGGACAGAAAACAGCGAAAATTGGCCACGAAACTCGTCGTTCTCGAGCGATTGACGGGTATTCCTACAAAGAAACAGGTTTTCGGGTAACCCCGATTTCAATTCAACTTTAATTGACATCGGTGAACAACAAAAGATGGAATGGCAGACAGATCGATCCAGAAAGTGAATTTAATTTAATCGCGAGTTCATGGTGACACCTGTCACAACATATCCCTTTTTGAATGCTCGAGAATAACATCCAAATTTATTATTCTTTTTTGGACATTGTGGTTCAAGTTCACACGACAAAATGCTGTAACTCGTCGAGTCATTCCAGAAAGGGAATTTCTGCAAAAATCAGGTTTTCGGGATTTCAATTCATCTTTAATAGATATTATAAGATTTGAGGTATTTAGAGACCAATGACTTGCTTAATGATCGACAGTATGACTTCCGTAGGAATCGATCTGCGAGGGACCTGATGACGCTGCTCTCCGAATCGATACATCCACCAGCTTGGTGAGAGTAATGTCGTTCCTCTAGATATCTTCAAAGACTTCGACAGAGTTTGGCATATAAAAGATTATTGATTTTTGGTGTTGGTTACTCTCGATTTATATCGAGCTTCCTTAGAGTTGGCACTGTACGTGTTGTTGTAGATGGGTTCTCATCCGACGAGCATAGGTTGACCGCAGGAGTACCACAGGGCTCTGTGCCGAAAGAAGCATTCAAGTATCTAGGCTTTTTAAAGCGGTGTAAGAAATACTTCACTCCCTCCGATTTTCTCAATATCTACACTCCGAGATCAGACCAAAGATGGAATACAATTCCCATATATGGTCGGGTGCTCCAGGATACTAGACCGTGTCCAGAGAGGGAATAGAATATCCAATTTTATTACTTCCCTTGAACATAGTCATGTGGGCTGTGTATCCTATAGATACTTTTTCTATAGGAAAGTATATATGATCGAAAATGAGAGTACAAATATTAAAGGTACACTGAAATAATTGTCTTCATAATATTTATGACTTTGTCCTAAGCTCAGTGAGAAATTTCATTAAAAAGTCGCCAAAGAAACATTTCATAAAACTGTATGAAACATGTTTCATAAAGCACAAATCAATGCAAAGTGTCATAGAATTTCAGAACCATTTCACAGAAAATATGAATGTTGTCAAACAATTTCTTTTCATAATATAATTTATGAAAATTTTCACAGATTTTATAATGAAACTCCATTATTTTTACGAAAAAGTTTTATAAATAATAATAATATAAACAAAAAAGTAAAAAAGGTCTGGCATGTTTTAGTTGCGGGGAATTAGTTCACTGATCAGTAGATACATTCCATCATTGTGAGAATCTGTGCAATGAGTATGTCTTTGACCTAAATCGGGGTACATTCTTATGTCAGTGTTAACATAGGACAAATGAGAATTGTTAATAGTGTAGTATTCAATCGAATAAAGCCAACATACTAAAAATCTTTTTGCAAGTTGCAAGTTCAACAAAATCCTTCATTATATTTATGAAAACATTTAATTTTCATAATTTTGTATTTATTAGATTTTTTTCTTCATTACAATGACATTTTTCTTTGAAACTAAATTTCACCAATTTAAGAATCTTATTTTATGAAGTATGATTTATTATGATGATATGAATTATTATGATTTGTTTATGAACCTTTCATGCATATTAAGAAACAATTCACTTAATGTATGAAAAACCTTTTATGAAATCGTTAATACTTATATTATGAAGGAAAATTGTAGATGTTTTATTGATATTGTTCTCCAGAACAATATCAAACCCCCCCCCCCCAGAGAGGTTTCGAACATTTTGCAGTAAAAACACGAAAATTACATAAAAAATCGTGGACACTTTCTTGAATTTCGGACAAAGGTTATGAAAAATACAAACAAGCTAAACGAATTGTGCCAATTTCAAGATTGTGTAATGCTAATTTCGCCACTTCTTGACTAGAGCAATATCTTGTGAACTTTTAATTGTGTACCACAATAAATGTTTGGAGATTTAATAAATTTTTTAGTAATTTAAAAAAAATGTGTAGATAAGAATCACTATGATATCATAATGAAATCTAAATACATTCTTAATAAAAGCAAATAATTTGCTTGAAACTTTGGACAAATTTGAAATCATTGAAAAGCAATTTGCCTCTAAATTAATAATTATGTAAAAATCTATTGGCGAGATGAAATTCTTCGTTTCTGCGAAAAAGTATTGGACTAACCTAAGAATTTTTTATGTATACATTTTTTACTTATACAAAAGAAAGTACAATACTTTAATTTTTAAATAAAATACAATTTTCACTTTTAAATTTCTTTCAATTCAAACGAATGATATACCCCTCTCTGAGTATAGAAATCGAGTGGGACATTTGATAAGGGCTATATCAAAACATTGACCCACATGTTCCACTTCCACAACAGATGTTCACAAGTCAAATATAATATGTTGTGGCTATTTGTATATTCCGTTTGCAATGCGTGGTTTGTAACATTTGCGATGCGACATCTTTATGGAGCTGTATCTAAATCTGAACCGATATGACCTATTTGCATCACATATGAAACAACAAAGGTTTCTGTTACTTCTAAATGTTTTGGGAGTTTGTAATGATAATACAAATCCATTTGGACAAACGAAGAAAACTGTTCGATCTATCGAGGGCTTATATTCATAAGTGGCTATGAACAAAAACACAATTTTTCAGGGGAACGAAAAAACAGATTTTCTACTTAATTTTAAGAGTAATTATTAGTCATTCTTCTACAGTTTAACCTAAAGAGGATTACTAATTGCTACGATTTCCTATTATTATTCCTATTATATTTCGAAATTTCCTATTATGGTTCATAACCACTTTTGCATGTTTACAATTGAGCACAATTAATTTTGAAATAAGCACATAGCCATTAATGATCAAATATATAAATAAGACTTATTGTAAACTTGATAAAATTTTTTATGAAATGTTGGCAATGTTGTGTAGAAAACGCATTTTCTGGAATGTACACAGTGAATTTTTATCCCTTTTTCCAATTTTTTACAAAAAGTGGTAGGGCATGGTAAACAAAAATTAAAAATTGAATATTTTTGGAAAATTTTAATTTTCGCGGCAAATATGGCTAAAATGATTTTCTCGCGATCTAGCCTACGGATCCGACTGAATTTTCGTTTGTGTATTAAGAACCAATGTCGCTTGTAACATTTATGAAGTCAGTCGCGAAAATCGCTGCAACTGTTGAAGAATCCTAAATTCGCGGTTGCAATTGCTTATATTTAAACTTTCTCTGTTCAGGATTCTGAAACTTTTCAGACACAAATATTGCGAATGAAGTCAGCAATCATATGACATAAAAATATTTTGGTGTTCTCAATATGATAAAAAGTTACGCGAGTTTTTCCAAAGAAACTTTTCACAATTTTTAACTTTACAGCCACTAGTTATCCTATTTTAGCTTGATAAATTGTGAACCAAAAAGCTATTAATCGCGTAATGATGGAATTTGATAATGAGATATGCCATAAATCTAGAAAAATGCTTTAAACAAAATCGTTGTAGCGAATTACAACCTTTGGTTATCCATTTTTGAACTATGTTATTCATATTATTTTTATGTTCATAGCAACTTTTGCAGTCACAAATTAACGTGTGAATAGATAGCCATATCAGAAAAATTTGAAAAAAATGGCTTTAGAAAAAATCTTCTCCAAATTTATATGACAGATGTCATCTGTCACCAAATCTGAGAATAGTTTGCATCAAAAACTCATTTTCGAGATGTAAACATATTACTCTTTGTTCATTTACAACAATTGATGACGGTGATTGCGGTAAACATGCTAACAAACTAATTTTTCCCACAAAAGAAACTCAAAAACGATATTCACGTGTCTAAAAATTCGTGTCTACGTAATGTATTTTTTCTCTATTTTAAAATCTACTTTAAAGTTGAGAAACAATAAGAAATGAGTTTTAACTTACTGAATTTTTTTGTCATGTTTTTCGTCTTGCATTTCATCGAGCCGAATTTATACATATTAAAGATTATAAAAATGAAGAAATATTTCCAAATATTTTTATTTAATCGGAATATGGGTATAAAGATTTTGAGTAAACATCCCGTTACTCATGTAACTCCTGTATAAAAAAACTCCAAAACTCATTAGACATCATTTTTAGGCTCATAGTTTGTCAAAAAATGACGGGCCTGAAGGGTTAAGCGCCGAGGAATTCAATCCTAACCGAAAACCCTTGCAGCTGCCTCTAAATACGACATGCCAACAGAATAAATGTTTTTCAAGATTACGCCTTAATCACTGCAGACTCACTCACGAACATATCATGACAAAGGAGCCTCTTCCAATATGCCATTTTTGTAAAGAGTGATTTTTTTGAGGTTAGGATTTTCATGCATTAGTATTTGACAGATCACGTGGGATATCAGACATGGTGTCAAAGAGAAAGATGCTCAGTATGCTTTGACATTTCATCATGAATAGACTTACTAACGAGCAACGCTTGCAAATCATTGAATTTTATTATCAAAATGCGTGCTCTGTTAAGAAAGTTCAGAAAGAAAGAAATTGTGTTCAGCGACGAAGATCATTTTTGGCTCAATGGGTACGTAAATAGGCAGAATTGTCGATTTTGGAGTGAATATCAGCCAGAAGCATTGCAAGAGCTACCAATGCATCCAGAAAAAGTCACAGTTTGGTGCGGTTTATGGGCTGGTGGCATCATTGGACCGTACTTCTTCAAAGATGATGCGAATCGTAACGTAACTGTGAATGGTGAGCGCTACCGTGAGATGATATCCAACTTTTTTTTTGCCCAAAATGGAAGAACTGAACTTGGTTGACATGTGGTTTCAACAAGATGGCGCTACATGCCACACAGCTCGCGATTCTATGGCCATTTTGAGGGAAAACTTCGGAGAACAATTCATCTCAAGAAATGGACCGGTAAGTTGGCCACCAAGATCATGCGATTTGACGCCTTTAGACTATTTTTTGTGGGGCTACGTCAAGTCTAAAGTCTACAGAAATAAGCCAGCAACTATTCCAGCTTTGGAAGACAACATTTCCGAAGAAGTTCGGGCTATTCCGGCCGAAATGCTCGAAAAAGTTGCCCAAAATTGGACTTTCCGAATGGACCACCTAAGACGCAGCCGCGGTCAACATTTAAATGAAATTATCTTCAAAAAGTAAATGTCATGGACCAATCTAACGTTTCAAATAAAGAACCGATGAGATTTTGCAAATTTTATGCGTTTTTTTTTAAAAAAGTTATCAAGCTCTTAAAAAATCACCCTTTAATAACACTAATATAGCAATATTTCACATACTTTCTGATTGCTCAGCAGTTCAAGCGATCCGCCACAAAACCTTGCAAACATCCAATGTACTTGATCTATTCAGACACCCATCTAAAGAGAATATTACCAAAATGTCTCTTTATCTCCAAGCTTTGAATTTACACAATAAGATATAATTTTACTATTTTACGCAGTATTCAAACTATAACTATGTATGTAGATTAGTTGTAAGCCGATAGCTTTAATTGCTAGTGCTTTTTCTAGTTTATTATAATTTCAAATTGTGTACTTTCACGTAACTATTTAAAAAAAGAAGTTCTACACTTAGAGAACAAGTCGGTTTATAAAAAATCAGCGATTGCTGCATATCAGCAGACACTTTTCTGCTATTGCAGCAGTTTTTTGGCATAACAGCAGTTATTCTGCAATCTTACATCACCATTCACATTGCTAAAGAGTTTGCAGTCTGCTAAAATTGGCTGCTGTTATTTAAAATATGAAAATAGATAAGCGTTCCTTTTATATTAGTTTGAGACAATATGCGCATCATTAAAAAGACAATCGTGACAATAAATTGATTTATAATATCTCCTACTCAAAAAAGTTTTTTAACATGTATATTTAAATGGTCATACTGTACATATGTTTAAAGTTTTTCTATATTGCTAAAAACAGCTGCTCTTTCAGTACACTTTCGTTACTGACAAATTCCTTTGAGTGTACTGATAGATGGATTACCGAAATGCAATCTTGCCGATGAATGTATCAAAATATTTCTGGAAGATCCTGGTAATAAAATATGAATGGTTGCCAAACGCTCACGTAATCACACATAATCAAATTAACGTCATTTATCGTTGCGCCATAGACTTACTAGACTTCGCGAGAAAAATTGAACATTGATAATAATTGACTAAAATAATTAACGGAATTTTCACCTGCTTTATTTTTTGTAAAATTATATGAAAAACCCCCAGGGGAAAATCCTGCGCACGGCCCTGTAAACCAGTGTTGCCAAAAAGATAATAGCTAAAAAATCACCATTTATAAAGGGTGGTTAAATTGTAAGGGCCGACGTTGAATGTGAACCGCACCTAAACGTCGAGTTTTTTTCTGCATTTCATTTTACATTTCTCAATTTCAGACCAACTCAATTTGAACCATGGAAAGATACTCAATCGAGCAACGCGTTAATGTTATTCAGGCTTATTGTGAAAATGAGCGTTCAAATTAAAATTCATATCGTGCACTTCGTGAATTTTTCGGTCAATTTAATCGTCCAAATGTGCGTACAATCGGAAAAATCGTACAAAAATTTGAGCAAACCGGGTCTGTAGGAGATGTGAAAACACCAGTACATGCTCGTACAGCAGAAAATATTGCTGCTGTTCGGGATAGTGTGACTGAAGAGCCATCCACCTCAACTCATCGTCGTGCCCAACAATTGCACCTCTCACGCTCGTCGTCGATGAACATTATGCATAAAGACTTGCACTGACACGCTTACAAGGTGCAATTGACTGAAGAACTAAAGCCCCTTGACCATTCCAAACGTCGTCAATGGTCAGAATGGTGGCAAGAAATGGCAACAGTTGGATGATCAATTTTCGAAGAAAATCATCTTCAGTGATGAGGCACATTTTTAGCTCAGTGGATTCGTCCATAAGCAGAATTGCCGCATTTGGGCGAATAATAATCCAAGAGTGATGATCGAAAAACCAATGCACCGACAAAGAGTGACTGTTTGGTGCGGTTTATGGGCTGTCGGCATCCTATCTTCCTTTTTCCTAAATGAGGCCGGTCAGGCAGTTACTGTGAATGGTATTCGCTATCGTAAGATGATAACGAACTCTTTATGGCCTGAATTGGAAGATATGGATGTGGACGATATGTGGTTTCAACAGGACGGTGCCACTTGCCACACAGCTAACGAAACAATGGCTCTTTTTGCGCGAGCAATTCAATGGCCGTGTTATCTCACGTGATGGCGATGCCAATTGTCCGCCAAGATCATGTGATTTGTCACCGTTGGACTTCTTTCTTTGGGGTTATTTGAAAGAAAAGGTGTACGTCGATAAGTCAGCAACAATTCAAGAGCTAAAGGATGAGTTAATTCGGCACATTAACGGCATTGAACCTCAATTAAGGCAGAGCGTCATCGAAAATTTGGACCATCGGATGGAGGTGTGCCGCCAAGGTCGCGACCTATATTTTGCATTCCATTACATAATTGAGCCATACCAATATTATCATAATAAAAAGAAATGACAATTCATTCAGTTTCATTTTAAATCAACATCGGCTCTTATAATTTTTATTACCCTTTATGATGTAGTCGAGGGAATTATCTAATTGCATTTTTGGAGTATTTTAATAATAGCAATTATATTATTTTCATGATGTATTTTGAAGTTCCCTTAAATTTATGATTTAATTCATTTAGATTGTTTTTTAACATTTAACTACATTTTCGAATTATTCTAAATTATATTAGTATTTTAATGCAAGTTGATTATTTTGGTTAATTTATTCGGATTATTTGTTATTCAAAATTGATGATTTTTTCGAAAAAAACTCTTTGAAAAGAATTATGTGATTAATAGAACAAAATTTATTGGGTTAGGTCTCAGACAATGACTGTCCTCTATGTGAAAAATTGGCTTGACCATGACTATGACATTAACTTACTTTTTGTCCAAATAAAATAGAGCAATACGTAAATAATAAAAATGTCCGGGCATGGTTAGCAGAAAGATCGTACGATAACTTGGAGCAAAAATTGGTCACTAGAATTCAAGTTTCATTGGAACTAGCTTACTTTATGGGGCTTGTAATGAATATTTCTGTGTCGAGCATTTGGAAAATATGCACTTTAATGACAGCTCTTTCTAAACTCTTTTCTAAATGTGCTAGAGGCCACGTTCTGCGGCCTTCTCCTGCTAACACGAGGACCCTGTATTAGATTTCACCAGTATTGAATTTCATCAGCAAGTTCGATCTGCAAACAGGTTAAAAAATGTAGAGAGATTCAAACCTTCCTCCGTCTAGAAAAAATCCTGTTTGAAAGGTAATTATGTTACCGCCGCTGTAAAAATACAATGTTTTAACGATCTTTTATTACTAAATTAGAGAAGAAGAAACTCTTTGGTGTCACAGAGATGAAAGGATCAAACCTGATTTGTGTGTGTTTTCCCACTTTTTCACTCGCACTCACTGTCTGTCCGATTATGTTTATGTCTGCTGACCGAAGTCTGCTGTAATCTATGAATATGTATGACCCCCAAATTATCGACACATATTAATTATTAATAGGCACTGTTTAAAGAAAAGAAGGCAGCGGACAGCCAGCCAGCCACAAGGGGGAGAAGAAAAGAAAAACAAAACATAAAACAAGTAAAAGAAAAACTAACAATATTTACACCAAAGGCCATTTGTCCCGACGCCTGTGTCTAATGTTTATTGTTCTCACAGCAGAGAACAAAACGATTAATGTTGAAATGGATGATTGTCTATGGATAGTATATTTGTAGCCATCCACAATGGAATGGATGGAGAACAGTGGCTCCATATGGGAAATAAATGTAACTATTGACATTCCAATCGCTGAAATATCGCTCAAGGAAAGTTGATTTAGAAATTTCCACAATTCATTTGGTCATGTGATCCTATAAAACATGGGTATAGACGTCAGGTATATCTCTTGGATTTTCATAATATTTTAAGAATTTTGGCTACCTCTGTTACATAGCTAAAAATCATTTTCTGTATTAACAATTCTCTTGATTGAAGCTGGCCGAATAACAGAACGACAGATCTATCACTCTGTTCCCTACCTTAAAAATTCTCCTCTGTTGTACAAAACATGGACTCTTGTCTTATAGTCAAGCTGCCCTTTTGTCTCTTAGACCTTGCCGAGCATTGAGGAGTTGTACAGACTGTCTTTTGTGGATCCCTGGAAACAGGGACTTTTATGGGATGGGACAAGCAGGCTTGTTGGTGAGGATGGCATATACTTTAAGTACCCTCGATATGGAGTTGGTCGCAACGCCGATAGGGTCTGGAAAAAGTGGCATCTACAGGTACTACCTAGACCGAGCTTCATATAGCCAGTTTCGTGAAAAAAATCATGAGCGAAAAAGATGTCAGAAAAGGGATACAAATACACAGAAAGCCCCAAAACTGCCTGGGAATGGGTCCCAAATGGGCCACCCTAGAGGGGAGAAGTGTATGACTGACCCCATTAATGTTCCCTAATTTGACTCCCCCACAGTGGTAGTAGCAAATTTTATAAAAATATTTGCTTTTGTATGGGAGCTCTCTTAAGCATTATATGAAGTCTATCAACTTTTC
The DNA here is from genome assembly GCA_947397865.1 of Polietes domitor. Classification (NCBI taxonomy): domain Eukaryota; kingdom Metazoa; phylum Arthropoda; class Insecta; order Diptera; family Muscidae; genus Polietes; species Polietes domitor. Next base: position 258,021,903 of record OX377618.1, read on the forward strand.
CCCTTAAGGAGTGGCGATAAGGGGTAGGTATGTTTGGGAAAAATGTTGAAGAGGGAAAATTAATGGGGATCAGTCTTACACTTCTCTTAACGAATAAGAATGGGGGGTATGTGTGTTCGGAAAAATGTTGGGGAGGGAAAGTTAATGGAGGTCGGTCTTATATTTAACCTAGCTAGGAGCGACTCCGGGGCAGTTTTGGGCGTTACAGTCATAACAAAAATTATAAAAAATAAAAAAACCGTATGGGGATCATATTAATGGTTGAAGATAGAGGGTAGGTATGTTCTGAGCAAACATTGGGACTGAAAAATGTTATTGGAGTTAGTCATATATTAGGGGCCTCCTTGGGGTAGTTAGAGTGGTGGGAGCAAATTTTATAAAACTTAGTTTTTGTATGGTAGCCCCCTTAACGTTGGGGAGAGAAAATTAAAAAAATTAGATTTAATCCAGCAAGGAGCGAGTCCGGGGCAGTTTTGGGCCTTACTATCAACAAAAATAAAAAAAAAATTATGGGGACAACGATTGGAGATTCTGAGAAGGTATTGGGGCTGAAAAAATATTGGGGGTTGGTCATATATTTTATTCCCCTTGGGGCCTCCTTGGGACAGTTGTAGCGGTGGGAGCAAATTTTATAAAAATTTAGTTTTTGTATGGGGGCCCTATTAAGGTATAGGGACCATATTAACGATTGGAGATTCTGAGAAAATATTGGGCCTTAAACAAATATTGGGGGTTGGTCATATATTTTATTCCCCTTGGGGCCTCCTTGGGACAGTTATAGCGGTGGGAGCAAATTTTATAAAAATGTAGTTTTTGTATGGGGGCCCTATTAAGGAATAGGGACCATATTAACGATTGGAGATTCTGAGAAAATATTGGGCCCTAAACAAATATTGGGGGTTGGTCATATATTTGATTCTCCTTGGGGCCTCCTTGGGACAGTTATAGCGGTGGGAGCAAATTTTATAAAAATGTAGTTTTTGTATGGGGGCCCTATTAAGGAATAGGGACCATATTAACGATTGGAGATTCTGAGAAAATATTGGGCCTTATAAAAATATTGGGGGTTGGTCATATGTTTGATTCCCCTTGGGGCCTCCTTGGGACAGTTATAGCGGTGGAAGCAAATTTTATAAAAATTTAGTTTTCGTATGGTCCCTATTCCTTAATAGGGGAATAGGGACCATATTAACGATTGGAGATTCTGAGAAAATATTGGGCCTTAAAAAATATTGGGGGTTGGTCATATATTTGATTCCCCTTGGGGCCTCCTTGGGACAGTTATAGCGGTGGGAGCAAATTTTATAAAAATATTTGGGGTAAATGTTGGGGAGAGAAATCTATTGGGGATCAGTCTTACATGCCTTCCCTCTAGGGGTGACTAGGGGACAGTTTGGGGCCTTTCCTTCATAAAAAAATATAAAAAATGTGTAGGGGCCTTGCCACCTTAAGGGTTGAAGATAGGAGGAAGGTACATTCTGAGAAAATATTGGGCCTGAAAAAATATTGGGTGTTGGTCATACATTTGACTTCACTCGGGGCCTTCAGTTCGAGTAGTGGGAGCCCCCTTAACGAAGAAAAATAGGGGGTATGAGTGTTCGGCAAAAATGTTGGGGAGGGAAAAATAATGGCCGCCAGTCTTACATACCTCCGCTCCAGGGGCTACTGCGGATCAGTTTAGGGCCTTTTTTTCTCATAAAAAAAATAAAAAATGTATGAGGGGCACCTCAAGGGTTGCAGATGGAGAGTAGGTGTATTCTGAGAAAATATTGGGGCTGAAAAATATTGGGTGTTAATCATATATTTCATTCCACCGGGAGTAAATTTTATAAAATTTCGTTTTTGTATGGGAGTCCCTTTATGGAGTGCAGATAGGAAGTTAGAGAAAATGTTGAGGAGGGAAAATTAATGATGGTCAATTATATTTAATCTACGTAGGAGCGATTCTGGGGCAGTTTAGGGCCTTACTGTCATAAAAAAATATAAAAAATTCGTATGAGGGCCACCTTAAGGGTTGAAGATAGAAGGTAGGTATGTTCAGAGAAAATGCGGGAGTTGAAAAAATATTGAGTGTCGGTCATACACTTGACTCCACTAGCGGGCCAGTATAAGCGGAGGGAATAAATTATAAAAAAATAATTTTTGTCGTGCATCCCAACCCTAATAACCATGGTTACCATGCGCGACGAATGAAGCTGCAATTCAAAGATCACTACCGCAGCTGAGACTACGAAGAGGAAGGAGAGACAGTCGATCACATCTTATGCGACTGTCCAGCTGTAATGAACCCACGGCACCGGGTCTTAGGGAAGCAATAACTACACGACATTGCCGAGATATCGGAAATTGCTATTAGAGATCTAAACAAATATCTCAATCCTTCAGGCCTTTCCGGATGATCTGATCCATTCAAAACGTTGCCTTTAGACACTACTTGATGCTCCTGTGAGAGCGTAGTATGTGCACTTCCCCTTTCAATTTTTTTAATTATTACCACTTGCCTGCCCGTTTGGTACCACTGTGGTGTGGCCGGACGGACGGGCAGACGAATGGTGCAAGCCAGCGAGCAATCAGATATCCCGCTGTATAATTTAGCACTCTCATAAATTTGATAAAAAGCCTCCAAATAAGAAGACAGCTCTATTTGTGGCTATTGAGAGATAAACGACAACGATCGCTTATGCTGAACGTGGACAAAACGAAACGAACGGGCAGGCGGACGGAGAGAAAACAAAAGATCGAAAATGTCATAAACTCCACACACTGGTGAAGGAGGGGAACGGACGGACGGAAGGTTTCCAGCAGCGATCTTCTATTATCTATTCACAATTTAGCTGGGAACAACCAAGCTAAACGGTGTCGCTGACTGATCATCATCATTTAAGTTTCACATGTTGCTGGAGATGGTTGGTTGGTGGTGGTGTTGTTGCTGTTCGTGTTGCGCTGCGTTGCTGGTGTTGCTGCACACCAAAACAATGTGAACAATAGAGTGTCAATTAGTTAATGTCTCTGATTTTTCAAACAGCGACAACAACAAGAACAACAACCACAAAACTAACGAATTAATTTTCCCACTCGGGGCCGTGGATGGATGGACCAGAAGAAGGCAAACAAACAAAACGCACTATAAACAATCAATACACTGGCCAAGTTTAAACCGAATGGACAGCTAAGAAGACACACTTTATCGTCGTCGTGGTATCTGTAGCGATGTAGCCGATACCGAAGAAGATACCCCACCAACCAGCGAATTTTTATGGCCGTGTGTGTGCGCATGCGTATGTCGTTGGTTTTTTTCTTGGCCTTTTGTTGAGCTCGAATAGCCAAATTGATTTCGATTGTTTTGGAATTTATGATTTCTCTATTCTAATGAATTTATGGTGGGTATATTAATGCTCTTAAAACAATCAATTTATGGATGATTAAGGGGACAATTCGAACAACAGCCACGAACGACGAACAATAAACCGCCAGCCAGTCGGTCGGTTGGCCAGTCGTTCGTTGGACTTTGAGATTGTTTTGTCCCCATAAATTTCTATTAAAAACTAATAACATCAGACCGAAGAATGCCTAAGCTAATGCCACAAAGAGTGATTAATTCGACAAAAGACAAAAAAACGCGCATACTGTGCACATTTAATCTAACGCTGGCCGTTATTGGGACATTTAAGTTCCATTCATGAAACGGGTATAATATACATTGACTTGTGTACTTAGGAGGCTGATCTATAACCAGTTATTTTGTTTGGATGTATTTTAATTATTTATTCCCAGGCACTTGTCTACTGCACCAAGTATATTTATTTATATGTTTTATTCTACGATTGGAGTCTTGGAATTTGGCATCACCATCATCACCACATTGACCATCGATTGGGAGAAATGTGGTCCTTTGGTATTACTGGTTTGTGCTAGAACAGTTACTGTGGAACTAATTAATATTTTGATTTGAGTTCTGAATTTTGTATACAGACAAAAATATTTGCAAAAATTGCGTTTTGTCTTCTGTTCGGCTTGAGGTCAGTTTTTTTCAAATAATAAAACAAAAATTACTATTTTATTATTTTCTTGTTTTTTATTTCCCAATATTTCGACCAACTCCGTTGGTCATCTTCAGAGGTCTGGTACAAAAAACACAAATTATTCAATTACAAGTTACAAACATTAACAATCAAAAAAATATCACAATATTTATATTTACATTTTTAAAAAAGTTTTTCACAACTTTTGTCAACCACTGTCTAATTAGTCGTCTGTGGTTTTCCACCGTGTTCCTATATATTTGAGCACAACCGTGTGTGTCTCTCTTATAATTAAGCCTTTTTCCAGGGGAGACGTCAGTTATATTTAGCATTTCCAATGTATATCTCCTTGTATACTTATTCTCTTCCGCTAATATTTCGACGTCATTAAAGTTTTGTTTATGTCCCGTCAAGGTACAGTGAGCTGCAAAGGCAGTTTTTTGCTCAATGGGTTTGTCAAGAGATTTGTGTTCGGTTTTATGTGATGAAAGTCTGGTTTTCAATTTATTTTTCGTAGTGCCCACATATACCTTCTGGCATATGTCGGACTTGTCACCATTGCATTTTATCTTGTACACGGCGTTTGGTTTCTCCTCTTTCTTGATTTTGTCCTACTAAATAGTTGGTTGACGGTCCTGTGTGTTTTATATGCCAACTCAAATTTTTCCTTGTCGTAAATATTAGAATGTTTTAGTCTTTCGGATAGTCCTGGAATATATGTTGTGGATTTATAAATTTTTCTTGGTCTTTCGTCATTTTTGTTAAGTTTTTCTTCCGTCGTTAGCTTGATTAGATTATTTATTCATTTTTCGGGAAAGTCGTTCATACGCAGTATATTTTTAACTTTGGACTTGTTTCTTTCGTGAAATTCCTTATCACTGGTTTGTAGGACCCTGTTTATAAAATTCGTCGCGGTGTTTATGATTGTTCGTCTTGGGTGCTTAGAATAAAAATTAATTAGACGTCCGGAAGCCGTTTGCTTTTGGTACCAGTCAACTTTCAGCAGATTCCCTTGTCTAATTATCACCGAATGCAAAAATATGGCAATAAACTGCCCAATTCTTTTTCCATCGTAAATTGTATTTGTCGGTTGAAAGAGTTTAATGCGTTAAGTATGGCTTCTACTTCACTACGCTTTACAATTGCGTCTACATATTTGGTCAGTACTCTTGGTTTTTCTTTTATCTTTTCCATTGTGGCGTCCAGTCTCTTCTCAAATGACAAAGTACCGATTAGCATATGGTTAATGTTGCATTTTTACTCAGAAATTATTACCACATACCAGCGGAAAATAAAAAAAAATATAATAAAAACAATTTGAAAAAAAAAAAAATGAAAAACTTGTTGGCCATTGTGCGTTTTTAAAATTGGACTTTGACTTTGAAACTTATTTTCTTAAATAGAATCATTCTTAGATGGTGTAAATGAATAATTAAACTGGTACAAAAGAGAATTTGTTTCCGATAACACTTTGCAAGAAAAACTTAGTTGAAAGGACATGTGTATTTTAGCTTTCTAATCTCGAAAATGATATTGTTGTTATACCCACCACCTAAAGATGGGGTTATATTCACTTTGTCATTCCGTTCGTAACACCTACACCACCTTCGCTATCGTGAGATGATAACGAACTTTATATGGCCCGAATTGGAAGATATGTGGTTTCAACAGGACGGTGCCATTTGCCACACAGATAACGAAAAAATGGCTCTTTTGCGCGACAAATTCAACGGCCGTGTTATCTCACGTGGTGGCGATGTCAATTGGCCGCCAAGATCATGCGATTTGACACCGTTGGACTTCTTTCTTTGGGGTTATTTGAAAGAAAAGATGTACGTCGATAAACGAGCAACAATTCAAGAGCTAAAGGATGAGATAATTCGGCACATACGGCATAGAACCTCAATTATGGCTCAGCGTCATCGAAAATTTGGTACCATCGGATGGAGGTGTGCCGCCGAGGTCGTGGCGACCATTTGGCCGATATTTTGTTCCATACATAATTGAACCATGCCAGTATTATCATAATAAAAAGAAATTTCATTTCATTTATTTCAGTCAATGGATTTACAATAATCCTTACAGACTCTAACTTAAAATCTAAGAATTAAATTAACTAAAAATATATTAAATCTAATAATTTAATAAAATTGTACAAAGTTGAAGAAAAATCTATGTCCATAAAAGAAATTCTATTAAACTATTTTAAAGCACGAGAAATAGGTTCATTAGCGACATAGTTGGTTCTGTGCATGGGTATCAAAAATACATTGTAATGACTTCTACTTTTTCCGAAGGAAACTTTGTAATATTTAGACACATTAATTTCTAAACAATTTTCGCTACACCAATTAGAAATATTATCCAAATCACTCTGTAACCTAAATGAATGGACCACTTAATAAGAAACATCATTGATAAACAATGTGAATAATAATGGGCCTGCAATACTTCCTTGCGGGATCCCCGAGGTAACTATATATTCATATGACACACACGATTCAACAGATACAGAGCAATACCTATCACGTAAATAAGATGTGATACACTTTTAACTAAAACATATAATTTATCAAATACGATATGTTCAAAAACTTTAGAAATGGTACTCAATTTAGAAATAGGCCTATAATTACAGATTTTATCCTTTCGACCAGATTTATGTACAGGAGTTACAGACATAACCTTCCATGTATCAATGTAGATGCCTTCTTTTAAGGATTTATTAAAAATTACTAACAAAGGAGTGAGTAATACCCCGGAGCACTTTTTAATGAAAAATGAACTAAATCCATCACTATCAATTCTATTTGTAGATTTAATTTTTGATAAACCGCACAGAACATCACTGTCTGTGAGATCAATCATACTAAACAAACTGGTGAATTCAAAGCATAAATCAGTGTCATTACTTGAATTATATTCAGAAACAAAATTACCCTTAAAAAAAATTCGATATTTTTGTTTATTATGACCGAAGTTGTTGTGCTTTGTTAAAATGACCAAAAATCTCGATTTGCAAAAAAAATGTTAGTTGGGTCTTTTTTATATTGTGGTAGCGTTATATATTCTTGGTCGTGGTAAAATTTCAAGACGATTTAGCTATGTCCGTATGTTGAAAGCACACTAGCTTCCGAACGAAAAGAGTTAGAAGGTTCAAAATTTCCCTAAATGTGTCTTGTGGTTGTAAGTAAAAAGCAAATACACGTTTTAGCGAGTGAATTGGGGAAAAAGGGATAAACAAGGTACCAATGATACGATAACAACGGTATGTTATGATGATTTTGAATAAAACACAAATTATTTAGAAAATTTGTGATTGAAAATTTATAGTTTTAAGTGATTTTAATCTTGGCATAGTTATTCGATCTGTTGATCAAAGTTCTGATGAAGTTATTGCCTCAAATATTAATAAATTGTTTGATATTAATGTTATTGATGGATTTTATAGTTATAGTTAAATCTGATTCAAATCAATCGTTTTTTAATCAGTTATATAAAATTTTAGATTTGGTTTTCAATGATAAGGATTTAAAATATGATTTAATTGAATGTTCCCAACCATTCTGTAAATCAGATATGCATCATACAGTTTTGGAATTAAATGTGGAGTTTTATGTATTTCCTAAATGTAATGTAATCAATACTGGTCTTGATTATGTAATTTTGATGTTATTAATTATTTAATTGTTACTGTTTATTGGCCTCAGATTGTCGAAAGTACTAATGTGACTGATTGTTATGATATATTTCTAAATGTGATTAATCAAATTTGTTATAGAAACATTTCACGTTTAAAGCCTAAGATTCACAAATTACCTTCGTACACAAGGGGTTTGAAGCAATTGAAAAATCTGATAAATAAGTTCTACAAGCTTTTTAGAGTATCAAATAGTTTATACAGTAGGAATAAGTACCAACATTATTTGAGAAAGTTTAATTATCTTAATAAGTTCTTATACAGGCAATGTATACTTAATTTTGAGATTAATAAAAAAATTACTCAAAATTCTTTTTGCAATTTTATAAATTCTAAAAGGAAAAGTTCAGAGTATCCTTCTAAGATGTTTTTCAATAACAAAATATCATAATCTACTGCAGATATGGTAAATTTGTTTGCTGATTTTTTAAGGGTAATTTTTTAATGACACTGATTTATGCTTTGAATTCACCAGTTTGTTTAGGTACGATTGATCTCACAGACAGTGATGTTCTGTGCGGTTTATCAAAAATTAAATGTACAAATATAGGGTCCGCCAAATAACTTTTATGAAAATGCTATAAAAAAACTACTGAATATTTTCTCAAATTTCTTTTTTTATTTCAAAGTACAATCCTTCCGGTTAATAATGGAAAATAATTTCATTCAAATGGCTGCTGAGGGCACCACACAAATTATAGTCTAACGGTTGAATAGTTGAAAAAAAACGTTAGATGGTGATGGATTTAGTTCATTTTTCATTAAAAAGTGCTTCGGGACATTACTCACTCCTTTTCTAGTAATTTTTAATAAATCCTTAAAAGAAGGCATCTTCATTGATAAATGGAAGGTTATGACTGTAACTCCTGTACATAAATCTGGTCGAAAGGATAAAATCTGTAAATATAGGCCTATTTCTAAATTGAGTACCATTTCTAAAGTTTTTGAACATCGTATTTGATAAATTATATTTTTTTAGTTAAAAGTGTAATATCACCTTATCAGCATGGTTTTGTGAGAGGGCGTTCTACTGTAACAAATATAACAAGTTTTTCGCATTATTGTCTTTCAAATTTTGAATTTGAATTTACATTTGACACAATTTATACAGATTTTACTAAAGCTTTTCATAAGGTTTTGCATAGTATACTTGTTAGAAAGCTTGCGTCTATTGGATTTCATTCTACTTTGTTAAATTGGTTCACATCTTATTTACGTGATAGGTATTGCTCTGTATCTGTCGAATCGTGTGTGTCATATGAATATATAGTTACCTCGGGTATCCTGCAAGGAAGTATTGCAGGCCCATTATTATTCACACTGTTTATCAATGATGTTTCTTATTGCATGAAGTGGTCCAAAGTTTTTCTTTATGCTGATGACTTGAAAATATATTCCCGTATAAATTCTATTGTCGATTCATGTAGGTTACAGAGTGATTTGGATAATATTTCTAATTGGTGCATCGAAAATTGTTTAGAAATTAATGTGTCTAAATGTTACAAAGTTTCCTTTGGAAAAAGTAGAAGTCATTACAGTATTTTTGATTTTGATTTGCATAGAACCAACTATGAACCTATTTCTCGTGCTTTAAAAGAGTTTAATAGAATTTCTTTTATGGACTTAGATTTTTCTTCAACTTTGTACAATTTTATTAAATTATTAGATTTAATATATTTTTAGTTAATTTAATTCTTAGATTTTAAGTTATAGTCTGTAAGGATTATTGTAAATCCATTGACTGAAATAAATGAAATTAATTTTCTTTTTATTATGATAATATTGGAATGGTTCAATTATGTGGCAAGTGGCACCGTCCTGTTGAAACCACATATCGCCCACATCCCAATCTTCCAATTCGGACCATAGAAAGTTCGTTATCATTTCACGAAGACCATTCACAGTAACTGTCTGACCGGCCTCATTTAGGAAAAAAAAGTACGGCCCGATGATGCCGCCAGACCACAAACCGCACCAAACAGTCACTCTTTGTGGGTGCATTGGTTTTTCGACAATCACTCTCGGATTATCATTCGCCAAAATGCGGCAATTCTGCTTATTGACGAATCCACTGAGGTGAAAATGTGCCTCATCACTGAAGATGATTTTCTTCGAAAATTGATCATCCACTGTTGCCATTTCTTGTCACCATTCTGACAATTGACGACTTTAAGCGTACAAAATATGGCTGGGTATTGTCACGCCCCTTCTTGCACCTCCCACACAAATCACCCTAACCTATGTAAATTTAAAGCTGTTATAACTTCTATAATAATAATCGGAATACTATGAAATTTGATATTTGTCAACGATTTTAGATACGTTCCATTCATGTGGAATATGAGCGTCACACCCCTTCTGGTACCTCCCACACAAAGCCTTGGTTAAAATAAAACCGATATAACTTCCATACGGGTAGTCAAACTCATTTGAAATTTGATATCTGGAAATGTTTTTATAACCACTTTAATCCAAAAATATTTACGCTTTAGCCACGCCCCTTCTGGCACATTCCACACAATTGTCTATATCCTAGGTAAAATGAAGAAAACCTTCATTAATTCTATACTGGTGCATGGAATCCACTATGACTTGATATTTGATCATGTTTTTACAATTGTTTTATAAATATGGAAGCTAGAACCATATGCCACGAACTAATACCTTCCACACAAATCATCCGGTCCTAAGTAAAATTGAAGTCCTTATAATTTCCATAGATATGTTCTCTGAGAGTGAGGGTATATATAAGTCGGTTTAGCTGACTGACGTTTTCTTTTTTTTCATTTTGTCGCATGAGAAGAAAATTTGATGAATGTATAAGAAATTGTTATTCATTCATTTCGAATTGTGGAGCATAGTCGAAAGTTTGGAGCTCAACACTGATATTATGAAAACTTAACTCAAATATTCCACTTTTGTTTCGGAAATTTGCGAGTTACAAAAAATTTTTATATAAAAGTACATTCAAAATATTACCCTGAAATTTGCATTTTAAAATATCATATCAATTATTCTTTCCGTTCAATATCCTAGGTTTCTTAGACAAATTTAATGACAATTTTAATTGCTCTCTGCCCGCAAACAACAGCAACAATAAACAGGCGACAGTTTATTGTATTCAACGGAGTGCAGAACCGAGAAGACCACGACCCGAATGCAACCAGCGAGCCAACCAACCAACAATCATCCTACCAATCAAGGAATCATTAAACACTCAGTCCTAACTATGCCGGGAGGAAGCATGTGTCGTCCGTCGGCGATGGCTCGGCTGTGTTGGTGGTAGTGTCGAGTGTCGTTGTCCGGAATGGATGGATGGCAGGAGCAGTCAGCATTTGTGCATGTGTCAAATACGAATTTTTAATGACTTAATTTAAGTTGGATAAAAGTTCCACCTTCGTTTATTGTTTTAAATTGACTTGAGTCGTCTGTACGAGTGTACGCGAGTAGGTAAGCAATCGGTCGTGCATTCCCAACCGCCCTATCTAAGTGTCTATCGAGTCATCCGCCGTGTGGTTGGCTGGCTAACTGACTCATAAAGGATGGCTGGCTGGATGGCTGATACTTATGAACGTTGTCGTTGGCGAAAAACCGGAGGACGTTGTCGTCATCTTCTGCGCTTGTAATCTCAAATTTCATCACTGTCGATTGCATGTTGCTGTGCTCAAAGGACTGAATGTGTGCAGCATGACTTGGATGGTCGACGGTTGCCGTTGGGCAACCGTTGTTGGTGGCGGGAGTGCCGCAGGAAGGGCATGCAGATGATGGCGATGATGTTGTGGGTTCCTTCATTATTTTTCGTACCTTTTAATTTGTGCTTTTTATTGGGTTGTTATTTAAGTATAGTTGATGTTGTTAGGCTAATTGGACGATTTTGTGATGGTTGGTTTGCTAGTGACTCCGCCACCGCCATCACCACCATATAGCTATAGCTACACAACGGTGATCTGTACATGCGGTTCTTCATATTGTGTGGATTATTTACGTTCGCAAATAGGTTTTGATCCATATATTTCGTATACGTCAATCGACAGCTTGCCACTACCATCCCGACTGTGAAATATAATGAAAACTTTGTATATCTTTTGTTTGGATTTTTTCTGACATTTTCTGGATTCACTGTTTTAAAAAGTCATGTAAGAACCAAGGAACAATGTAATCCTCATCCATACTTTAAAATTTAGGCTTTTTCTTCGAAACTTTTCTTTTTATATCACAGGCTATAACAGGGCTCTGATGTCACCAAGAATTCTTATGTATAGTGGGGTTCCAGAGATGTTTGCAATGTGGATGAATTGAGGACAATTTGTACATCTTGGCAGATCATATATTTAGTCCCGACCGTGACGAGGAAATCTTTGACGCCAAATCAAAATCCACACTAAAAAGTATGTTTATGCAGATGCGCTCGACAGTTTTTGTAGATGGCGGCTCAGCGACAAGTATTGTCTTAAGGCATCGTTTTGAATGGACCACACCACTCGGAGAGATATTTTTTTCGACAACAAATTAGTTAGCGCTCCTGGAATGTCTCCTATCTCTACCGAACTTCATCAATTCCGGGATAAGATTACGAAATATGCGAAGAACTAACATCACGAATGTAGCGATAGAACAGTGACAAACATCCCACATTACGACGGCGGTCATGAGAGTCAATGGAATTGGATACCCTTCCGTCATTCATCAGCACCATCGACATCCTCTTAACGCGGTCAAGTAGCTCCAAGGAAGACCTTGGAGCATCCGAAAATATAAAAATATTGTAATCTATATTAGATTTAATATAGATGGTGTAGATATTGATCAATGTGAGTGACGTATTTCATACACCGTTTTAGAATATCTAGGCACTCGAAGGTTTTTATCGATATGCCTAGAATAGCAATACCGTTAGATTCCTCAATAAGCACACCTTTCAAAGAGACCGACAATATCATTGGATCAGCGAATGACTTATAAGATAACAAGGAGCACTGGATCTTGCGTACATTAAAATCTACTCTATTCAGCCGATCTCACTTGGAAATGTGCACTAAGTCCTCAATTTCTTGATGACAGAGGTTACTGACATAAGTGATCTGAAAGATCGTCAATGAAAATAAGAAAAATGGAGGAAGATAGAACGGAGCCCTGTGGTACTCCTGTGGTCAACATATTTTTGTCAGATTAAAGACCATCGACAACAACACTCCGCGAAAGATCGATAAAATCGATGAGCTTTGATATGTATAAACCAAGCAATAATTCACAAAAAACCTTGGATATATCTAGAACAATGACCTTACTTTCTCCAAACTGGTGGATCAAATCCATTGTTTATTTATTTAATTATTTCAATAGTCCATGGAAACATATCCTTACAGACTTGACTTGACTAAAAGAAATATAAATCTAAAATGTCAATTTATTGATAGAAAGCAATAAATCTAAAGCAAATTTGAATTCCTTCAATGATCTTAATGATGTTCTGCAGCAGCGTCACCTTGTCCCCTGTATATCGATTTCTACTGAAGACATACTGCCGATCATTAAGCAAGTCATTGGTCTCTAGATACCTCACAAGATGGTGATTAACTATACTTGTCATAACCTTGGAGAGTATAGAGCAAATGACAATCAGGCACAGTGTTGTGACTGAAAAGAATTATATCCTAACAAAATTTTGGGAAAAAACTACCAAAATTAAAAATGTGTTTAATAAACACTGCTTATATTATATGAAATATGTACATAAAAAATATCAAAATTTATTTGTTCGTCGCTTTTTGCTAAACCTATATATCTTTACCCTAATACAAAAAAGACTTAACTATTTTTTGTGCAAATTTTTGTTTATTATGACCGAATTTGTTGTGTTTTGTTAAAATAAACAAAAATCTCTATTTGCAAAAAATGTTAGTTGAGTAAGGACTGTATTAGGGTAACGATAAATAGCTTTAGCAAATAGCGACGAACAAATATATTAAGTCCTAAAATTAAATAAATTATTCGGGTCTTGTCTTTCCAAGTGAAAAGTAATTCAAAATCGATTTCGACCGGAAACAACCTAAATGCAAAACTTGAAAATATATTCGTCAAAATATACTCTTTATCGTCCTCAAGCATGAAATGTGAGTTAGAAATTAAACTTGTACTTTAGAAGGGACCGAGTTCCCTTCTAAAGAATTTATTTCAAACTAATTTCATAAACTTATAGCAAAGAATCTTCCTAATAAAAAACATAAACATATGTATTAGGGCGTACCTCAAAAAAAAAGTTCGCCGTACACCTTCGAATATGAAGTATTATTGAAAGGTAGTTTCAAAAAAAAAATTTTTATTTTTTTATGCCGAACGTAGGGGTCGCGCTTTTACATTTTTCTATATAACTTGTATTTATAAACGGATTTTAAAGTGTGATACATCGATGTTTTTGTCTCGACGAGGCCGATTTTTTTGTCTTTGAAGTCATTGAGCTCAAGCACCCCCTTCTGGTACTTACCCATCATTTCTCAGTTGCTACTACCCTAATGTACCACTCTAATAATCGAAAATTAAAGCTCGCATAAAATCATGAATCATGTTTGAGCTCAATGACTTCAAAGACAAAAAAATCGGACAAAAACATCGATGTATCACACTTTAAAATCCGTTTATAAATGCAGAAGTTATATAGAAAAATGTAAAAGCGCGACCCCTACGTTCGGCATAAAAAAATAAAAAAAATTTTTTTGAAACTACCTTTCAATAATACTTCATATTCGAAGGTGTACGGCGAACTTTTTTTTTTTTACTTGTAACCTGGTACGCTCTAATATGTATGTCTCAATAGACATTTGGAATTTGTAAGTTTTTTTTTGAATTCTTCCCACCACACGTAAGTATGTGGGTTTTTAATGTTTCTTAAGGTAAGATATTATCGTCACGGATATCAGATACAATTTGATATAAATGTAAAATACAATTACAATTATCTTGTCTCAGTTGGTTTAAATTAGCATCTGTGCGGATACTGTATTTCTATGGCTTTTGGAAAAATCAAAACTTTTAAAAATATTTAAAAAGGCTGATTCCATTCCGTATCGCTTTAAAATAACATATTTACTGGTTAGATATCTATATATATATATATATAAATGAATCTGTGTTTGTTTGTTTGTTCTTTATAGCAGCCTAAACTACTGAACCGATCTTCTTGAAATTTTCGCAGTTCATGCTGAACCGGTGGTGAAAATAGGCTATATAAATTTTTGATATTTTCAGTGGGCGTGGCACCTCCCACACACATTAGGGTTTATTCGTTTTTTTTTATAAATTAGCATATTCGGAGTACTGTTGCGGGTAGAATCTTGAATTTTTGTGAAAGTTCACTAATTATTATTCTGCACAGTTTTGACGAAAAATGGGCGGTATTGGAAAAGTGGGCGTGGTACCTTCCATACGAAGTTAAAACCCAATTTTGAATATTGTCAGTTCTATGACACCTAGAGTGCTGAAAT
Organism: Polietes domitor; assembly: GCA_947397865.1. Lineage (NCBI taxonomy): Eukaryota > Metazoa > Arthropoda > Insecta > Diptera > Muscidae > Polietes > Polietes domitor. The sequence continues at coordinate 258,037,106 of OX377618.1, forward strand.
TTTGTGTAAGTGCATCTAGCATCAATGTATGTAGTTGTGCCAAAAATGGGTGGTATTGGGAAAGTGGGTGTGGTACCTTCCATACGAAGATAAAACCCAATTCCATGACACCTAGAGTGCTGAAATTTTGTGCCAGTGCATCTAGCATCAATGTGCGTAGTTGTGCCAAAAATGGGCGGGATTGGACGAATGGGCGTGGTATCTCCCACACAAAATTAAAACCTATTATTGAATATTATCAGTTCTATGACATATACAATACTGAAATTTTGTGTAAGTGCGTCTAGCATCAATGTGCATAGTTGTGCCAAAAATGGGCGGTATTGGAATAGTGGGCGTGACACCTCTCATACGATGTTAAAACCTTTTATTGAATATTGTCAGATCTATGACACCTAGAGTGCTGAAATTTTGTGTAAGTTCATCTAGCATCAATGTGCATAGTTGTGCCAAAAATGGGCGGTATTGAAATTATGTGTAAGTTCATCCAGTGTAAATAGTTGTACAAAGATGGGCGGAAAGTGGTCGTGGCGCTTCCCATATGAAATTAAAATGAAATTGAATGTAATGTAATTTCTTCTTACGAATGAAGTGTTTTGCTTAGGTAATGGAAAGGTGGAGAATCACACTTAACAAAAAATCAATTTGATTTTTGACATTTCTTCAAATCATATACAACTTGGTAGATCAACTTAGGAACTTAAAAAAATCATACAAATGAAATTTCACTTCAATAGCTTTATAAACAAAAAAGTTGGGGCAAATCGTTCAGATCGGTTATAAAGGGTGATTTTTTAAAAGCTATTGGAAATTTTTTCAAAAAAGCACATAGAATTCAGAAAAATGCATGAAATCTTTATTAGAATCGATAGTACGGTCCATATAATTTAATGTTTGAAGATTATTTCATGCAAATGTTGACCTTGACTGCACCTCAAATGGCCCATCCGCTTAGTCCACGTTTTTGAATAAATAAATCGATAATTGATGGTCATCATTAACACTGGCCGATACAGCTGCGATATTTTCTTCAGTTCTCACTCTACGTAAGCGTGTTGGGGGTTTAATGGCCAACAATGTAAATTTGGTGCGAAATTTAGTCACAATAGCCCGAATAGCCGCTTCAGTGGGTCGATTAAACTGACCATAAAATGGAAGCGCACGATGAACTTTCTTAAGAGAGCACGCATTTTGATAATAAAATTCAATAATTTGCAAGCGTTGTTCGTTTACCCTTTATGACAACTATATGAAATAGTGCCCAAATCATATGAATGTAAGGAACATAAACAATTCATACAACTCAAAGCTTTAAAACTAAAAAAAACATAGTGCATGGGCTGAAATGCCACCGGGGCTCTACAATGTCGTGCAGTAATTGTTTCCTGAGGTCGCATAAGAAGTGGTCGTCTGTCTCTTCTTCCTCTTCGTTGACGCAGCTTCGGCATTGGCCCTTGAATTGTAGCTTAATTCGTCGCTAATAGTTTCAAATTGACCAATGACCCATCAGCACTGCGATCACTCTTGATACGATTCTTCTACACTGGATTAGAAGATCTCTGGTACGTTTTTTTTTGTTATATAGGCGAGGTTTGTTTCGACATTTGAGATGTGTCCACGTTTTTCCACATGAAATTAGCTTGGTCGAGGTACTGCATGAAGATATCACTTTTAACAGAGCATATCGGTGTTGCGACCGACTCAAAGGTAGATCCCATATTTGCCAACTCGACTCATAAAAGTCCCTATTTCCGGGGATCCATATAAGGGTTTGTACAGTTCATCTGTGCAATGACCTACTAGCGTAGATATAGGGTTGGCCATTTAAAATTACAATCGGTTATAAAAAGTACCGATTATTTTTTCAAATAACAATATCATTCATATGACTGCGTCGACTGGGTCGGCAGTACCGATCAACCCAATTTTTCAGTACAACCCAAAATCTACACCAAACAGTGACTCGTTGTGGATGCATTGACATCTCTATTGACTATGTCACACGTGGGTTCTCTGAACCGCATAAAGAGTGATTTTTTTGAGGTTAGGATTTTCATGCATTAGTATTTGACAGATCACGTGGGATTTCAGACATGGTGTCAAAGAGAAAGATGCTCAGTATGCTTTGACATTTCATCATGAATAGACTTACTAACGAGCAACGCTTGCAAATCATTGAATTTTATTATCAAAATGCGTGCTCTGTTAAGAAAGTTCAGAAAGAAAGAAATTGTGTTCAGCGACGAAGCTCATTTTTGGCTCAATGGGTACGTAAATAGGCAGAATTGTCGATTTTGGAGTGAATATCAGCCAGAAGCATTGCAAGAGCTACCAATGCATCCAGAAAAAGTCACAGTTTGGTGCGGTTTATGGGCTGGTGGCATCATTGGACCGTACTTCTTCAAAGATGATGCGAATCGTAACGTAACTGTGAATGGTGAGCGCTACCGTGAGATGATATCCAACTTTTTTTTGCCCAAAATGGAAGAACTGAACTTGGTTGACATGTGGTTTCAACAAGATGGCGCTACATGCCACACAGCTCGCGATTCTATGGCCATTTTGAGGGAAAACTTCGGAGAACAATTCATCTCAAGAAATGGACCGGTAAGTTGGCCACCAAGATCATGCGATTTGACGCCTTTAGACTATTTTTTGTGGGGCTACGTCAAGTCTAAAGTCTACAGAAATAAGCCAGCAACTATTCCAGCTTTGGAAGACAACATTTCCGAAGAAATTCGGTCTATTCCGGCCGAAATGCTCGAAAAAGTTGCCCAAAATTGGACTTTCCGAATGGACCACCTAAGACGCAGCCGCGGTCAACATTTAAATGAAATTATCTTCAAAAAGTAAATGTCATGGACCAATCTAACGTTTCAAATAAAGAACTGATGAGATTTTGCAAATTTTATGCGTTTTTTTTTAAAAAAAAAGTTATCAAGCTCTTAAAAAATCACCCTTTATGAGGCAATTTTGCTTATTATAGCAACCGAGATGAAAATGAGCTTCATGGTGGCTAAACCGAAGGGGGATCTCTTCTCAAAAATTGTCCACGTAAATTTCTTACAGTTTGCGTTAAAGACTCACTACTTTGTACGTTTCCCAATTTTAATTTCTTTCGCACAGCTCATTGCTTGAGTGTTAATTGTTCGTTCAGATATCCTCGTGGGAAATGTTTTTATAGACAACATCCTTGACAATTGCATACCTTGAACTAACCACAATAACCATACTTTTCACCCTCAATAAGCCACTCTATTTAAACTCCATTTAAAACTTCCTCCGTTCCCACTATTACTAACTGGCTCTATGTAGAGCACCGCACTGTTCGGTATTAACCCAAATTTAAACTCGTCTTTGTTACTCGTGTTATTTTTGCAGTTTGTCAGTTTATGTCGTTAAATTTTGAGTTTTACTACATGTTTGTTTGTTTGTTTGTGTTTCTCGCTTGCCAATTTGCACGCCTGATTAATTTATTTCCCAAACGATCATAATATCGCTCGTTAAGATCTCGTTCGTTGTTGTTTTTTCTCTTTCATTTTTCATATGAATTTTGCTATACTCCACAAGTCGACAGGAACAGTTTAAATAAATAAAATTTACAAGGTCTATAATAACCACGCAAGACACAGTCAGACATACGAGCGGGCACAATATCCCTGCCAAAGAAAACAAACATAAATATGTCGGGGTTTTATAACCTTTTGTGTGCCCTCCTTCCTCCTCCTCCCTTCCTTCATTCGAAATAAGTGATTGTTGTAAATAAATACGATGCCAATTTTTTTATTATTATTTTTTTAGCTGTTGCCAAACAATTATCGGCACACACAGAAAACAATTCTAATAAAATATTGAAAATCAATTTGATATCAATGACACCCAATAGGGTTGGGATTGAAAGGGAAACCCAGAAACACCAACGGTCGGACACCAACAACAATGTCGCGTAAACACAACCCTCCGACAAGAAAAAGGAAACGAGCACACAAAAAGTATCTTATCGCCGCAAAAGAAAACATACGACTGGATGGATATTCACTAAAAAAAGGGTTCATGGGGACACCATTCATTGAACCGCATTAAACAACAATGCCAACATTGCTATGTGGTACAGTGGTGCAAACGAGCCAATGGAGTAATACAAAATTACGCATGGTTTGTAGAGGGGGAGGGAATTTATGCTTCCTCAAGTCATTACAAAGCTGTATTGTGGCCTGGAACAAAATATATTTGATTGAAGAGGTCCATGGTTTGGGTGATTGGTTTAAGTGGGCGCTTTGAATGGACCAAATCACGAGGAAAGGTCTCTAAAATCCAAACTGAATGATTGAGATATTTAATTAGATCTCTAATATCAACGAACGAACGTTCACATATTGCTGCAGTTCCACTACGTTACTTGTTGAGACAATTAACCTTGTCTTGTCTACCTCCTCGGTTTCTCTCTCGATATTTCGGTTAGCTCTCCCACTGTTGGTCGTACTTTTAGGGGGTCAAATCGGACAAAAAGGGATAAACATTGAACCTTCGTCCTGACTAAACGGTAGTAGCTAGAAACATGAAATTCGTGTGTGTGTGTACCTTGCACTGACCATGTAGACGGGCTACAAGCAGGGATTTTTCGAAAATTCTACTTTTAAGGGAGGAAAGCAAAGAGGGATAAAAATGGTACCAATTTTGAGAATTGCAGCTAGAATCGTGAAAATCGGTATTTACATTCCTCTGACAAAGTATACTTGCAATATAAATTGATTTTTCGAAATTTGGGTGAGCGGAACAAAAAGGGATACAAATGGTACCAACTAAAGTATTGTAGCTAGAATCGTGAACTTTGGTATGTAAATTCCTCTGACCGTTTAGAAGCTCGTTAAAATCAAATTCCTCTCACCACATAGAAGCGGAATATAAATGCATTTTGTACTTTTAAGGGTTGCGCGGGACAAAAAGGGATAAAAATGGTACCAACTAAAGTATCGCAGCTAGAATCTTGAAATTTGATGTGTAAGTTCTTCTAACCATGTAGAAGCGGAACAAAAAGGGACAAAAATGGTACCAATAAATTATTACTCTTAGAATCGTGAAATTTGGCATTTATATGAAGCGCAGTAAAATTGGATTGTTCGAATTGTTTACGTTTTAGGGGGTGCGCGGGACAAAAAGGGATAAAAATGGTACCAATATAACTGTTGCAGTTATAGTCGTGAAATTTGATGTGTAATCTAAATGGAATGGAAATGGTGAATTTTGGTATGTAAATTCCACTGGCCACGTAGAAGTGCAGTAAATTGGCTTTTTCAAAATTTGAACTTTTAAGGGTTGCGGAAAAAGATGATGATACAGTCGTGAAATTTGATCTGTAAATTCCTCCGACAACGTAGAAGCGCAATCTAAATAGATTTTGCGAAATTTACTTATAAGAGATGAGAGAGACAAAAAGGGATAAAAATGGTACCAACTAAAGTATTGTAGCTCGAGTCGCGAAATTCGGCGTGCACATTCCTCCGACCACGTAGACGGGCATCATAAATTGATTTTTTGGAATTTGTATTTTTAAGGAGTGAGCGGGACAAAAAGGGTTTAAAATGATGTAATACAACTAGAATCGTGAAATTTGGTATGTAAATTCCTCTCACCACATAGAAGCGCAATATAAAGGGTGATTTTTTAAGAGCTTGATAACTTTTTAAAAAAAAAAAACGCATAAAATTTGCAAAATCTCATCGGTTCTTTATTTGAAACGTTAGATTGGTCCATGACATTTACTTTTTGAAGATAATTTCATTTAAATGTTGACCGCGGCTGCGTCTTAGGTGGTCCATCCGCTTAGTCCAATTTTGGCATTTCCACGTTTTTGAGTAACAGAGACCCAATTGGTGCGAACGGCGACGAATCGAAAATTGGTGGTCATCATTAAGACTGGCCGATACAGCTGCGATATTTTCTTCAGTTCGCACTCTACGTAAGCGTGTTGGTGGTTTAATGTCCAACAATGTAAATTTTGGTGCGAAATTTAGTCACAATAGCCCGAATAGCCGCTTCAGTGGGTCGATTAAACTGACCATAAAATGGAAGCGCGCAATGAACTTTCTTAACAGAGCACGCATTTTGATAATAAAATTCAATAATTTGCAAGCGTTGTTCGTTTGTAAGACGATTCATGATGAAATGTCAAAGCATACTGAGCATCTTTCTCTTTGACACCATGTCTGAAATCCCACGTGATCTGTCAAATACTAATGCATGAAAATCCTAACCTCAAAAAAATCACTCTTTAAATGCATTTGTTACTTTTAAGGATGAGCGGATTAACGAGGGATTCAGATGGTACCAACTAAATAAGTGCAATGGGGCAAAAAGGGATAAAAATGGTACATATTAAACATAAACAGCTAGAAACACGAAATTCGGTGTGTACATTCCTCTAATTGAGTAGATACATAATATAAAAGTATTTCGTTCCCAATTCGTACTTTTAAGGGCAATAGAGAGATAAAAATGGTACCAACCAAACATCTGCCCCTAGAATAATGAAATTAGGTATATGCATTCCTCTGATTGCATAGACACGAAAAAACGGATTTTTTGAAATTCATACTTTTTGGGGTTAAAATCGAAAAAGGGGACACAAATAGTACCAACTAAATGACCGCGGTTAGAGTCATGAAATTCGAAGTATACATTCCTCTGACTTCGTAGACACGAAAAATAAAAGGTTTTTTCTAAATTTGTACTTTCAAGGGATACAATGGATGCAGAGGGATAAAAATAGTACCAGTTAAACGACTACAGCTAGACTGATGAAATTCGATGTGTACATTAGAGCGTACCAGGTTACAAGTAAAAAAAAAAAAGTTCGCCGTACACCTTCGAATATGAAGTATTATTGAAAGGTAGTTTCAAAAAAATTTTTTTTATTTTTTTATGCCGAACGTAGGGAAAAATCTTTTTATTTTGCGTGTCTATGCAGTCAGAGTCACTGAATTCCATGATTCTAGCTGCGGCCTTTCGGTTGGTACCATTAAGAGTACGACTTTCTAAAATCTCTTTAATTTACGTGTCTACGTAATTAGAGGGATGTACACTAGGGCGTACCTCAAAAAAAAAGTTCGCCGTACACCTTCGAATATGAAGTATTATTGAAAGGTAGTTTCAAAAAAAAAATTTTTATTTTTTTATGCCGAACGTAGGGGTCGCGCTTTTACATTTTTCTATATAACTTCTGCATTTATAAACGGATTTTAAAGTGTGATACATCGATGTTTTTGTCCGATTTTTTTGTCTTTGAAGTCATTGAGCTCAAACATGATTCATGATTTTATGCGAGCTTTAATTTTCGATTATTAGAGTGGTACATTAGGGTAGTAGCAACTGAGAAATGATGGGTAAGTACCAGAAGGGGGTGCTTGAGCTCAATGACTTCAAAGACAAAAAAATCGGCCTCGTCGAGACAAAAACATCGATGTATCACACTTTAAAATCCGTTTATAAATACAAGTTATATAGAAAAATGTAAAAGCGCGACCCCTACGTTCGGCATAAAAAAATAAAATTTTTTTTTTTGAAACTACCTTTCAATAATACTTCATATTCGAAGGTGTACGGCGAACTTTTTTTTTGAGGTACGCCCTAGTGTACATCCCTCTAATTACGTAGACACGTAAATTAAAGAGATTTTAGAAAGTCGTACTCTTAATGGTACCAACCGAAAGGCCGCAGCTAGAATCATGGAATTCAGTGACTCTGACTGCATAGACACGCAAAATAAAAAGATTTTTCCAAATTCGTACTTTTACGGCAAAAATTGGTTGAATCATGAAATTAAGGATTTTTAAACATTTGTACTTTTGGAATTAAAATAGAATGGTAATACAACCAATTGTAGCACCCACTATCTACCAATATTTATGGTATTTAAGCTTTTTGCAAATATAAATATAAGAATATTTATTTTTTGAATTGACTTGAAGTATTATTTCGATATGTAAAAACATTGGTAGCCTTGTCTTAAAAACGCGGTTTGAAATAATAAAAGTATTATATTTATTTATAAAATTATTTTTTTATACCCTCCACCTCCAGGATGGGGGTATACTAACTTTGTCATTCCGTTTGTAACACCTTGAAATATCGACCTGAGACCCTATAAAGTATATATATTCTCGATCGTCATAAAATTCTAAGACGCTAGCTTCTAAACGAAAGGAGCTAGAACGTTCAAATTTTCCATAAATGCGTCTTATAGTCGTAGATCGGTTGGGATTGAAATGGGGCGAAATCGGCCCAAAGGGAAAATTTTTTCCCTCACAAGGACTAAAAATACCCATAATAATCCCTAATATTTTAGCGTATTTATGTCTGTTTATATTTGCTTGATATTTGGTATGCGCATTCCCCTTATATCAAAAACGTGCACCATAAAGTGATTCTTATTTGTAGGGGGTGAAATGGGGCAAAAAAGGGATAAAAATGGTACATATTAAACGACAACAACTAGAAACACGAAATTCGGTGTGTACATTCCTCTAATCGAGTAGATACATAATATAAAAGTATTTTTTCCAAATTCGTACTTTTAAGGGGTAAAATGGGAATAGAGGGATAAAAATGGTACCAACCAAATGGCTGTACCTAGAATAGTGAAATTCGGTGTAAGTAAAATACACGGATTTTTCGAATTTCGTACTTTTTGGGGTCAAATTAGAAAAAGGGGATAAAAATAGTCCCAATCAAATTACCGCAGCCAGATTCATGAAATTCGGAGTATACATTATAAAAAAAAAGAATATTTTTCTGATTTGAAATAAGTAATGGTTTGAAATAATTAAAATATTATATTTATTTATATATTTTTTAATATTTGTTTTGGTTTGGCTATCTTAAAAAATTTATATTTTATTTTAAAAATACAAACGAAAAAACTAAAACAAATTTTCCTCTAATATTACTGCACTTCTACGAAAACCGACAACCTCTGTGGAATGCAATCTATTGTGGAGGGTATATAAAGTTCGGCCTGGCCGAACTTAACGCCGTTTTTACTTGTTTTTTATTAATATTTGTATTTTCTGGTTTGGTTATATTAAAAAAATGATATTTTCCTAATATTACTGCACTCCTACTGCACTCGACCCGGCCGAACTTAACGCCGTTTTTACTTGTTTAGAATTATCTATACCCACCAAAAGAAAATTCAAAAAATACTATCACAAATTAGCTACGGATAAAACTGATAACAAATAACTGACTTTTCCGCGAAATAGTGGACGCTGCTAGTTTGTTATATTTTCCTTTCTTATTTGGGGAATTAATATCAATATCCACAAGATACTACTTTTAGCCGAAACTATCGATGTTGCGACCAGCTCTATATCTATATTACATACAAAGATGCATAGTATTATTAGCAAATTTTTATGACTTGCGACCCACTGTGCCTCGTACCAATCCCACAATCGGACAACAAAGAATTGAGGATATCAGCTTCTCGTATTAGCAGCCAGCAACCGGACAAAAGACAAAAACAGATAAATAGTTAAAAGCATTCAGAACATACAGAAGCGAACAAAAGTATGCGTCAGTTCTGGGAATCTTTACAAAATGATAATTGTAAAGCGAAACGAAATAAATTAATCGAAGCGGATAATATTGAATATTGATTTCAAAGTCAGCTAAACACAAGAAGACGATGACTTCTGTAGTCTTGGATTGTTTGAATAGAATTTTTTTCTAATCAAACACAATCATATGATTAATTTTGTTCTCTTCTACTGCAATGAAAAGGGGCGAATACTTTTGTTTGGCCCTGTAGGTATGGCCATGTGAGTGAGTGCCTGTGTGTGTTTTTGTTGTGTGAAAGTGTGTTCATCACATCTTATTTAAGCCACACATATAAAGTGGCGGCAATTCACACCTTTTTTGCCTGCTCCGGTGCTCATCCGTCGGTAGGTTTATCCGCATGTCCGTTCGTCCGTAAAAAAGAAGAATTGAAAACAATCGCATGTTATCATAGCTAAATAACAAATTCGCACATCAAATGTGCCAAAGACTCTATCAGCGGGATGATAAACCCATTTATACTCGTACGAGTATGTATTATAGCTGAAACTGTTTGTTTGTTTCTTCTGACACGGATATGGTACTTTCCATTGCAGCAAGAGTTGTAGCTTGAAAAAATGAGTAATTCGCGTTTTGGAACTAACAAATCGGATTTTTTGCATTAAATATATCTAAACGAAAGGAGCTAGAACGTTCAAATTTTCCATAAATGCGTCTTATAGTCGTAGATCGGTTGGGATTGAAATGGGGCGAAATCGGCCCAAAGGGACACAAGGACTAAAAATACCCATAATAATCCCTAATATTTTAGCGTATTTAAGCATGTTTTTTGAATATGTCTGTTTATATTTGCTTGATATTTGGTATGCGCATTCCCCTTATAGCAAAAACGTGCACCATAAAGTGATTCTTATTTGTTGGGGGTGAAATAGGGCAAGCAAGGGATAAAAATGGTACATATTAAACGACAACAGCTAGAAACACGAAATTCGGTGTGTACATTCCTCTAATTGAGGGGTAAAATGGTACTAGAGGGATAAAAATGGTACCAACCAAACTGCTGTACCTAGAATAATGAAATTCGGTGTATACGTTCCTCTGATTGCATAGACAAGCAAAATAAACGGATTTTTCAAAATTTGTACTTTTTGGGGTTAAATTGGAAAAAGTGGATAAAAATAGTACCGACCAAATGACCGCAGCTAGAGCCATGAAATTCGGTGTATACATTCCTCTGACTGTGTAGACATGGAAAATAAACTGATTTTTCGAAATTCGTACTTTTTGGGGTTAAAATGAAAAAAGGGGATAAAAATAGTACCAATCAAATGACCGCAGCTAGAGTCATAAAATTCGGAGTATACATTCCTCTGACTGCGTAAACACGGAAAATAGACGAATTTTTCGAAATTAGAACTTTCAAGGGATACAATCTGTACGGAGGGATAAAAAAAGTACCAACTAAACGACTACAGCTAGAATGATGAAATTCTAATTGCGTAGAAACGTCAAGGGGGTAAAAATGGTACCAACCAAATGGCGCAGCTGGAATCATGGAATTCGGTGTATACATTCCTCTGACTGCATAGACACGCAAAATAAAAAGTTTTTTCCAAATTCGTACTTTTTCTTTTACGGCAAAAATTGGTTGAATCATGAAGTTAGGTTATTTTGCACTATGTAGTTTTGGAATTAAAATAGAATGGAAATACAACCAACACCCACTATCTACCAATATTTATGGTATTTAAGCTTTTTGAAAATATAAAATATAAATATTTTTTGAATTGACGTATTGGTAGTCTTGCCTTATAAGCGTGGTTTGAAATAATAAATATTTTATATTTATTTATAAAATTATTTTTTCAATATTTGTATTTGTTTTGGTTTGGCTATATTAAAAAATTTAATATTACTGCACTTCTACGAAAACCGCCAACCTCTGTGGAATGCAATCCATGGTGGAGGGTATATAAAGTTCGGCCCGGCCGAACTTAATGCCCTTTTTTACTTGTTTTTTAATTGTGCTGTCATTTATTTTGGTTTAAGACCAAAGGTTGTCCTGAAGTCTTCAGCAGAACCCAAAATTAGCAAAAGGGCAAAGAGAGACATTTATTGTTGCAGCTAAAAGTTGACTGCGCAGTTTCGATGGGCGCTACCCCATCTCGTCAGAACTTTCGCAGCGAATGTATGTCTAATGTAATGTAATGTAAATCAGGGTTCATATTAGTACCAGCGGTCGCATATGACAAATGAGAAGCGCTGATAAACAAAATATTCCACCGAACTAAGTCGACACACTAAAAATCTCACTTTGCCAATTCAATGTTATGCATGTGCTCGCATCGCTCGCAACAATGCAAATGTTGTTGTTGTACGCTATGTTCCGTCTTCACTGTACCTTTTTTTAATTTTCAAAATCTGATAAGGGTAAAAATCTGTCTTTGTTCCAGAAAAAACTTTGACCGTTGTTGGTTTACGTGACCGCTTTCACGGGAGCGTCAAGAAGTGCATTAAGGCACCGCTTTGAATGGACCACACTGCTCGGAAAGGTCTGTTATATCCAGCTTGAAAGATTGAGATATTTGATTAGATCTCTAATATCAATTTCCGATATCTCGTCAATGTCATGTTGTAAGTGCTTCCCAAAGGACCTGTGTCGTAGGTTTATTAGAGAAGAAGTGTTCGACTTTGACTTAATTTTAATATTAAAAAAATATGTATGGTTCATTACATATAGAAAAACAAGTTTAGACATTCTTTTTGTATAAAAGTTGTCTCCGAACTTTTATATAAAAGTAGGCTTATACTAATTTGAACTTATTTGCTTACCATAATTATAGAGTCATACTTAACATAAGAGCCTCATCCAATTTAAAAATATCCTAGTGTAACAACTTTTATTTTTTAATCAATCTTCTGCTGACTCCAATGGAAGCTACCATATTAAGGAGCTGCCAAAAACGACATAACAAACAAACGACGACAACAGACCTGAAGTCTGAAGAATGAGGAATAAAAGAGCTAAAAGCAAATGCACACGTACTTAAGAAAACATCAAAAACAAGGAAAATTGAAGTTAATGTTACTTCCCATGTTGCAAAATAACGACAAAAAAGGAAGACGAAAAAATCACACACACACAAACATCAGCAAATGCCTCTACAGCCACTACTTTACACCAAATGGCTAAAAGTGTCTTTTGGCTCATTGTCACCCGGCGAATTCACACCACCACCACCAACAACAGCAAACATTGTTGTTGTTGGATGTGTGAGCGCGCGCGCGCGTACTGCAAAATCTAAATATCTCAATTCGCGGCCAGAAATGGAAGAAAAGTGGTAAAGCTCGAAGCTGCTGGTTTGGCCTGCTGCTGCTGCACCTCCAAGGAAGGTGCGAATGAGTTTCAGACTGGCTTAAGGAAGCATTCATTCACACATATACACAGAATGATTACCGGACGGACTGGGGACGGACGAGTAAATACCAAAAAGCACAAAAGCTTCACATTTATTAAGTGCGTGAGCTTCATGATAGGATCGCACGATTAGAAGTCCATAAAGCGACAAAAACATGACAACTGTGTTGCAATGAAACAACAGCCAGTCCGGACAACACAAACAACACCAGCAATACCATCAACACCAGTAACAACAACAACAACTACGGAATGAGACCAAAACGACGAGGCGACACAAACAACTACTCACTCGCTGAAAAAAATTGATCTCTAGAAATTTAAACCTTTAGGACCCAGACCAACAAAGGCATTCCTGTGTGACTATAGCTGCCAGGATTAATGAAAAACAAATTCGTACATATTTATAGTATTCCAAGTGGACAGAGGCATGGACGGACGCACGGACGGACAGACAGTCGCATTGGATGGACAGCCAGCCATTTGCGACATGCAGCACCTCGTTAGTCGATTATGGTCAAAAGCCAATTGTTTTCTTATTCTTCGGCAGCGTTTAGGTTCGGTGGTGTTGTGTAGCTGTAGCTGCTGCTGCTGTGAGATCGCAAGTGTTGGCTGGAATTGAAGGAAAAATAATCGACTCGAAATCGCGTTGTTGTCGCCAAAAAACAAGGAGAGCCAGGCCAAGTAGAACCAGAAGAAGAAGACGAACACAATGAACTGAGCGACGAATGAACAAATGTTAATACCGAAGAATACAGAAGAACACATCGTTTGGAGGATTAAATTCAATCGAATTGAATTGAATACAAATAGCGGACAAACAAGAATTCAAAAGGCTAAATAAATCGAAAAGAAAAAAACTTATTCCAGATACGAGGGTGTATTGGAAATGCTTTGAAGTTAAAAGTTCGATATAAGACTGTAAAAAATTATTAAAAAATCCACATCGTGCTTGTCGCAATGGAAATAATAAATAATAATAGCAATTCTTGCGAATTTCCGAAAAAATCCTTGGAACTCGGAAATAATAAATAGTCGGGAATCCCGAGAAATCATTCCCGGTAGAGAGTTATATATTTAATAGGGTTATGGTAAGAACTATTTCCAAATATTGGTTCATCTACAAAGGTGGTAGGGCTAGCGGTTAATCAATCAAAGACCAAGTACATGATACTATTAGTAAGTGCCGTAAGAATACCAAAAGATATCGAAGATGTCGGTAAATACAATTTTGGGGGAATAGAAAAGTTCAAATACTTAGACGTGCTTGTAAGCAACGATATCAGTGCAAGAGACTGAAAAGAGGCTACAAACAAATCACACTTCTCAACTTATAATATATTTAAATCCAACTCATGAATCTGCAAACTGAGAGTTTACAACACCGTCATAAGGTAGTTACACACGATTCAAAAATGTGGTCTGTGACAAAGAGTCGCTCAGAATTTTTGAGAGAAAAATCCTTAGGAGAATATTTGATCCAAAACTTATTCGAAACAAGTAAGGAAAGGCTAAAGTCGGGCGGGGCCGACTATATATGATACACTCCACTTTCTATCCGAAAACAATTCAACTCGTTGAAAAATTGAAAACGGGAAGAATTTTTGTATGTTTCCTAATCATAGGCTAATATTACCTGGTCCAATTTGTCAAATCGGAAATATGTATATCGGTGACTAACTTTCACAATAAGTTCATCCAGTTCAAATATAACGTGTTAAGCTCATTTTGTGAAAATTCGAGCTTTCTGGTGCGGAAAAAGTCTATGCGAAATTTGTATGAGAAATTTTTGGAGCGAAATTTGTATTTGAGCTATATGTAAATCTGAACCGATCTGACCCATTTGCGCCGTGGGTGTTTCCAGTTGAAATATGAGATATTTTGAAAGATTTGAAGAAAATCTGTTAAAATATGTGGTTTATAGAGTGGAAAAAGTGAAATCGGTAGTGAAATTTGTGTGGGAGCTATATATAAATCTGAACCGATCTGACCCATTTGCGCCATGGCTGTTTATAGAACAAATATAAGATATTTCGCCTAATTAGATGAGGATCAGTTAAAATGTGTCTTCTAGAGCAGAAAAGTCAAATCGGGAGCGAAATTGTAATGGGAGCTACATATATAAATCTGCACCGATCTGACCTATTTTCCTAGTTTATATATAAGATGTTTTGACAAATCTGAAGACAATCTGATACAATATGTGGTTTCTAGAGCGGAAAAAGTCAAATCGGGAGCGAAATTTGTATGGGGGCTATATCTAAATCTGAACCGATTTAATCAATTTTCAACACAGATGTTTCTAGTAGAATTATAAGGTAATCCAAGGTAATTTAAAGCAAATCAAGTGAAATATGTGGTCTCTACAGTGAAAAGAGTCAAATCGGGAGTGAAATTCTTATGGGGGCTATATCTAAATCTTAACCGATTTTCTTCAAATTAAATAGCGTTCGTCGCTGTACCGAAAAACTTCGTTGTGCAAAGTTTCATTTGGTTCTGTCTACAATTGCGACCTGCATCGTGATTACAAGAATAGATTGACAGACAGACGGACGGACAGACGGACATTGCTAAATCGACCCAAAAAGTGATTCTAAGTCGATCGGTATAATTAACAATGGGTCTATCTCGTTTCCTTTTGGGTGTTACAAACAAATGCACAAAGACATAATACTCTCGTGGAGTGTATAAAAAGGTGACTACATCTTGAGAAGCAATGCAAAACTTATTCAGCTCAGAGCGGAGATGTAGCTAAACACATCAAAGTACAAAAAACTGAGAATGGATACGCAATGAAAAAGAATGGAACATAACCGAGCGCAAAAGCTTGTCCTTGATTACTATCCACAGATTACGAGAAATAAAGGACGGCCACGTAAGGAATGGACGCGCCTTTGCAGGAAACAGAGAGAAATGGAAACGAGTTGTGGAGAAAGACAAAAGCCACCCCGGTTTGTAGAGCTGAATGATGATGATGACGGTAAGAATACTTCTCCTTAAGCTTTTAGTAGCTGCTAACATTGCACCGACGAAGAGCAGATTATTTCTCACAGATCCAGAATTCACTCACTAGTCGAAATTGTCAAATCAGTATTGCTCTATAGTTGTACAAACTTTTGTCAATCGATATCATAGACAGATTGTAAGAGTTTATTTGCCAAATTGAACGAAGTAAACCTTTTTCCTTAGAAATGTGGAAGAGCAAATGGAGGTGGATAGTAGTCATTATCAGGCGTCCAACAGAAGAAATTGCTAGAACGGTGCTTGATTGGAACCACATGGTAAAAGACGTAGAAGGGCATCGCAAATCTCGACGTAAATAAACCTACGGACCAGGATGACATCTCAACTGGGAATGTCAAAAAAGGACCCTCTTCGGGAAACCGGTTTTCGGTTTTTAAAATATGGTAAAACCGGTAAAAGCGGTTTTTTTTCATATATAAGCTAAAATGAAGCCTTTTATATTATTTTTATACTTTTCTGAGAATTCAAATACTATAATATATACTTATTTAAATTTTATTAATTTAATCGCCGATCTTGTTTATTAAAATTATCAAACTATTGTGAAGTTTGTTTTGAGCTTTCTTTTGGACACCTCAAGAAATACGATGGAGATGCTATGCTATTCAAAAATTTTCACAAAAAAGGTATACAAAGTGCATTATGTATAGATCAGCGATATTGTCAGCATTCAATATGAGACATATGTGCTTAGAAATGTCATTTGCAAAGTCATATATTCGAAGTTTATTTTTTGATGGAAATATACAGGAGGTGTTCTCAAATATTATTCGTTTCGCTGTTAATATTATTATTAAATATACATTTCGTACCTTTTCTGCCTCCGTCAATGCTCTCGAGCCTATTCTTTTTAACGCCAGAGTGATATGTTTTAATTTCGCACTCAATTAGATTTCCGATATTATTATAGGTGAATGTTGGATCGAATAAGACATGATGGAATAAACCTATAAACAAATTGGCCATAGTCAATGGCTTCGATGTTTCACATTAAGCTCCAAACGAAGCAATTTGATAGTCTATTTGGTTTTTTCAACGTCACAATCAATATTTTGTGGAAATCTTAAACCTTAGGTCAGTTCAGATTATATTCGCAGCTTTTCTTTTTATTGTAGAATATATCCACAAAATACAAAAGTTTTGTAATTTAAAAACCGGTTAATGAAAACACCGGTTTCCACGGTTTGTCGAAAATGACAATTTAAAAAAAACTGGTGGACGGCGTCGGAGTTAACACCGGTTTTCGGTTTTGACATCCCTAACCTCAACACTTGTCCTTTGTAAGGCTTAGTTGACGCTTGTCCGTTCTCTTCGTAAACTTTTCAACCTTGCAGGGGTGTAGGAAGATTGCAATATACAGCCTATACCCAAAAAACTGAGGTCATCAACGCCTGATTGCGATTTCTCTCTGATTTCTCTGCGTTCTCGCAGGTTATGGAGAGTATGGTTAACTACCATATTGTGAGGTATTTAGAAACCAATGACTTACTTAATGATAGACAGTATGTCTTCGGACGCTGCTATCCGAAAAGTGGAATCGATCCATCCACCAGTAAGGTCGTAGCTCTAGATATCTCCAAGGCCTTTGATAGAGTCTGGCACGGCGCACGCATCGCTTTTGGACTTCTCTCGATTTATACCGAGTTTCCTCAGAGATCGCACTATACGTGTTGTTGTAGATGGATTCTCATCCGACAAGTATAGGTTAACCGCGGGAGTAACACAGGGCTCTGTTCTTTCCCCCTCCCTTTTTCTTATTTTCATCGACGACCTCTTGGATCGGACTTCGAATCGAATCTACTCATACGCGGATGACAGAAACATCTGTCATTCATAGTAACTGCTGTAGTACTACAGGGTTCTGTACATTTCCCCTTCCATTTTTCTTATTTTCATCGACGACTTCTTGTATAGGACTACGAGTCCAGTCTTCACGAGTCCTGACTTTCATATTCAACCGATAATAGACCAAATCGTCAAGATATTTAAGGCAAAAGGCGATTGATTATTGAGTCACTCAGCCATGATTTACTGGTCATTTCCGAATGGGATCGAGTGAATAGAGTATATTTTACTATACGTAAGACCCAGTGCTCCTTGTTATCCCACAAGCGATTCACCGATCCCATGGTGTCGTCGATTTAAATGAACGGTGTAGATATTGAGCAATCAGATACACTTCTAGGCATGAAAATACAATGAAATATTCATTGGACAAAACATGTATTTGAAGTGACGAAAGAAGCATTCACGGCTCTAAGCTTCTTAAGCCGTTGTAAGAAATACTGCACTTCCTGTGATCTTCTCAATACCTATATCAGGCCAAAGATGGATTATAACTACCATATATGGTCGAGTGCTCCCAGTTCTTCACTGGAGCTACTTGACCGTGTCCAGATATCCAGTTCTATTGTTTCCCTTGAACACAGTCGTAGTGTGTGATGCGTGTCGTTGTTCATCGATACTCTCACGATATTCGTAATCTTATACCGTTCGGTAGAGATAAGCGACTTTTCAGGATCTATCACCCATTTGTGGTTGGTTGGACAACCGGCCGTACTACACATTACAGAATGAATTCATTCCGTACTATTCGTAAGTGGAATCGACTTTCAGCAGATATCTTCCCGCTGATTATGATAATCAGAAATTGAAAACAAAAGTCAACAAACATATAAATGCAGAGCATTGCGTTTTCCCTGTTTTCTCCTTCCAATACTTAATCTCCCTTCTGCCAACGGAATGCTCTGCATTCATAGGTGACATCCCCTTGGTGTTGGTTTAGTGAAAAAAGTCATGGAATTATAACACTCTCTACACTTTGCAGCATCTTCGGAATTAAGCCATCTGATCCAAGATTTGTGTGAAGAGAAACTATCCGGAATGTTGCTCAAGTCGTCTGCGTTGGTATCAAGAGGTTTTTTTCCTATCTGTTGCAAAATTTTGGGATATTTTCAATCATTTTATCATCGACTGTGTCAATTGCGTAGTCTTGGTCTTCTAGACTTCCAATTATACATCATAAGGTTTCTACATTTTCCATTCCATGATTCCGTTCAACTCAATGCAGATGAGAATTATGAGATACTAACATCCCGTCCCAGTGCAACTTCTGCAATTGTTACGTCTTCTACAGTGGTTAGGCAGTCTAAGTTCTAGTTCCTTAAACTGTGCTCCGAAGTCAGAAAGTAAGCATGTGTATCGCTTAGACCAGAAAAGGTCCATTGTGATTACTCCGTAACTTGCTCTATCATCCAGTTTGGATTTAACTGAATAGTGATTTTCAATGTTGATTCCTATTTTGTGTGGGAAACTTTTCAATCCACTCTCGTAAAACGATCCGCCATCCGCGGCACAATGAAGTGTCACCCCATGCGAGGACCGATTATTATGGGCTGCCGGCAACTATGTGAGGGGTACACATACTCCTCGAATGTAGGTACACATGTATGTACATTATGGCCACAATACAGTCATTAAAAGGTTTACATGTATGTACTCGTATGTCGCTGTACATTGCCATCAATCCAGTCCAAAGCCAAGACGTTCCTGTTCCATGGTAAATGGTGGATGGTAGACGGGTTGTCGGTCGGTCCGTTGGTCGCTTGGTTGGTTGCCGGCTGCCTCCTCAATGTCTGCTAAACTCATTTGAAATTCGAAAAAGTTTCATTCTGCGTAGTTAATCTGTACTAAAAGCAAACAAACGACGACGACGATGACGACAACAACAACAGCAGCAATAGCAACAACATAAGCGACTACGATGAGTTGTTTCTTGATTTTGGGTTTATCGCCTCCTCGATATAGCCGGATTTGCAGAACGTCACTCTGTCTGCCATGTAAGCTGGTTGTTGCTTCTTCTGTTGTTGTTTGCTGTTGTTGTTGCTGACATTGCCTGGTGTCTACTGGATTGTTAGTACGGGTAGCAGCGATCGCGCAAAACCACATGACTGATTGACTCTAAGACAATCGAAGCGACACTACGTCGGACAGACTGACCGTGAATTTAGCGGACTTTTTGACCGCCTTGCTGCCCCCAAACAAAGTGTGAGCACAACTGTATGTGGCTGAAAGGAGCAACACCAGACCAGACACAGTGGTCTTAAGGAAACCAGAAATGTCCATTACCTACTGAACCGGCTGAAAAGAAACTATGGGTTTCAGGAGTTTCAAAAACATGTTCTAGGAACAGATAGAAATATATTTGGAAGTGAAGAGTATTATTGCACTTCGAATTTCCAATGCTGGCTTTCTTCAAGTAGGATTTTGTGGAGGTATACTTCACTATTCGATCGGATGATAGTAGTTAACTTGGTAAAATGTGTCTATCTGTAGTTAACTCTGTATATTCAATAAACTCTAGCTCTTATTTTATTCCATTACAAATTCAAATAATCCCATGGACATCTCCGAAGGGCAAAAGGCAAGCTCCTCTCAGTTAATGAGCTGTTCGAGTTATAATGTTGCAATCACTGAAATGGACCTATATTTGTTACTAGGATTTTTACTCTAAATATGACAGCGTTAATGACGTGATACAGCTGCCAAATATGGTATGGGATGTGTAGACAGTTTATCGAAAACTTGACTGCAACTCCACTCGACGACCGATTGTTTCATTGTACGTTAAAGTCTCTTTCTGAAAGGCGCAGAGAAAGAGATAGAGTGAGACATTTTATCTTATTCTTCTGCGCTCGAGACTTTCCAAAAGAGAGAAAAACCCACCACAAGTAAAGACAAGAGATGACGGAGTCAATTCCTATTCATGATTGAAGGGCACTGACATAGAAGGTGATCTATAATGTCGTACTCTTATACATTTGTCGCAAAGGCGACAATAGTCCGGCGTGTTCGATCTCAAATCTCGACGTTAATAAATCCCCAGGCCCGTATGGCATTTCAGCATTTGTCCTATGTAAGAGCTCTTCGACTCCAGCTCATTAACTCCGCAACCTTTTCATCCTTGTATACCGCACAGGGGTCTTCCTAGTGAGTTGGATGATTGTGAACGTCCAGTCCATCCCTAACAAAGGTGAGACTAATAACCCTGCTAACTACCGCCAGGTTGCGATCTCTTCTGCGCTCTCGAATGTTATGGAGAACATAGTTAATAACCACTTCAAAACTCATCGCTTCTCTCGATTTGTATCGAGCTTCCTCAGAGATCGCGATGTTGTAGATTGGTTCCCATCCGACGAGCATAAGTTGACCGCAGGAATACCGGAGGGCTCTGTCCTTTATTCCTCCATTTTTCTTATTTTCATAGACGACTTCTTGGATCAGAGTCATGAGTCTATAATTTGTATCTACGTTTTATAGAATTCAAGTAATAATTGAGTGATTTTTGATCGTTCGCCTCAGACAAACGAAAATAATTAAAAAAACAGGCCCTAAGTCTTTAAGAAATTGAGGACAAAAGGCGATTGATGGATTATCCACTCAGCCATGATTTACTGGACATTACCGAATGGGATCGAGTACGAGAACGTAAGACCCAGTGTTCATTGTTGTCTCACAAGCGATTCAATGATTCAACGGTGCCGTCGGTCTCTATGAGCAATCGGACGCTCTTGATGTTCTGGGCATAAGGATTGCCACCACGATCTTGTGAGGTATTTAGCGACCCAGAATGACTTACTTAATGATCAACACTATGGCTTCAGTAGGAATTGATCTACGGCGGACTTGGTGACGTTGCGTTCCGACCAATCGAGTCGATCCATTCACCGGTTTTATGTGCAGATATCCCCAAAGTCTGACACGGCACATTCACTTCAAAGTTCATCGCTTTTGGTGTTAGTAGTGACTTCTCTCGAGTTATATCGAACTTCCTCAGAAATCGCTATGTTGTAGATGGGTTACAAGCATAGGTTGACCGCAGGAGAACCATAGGGCTCTGTCCTTTCCTCCTCCCTTTTCTTCTTTTCATAAACGATCTCTTGGGCCTGACTTCGAATCCAATCGTGTGTTAGCTCATCTGCTGATATATTCCCTGTAATATCACAATGCCCAGGAACCTAGCATAATCTGACTATATCCACGAACTGCTTTCGATCATATATAGAGTTCCTTGAAAGGTGCTTGATAGTAAAATACCCCTCCTGTGCTATCTCATGTTGGTGTATCATTTCTGCGGCGAGTTCCGCTTAGAAAACTCTACCTGCGTCTCTCAATCTATATGGACAACTTATATATAGTTCCTCACTGTGTCTACAACCATTATTTGACTCAACGGTATAGGCTGAGGTGGAACGTCTTTTAACCATGTCGATTTTTCCGGGATGACTATATCAACTGAGAGAGTGAAGTCAAGGGTCCTTAGGGTCAAGACAGTGCGTTTCATTTCCCCGAGTTGAACATGGGTTGTCTGAGCGCATACATACTACTTACCTTATACATTAGCAGTCCCACATTTGATTCCCCATTTTTTGTTTGCCCACCAAACCACTGTGTTTCAATATTAGAAGTTGAAGAGCAGACATCTGCAGCAGCAGCAACAGTAACAGCAGCCGCAGTTCGGGAGTAGCATTAACTGAATGTTGATGTCACCGCGAGTTTAATGCTACACGTTCACGTTCACACAGTCGAGCAGAGCACAGAAGAAGGAGCTGCAGAAGAAGAAGATGCATCACTACGGTATGGATGTTTGTATGTTTGCCTGTCTTTTGACCAGTGTCACATTTGAGTGATGGAAAGTGACGCGTCCATGTTTTGTGTCACTTTGTTCTTCGTTGATGTATTGTGATGAACATCAGCTATCATAGCTTCTGATGTTAGTCTGCTGGTTGTTGCCTCTTGTGTTGTTGCTGTTGTTGTTAAATTGAATGTGGCGAGTTGTTTGTTTGCTGTCCCATTGTTTGGCCACGCCAGACATACAGACGGACACAGAGCCACAGAGACAGACAGACGGATAGTGTTGTGTTCTTTAGTTTAGTTTTCTGTGATGGCGGTGACGGTGGTGGTGGGGTTGTATTTTGTGATTTGTTTATTACTCACAATGAAGATAAATATTCTACTAAATGGCAAAGTTTGGACTTACAAACATGCCTGTGAACACATCCAGAAGGACGGACGGCGGACAGATAGACAGACAGACCTTTCGTCATTATTTCACTTCGATTAATAGGAATTTGACTACGGATTACAACCAGCGCGCTGCGTTGAGCTATTAAATCGAGAAAAGCAAAATATGTTAATTACACGTTATTAAACAACAATTCATACAGCCGGAGAATTAATTGCAGAATACTAAATTGCTTTAAGGGAACATTGTCATATTTGCATTCCCATCGCCCAGAATTTGTAGACTTTTTCGAAGAAATAGACTAGTTTCCTAGAATTGTGGGCACATGCAAAAAACTGAGGCACATCGCAAAGTTTTGGAAGCCGCTTAAAGGAATGCATTTTTTATGATATATTAGTGGTGCTTTAAAACGTATGTAGGTGCATAAAGAATTCGCCTAGGGGCTTTTATATAAAAAGCCAAGATATTTATTATTACAATGGTGCGCTTGGTTGAACACCAAATTTACTCCTTCTACTACAACAACAAGCAGCTAAATTCTACACCCACATGTGATAATGCACTCCAAACCGAAGATGAGCCGATGATTTTTAAGGATTATGAAACTCAACTCCGTTAACATAGGATTATCGCAATTGAAAATAAAAAAGGAAATTCCCCATTATGATATTCCTGCAAAAGATACCAAAGATGTATTAATTAAGAGGGTGTTTTTTTGCAACAAAAACCCGTTGAAGTTAACAGCATTTTCGCTATGTCCTGACCCGACAAAAATCGATAATTTTATTTAAGAATTTTACAGATCATCTAGTGGAATTTATTAGAAAACAATATGAACAAGAACACTTCAAAATTGTGATGGCTCAATTTTTTTTAGATCAATAATTCTATAACAAGACAGTCAATATCCAAATGTTTTAATGAAGTATTGAATATATAATAAATACCTTCTTAACATAGTTCGTACGACTCATTTTAATCAAGGAAAAGATCTTGTTCACTTAACCAATGTATAAAGAAGTACTTTGTACACATCTAAGACATCATTGAAAGTAATATTATTATAATATTTGCAGCTTGTAAAAGGTATATATTGTTTTACATCTCCAATTTTTACTTTAAATAAATATATTTTATTTTAAATAAGTATATTTTATTTTTAACTAGCTGACCCGGCAAACGTTGTTTTGCCTTCAAATTGTATTTTCACTGAAAGTCTGGGTCCGTTGCAAAGTAATGGTGATATTTCGAAGAAGAATGATAGGTGCACAGAACCGACATACCAATTGTTATTCAAATACCGTTAACCGGAGCAAAAATAATAAAGTTTTTATTACCGATGTACACTGCGCGCGTTGCTACGCTACCAACTAAAATTAATTTGAAAGACAGACATTTTACAAATATTGAATTCTGTTTGAATCATTTTATTGATTTTGTTCATTTCGAAAAAATGTGACATTGCAGCGTTTTGTTTCAATTCGATATTTATTGAAGTGCTGCGGGATACACAACATTTCTTGTTTTTCCATCTGGTGCGTAAACGAATAAATCAGAAGGTTTTCCGACGCGTGAGCAGGCCACATAGAGCTGCCCATGTGAGAAGCATGGATTCTTCAAATTTAATCCACACACTTGCAACGATTGTCCTTGTGTTTTGTTGATTGTTATTGCGAAAGCGAGTCGCACCGGGAACTGCAAACGTTTGAATTCGAACGACATATCTGTCGGAATCATTGGGATACGTGGCAACAATACGTCTTCACCTCTGAATTTTCCAGTCAAAATTGTTGCCTCGATAACATTGTTCATCATTTTCTTGACTGAAAGTCTCGTTCCGTTACAAAGTCGTGGTGGATTTATATTTCGAAGAAGAATGATTGGTACGCCAATTTTCAATGTAAGAAAGTGCGGTGGTATGCCTGGCAAATCAAGCGAATTCAAGAATTCAGTTGGATAGTTGACAACTTCGTCTTGATTCACCACAGTATCGATGGACTTATATGTTGTCGCTTCGCCGGGTATTCCATTCTGAATATTGAAGTTGATGGTATTGACATCGCTAATATAGCACGCGTACTGAGCCACTGATGATTTTTGTAGTTCTGTGTAATTCATACTGTAATAACAACATATATACCAAATATCATCTTCATACCTCTCATAGTTCATGAGATACAGCCGTTTAAAGTTTCAAGTTGTATGCCACGCCCACTGATTCGATCCCGCAATTTTTTTGTTGGGTCATGTATTTTCCTGCCAAATGCATTCACACAAATTTTCAAGGCGATTGGTGAAACAGTCCTCCAGATATTGCGTTTTCAAAAATAGAATCCAATGGGCGGGGCCACGCCCGCATGATATATCAATAATTCAAGTGCCCTATTTTCACCACCTACCACGCTGCTACATTCTGTGAAAATTTCGGTTATCAGTGCCACATTGTGAAATATTCATAACAATCGGTCTATTAGAAATGTCGTCAGAGCGATTTTTGGGGGATAACAGTGGCGCCATCTGTCGAAAATTGGTCGTACCAACTAGAAACCTTCGCGGGCTCATGTACAACAACTTTGCTGAAGATCATCACATGATCCAATGCATAGTTTACGATTCTATAAAGGATATACAGACAGACAAACATTCATTTTTATATATATAGATAAGTATTTCGAATTAGAAATATCAATTTCAGATTCTAATACCTGCACTCAGAAAAATAGCATTCCTAAATTTGAGTAATATCCATAATACAATTTAAAAGTAAGAAAATTAACTAAACAAGAGTATAGTTTCCTTCTTTCAAAGCCATAGTAAATAGTTCATTTACTACACCTTTTTCAATTGTAATTCAAAATACATCACTTGAAATTAAAAAATTCCATTTGAAATTCAAAAAATGTCAATTGAAAATCAATACTTGTCATTTGTAATTCAAAAGACATCATTTGAAATTCAAAACTCTTCATAAGTCATTCAAAACACACCATTTCAAATTCAAAAGTTTTCATTTGAAATTCAAAAATTATTCCATTTGAAATTCAAAAATTATTCCATTTGTAATTCAAAAATTATTCCATTTGCAATCCAAAAAGGGTAAACAAAATTATTTAAGCAAAAAATACATTAGGTTAGGTAACATTTATTTATTTCTGTAAATTTTAATATTCTGCTGTTTAGAAAACAGATTTACGTACCTCCCCCGCAAATCACGCTAACCTATTAAATTTAAAGATTTTATAACTTCTATACGGACGATCGGAATGCTCTGAAATTTTATCTTTGGTAATGTTTTCATAGTCGTTATATACACCTGCAATATGAGCCATATTGCAAGACCTATCACACAAATTGGCATAAGCTTTGGTTAAAATAATATTGGAAATGGTTTTACAATCACTTTATATCTGTAAAATAGTTATGATTTGTTGTACCTCCCACACATATAATCCAAGCCTAAGTAAAATGCAAGTCATTATAAATTATATGCAGATGCTCTCTGAGCTGGTGAAGGTTATAAACTATATATGACATTACCGACATTTTACATCATTATAATTATTAAATTTTATTAAATCTGCTTCCAAAACTGCAGAATATCCAAATCCACCTAATGTATATTTTTCTCAAAAAAATTTTGTTTACATTTTTCAATTTCAAATGGAATCTTTTGAATTTCAAATGGTGTAGTTTGAATTACAAATGACGAGTTTTGAATTTCAAATGATGAGTCTTGAATTTCAAATGACGAGTATTGCATTTCAAACGATGAATTTTGAATTTCATAGGACGACTTTTGAATTTCATAGGACGACTTTTGAATTTCAAATGGTGTCTTTTGAATTACAAATGGTGTCTTTTGAATTACAAATGACAATTTTTTATCTTCAAACGATGAGTTTTGAATTTCGAAAGATATTTTTTGAATTTCATTTGATATTTATTTAATTTCAATTGGAATTTTTGAATTTCAATTAATATTTATTGATTTTCAAATGGAATTTTTAATTTCAAATGGTGTCTTTTGAATTACACTTGGTAATGGTGTAGAAATAGGGTAGTAAATTTACATAAAAATATTTCTTTGGATCTAATAAAAAACTCTTACAATTGAGTAAACTCATACTTGTGGAAGAATATTTCCAAGGTTTTCAGTATGAACAAAATCAAATATTTTGTATGGAAAAAATCCATATAGGAAATTTTAACTAAAAAATGTGATTTTTCTTAAAATTAAGTAAATGTGTTTACTGAAATTTATGCCGGGTTCTTCATACATTGAAGTATTAAATCACTTGGAATGGTTTAGAAAATCATTGAATATTAATCTAAGAAGCAATTCTCGTTCGTATACAGAGGCTTATTTCTTAAATACTCCAAGTATTATTCTAAACAACTACTGCGATGGCGCCTATCTTGTCTTTGCAGCAAAAATGGAGTAAAACCTCAACCTTTTTATGGCAGTGGTATCATGAAACTTATGAGAATTAGTTCATGTTTTCATTTTTTGTATTATTTTGCGCATACACTGAAGCAAAACCATTTTTTTTTTTCGATTTTTTTTAGTTACATTTAAGTACGCTTTTTCCTTGTATCAAGTAAAATTTTCATCAGTTTAAGTAAAAGTTTACTTGTTTTAAGGAAAACATCAGCAAAACTGTCCTCAGTTTAAGAAAAATATTTACTTGATTTGAGTAAAAATTTACTTAGTTTTACGAAAATTTCAGCAAAATTATACTTACAATTAGTACAAATTTACTTGGTTTGAGTAAAAACTTATCTAGTTTCAGGAAAATTTTACTTAAATTTAATAAAAATTTTACTTAGTTTTAGGAAAATTTCAGCAAAATTTTACTTAGATTTAGTAAAAATGTACTTGGTTTGAGTAAAAATTTATTTAGTATCAGGAAAATTTTACTTAAATTTAATAAAAATGTACTAAGTTTTAGGAACGAATTACTTAGATTTAGGAAAATTTCAGCAAAATTTGATTTAGTAAAAATGTACATGGCTTGAAGAACTTACTGGAATTTTCCTCAGTTTGAGTATATATTTATTTGGTTTGAGGAAAATGTAACTAGAATCAAGCATGTTCTACTTTCAAGGAAAAGTTTGAACTTGGTATAAGTAAATATAGTTCAATTTTCCTAAATTTTAGTTCATTTTAACTCATTATAGGGTTAATTTTTTTTCTGAGTGTGTGCAAAAGTCCATGAAAAAAATTATAATAAATCCATGGTATATATGATTGAAGCTACGTGGAAAATTTATGTTTTTGTATTAACCTCAGTGAAAATTTGCGTTAAAAAGTCGCCAAAGAAACATTTCATAAAATGTATTTTCATACATTACACAAATCAATGAAAAGTGTCATAGAATTTATGAAACATTTCTAAGAAACTATAAAATGCAGTTCATCATTCCAAGAACTTTTGTCATAAATATTCATTATTTTCGTAATGATTTTTGAAAATTTTCATACATTTTTTATAAAGAAACTTCATTAATTTAAGAAACTCAATTAATTTCCAATATAAACAAAAAGCAAAAAATCTGAGTTGTTGACTAACCAATCTGCACACACCATCATTGCGAGAGTCTTTGCAATGAATATGTATTTGATATAAATCCGGGTACATGCTAATGTCAGAGTTAACAGAGTATAAATGAGAATTGCTAGCATTCAACGAAAAAGTTGAAACACTAAAATGTAGTTGTAAGTTATGAAACATTGCATAAAAACTATGAAATCCTTCATTATATTTATGAAGACATTTCATAACATAAATATTTCATTGGTTATGACATATTTCATAATCTTTAAGAATTGTTTATTTACTACAATGGAACCTTCCTTTGATCTTATGAAACTAAGTTTCACTAATTTAACAATTTTATTTTTATGAAATGTTTATGAAAAAATTCTGTAAAATATTTAATTTTTTATAAAATTTTCGTACATATTAAGAAAATATTCACTAAATTTGTGAAAAACCTTTTCTGAAATCGCTTCATAAATATTATGAAGGAAAATTCTTTCAGTGTATATATTTTAAAGGCATTTGACAGAGTCTGTCACGGCGTACTCATATCAAAGCTCATCGCTTTTGGCGATTTATCAAGCTTCCTCAGAGGGCGCACTGTAAGTGTTGTTGTATATGGGTTCTCATCAGACGAGCATAGGTTGACCGCAGGAGTACCTCTGTCCTTACTCCCCCCATTTTCTTATTTCGGATCGACGACCTCTTAGATCGGATATTGATTCCAATCTATTCATTCGCCAAGTCTTCAAGCAATTGAGGACAAAGTCGATTGATGGATGAGTCACTCACACGGGATTTAATGGACATTTCTGAATGGGGTCTAGTGAGAAGAGTAGATTTTAATGCACGTAAGACCCTGTGCTCCTTATTGTCTCACTGATCCACTGGTGTCGTCGATTTTTACGAAAGGTGTAGATGTTGAGCAATCGGATACTCTTGATGTTCTGGACATCTGGAAGATCTATTGTGATAATCGCTGGACAAAACATGTATTTGATGTGTCAAAGGAAGCATTCAAGTGTCTATGCTCAACTACCTACATCAGACTAAAGATGGAATACAACTCCCATATATGGTCGAGTGCTCCTGGATCTTCTTGACCGTGTCCAGAGTAGGACAATGGTGTTGATAGGCGACGGCAGATATCCAATTATATTGTCTCTCCTTATCACCGCCGTAATATGGGATGTGATCTTATACTGCCCGGCCATGCCCGAGACAACGTTCGGCAGATAACGTGACTTTACAGGAACTCTCACCCATTTGTTGTTGAATGGACACTATCCGTGTGTGGAAGATTTCCGCGAAATATCTTTCACGCCAATTTCATTAATTCATTCCGCCAATACAATGCACTGCATTTATTAGGGGACATCTATTGAGTATTCAAAAAACCGCCATGTTGGCATCTTAGCCTCGGCATTATGGCCATGGAGTCTCTTCTTCACCATGCTGGGAATGATAATGCCACACCAATTGCCTCTACAAGAAAAAAGCCTTTTTTTCGTTAGGTTTATAATTAGAACTTATTTTAGTTCCTCTGGGACCATTTCCAGATGACTTCAATTAAGGATTGAAGGAGTTCAGGGCTAGTTTTTGACGCTATCTTAAGCGGCTCCAGAGATATGTTGTCGCTTCCTGGGTTTTTGTTGATTTTTAACGTCTTAATGGCATATATTATGTCAACAGCGTCGGGGTGCTGGTGTATATGTTGTTCTGCCCGAATCATGGACAGTCGCAAATGAATTCTTCATGAGATTGATTGGCAGATAGTATTGTTGGGTATTCATCAGTCCATAAATCCAATTGATCAGCTTAGGCATGACAAGAACTCCATCATTATCACTGAGTGGCCTTCCAGAAACGTTGGGTTGTTTAACAAGAGCTTTTTCAAAAAATGTGATTTATTGCACTGTCGAACTGTTTCTCTTACAACTTGGTCTAATTTGTAAAATATATCCGATTGCCCTCTACCATTAACCCAGACCTGTGCCTCTGGTGGGAATCGAACCCACAAACGTCGAACCCACGATACCACTCGATTACATACTAATATTTAAAGCTTTTGATGAAACAACAAAATACACATACTGGAAAGGAAACAACAGACCTTGATTTTTGCAACTCTCTTGTCATCACCGAGTTGAAGACATGAGGCTTCTGTTTAAATAATCATCTTTGTAATATTCGATTTTAAATAATAAAAAAACATTTTCTAACAAAAAATCCAAACAATCGAACAAAATAAATCAACTGACTCCAAAATTAGAGATGTATCTTTATGATTTATTCAAATTATCGATAAACACAACCAACGTCATCTCAATATGGTTATAAAATATCAATTAGGTGTCGAAGTTATATCGACTCGGAAACGACATCGACATCGAGGACAACTGGAATAAATTTTGTTTGTTTAACTAGAATCAAGCATGTACTACTTTCAAGGAAAAGTTTGAACTTGGTATGAGTAAATATAGTTCAATTTTCCTAAATTTTAGTTCATTTTAACTCATTATAGGGTTAATTTTTTTTTCTGAGTGTGTGCAAAAGTCCATGAAAAATAATTATATTAAATCCATGGTATATATGATTGAAGCTACGTGGAAAGAATTCTCTTCATAATATTTATGTTTTTGTATTGACCTCAGTGAAAATTTGCGTTAAAAAGTCGCCAAAGAAACATTTCATAAAATGTATTTTCATACATTACACAAATCAATGAAAAGTGTCATAGAATTTATGAAACATTTCTTAGAAACTATAAAATGCAGTTCATCATTCCAAGAACTTTTGTCATAAATATTCATTATTTTCGTAATGATTTTTGAAAATTTTCATATATGATTTGAACTGGGATATTGTCCTGGCTCAAGACCATTTTGCATCTATATTTAATAGAATGCAAATTTATTTACAAATGGCATGGTGACATTTATTACTTGGCTGCAGACTACCACGATCATGATTTCGACCATGTCAAAAGTCTTTTCAAGTGGCTTCGCAGCGACTTTTCAACATCAAACCCGGCCTCTATAAGGAGATAATTCACACAAACGAACGAGAATCACAACTTGTGAATTATCTCCTTATAGAGGCCGGGTTTGATGTTGAAAAGTCGCTGCGAAGCCACTTGAAAAGACTTTTGACATGGTCGAAATCATGATCGTGGTAGTTGAAAAAAAGTTGAAACACTAAAATGTAGTTGTTAGTTATGAAACATTTCATAAAAACTATGAAATCCTTCATTATATTTATGAAGACATTTCATAACATAAATATTTCATTGGTTATGACATATTTCATAATCTTTAAGAATTGTTTCTTTTCTACAATGGAACCTTCCTTTGATCTTATGAAACTAAGTTTCACTAATTTAACAATTTTATTTTTATGAAATGTTTATGAAAAAATTCTGTAAAATATTTAATTTTTTATAAAATTTTCATACATATTAAGAAAATATTCACTAAATTTATGAAAAACCTTTTCCGAAATCGCTTCATAAATATTATGAAGGAAAATTCTTTCAGTGTAGATATTTTAAAGGCATTTGACAGAGTCTGTCACGGCGTACTCATATCAAAGCTCATCGCTTTTGGCGTTGGTAATATGACTTCTCTCGATTTCACCACCTCGGAGGGTGCACTATAAGTGTTGTTGTATATGGGTTCTCATCAGACGAGCATAGGTTGACCGCAGGAGTACCACAGGACTCTGTCCTTACTCCCCCCATTTTTTTATTTCGGTTCGACGACCTCTTAGATCGGATATTGATTCCAATCTATTCATTCGCCAAATCTTCAAGAAATTGAGGACAAAGTCGATTGATGGATGAGTCACTCACACGGGATTTAATGGACATTTCTGAATGGGGTCTAGTGAGAAGAGTAGATTTTAATGCACGTAAGACCCTGTGCTCCTTATTGTCTCACTGATCCAATGGTGTCGTCGATTTTTATGAAAGGTGTAGATGTTGAACAATCGGATACTCTTGATGTTCTGGACATCTGGAAGATCTATTGTGATAATCGCTGGACAAAACATGTATTTGATGTGTTAAAGGAAGCATTCAAGTGTCTATGCTTTTTTGAAGTGATGTAAGAAATACATCACTCCCTCGATCTTCTCAACTACCTACATCAGACTAAAGATGGAATACAACTCCCATATATGGTCGAGTGCTCCTGGATCTTCTTGACCGTGTCCAGAGTAGGACAATGGTGTTGATAGGCGACGGCAGATATCCAATTATATTGTCTCTCCTTATCACCGCCGTAATATGGGATGTGATCTTATACTGCCCGGCCATGCCCGAGAGACCGTTCGGTAGATAACGTGACTTTACAGGAACTCTCACCCATTTGTTGTTGAATGGACACTACACTTTACAGAATGAATTCATTCCTCGTTCGTACTATTCGTGTGTGGAAGATTTCCGCCACGTATATTTCACGCCAATTTCATTAATTCATTCCGCCAACACAATGCACTGCATTTATAGGGGACATCTATTGAGTATTGAAAAAACCGCCATGTTGGCATCTTAGCCTCGGCATTATGGCCATGGAGTCTCTTGTTCACCATGCTGGGAATGATAATGCCGCACCAATTGCCTCTACAAGAAAAAAACCTTTTTTCGTTAGGTTTATAATTAGAACTTATTTTAGTTCCTCTGGGACCATTTCCAGATGACTTCAATTAAGGATTGAAGGAGTTCAGGGCTAGTTTTTGCCGCTATCTTAAGCGGCTCCAGAGATATGTTGTCGCTTCCTGGGTTTTTGTTGATTTTTAACGTCTTAATGGCATATATTATGTCAACAGCGTCGGGGTGCTGGTGTATATGTTGTTCTGCCCGAATCATGGACAGTCGCAAATGAATTCTTCATGAGATTGATTGGCAGATAGTATTGTTGGGTATTCATCAGTCCATAAATTCAATTGATCAGCTAAGGCATGACAAGATCTCCATCATTATCTCTGAGTGGCCTTCCAGAAACGTTGGGTTGTTTAACAAGAGCTTTTTAAAAAAATGTGATTTATTGCACTGTCGAACTGTTTCTCTTACAACTTGGTCTAATTTGTAAAATATATCCGATTGCCCTCTACCATTAACCCAGACCTGTGCCTCTGGTGGGAATCGAACCCATAAACCCCTCGACTACTTACTAATATTTAAAGCTTTTGATGAAACAACAAAATACACATACTGGAAAGGAAACAACAGACCTTGATTTTTGCAACTCTCTTGTCATCACCGAGTTGAAGACATGAGGCTTCTGTTTAAATAATCATCTTTGTAATATTCGATTTTAAATAATAAATAAACATTTTCTAACAAAAATTCCAAACAATCGAACAAAATAAATCAACTGACTCCAAAATTAGAGATGTATCTTTATGATTTATTCAAATTATTATCGATAAACACAACCAACGTCGTCTCAATATGGTTATAAAATATCAATTAGGTGTCGAAGTTATATCGACTCGGAAACGACATCGACATCGAGGACAACTGGAATAAATTTTGTAAATTGATACCCCTGATATGAAGTCAATGGAAATATTGTGATCTTGCAAATAAATAAAAAAAAACAACACCATCTTATGCTATATGACCTCAAGTCGGACAAAACATACCAATTATATAAAATACAACAATTGACAGTATGATTTAATCATAAAGAAATTCAAAGAAGCAACTACCTTTAAATTTGATATTATTCTATTGGTTATGATTTTTTTAAATGGAATATAATAAAAGCATTTGTCAAAATCATGTTTTATTACGACCAAATCACAAGAGTTGTTGGATGTTTTTAAAAAGTCGGAAAACATATAAAATTAGTCCCAAGTCGTATTTAACATTCACCATTCCAAAACATATTTTAACAGCCATTTTAATTTAATTTTTAAATTGAGATCTGTGCCCTTCCATAACTCCAGAGCTTTAGACCTTTTCAATCATCGCTGATGGGGAAAACATGGGCAGATTGAAAATATTTATTTGATCGAAACATATCCGAAATAAATCCTGTACATCCACGGCTACTTAATGACGGCTACCCTCATAAAATCGTCCAATCCAAACATAAAAAACACAACAACAACACAAGCCATAAAAGTCCATTGTCCATGGAGAACGAGTTGGAGACGAAAAAAAAGTATTAAAATCATTGTTGTCATTTTGTCGCTGTTAAATGTGAAACGGAAAGCTTATGACAATGGCCATGTGATGGTAATCAATTTGCTTCCGAATCATTGAATAAATTGGAAAAGATTGCCAAACAAATTGCAAATGGGGCAATACAATGCACAGTGTGTGAAAGAAGTGTGCAAACAATAAATCATATAATGAATTTCACAAAGAAATGCGAATATCATTATACAACAAAAAAAATGAAAAACTTGGAGTCCGAGAGATAAAAAACTATGATTTATAAAATCAACTCAAAAATTGTTTATGGAAATGTATTTTTTAATTTTTTACTAAAATTCCCATTTCTAGGGAATTCAATTAAAGACAATCACGTAGAAATAGTGGTTTAGGAATATAATACAGAATTTTTTGTTTCATTTTATATTATAAAAAAATTATTTATAATTTATTTTATATTATAAAAAATGGAGAAATAATGAACCGCAATCATTTGTGCCGCACGTACTCAATGGACATGTCAATAAGCAAAATTGTCGCATCGTTATATCCACAGGAGGAACTCAATGTTTGAAGTGATTCTTCAAAAAGTGAGAACGGTGACAACGTTTCCTGCAACGACGACTTATTGTTACAATTGAATGGAATTTTTACTGAGCGTACGTTTCTCCCATTGACAGTAGACAAAGACCCATATTGAGTTATTTACATTTAAAATCGGGCAATCCGATATATTTTAGAAATTAGCCTAAAGTTGACTACTTTTCGTAGTTTTCGATTTAAAAAAAAATATTGATTTGAACTGGGATATTGTCCTGGCTCAAGACCATTTTGCTTCTATATTTAATAGAATGCAAATTTATTTACAAATGGCATGGTGACATTTATTACTTGGCTGCAGACTACCACTAGCATGATTCCCACCCTGACAAAGGTTTCCTCAGGTGGCTTCGCAGCGACTTTTCCACAACATACCCGGCCCCTTTAAGTAAATGATTATAAAGAACGAACGAGAAGCACAACTCACTTGCAGAATATTTGTTTTTTTTTCTTTTTGTCAAAAATGAATAATTTTAATCACAAGGTTATCATCGGTAAATAACGACCGATTTTAATTTTGTTCACCTTGTTCGATATAACATTTGCTAGATATAACACTTAAAAATAAAAAAAAATTTACCGATCGGACCTTGTCCACTATCACCTCCCATATAATCTCAATATAGAACCAACATAATTATCTTTTCAAAATTTAATGAAATATTTGATTTGAACTGGGATATTGTCCTGGCTCAAGACCATTTTGCTTCTATATTTAATAGAATGCAAATTTATTTACAAATGGCATGGTGACATTTATTACTTGGCTGCAGACTACCACGATCATGATTTCGACCATGTCAAAAGTCTTTTCAAGTGGTTTCGCAGCGACTTTTCAACATCAAACCCGTCCTCTATAAGGAGATGATTCGCACAAACGAACGAGAAGCACAACTCACTTGCCGAATTTGCTTTTAAAAAATCGCACCAAGTAATAAAGTACACATGCCATCTTACAAGCATCTCATTGAGTTGCATATGTAAAAAAAATATTTTTTATTTTCATGCATTTTTACGCATTTGTTCATAATGCGCAGAAAAAATCTTAATTTTTTTGTATTACGGATTTTCCTTTCTTTTTCAGATTTTGAAAATTGAAAAAACCTGACTTCTTTTTTCAACTTTGTCGAAGTGTTTCTCTCACATTTCAAGAGATTTTGCACTCGAATTTGATTTGTTAGAAATCATGGTTTCTTATTATGACACCAAAACTGTGCTTGTCTGTAATAAATATTTAAAAATGCCCTTTTTGAAAATTCTATGTCTTTGAAGAACCAACATAACTCTTTTCTTTTGAAATCCTTTGAAGAATAATCAAGTAAAAAAGGCGTTAAGTTCGGCCCAAACGTTATATACCCTCCACCCTGGATTGCATTTCATAGAAGCTGTCGATTTTCGTAGAAGTGCAGTAATATTACAGGAAAATATATATATTTTTTTTTTGAATATAACCAAAACAAACACAAATTTTGAAAATCTAGTATCTCAAGTGCAAAATAACCTACCCTAATGATTCAACAAATTTTTGGCGTAAAAGTAAATAGTACGATTTTGGAAAAATCTTTTTATTTTGCGTATCTATGCCGTCAGAGGAATGATACACCGAATTCCATGTTTCTAGCTGCGGTCATTTGGTTGGTACCATTTTTATCCCCTTTTTCCTATTTTACCCCCTTAAGAGTACGACTTTCTAAAATCTCTATATTTTACGTGTCCACGCAATTATATGGATGTACACTCCGAATTTCATCATTCTAGCTGTAATCGTTTAGTTGGTACTATTTTTATCCCTCTGTACCCATTGTATGCCTTGAAATTATGAATTTGGAAAAAACTTTTATTTTTCGTGTCTACGCAGGCAGAGGAATGTATACTCCGAATTTCATGACTCCAGCTGCGGTCATTTGGCTGGTACTATTTTTATCCCCTTTTCTATTTTAACCCCAAATAGTACGAATTTCGAAAATTCCGTTTATTTTACGTGTCTACACAATCAGAGGAATGTATGCACCGAATTTCATTATTCTAGGTGCAGCCGTTTGTTTGGTACCATTTGTATCCCTCTATTCCCATTTTACCCCCTAAAAGTACGATTTTGGAAAAACTACTTTTATATTATGTACCTACTCAATTAGAGGAATGTACACAACGAATTTCGTGTTTCCAATTGTTGTCGTTTGATATGTACCATTTTTATCCCTTTTTGCCCCATTTCACCCCTTACGAATAAAAATCGTTTTATGGTGCACTTTTTTGTTATCGGGGGAATGCGCATACCCAATATCAAGTAAGTACAAGCAGAGATATTGAAACAAATATGCTTAAATACTCTAAAATATTAGGGGTTACTATGGGTATTTTCAGTCCTTGTGAGGGAAAAATTTTTCCCTTTGGACCGATTTCGTCCAGTTTCAATCCCAACCGATCTACGACTATAAGACGTATTTATGCAAATTTTGGACCTCCTAGCTACTTTCGTTTAGATGCTAGCGTGCTTTCAACAGACGGACGGACATGGCTAGATCTAGGTCTTAGAATTTTATGACGATCAAGAATATATATACTTTATAGGGTCTCAGGTCGATATTTCAAGGTGTTACAAACGGAATGACAAAGTTAGTATACCCCCATCCCGGAGGTGGAGGGTATAAAAACATATTTAGAAAGGTGGAAACCCCATTTTGAATTGTACAATAAATTTATAAAATTGTTAAACAAAATTGTTGAAATTAGTATAACAGAAAAGTAAAAATTATTTATTTATACAAAATAATATAAAAAACAACAATAAAAGATTTTTTCCGAGTCATATTATCATATTTTTTGGAAGTTGTTCAAAAGAACTTCATCAAATGCGAGAAAAAATGCAAATTGGGATTTTTTTAAACGTTCTTCCTGTGGAAGTATGTACTTCCAATTTTACTTGCTGGATAATACAAATTGTCTAATCGGTGTTTTACGATTTTAGAATTTTTGCAAATATTTGTTCATTGGAAATTTTGAATTTTTGGAGTGGACCTACCGGAAGAAAAAATAAAAGCGAAATAATGTAGCTTTTATAACAAATAAAATCGATTTTTGAAGTTTTTACTTTAGAAGTTTATAGTAGATCATATGGATTATGAAAAATTTGTTTCTGTTTTCCTTGTCCAAAAGAAAAAAATTGTTCCGAAAATAGGACTATTTTGAATATTTGATCTAAAAAGTACTTAACGTCATAAGAAATAATTGTACAAAAAACATTTAGGAATAGGATTCGTAAAAATACGATACCGCGTCAAAAGGATAATTAACTTTTAATAACCTTCCCAAACGAAAAAATATGCTAAATGAAAATTAAATAAAAATGGTACATGTTAGTATAATAACACTGTTCAACAATAAAAACATGGACCCATTTTAAACCTAGCGTCAAGAGCTTTATTTACAACTTTGATGTTTTTTTTTCGTAGAACATTTTAATCCTATATCCTTTTTGAAAGAACTGTTTTTGATTTTCTCGAAAAAATGGGTTAAATTGACCCATAATGGGAGGTGCTAGAGGGTTAAGATCTTCCACAAAAATTATCCACATAAAATTCCGCAATATAGTTGTGTCAATGAGATTTCTCTCAGACATTAACTACCAACACTTTTCTCACTTAGTATAATGCGTCCTTCTAAATATTATTTTATCTAAAAAATCATAATAAATCTTTTGAGTCTGCAAGGAATGTCATAGCTTCTACTTCTATAGATTTTTTACGTGTACAGAGATACAAGCCGACCGATTTTAAGCCGACAAGCCGCCGCCTCCGCATGTTTCTGCTCGAGCCACGTCGCCGAGATTTGACGGAGTTCTAACTCAGTCAAATCTTACTACCAAAATAGACAACCCACTTGAAATTACCAAAAAAAATATATAAATGTCGACTTAGACAACCTACTACTATGAAATATATAGATCTTTCTTTGAATTTGGAATTCCACTATATGATGACGTCTATAGAAAGTTGAATGATTGTATTTTGATTTGAAAATCGCATTTATATAAGTCAATTCCAGTAAGTGTGGCCCTGTGTTCCTATAAATAACAATAAACAACAGCTCCTCTATTGTGCTTCTTTAGTGTGTCAAAGTAGGTAGAGTATTATCATTGTTTGGATGGATTATGATATTCAAGATGTCTGATCAAATATGCCTCACATGAAAAGCTGTAAATGCAAAAATATTTATTAAATTCATCCATATTATAAATTTTGGGAATAGATTCCCACTCCCAAAAAAAATGTATGGGATAATTATATGAAATTATGAGAACATTTGCTAATATTGGCAAATATTAACGATTATTGAATTAGTTGACAAAAAATAAAAGAAAAGGTATCAAAAACCAATACAAATTGTTCCTTCCATTTTCCCAAAATTGTCAACTCTGTACGTGTAGACATTTAGTTAGAATGTTAAATGTTTAAAATATAACAAAACAACTGGTTTCCGATTTTTTATAATTTTTTCGCCTCAAGAAAAAGGTTTTTTTTTTCGACAAAAAATAATTTTTTCGCAATTTTGTAGAGACTGTTATCAAAAGGTAACTTCGGCGAAAATAGGAATTTTAGTTATTAACAAAAAAATATAAAATTATAAATTATCTATAAAATTTTTCAATATCGTTTTCGAGTTTAGAAAACAAAAATACATTATAAAATGTTATAGATAGATCTTCGGAAAATTGTTTGTTGCATAGTATTATTAACGTCTTTAGTTTATGAAGTCCGGTAGCGTTGCTGCATGTCATGAATATTATTCTGGCATTTACAATTTTTCTCATTGGAGTTGTTTTCTCCTCACTACAAACATATGTTTTTTCAGGTAACCTATAAATATGACCTTTCGAGTTAAAGCTTGTATTCAGATTGACAGTTGCATCAAAAATGTTTTCCTAATATTTTTATTTATGCTGAAAGATTATCCGACATTCATAAAACAAAAAAAAATCAAATTCTATTAATTTTTTATTTTGGTATTGTTCTTATTTTTATTTGCTAATTTTTATTTAAATTTTCCGATATTTCGACCAACGTCGTTGGTCTCCCCGTACGAATAAAAAATCGCTTTATGGTGCATGTTTTTTGTTATATATGAAAAAATATGCTTAAATACTTTACGTATTAGGGGTATTTTCAGTCCTTGTGAGGGAAAATTTTTTCCCTCTGGGCCGATTTTGCCCACTTTCAATCCCAACCGATTTGCAACCATAAGACACATTTACGGAAAATTTCAACCTCCTAGCTCATTTCGTTCGGAAGCTAGCGTGCTTTCAACAGACAGACGGACATGGCTATATCGTCTTAGAATTTTACCACGACCCAGAATATATATACTTTATGGGATTTCCGACGAATATTTTAAGGTGTTACTAACGGAATGACAAAGTGAATATACCCCCATCCTTAGGTGGAGGGTATAAAAAGTAATTAAAAGGTCAACCATACATACGACAAATATTCAATTAAAATGTTAATAGTTCCAATTAAATTTCCAATTTGCATTTGCAATCTCTTTGTCATTTTTCCCGGTGTAAGCGTGTCTTTAGTCCTAGTAAATAATTTACTTCCTTTTTATTTACCCCCAAAACTTGAATATTACAACCATTTGCTGCACACTGTAAGAGGAACGTGCAGTTTGCCCAAAAGTGGATCATGTAGACGTTCGAGTTCATGAGGTTTAGGGGTTAACATATGTGTGTGTATGTGTAACAGCAATCAATACAATCGAATACAATAAACAATCAAGACTCCACCATGGATGCAATTGCTGGATGGATGGATGGAATGCTGGAATGCCCTTTGCAACGGATATGAAAGGAGCAGAGCATGACGACACTGTTATTGATCCTACGAATGGCCAACCCAGCCGAAATGTTTGCCAAAATGAAAATAGATGCGCAGCTGAATGCGAGCAGGACGCGCGCGACAATTTTTATTTGCTCAGCCATCTTGATTGGCAATATTATAAAATAAATACTCTCGTCTCTGTCACAGAGGGTGAGTGTGTGCGCCCTGCAACACAGAAAGCAGAGCAAACGGAAGAAGAGCTCAGGCGAGAGAAAGGAAATGGAAACAATTTTTAGGGGTTTGTTTGGTTACGGATACAACAGCAACAACAACAACAGCAACAACAACAACAGCATACGTTTATTTTATGAATGTTGTTTTTGAATGAAGCGGTGTGCTGTGGTATGAGTGTGTGAGTGCGAGTGTATTGGAATCAATTTAAAGGGGTGGGTAAATTGTTGCCATTTGTACACCAATTGCCAGTGTTTCTACTCGTCATCCTTGCCTACCTCTTCTTCTTCATCATCACCAATTTGTTGACGCCGCCGCCATCATTGTCGTTCAGTTCGTGAGTTTTTCGTTTCGTTTTGTTTTTTTTGTACTTTTGGAAAATTTGTTTTGGGATTTTTACGGCATTTTCCTAACGCTCCTGATATTTATTTCTAATCACAATTAAACTTTATCTTTGTTATTTACCAGAGCTATGGGCAAGGATGCCTGTTCCATGCCTGAGTTCGCTGTCATTTTCTAGAGTTTTCTTCCGCTCCACTTAAACAGCCTAATTATGTAAATCCTTCCATTAGGGTTTCCATCGTATGCCATATTTCATAATTAAAGGCCGCCACAAATCTGTACAGTAGCAGCTCTCTTAATTTCCATGAAATTTCAAGTGGTCGGTGACGTTGGTGGTGGTCGTAATATGACGTTAAATCTGCCGACGACGAACGAGGCACATGTCTGATGGAGAGTGAGAGCGCGCATTGTTACGCTTAACCAAAATAATCAATTATTTTGGTAATAAGCGTAGATAAGGAGCTCCTTAAAGTCCCGGACCACACACAGGAGTTCTCATATGTACATATTTAGACATGCATTAGTGAATTTCCAAAATTGAGAATGATGGCTAAAATTAGCTCGTTC
The DNA here is from genome assembly GCA_947397865.1 of Polietes domitor. Classification (NCBI taxonomy): domain Eukaryota; kingdom Metazoa; phylum Arthropoda; class Insecta; order Diptera; family Muscidae; genus Polietes; species Polietes domitor. The sequence goes on from OX377618.1 coordinate 258,079,386, forward strand.
ACGAAGCGACATTCTCAGTCCTTAGAACACTCGACTTTGTAGAAAATGAAAATAGTTGCAAGTAGATTTTAAGGGTTATTACAAATAATTAAGCAATTAGGAACGTGACCAAAAACATTAAGGAATGATGATGTCTTAATTTCCCGTATTTCGAGTATTTTATTTTAAAAATCAATCCGTTCAATCCATATTAAACCGAATGATTTCTACTGTTAAAAATATTTTGTATTTATGTATTAATTTTTTTTAATCTGACCAAATAGAAATTAGTAAAATCAAGAAAAAAGTATAGAAATAGGATCTTTGAAAATGGAGTAGTGTGAAGACGCATAGACACAATTCAACGAATAAAGGCATGCACAGAGGGTTGAAATCGCCAAAAATGGAGATTAATTCAAAAATCAAAATTTATTTTTTTTTTAATATTTTTTATTATACGATTAAAGAATATACAATTCTACATCACTACCGAAAATATCAATGACATGTGTTGTTTACTTTTACAGTTGCACTGTCTTAAATTCATACATTTTTTGAGTTTTACGCGAACAATTCTGTAAATTGCAAATTGACATACTTCAAAGGTTAATATCTTTTTCTCCATTGTAAAAAGTAGCACCTTGATTATAGAAACTTCAAGTTCAGGTATTTTAGAGTGATTCTACAAAAAAATGTTTTAACGAAAGTATTTCAGAAATATTTTTAAAAAATTGTTGAAAATATGTCTAAATTTTAGGTATTTTTAAAATATATGTGGAGTTTTAAATGTGAATTCTGTAATATACCGCCAGATGGTGAATTTCAAATTAAATTACAATGTGCTAGCTTCAATATTCCACAATTACATGAAGCGCGTTTTTGCGCCGATTTATTTTATTAAATAAATTGTGAAAATAGTCACTCTTTATGGGTGCGACGAAAACTTAATATTTAAGTATTTAGTAATGAAAAATTAGTCCTTTTATTTACTTAACACTTAAATGAAACAATTATTTCTAATGAAAATCATTCACAGAAGCAGAAGCAAGTCGCACAATAAATCTTTATCTTTTAAACATCCCTATATAAAAACGAAGTGGTTTAGGGTATAACAAATACGGAAAGAGTACAGTCGGGTAATGCCGGCTATATGATACCCAGCATCTTCTACCCTATTTCAAGTAATTTACTACCAATTCTAGATGAATTAAAAAAGGTATATAAATGGTACCACCTAAAGTATTACAGCTAGAATCGTGAAATTTGGTATGTACATTCCTCTGACCGTAGCAATTGTCGAAATTTGTACTTATTAGGGGATGCGCGGGATAAAAATGGTACCAATAAAAGTATTGCAGCTATCGTAGTGAAATTTAGTGTATAAATTCCTCTGATAACGTAGCAACGCAAATCTAAATTGATTGATTGGGCGGGACAAAAAGGGATAAACATTGTATCAACTGAAGTATTGTAGCTAGAATCGCGAAATTCTGCGTGTATATTTCATCGACCACGTAGGTGTGCAACATAAATTTATTTTTCGATTTAAGGGGTGAGCGGGACAAAAAGTGTACAAATGGTACCAACTACAGTATTACAGCTAGAAACGAGAAATTTGCTATGTAAAATTGAATTTTTCGAAATTTGTACTTTTTAGGGGGTGCGCGGGAAAAAATGGAATAAAGATGGTACCAACTAAAGTATTGCAGCTATAATCGTGAAATTTTAAATTGGATTTGTACTTTTAAGGGGTGCGCGGTACAAAATGGGATACAAATGGTGTACATAATATATATATAACGTGTTACCGAATAAAGTAAATTTTTTTAGGTGAAGAAAAAGCACATGTTACTTACTTGGCGATTTTTATACCCTACACCACTTCGTGGACTATAAGTATCGTGGTATTATAAGTTACTTTTCCGGCAAATGTTTGTAACATAAAAAAATAATCGAGCTAGTCCCACCTTTAAGTATACGGATCTGCTTAGAATCACCAGCTGAATCGATTTACCGATGTCTGTCTGTCCGTCTGCTGTCCATCTAAGCTTGTTCGCACTCTACAGGTCGCAATTGCAGTCCGATTGCCACGAAATTTGGCAGAAGTTACTTTTTTGGCCAAGGACGATCGGTATTGAATTTGGAGGAAATCGGTTCAGATTTAGATATAGCCCCCATACAAATATCGCTCCCGATTTAGAAACTACATATTATACCCGATTTTCCTTTAAAATTGGCACAACATTTTATAATCTTACTAGAAAGAGCTATGCTGAAAGTGGGTAATATCGGTTCAGATTTAGATATAGCCCCAATACAAATGTTGATCCCGAATATTTAACCGATTTTGGCCAAACTTTACATATTATATTTCACATGCCTCTATAGTTGTTATAGGCCCCCTTCATTTCCGATTCTTCCTATTACCGCCTATTTATAATTGGATCTTGATCAATTTTTCCAGATCATTAACAAAACATAATTATTTTATTATTTACCATATTCATTAAATTTGACTAAAGATGAATTTATATTAGCTGTATTATTTATATGAACTACATAAAAGTGATCCCATGAAATACCTGGGTTTAGTAATCAAAGCAAGGTATATACGCAGGGAGTGGTGTAGGGTATTATATAGTCGGCCTCGCCCGACTTTAGCCTTTCCTTACTTGTTCAAAATATGTACGTTTTGGGAGAGAGATGCAAAAAGTTATAAAGTGCCCGACTGCATCTAGAAACATGAGATCGAGGATATAAAAGGTTCTGCGTCTGTATTTTTTGTTCAAAACTGGGTGGAAAATGATAAAAATTATACATACGAAAGAAGTTCAGCTAAAATAGTGCACATGGCCACGCACATTCCTCTGGCTGTATATGAGTGATATCTAATAAGAGGTTTTCAAATTACTATTTTAGATTTATCAATATCCACCATTAAATAAAAACTTTCCAAAGACAGAGACGGATAAAACTAATAACAAATAACTGGCTTTTTCGCGTGCGAAACAGCGGGTACAGCTAGTAATATATATTATATAATTTTATATATATTTTTGTTTAGTTCTGTAGACAACAGATATTTTTGATACTGTATTTTTCGGATTACCACAGAGTTGTATTTAAACTCTGTAATTTTTGATTTTGTCGACCATGAATATTTTTTATATTTGTCACAAATGTAGGACCATTTTGTGAGTTTATCGCCCGGCGTTTTATATTTGTCACAAATGAAGATCAAATACCAATTAAAAAACTATTAAGAAGGATGTTTTGTGTGGAAGTTACTAAATGGTTATTGGCATGCGGTCCCAGCTTCCACATTTATAAAACAATTCTAAAAACATGACCAAATATCAAGACATAGTGGAATCCATGCAGAAGTATAAAAGTTAGACAATTGTGTGGGAGGTACAAAAAGAGGCTAGCTAAAGCGTAAATATGTTTTCTCTTATAAAACATTTTCAAATGTATGATTGTTACACTGGTTTTATTTTAAACAAAGTTAATGTCATTTTGTGTGGGAGGTATCAGAAGGGTTTTAGCCATATCGCCCACATTCCACATGAATGCGACTTCTGCCCCAAATGATAAAGATCCTCTTATTTTGTAGAGTAGAGTACAGATGGATGACCGAAAATATTCGCCAAAATATTGGACAAATAGTATATCAGAAGCGTATTATATTATCTATGACAAAATATCTTCAATATGTGAATGCAAAAAGGGTTTTAACATATTTTTAAAACCTGAAAATATTACACATGATTTTATATATAGGGGCAAGTTGTTAAATTCTCTACTATCAGAATGTTGAACGCGTTGTTTAGTTGTCCCTGTACGGCAAAATGGCACTCTCAGTTGCTGATTGTTACGAGTATTAACTGAAACTTGATATCGTATAAAACTTACTGTGTGATGACCTATATTATGCAGGCATTTGAAGACATATAAAAGAGTTTGAAGTTTGTTAACACCATATATTGGTAAAACGGTAGGAAAAACATCAACAGCTTTTAACGCTTTGTTTTGGAGCCGTTGCAAGGATCTCAATTCTGAACTCTTTTTGTGCGCTTAATACTTGGTAAATCAATAATTTGGTATTTCGATCAAATTTATACTTGAATTTGAATAATAAACCAATTGAAGGAGATATTTTGAACTTCACGTGGTGAATGTGTTGATCCCAGACAAGGTTTGATTGCAGATGTAATCCTAGATACTTTACTGAGTTTACCTTTTGTATCTCATTTCCATCGACATTTATGGAAAATATTGATTTGAAACGACCATGCGGTCTAAAACGTATCAATTTGGTTTTTGTTGGATTAATAAAAAGCTTATTTATTCGTGTCTTCAATTATCAGAGCTGAGTCATGTTCCATGTAAGGTTTTACTACAGCTTCATACTTGTATGGATACAAAAGGCATATATCGTCAGCATACATAAACAGCTTACCAGCTTACATAACAAAAAACAAGGGACCTAACACACTACCCTGAGGTACTCCATGCTCAACCGGAACCGACTTGCTCTTCTTATTCTTGATCTGTTTGTGTTTTCCAGATAGGATTTAAAAAAGTAATAAAACATTGCCGCAAATGCCATAGTACTGAAGTTTCTGTATCAAAATCTTGTGGTCAATCATATCAAAAGCCTTAGATAAATCAAAGAAAATTCCAATAACGCCACTGTAACCCTCATCCAACAATTTGCATATATGATTTTGGACATTAACTGTTGCTTCTTCTGTGGCACAACCTTTCCGAAAGCCATATTGACAGTCATTGAGTAAATCATTTCCTTCCAAATATGCAACAACTTTTAACTATTTAAGAGCTGGGGTCTGAAACCAAAAGTTATAGACTGGATCTACTGATCGGTTGTCAGACCCATTACTACCTATGGATGTTTGGCATGGTTAGTTAATGAAAACGCAAAGGCTAGCATTACGGGAGCCATAAAAAGCACTCCACAAGCAGCATTGGATGTAATTCTGCATCATCCATCTCTGGACCAATTTACAGAGATGATTGCTGCCAGGAGCGCTATAAGACTCAAAGAATCAGGATGCTGGAAAAATATACCAAATGGTCACGCAAGGATAGTTCAAGGAGGAATACAGGGTGTCCACGAATCGGACATCAATGGAGGTACAGACTGCATGGTGCCGGTTCTGGACTTCTCACCCTTACCACAGATGATTATACCAAAGAGATCAGACTGGGACTGTGCTGAGTTGTAAACGCTCACTAGATAACCTCAACGACCATGTCGTCCGTCTCTGCTGGGTTCCCGGACATAGCAATGTCAAAGGAAACGAAATAGCAGATGAATTGGCTAGGCATGGTTCGTCCTTGGAAATCGATAGAGCTGACAACTTAGCAAAACCACCGATTGGCAGGTTCTATAGACTGATTGATTCAAGGAAATGGTCACAGATCAATGAAGCATGGAATAGTTTGTCAACTTGTAGGATCGCCAGGGCCACATGGCCAAAGATCGATAGGGGCAAAATCAGAACTCTATTAGAACTCAAAACAAGGCGAATTTCTGCCGAACATTGATAGGTATCTACTTAGGGCATTACTGCACTAGGAGTATGATCTCAAGATGGCGATTATGTGAGGATGAGGACGAGATAGAATCTATTGAACACATAATCTCCAGATGTCAAGCGATTTGTGTACACAGAAATAAATACCTAGGAAGTTATTTCATCAGTAACATAGAGGATATTGCAACCCGCACCATTTATGACCTTTTGGGATTCACAAAAGGTCTAAAACGGATCAGGGGTGGCTGTTTAGGAACAAGGATTTAACCCCATAGACAGTTGACGGCTAACAAAGAAAGAGAGCCATAAAGGCATACCATCAACGGCAAATCGGATGACTTTCGACACATTTTCTTACCTAGTCGTCAACCATTGAAAAACACCCACACATAGAAATACTAAAACACACCCCCATTACTCTCTTATCCCCATATCCCTTCCCCATATCCCCTTACTTCCCTCAATTCTCATCTATCCCAAACACCACTCACTCCTTCCCAAATCCCATCACTCCCTCTCCTATAACCTTACACTTTCAGGAAACAAAAGGATTTGCACAATGGGTCCAACTGGGTCTCCGAGTGTTCAGAATGCAGGAGCATTCTGGTCCTTAAAACCAACCAACCAACTATTTAATTTGAAGAAAATCGGCTCAGATTTAGATATAGCCCCCATACAATTTGGCAAAACATCTTACAGTGAGAGACTAAAGTTTAAATACACCCTATAAATTTGTGGTTTAAAGAGAATGAAACAGTTCTAAAAATTTTTGAATATGCTGTTTTGTTACATATGACAAATAAATAAAAATAAAAAACATTGACTTCATTCTGAGAATAACGGTAAATTCAACAAAAACAAAATAATGAAGGAGACAAAAGTTTAAATACAGTACTAAAAAAATTATGGCATCAACTACATTAGCTAATATAAATATTATATCAATATTTGGTTGGGCCTCCATTAGCTTCAATGACTGCCTGAAGACGACGTGGCATGGAAAGAACCAAATTTTCTGTTTCTGCTGGTGTTATTTAAGACCAACCCTTTTTTAGCGCTTCTTTCAGTGAATCCTTGCTGGTTGGCGCTGCATAATCCATTTTCCTGGCCATTTGTTGTTTGGAACGCTGTGCCGGATTTTCGCCAAACCTTTGCACGACCATCGCTGCCAAAAATATTGAATTTTGACTCATCGGTAAACAAAACTGTTCTCCAAAAGTCATCGTCCTTATCCTTGTATTTTTTTGCAAATTCCAGACGCAGTTGCATATTTTTTTTTCGATATAAGCGGTTTCTTACGTGGAACTCTGCTTCGAAAGCCATTGTCATGTAACACTCTTTGGATGGTTTTAGGGTGAACAAGTTTTCCGGTAGATTCTGAAATACCTGCTGCTAACTTAGGGGCACTTATTTTCGGGTTTCTGTGCACCTCTTTAACAATAAGGCTCACATCCCTTCGAGAAAGCTTTTTTGGACGCCCACTTCTAGGTTTGCTTGCAACTGTTTTATATATTTTAAATTTTCTTATGATATTTTGCACACTAGCACATGACAACTTAAGAATTTTTCCTATTTCTCTATAGAATTTTCCTTCTTTAAAATGTGCAATTATTAATTTTTTTACACTTTCTTCTATTTGCTTTCCTTTACCCATTTTTAACTTCCTTACGATACTCACTTGCTCAAAAACTTGTTAAATGTGAATGTAAATGTCGTAAATAAGTCAGCAAAAAAAAATAACGGTACATCGATTCTCATAAAATAGCAAAATCATTACTGCTATTACATGAAAGCAAGCATGTATTTAAACTTTTGTCCCCTTCATTATTTTGTTTTTGTTGAATTTACCGTTATTCTCAGAATGAAGTCAATGTTTTTTGTTTTTATTTTTATTTATTTGTCATATGTAACAAAACAGCATATTCAAAATTTTTTAGAACTGTCTCATTCTCTTTAAACTACAAATTTATAGGGTGTATTTAAACTTTAGTCTCTCACTGTATATTTCAACTAGAAACACCTATGCTGAAAATGTGTCAGATCGTTTCAGATTTATATATAGCTTCCATACAACTTTCGCTCCCAATTTGACTTTTTCCGCTCTAGAGAACACATATTTTTGAAGAACTTCTTCAAATTTGGCAAAATGTCCATGATGGTGAACAATGGTCAGATCGGTTCAGATTTATATATAGCTCCCATACAAACCACCGATTTTCACCGAATTTTTTCAAATTGAGTATAACACGTTTTATTTGAGCTGGAAGAAACATGTTTGGATATAGCGCCGATACAAATATTCATCTCGATTTAACAAATTGGTCAGTCATATTAGCCTATGATTAGGAAACATACAAAAATTCTTCCCGTTTTCACTTTTTACCGAATTGAATTGAATTCGGATAGAAAGTGGAGTGTATCATATAGTCGGCCCCGTCCGACTTTAGCCTTTCCTTACTTGTTTTATATAAAAATCTGTTCTCAAATTAGTTCGTTTTCTAAAACAAATAATCTCTCACTTTGTCTCAAAGAAGATCATGTGTCTTGTAAGTACATCTCCGTGACGATATACTTTCATACCAATCAATTTTTTCGGGAAAAATATTTTTTTATTTGCAAACCTTACTATCTTTTTTAAAATGAAGCCCGGAATGCATATGACGCATTTTCTTTAATTGAAAATACTCATGGCGTTGTTTCAGCTAAACCCTCATACATCACAAAACTTAAGACTTTTCATTTATAAGTCGTTTACTATGTCTTAAGCCGAATTCCCCGCCATTGTAAAACCGAGAATATACCGGTAAAATCATTCGTCTTATATCCACACCAAAAAAAGAGTGTTGGTTTTATTGTCTGGCAACGCACCGCAACCGAAAGATCGGATATTTAAAATATTTTCAATGTAACAACAACAAGAAAAAAAGAATTAGACAAATAAGACAAATTTATAGTCATACATCTCATCATCCATCCGCTTTGAATAAGACTACTCTAGAGTGGAGTGGACTGGGGAATTGTCCGACATTTATCACCTGGTGGCTGCCATTGTAAATCACTTTAAATGGTTTTAATGATGTGTCTATTATTCGCGCCATCGCCGCATCGAGCGCAGAGGTGAACAGTGAACGGGTCGCTCGGGTCGGGTGGTGTTGAATCGATGATCACAGTGACAATCTGGAATCTGGCATTAGATTTCACGATAAGATTTATTATCACAATTTAATTAACATATTGTTATTTATGGCGGACTTTTATTTTGTAATTTGTTTATAATCGGCCATTTGAACACATTTCAAACAACAACAAATTACAAAGGAACGGATGGTCGGCCGGACGGGCGGATGGACGGCTGGACCGTCGAGCAAGCCGCACACAATAGCCAGTGAAAGTGTAAATTAGTCAACACAAAAGCAGAGAGTGAGATGTCAGTGGAAAAAAGCCTTAAACAAATTGAGAGCTTTTATTTATAGAAATTTACGTTATTTAACAAAAGATTAACAGTAATCAATATTTATCATCACAGCGATGTCGGCTATGGCTATGCATTTTGCAAAGTCACAGATACACTCACTCGTACATACTTATGTGACACAGAGTAGGTATGTAAGTGTTTTGTGTGTTTGTGAACTACATCACAGGTGGTATAATAATTCATTTCTATTGTTTGTAACATTGAAAACGGCCACACCAAGAGTATCTCTGTCAAGAGCAAACAAATGCTTATATTTCCAAAAATATCCCTGATGTTGTAAGGAGAATCTTGTGTCCATCAATTGGTTGTAGGCAATTTGGAGCCAGCTCCCACAGGCCATTGCATTTTTTTTTTTCAGAGAATTTTTACATGTATATTTTTATTTGCCAGCGCACAGAGCTTTAGAATCAAAATTCATCGGCCAAAATTCAATAACTTTTGCTCTAGTAAACATTTTTGAGTTCTTCATATTAAATTAAACAGGGATTGTTTTAAGATATTAACATTGAAAATCAGGCATTCGGATATATTTTAGGAATTAATCCAAAGTTGACTACTTTTCGTATTTGTCTATTTTAAAGAAAAGTAAAGTTTTTGTTTTTTTTTTTTACTTTATTTCATTCATAAAGCGCAGATAAAATTTTATTTTTTTTCAGATTTTGAAAATTAAAAAAAAAAATTCCTTTCTCTCACATTTTAAGAAACTTTCGTCTTCAAAAATATGACAAAAAAGTATTTTTTGTTTTTTTTTTTAAAAAACCTTTTTTTGCAGTCAGAAAAAAGTACTTTTGATTATTATGATTATTAAAGCTAACATTCTAACGCAAAAACAATGCTTATATATAAAAAAATATATGGATAAATGTAGAAGTTAGGATACTCTTTGATGGCGCTATTTTTTATACCCTACACCACTTCGTGGGCTAGGGTATTATAAGTTAGTTTCGCCCCAAATGTTTGTAACACCAAGAAATAATCGAGCTAGACCCACCTTTAAGTATACGGATCGGCTTAGAATCGTCAGCTGAGTCGATTTAACGATGTCTGTCTGTCCGTCCGTCTGTCCGTCTGTCCGTCTGCTGTCCATCTAAGCTTGTTCGCACTCTACAGGTCGCAATTGTTGTCCGATTGTCATGAAACTTGGCAGAAGTTATTTTTTCTGGCCAAGGACCATCGGTATTGAATTTGGAGGAAATCGGTTCAGATTTAGATATAGCCCCCATACAAATGTCGCTCCCGATTTGACTTTTTCCGCCCTATAAAGCACATATAGTACCCGATTTTATTTAAATTTGGCAGAACATCTTATAATCTAACTAGAAAAACGTATGCAAAAATTGGGTAAGATCGGTTCAGATTTAGATATAGCCCCCATACAAATGTCGCTCCCGATTTCACTTTTTCCGCTTTAGAAACGACATATTGTAACCGATTTTCTTTAAATTTTGCAGAACATCTTATAATCCAACTAGAAACACGTATGCAAAAATTGGGTAAGATCGGTTCAGATTTAGATATAGCCCCCATACAAATGTCGCTCCCGATTTGACATTTTCCGCTCTAGAAACGACATATTGTACCCGATTTTCTTTAAATTTTGCAGAACATCTTATAATCCAACTAGAAACACGTATGCAAAAATTGGGTAAGATCGGTTCAGATTTAGATATAGCCCTCATACAAATGTCGCTCCCGATTTCACTTTTTCCGCTCTAAAATCCACACATTGTACCCGTTTTTTCTTTAAAATTGGCACAACATCTTATAATCGAACTAGAAACATCTATGGTGAAAGTGGGCAAGATAGGTTCAGATTTAGATATAGCCCTCATAAAAATGTTGCTCCCGAATGTTTAGCCGATTTTGGCCAAATTTTACATATTATATTTCACCAATAAACATACATGGGGGTCACATCATTACAGGTTTCAATATACCCCCATACAAATGTCCTTTCCGATTTAACATTTTTTGTCAAACACATACATTTACAGGATGCAAAAATCCTTCCCGAGTTCACTTTTTTACCGAATTGAATTGCAATGAGAATTGTTTGGGTGATGTCCATATGTCCATACTTTGAAATGACTTTGGTATACTACTGTATAATTTGTATTTGTCTGTCGGACAATTAGATCAATTACCATATTATTTACCATACTAGTTAAATTTGACTGAAGATGAATTTATAGCATATAAATTATATGAATATAATTTATATAATTTGTATGAACTACATAAAATTGCTCCCATCAAATACCTGGGTTTAGTAATCAAAGCGAGGTACATACGCAGGGAGTGGTGTAGGGTATTATATAGTCGGCCCCGCCCGACTTTAGCCTTTCCTTACTTGTTTTAAATATTTTTGAATTTTTATTTAATATTTTATATGATATTTTTTTATGAAGAGTTCTAGACTATTATATGTTGTGAGGGCGTATTTCAGCCTCGTTAGGTAGATAATCTCTGATAATCAATTTTTTTCCTCTCATATTTTCGCGGTTTTCGAAGATTTCACTCCCTCCAACACAAATGACCCATATTCCTATTCCATATTCCTTAAATTAAAACTAATGTAACTTCCACAGGGATATTCGGAATCAGCTATATTTTTGGTATTTGATAATGTTTTTATAATAACTGTATGTGTACAAAATATGACGGGTTTTAAAGCTGCTATAACTTCTATACTGATAATACTGTGAAATTATATATTTATTGTCACACCCCTCCTGGTACCTCCCACACAATAAAACCGACATTACAAAATCATTTACAATTTGATATTTGAAAATGTTTATACACTCCACGAGAGTATTATGTCTTTGTACATTTGTTTGTAACACCCAAAAGGAAGGGAGGTAGACCCATTGTTTATTATACCGATCGACTTAAAATCACTTTTTGAATCGATTTTGTAATGTCAGTCCGTCCGTCTGTCCATCTATTCTTGTAATCACGATACAGGTCGCAATTGTAGCCAGAACCAGAAGAAACATTGCACAACGAAGTTTTTCGGGATAAGGACGAACGCTGTTTAATTTGAAGAACATCGGTTCTGATTTAGATTAGCCCCCATATGAATTTCACTCCCGATTTGACTCTTTTCACTCTAGATACCACATATTTTAACAGATTTTCTTCAAAATTTACTAAACGTATTATATTTCAACTAGAAACACCTGTGGTAAAATTGTTTTAGATCGGTTCAGATTTATATATAGCTCCCATACAAATTTTGCTCCCAATTCGACTTTTTCCGCTCTAGAAACCACATATATTATCAGATCGTCTTAAAATTTCGCAAAACATCTTATATTTAAACTACGAATACCTTTGGTGAAAATAGGTCAGATCGGTTCAGACTTATATATAGCTCCCATTCAAATTTCGCTCCCGATTTGACTTTTACCACTTTATAAACCACATATTTTATCAGATTGTCTTCAAATTCGGCAAACATCTTATATTTCAACCATAAACATCCATGGTGAAAAAGTGCCAGATCAGTTCAGATTTATATATAGCTCCCATACAAATTTCGCTCCCGGATTGACTTTTTCCGCCCCAGAAATTCAGAACTTATTGTGAAAGTTAGTCACTTCATTCCATGTTTGGATATAGCCCCGATACAAGTATTCTTCTCGATTTGACAAATTGGGTCAGGTCATATTAGCCTGTGATTAGGATACATACAAAAATTCCTTAGCATTTCCTTACTTGTTTTATAATAACGTTGAACCTAAAAAATATTTACGCTTTAGCCTCGTCCCTTCTTGTACATCCTACACAATTGTCTCTGTCCTAGGTAATATTAAATCCTTCATAACTTCTATACCGATGCATGGAATCGACTATGACTTGATATTTGATCATGTTTGTACAATTGTTTTATAAATGTGGAAGCTGGGACCAGGTGACACGACCTTCTACACTAATTATCCTCCCCTTATAACTTAAGTCGGTTTAGATTACTGAAGCTTACTTACTTGTTTTTAAATATATTAGATTTAATTTATTTTTAAGATTTTTTTAAGTTGTAATCTGTAAGGAAGTTTGTATTCCATAGATTGTAAATAAATGAAATGAAAAATTTGCTTATCTTCTTAGCTGCATAGCTACTAAGAAGATGTTAATAAGGAAAAAATAAAAATAATCGGTGTGTTGGAACTAAAAAATCTGACTTTTTGCACATAAACCCTATGTTCTATATTTCAACTAGAAACACATATAGTTATAGTGTTTTAATACAAACCTCATACAAATATGAAAGTGGTTCGCATCGGTTCACTTTATTCAATTGTAATGGGCCTTTCCTTACTTGTTTTAATTAACCATTTTTAAAAATCAAAAAGTGTCTAAAATCAGCACACCCTAATGCTGTATGTTTAGTGTATTGATCTGGAAACTGACAATCCTGAGAAATACCGAATGTTAAATCCGTTCTACATATTTAATTAATTAGAAGCTTCGCACCATATATCTCTCGGATACAATAGCTGAGGAAATACTCAACAATTATCACATTCATTGTAGGATCCATACAGCACCACAGTCTCTTCAGAATAGTGTATATTAAGGTCGATCCTGACGCGAATTAACTCTATTATTTTTCTGTCATTGTCATTGCCTAGATAGTATATATCTGTTTGCCTATATTTGTGCATCTGTTAGTCTCTCTATGTGTGTGTGTGTGTGAGTAATCTATAATTACAAATAATCACAAGTAGTGAAAAATCACAAAATGACGCCTCAAGGTATCGTACAATTATTAAATGAACGAACAGAAAGTGTATTTTTTATAGTCCAACGGCAATAAATTATCGTTAAATAAATTAAAAGATGTTGCTTAAAGCATCACACATACATACTTACACACAGGCACAGACACAGAAACACAAGCACACTGTGCCCCTGTATTGGTGGGCATGAGAAGAGGTTGGAAGTCGTCGAGTCCAGTTCGGTTCAGTTCAGTCAGACCACTTGGAATTGAAATGGTTTTGTTTGCACAAGCGCAGTTTTGTTTCTCCTGTTTGGCTGCCAATAAAACAAAACACGCCCACTTCTATTTCATCCATGACGTTTGGTGTGTTCATGCTGCTGCAGATGCTGATGCTGCAAAGCCACCACCACCATCCACTACCACCAACTCCTTGGAGTCATAAATGTAATGGCACTTCTCAATGATAGCGCAGAACAGCCAAACTGGAAATATTTCATTTGAGAAAATCAACTGAACTCAGTAGTCCCCTTGCCACCACACTTCGCCCCCTTTATTCCACAAGCTTTGCTTTGCAGCAAATGCTCTTTTTCTGCTCCACCAGTGAGATGCTGTACAAATGGACGAGCATTCCAGTGCCACCAAGAGACAGATACAGATGCGGCGACACGGCCACAGTGCGCATACGCGCCACAAAATGGGGCGGCTTAGGAAATTAGACATTCACATTGGTCATATTGGCGCGGGGACAATGTTAAAGGCAAGGAATGGGTGCGAAACCACATTTCAAGTTTTTTTTTTTCGCTGTCGGAAGAGAAGTGGCCACAACAGCAGTAGGTGTAATTGCTAAGACCTATTCAGCCACGGCCTGAGCGTTAGCATCACATTTTAGAGATAGATTATGAGACTGGCTGAGTGTTTGTTTGGCCGTTCGTCCGTCCATCCATCCATGTGTCTGCCAGCCAGCCTCAATGCTACACGCCCCTCCCATGCAAATAAACAATCTGTACTTACCACTTAAATTGACAGTATGGAAATGCCATCATACAGACTGGCGGCGGGACAGGATGTGGGTTGGGGGCTGTGTACATAAGTGGAGTTGGAGTTGCCATGTTTTTTTGCCTGCCTGCGTTTGTGGCATTCGATTGTTGTCTGCCCCAGCAAGGCAAGGAAAGAGGAATCATTTTGTAAATTAATTTCAATTGCAATAATATTTTAAATTGTGTGGTTAGCGTTTGCAATCAGTTTGCAGTGCCTCGTTTGCAGCGCAACCAACGAAAGAGTGCGAGAGGGGGCGGACATCCATTCATTGGCAAACGAATCAAATGAGAAAATTTACCCCACCAGTCTGTTTGAACAGGTTTTATTTGTTATCATACATCAGTCATAATTGAATTGTATTTAATCATTATTATTTTTTGTGATTGTACTCATAATTAAATTATGTATTATTTAAGTTAATGTGACATGATGTGAATGCAATTTGCTTGTAATAGATTTAGTTGAATTCATAAATTATTACTACTAATTAGGTTATGTTGACTGTGCAAGAAGGCATTTCTTAATTATTCATATTAAAATACGGAAATTGAAGAATGAAGAAAATTAAAGACTTAGTAACTAATCCCTATAGACATGCAATCTAAAAAGCGAAAAAAGTCAATTTCGATCGATACATATGATATGTTTAAATACATATACAGGGTAGCTGATGAATGCTGCTGAATGATGATGTTGGATGAGGTTTTCTTTACGGAACTGCGTCGAAAGAGAATCAACACAGTATGATTTCAACAGGATGGTGCGAAAATTCCCCTATAAGCTGATTTCTAGAACAATAAATAACAAGTAAAAACGGCGTTAAGTTCGGCCGGGCCGAAATTTATATACCCTCCACCTTGGATTGCATTCTACAAGGCTGTTGATTTTCGTAGAAGAGCAGTAATATTACAGGAAAATATATTTTTTTAATATAGCCAAACCAAAACAAATAGAAATATTGAAAAGTTAATTTTATAAATATATATATATATATATTTTATAAATATAAATATATATATATATATATATATATATATATATATATATATATATATATATATATATATATATATATATATATATATTTATTTATATTTATATATATATATAAATAGCCAAACCAAAACAAATAGAAATATTGAAAAGTTAATTTTATAAATATATATATATATATATATATATATATATATATATATAAAGGATGTCCCAAGAAGAACGCAATTTTTAAATCTGACAACATTCGAAGTGTCATTGTTTGACATTTGAACAATTGTTATTGTTTGTTAGTAGAAGGTACGAGGTTAGTAAAAATGGAGCACTACACGAATGAACAACGCATTCTCATTGTGAAATTGTTTTACCAAAATGGTGAAAGTTTTGCGGCTACAGTTCGCAAATTGCGATCAATTTGGGGTCACAAAAATGCTCCAAAAGAGTCAACTGTAAAGAGATTAATGGATAAATTTGCCGAAACTGGGTCTGTTAGTGATGTAAAGACAACAACGCGCCATCGACCAGGTCGATCGACCGAAAATGTCGCAGCTGTACGTGATGATGTCGCTCAAACTCCATCCACCTCAATTCGACACCGAGCTCAGCAAATTGGTGTCTCCAAATCCACTTTGCAGCGAATTTTGACGAAAGATTTGCATCTTCATGCATACAAAGTTCAATTGACTCAGGAACTGAAGCCAACTGACCACGGACAGCGAAGGGAGTTCGTTAATTGGGTATTGGAGAGACAACATGAAAATGCTGATTTTGCCGATAAAATCATCTTCAGTGACGAGGCCCATTTTCATCTTGATGGCTTCGTCAATAGGCACAATTGTCGCATTTGGGGTGCGGAAAATCTTCGAGTGATTCACGAGAAGCAAATGCATCCTCAACGTGTCACTGTGTGGTGTGGTTTTTGGGCTGAAGAAATCATTGGACCTTTTTTTTGTGAAAATGAGGCAGGTCAAGCGCAAACAGTCAATGGTGTTCGGTATCGTGAAATGATAACCAGTTTTTTCTTGCCTAGAATTGAAGAAATGAATGTGGAGGGCATGTGGTTCCAACAAGACGGCGCCACATGTCATACAGCCAGAGAAACAATTCAATTGCTGCATCAGTCATTTCCCGGTCGTGTTATTTCGCGTTTTGGAGATCAGAATTGGCCGCCTAGATCGTGCGATTTGACACCATTAGATTTTTTCTTTGGGATTTTTTGAAGTCGATGGTTTACGCGAATAAGCCGACGACGACTCAAGCCTTAAAAGACGAAATTGGACGCTGCATTAATGAAATACCGCAGCATTCATGCAAAACGGTCATTGAAAATTTCATTAAAAGATCGCGTGCATGCCAGCAAAGCCGCGGCGGCCATCTGCACGATATATTGTTCCATACATAACCTCATTCTGTCTACTTTACGATATAATAAAGTTTCACGATTTTTTATTAAATATCTGTGTTTTATTTAAAATTAAAAAAATTGCACTCTTCTTGGGACACCCTTTATATATATATATATGTATATATATATCGAAATAATACTTCAAGTCATTTCAAAAAATAAATATTCTTATATTTATATTTTCAAAAAATCTTAAATGCCATAAATATTGATAGGTAGTGTGTGCTACAAAAGTACAAATTTTGACAATCCGTTATCTCACGTACATAGTGCAAAATAACTTAACTTCATGATGCAACCAATTTTTGCCGTAATAGTGCGAATTTGGAAAAATCTTTTTATTTTGCGTGTATATGCAGACAGAGGAATGTATACACCGAATTCCATGGTTCTAGCTGCGGCCATTTGGTGGGTACCATTTTTATCCCCCTTTTCCAATTTTACCCCCTTAAGAGTATTCTAAAATCTCTTTATTTTACGTGTCTACGAAATTCGAGGGATGTACACACCGAATTTCATCATTATAAAGAGTGATTTTTTTGAGGTTAGGATTTTCATGCATTAGTATTTGACAGATCACGTGGGATTTCAGACATGGTGTCAAAGAGAAAGATGCTCAGTATGCTTTGACATTTCATCATGAATCGTCTTACAAACGAACAACGCTTGCAAATTATTGAATTTTATTATCAAAATGCGTGCTCTGTTAAGAAAGTTCATTGCGCGCTTCCATTTTATGGTCAGTTTAATCGACCCACTGAAGCGGCTATTCGGGCTATTGTGACTAAATTTCGCACCAAATTTACATTGTTGGACATTAAACCACCAACACGCTTACGTAGAGTGCGAACTGAAGAAAATATCGCAGCTGTATCGGCCAGTGTTAATGATGACCACCAATTTTCGATTCGTCGCCGTTCGCACCAATTGGGTCTCTGTTACTCAAAAACGTGGAAATGCCAAAATTGGACTAAGCGGATGGACCACCTAAGACGCAGCCGCGGTCAACATTTAAATGAAATTATCTTCAAAAAGTAAATGTCATGGACCAATCTAACGTTTCAAATAAAGAACCGATGAGATTTTGCAAATTTTATGCGTTTTTTAAAAAAAAAAAAGTTATCAAGCTCTTAAAAAATCACCCTTTATTATATGTCGATAAGATTTCGCACACTTCTCTGTAATTCATTCTCATCTCAGTGGGAACGTCAATAATGATCAATACTTCATGAGTAAATCTTCGCTTATAATTTCTCTCCTCTGCTAATATTTGTACGCCTTTGAAGTTTGGCGTATGGCCTGTCAGAGTACAGTCGGCCGCAAGAGCTGTTTTTTACTCTATTGGCTTGTCAGTTGCTTTTTGGTCCGATTTATGTGAAGAAAGTCTGGTTTTTAGTTTCGTCTTGGTAGTACCAACCAAGCCATTACATGGTATCCTATAAACTACATTAGACTTGTCTTCTTTTTTGATCTTAGATTTAGTTTTACTGAATAAATTAACGATAATATTTGTTTTGAGAGTCAATTGAATGTTGTCTTTGTTATAAACGTCAGCATTTTTGAACCTTTCAGAAAATCCTCGTATATACGTCAGCGGTTTGTAAATTTTCTCCTTCTTCTCTTTGTTATTTTTATATTTTTTCATCTTAGTATGTCTTATTAGATCGTCGATGGTTTGTTTTGGGAAGTCATTTAATCGCAGAATGTTTTTGATTTTGCGTTCATTGTCTATGTGAAATGATGAGTCACTTATATTGAATATCCTATTTATAAAATTCGTCGCTGTGTTGTTTATAGTTCGTCTATGGTATTTGCATTGCAAATTTATAAGTCTTCCAGATGACATTGGCTTCTTGTACCAATTCATTTTAAGCAGGCTTCCTTGTCTATGAATTATCGAGTCGAGGTATGGGAGTTTATTGTCTTCTTCTTTTTCCATAGTAAATTGTATTTGTCGATCAAATGAGTTGAGTGTTTTTAGGATATTGTCAACTTCTTCCTTCCTTAGTATCCCAAACAAATCGTTTACATATTTTGTGAGAATTCTTGGTTTCATTATCTTCCATAATAATGCCAGCGATCACAGGGAAAGCCGGGGAGCCCATGGTCATTCCTTTCCTTTGTTCATATATATTGACATTATATTTAAAATATCGGATGTCCTTGATGCAAAATGTTAATATTTGTAGAAATAAGTCTTTTGGTATTTTGGTAAATGTCTCTATTTTCTCCCACTTTCTCTCAATAGTTTTAATGGCTAGGTTTACAGGAATACTAGGGAAAAAGGACACCACGTAAAATGAAATTAGAATCTCGTTGTCGTCAATGTTTGTGTTGTTAATTCTAGATTTAAATTCAGCTGCGCGTCTTTTACGTTGTAAGGAGAATCTTTTGTTAGGTTCTTTAAAATGTCAACAATAAATTTACAAAAAAGATGGAGAGTTAATCGAAAAGCATATTGGTCGTAGTGGCGTGTTTTCTTTGTGTATTTTCGGGTGTCCATATAGTCTTGATGCCATTGCTGTTCTGTTCGTCAATTTGATTTAGGAATAAAATGGGATAAATCAGATCAAACTGGTATTAAGCAAACGGCTGTAGTTAGAATTGTAAAATTAGATGTGTACATTCCATGTAGGATATTAAAAATATGTTTTTATACCCTCCACCTCCAGGATGGGGGTATACTAACTTTGCCATTCCGTTTGTAACACCTTGAAATATCGACCTGAGACCCTATAAAGTATATATATTCTTGATCGTCATAAAATTCTAAGACGATCTAGCCATGTCCGTCCGTCCGTCCGTCTGTTGAAAGCACGCTAGCATCTAAACGAAAGGAGCTAGAGCGTTCAAATTTTCCATAAATGCGTCTTATAGTCGTAGATCGGTTGTGATTGAAACGGGACGAAATCGGCCCAAAGGGAAAATTTTTTCCCGCACAAGGACTAAAAATACCCATAATAATCCCTAATATTTTAGAGTATTAAAGCATGTTTTTTGCATATGTCTGTTTATATTTGCTTGATATTTGGTATGCGCATTCCCCTTATAGCAAAAACGTGCACCATAAAGTGATTCTTATTTGTAGGGGGTGAAATGGGGCAAAAAAGGGATAAAAATGGTACATATTAAACGACAACATCTAGAAACACGAAATTCGGTGTGTACATTCCTCTAATTGACTAGATAAAGGGTGATTTTTTAAGAGCTTGATAACTTTTTTTTAAAAAAAAACGCATAAAATTTACAAAATCTCATCGGTTCTTTATTTGAAACGTTAGATTGGTCCATGACATTTACTTTTTGAAGATAATTTCATTTAAATGTTGACCGCGGCTGCGTCTTAGGTGGTCCATTCGGAAAGTCCAATTTTGGGCAACTTTTTCGAGCATTTCGGCCGGAATAGCCCGAATTTCTTCGGAAATGTTGTCTTCCAAAGCTGGAATAGTTGCTGGCTTATTTCTGTAGACTTTAGACTTGACGTAGCCCCACAAAAAATAGTCTAAAGGCGTCAAATCGCATGATCTTGGTGGCCAACTTACCGGTCCATTTCTTGAGATGAATTGTTCTCCGAAGTTTTCCCTCAAAATGGCCATAGAATCGCGAGCTGTGTGGCATGTAGCGCCATCTTGTTGAAACCACATGTCAACCAAGTTCAGTTCTTCCATTTTGGGCAAAAAAAAGATGGATATCATCTCACGGTAGCGCTCACCATTCACAGTTACGTTACGATTCGCATCATCTTTGAAGAAGTACGGTCCAATGATGCCACCAGCCCATAAACCGCACCAAACTGTGACTTTTTCTGGATGCATTGGTAGCTCTTGCAATGCTTCTGGCTGATATTCACTCCAAAATCGACAATTCTGCCTATTTACGTACCCATTGAGCCAAAAATGAGCTTCGTCGCTGAACACAATTTCTTTCTTTCTGAACTTTCTTAACAGAGCACGCATTTTGATAATAAAATTCAATGATTTGCAAGCGTTGCTCGTTAGTAAGTCTATTCATGATGAAATGTCAAAGCATACTGAGCATCTTTCTCTTTGACACCATGTCTGAAATCCCACGTGATCTGTCAAATACTAATGCATGAAAATCCTAACCTCAAAAAAATCACTCTTTACATACTATAAAAGTATTTTTTCCAAATTCGTACTTTTAAGGGATAAAATGGGAATAGAGGGATAAAAATGGTACCAACCAAACGGCTGTACCTAGTATAATGGAATTCGGTGTATACATTCCTCTTATTGCATATACACGTACAGTAAACGGATTTTTCGAAATTCGTACTTTTTGGGATTAAAATGAAAAAGGGGATAAAAATAGTACCAATCAAATGACCGCAGCTAGAGTCATGAAATTTGGAGTATACATTCCTCTGACTGAGTAGACACGGAAAATAAACGGGTTTTTCGAAATTCGTACTTTTTGGTGTCAAAATGGAAAAAGGGGATACAAATAGTACCAACCGCATGACCGCAGCTAGAGTCATGAAATTCGGAGTATACATTCCTTTAACTACGTAGACACGGAAAATTCGTACTTTCAAGGGATACAATGGTACAGAGGGATACAAATAGTACTAACTAAACGACTACAGCTAGAAAGATGAAATTCTAATTGGATAGAGACGTCAAATAAAGAGAATTTAGATAGTCGTACTCTTAAGGGGGTAAAAATGGTACCAACCAAATGGCCACAGCTGTAATCATGGAATTCGGTGTATACATTCCTCTGACTGCATAGACACGCAAAATAAAAAGTTTTTTCCACATTCGTACTTTTTCTTTTACGGCAAAAATTGGTTGAATCGTGAAGTTAGGTTATTTTGCACTATGTACGTCTGATAATGGATTTTTCAAGTTTGTACTTTATAGAATAGAAATACAAACAACTATCTACCAATATTTATGGTATATATGGAATATTTATTTTTTGAATTGACGTATTGGTAGCCTTGCCTTATAAGCGTGGTTTGAAATAATTGAAATATTATATTTATTTATAAAATTATTTTTTAATAAAGAGTGATTTTTTTGAGGTTAGGATTTTCATGCATTAGTATTTGACAGATCACGTGGGATTTCAGACATGGTGTCAAAGAGAAAGATGCTCAGTATGCTTTGACATTTCATCATGAATCGTCTTACAAACGAACAACGCTTGCAAATTATTGAATTTTATTATCAAAATGCGTGCTCTGTTAAGAAAGTTCATTGCGCGCTTCCATTTTATGGTCAGTTTAATCGACCCACTGAAGCGGCTATTCGGGCTATTGTGACTAAATTTCGCACCAAATTTACATTGTTGGACATTAAACCACCAACACGCTTACGTAGAGTGCGAACTGAAGAAAATATCGCAGCTGTATCGGCCAGTGTTAATGATGACCATCAATTATCGATTCGTCGCCGTTCGCAGCAATTGGGTCTGTTACTCAAAAAACGTGGAAATGCCAAAATTGGACTAAGCGGATGGACCACCTAAGACGCAGCCGCGGTCAACATTTAAATGAAATTATCTTCAAAAAGTAAATGTCATGGACCAATCTAACGTTTCAAATAAAAAACCGATGAGATTTTGCAAATTTTATGCGTTTTTTTAAAAAAAAAGTTATCAAGCTCTTAAAAAATCACCCTTTATTTGTTTTGATTTGGCTATATAAAAAAAATATATTTTCCTGTACTATTACTGGACTTCTACGAAAATCGACATCCTCTGTGGATTGCAATCAATGGTGGAGGGTATATAAAGTTCGGCCCGGCCAAACTTAACGCCGTTTTTACTTGTTTTCAAACTTTGATCCACTGTAAAAAGAAACTCAGACCAGCTGGACTAT
This sequence comes from Polietes domitor, assembly GCA_947397865.1. Classification (NCBI taxonomy): domain Eukaryota; kingdom Metazoa; phylum Arthropoda; class Insecta; order Diptera; family Muscidae; genus Polietes; species Polietes domitor. The sequence continues at coordinate 258,102,402 of OX377618.1, forward strand.
AAGTTTATTCTACAAAAATTATCTACCCAATATGCCCTTTCCGAATTATAGGGTCTCAACTCTGTTCCAAAAATGTTGTTGGACAGAGTTATTACATCTCGGACACAAATATATTATTTTTGTCTGACATAGTGCTTTTCATTCTTTGAAACAGCAATTGAATTTGGTGGATCCTCTCGAGAATTGGCTTAATGTTTATTATTTCACATTTTTTTTTTAATTTTGTCGCACATCGCCTGGTTTTGTCCGATTGTATGGGATTTTACCATTTATGAACGCATCTAAGCAGCTATGATTGTTAAAATTGAAAGGATGTTATTTCTTATATTTATGAGGAGTAGGATCCCCACAGTCCCAAAAGTGCTAAAAGTGTCGACTAATCAAAGTATACACACACATTTATGAGGATACCATTTTAATTGCAAGCCATGATTTATGTTCGAAATTTATATCCTCAAGAAACGTTTATCTTCCCAAAAAAATGAAGAATACAACGCGTGCTCGCTCATACAATACAAATTGAACAATCGATTGTGTGTGTCGGTCGGTAAGCAGAAATATGATTGTGTTCCTTTGGCCAAGTTCTAATTAAATTATTACGAATTCACGGTCATCTTGCAGCGATGCAGGCAGATGTTGCCTGGCATTTCTTTCTTTTTTTTTAATTATCACACTCACACTGGCCGAGAGTGGCTTTGATGGCTGCCTTGCCCCTCCCAACGATTTGACAAATTTATTACTTTACAATGGGCGAATGGATGGATGGATGGACGGACGGAAGGCGACTTTTGGAAATTGGTCTTGAAGTGTTGGTTTTTGTTTTTTTTGGCAATCATTCCTTTGTTCTCGGTGGCAACTCAATTAGTATTAATTTCAAATCGATTTCTCGATTCTACGAATTTCCAATCTCAAGAAACCAAACTCACGGCAATCGCTCTTCTTTCTTTCTTTCTGTTGGTGTGTGTGTGTATTGAAACAATATAATTGATTGGCTGCCGTAAATTAATGATGCCATCGCATTGCATTCTCGGCACCTCTTGGGCAGCGTGCATCTCAGCACAGCCATCCCTTTGTTCGCCTCAATTGGTTTATGGTTGTAAAAAACAATTGAACGGCACAATGGAGGTGGTGTATAAACAATCGGTGTGTTTTTTTTTTTCACAAAATAACAATTTAACAATAAATGTTAACTGAAAACTAATTTCGTCCATAATGATTTGATAGAAATGCTCAAGTGGTTGGTTGGCCTCCCGTTCCGCGCTACGAAGCCAACAAGGGTTGCAAAAGTCACCAAGCTGAGAAAAAACATGCCACTACAGATGTAGCACAATCCATGCAGACATGTGTGTGCCTCGGGTGTATTGTTCGTGTTGCACAGAACAAGGGTTGCTGGTTACATGCCTCGTTTTTCGGAAAAAGGCGCACTCAGGTGTTAGAATTGTAATTTGATGATGTTTACTTTCGCATTTGTTCATTGTTCTCTTCGAAAATGTTCATTTTTGACTTCGGTTTCGGGTTCGGGGTGTTGGGAGCGCATGGCGTGAAAATGAAGTGAAAAACTGGTATAACAAACACGCCGAACACAAAGGCTTTGTTGGGAAAGTCAACAGGCTCTCCATTGTCCCTGTTAATTGGACAAATAATAAGCGTATGATTTGCAAGAAATTTGAAAAAATAAATGTACTCCTCATATCAGTTGATTTTGCAGCTATATACACTCAGATGCATCGTTATAATGACACTTACCTTTGAATAACAATGAAAGGGAGGACAATTGAAGGCTCATGTTCCCATAGGCAGGGAATTTTAGAAAAAGACAATTATGAAAGACGATTTTAGGACTCTTACTACACAACAGTAAAAAAAAATAATAAAATAATTAAGTGCATACTAGCATGAAAGTAATTAAATTATGGCTCAAGAAATGTTTGCATCTATAGTTTTTAGAATATAATTTTATTATCGAAGAGCATGATTATTTGGCTACACACTACCTTTATCATGATTTCTGGAAAGCTTTTCAACCAAATATCCGGATTCCAAACGCATGAGAACCACAACTCACTTTTCGAATATCAGTCACAAAATTATACAATTTTCTATAGAGAAGAGTAGAACTAGAAATAGGCCAATGTGTTTACTTTTAATTGCAGAAAATTAGGTTTCATGGGATCTCACACTAATCGAAATTTATAGAAGACACGGTAAAACTGTAGCGAGAGTGTGGTTAACCATCATCTTGTGAGGTATTTGGAAACCAATGACTTACTTAATGATCGCCAGTGTGGCTTCCGTAGGAATCGATCTACGGGAGAACCTGATAATGTTGTTATCCGAAAAGTGGAATCGATCCATTCACCAGTTTGGTGAGAGTAAGGTTGGGAGTTCAATTGTGTTTAATTGTGTACTGCAATAAAAGTTTGGAAAATTAATAACAAAGTCGTTTAGTCATTTAAAAAAGTGTAGATAAGAATCACTATGATATCATAATGAAATCTAAAATATTCTTAATAAAAGCAAATAATTTGCTTGATGCTTGTAGAGCGCTAAGATGTAACATTTGCGATTGGACATTTTTATGGAGCTGTATCTAAATCTGAACCGATGTGTTCTATTTTTAACACATATGCAACAACAGCGGTCTCTGTTACTTCCAATGTTTTGGGAGTTTTCAATTATAATGCAAATCCATTTCGACAAACGAAGAAAACTGTTTGATTTACTTATTTCTCTTTGTTCATTTACAACAACTGATGACATGTTTACCGCAAACAAACTAATTTTTCCCAAAAAACGATGTTCACGTGTCTAAAATTTCGTTTCTACGAAATGAATTTTTTCTCTGCGTGTAGGTCTCTATTTTAAAATCAACTTTAAAGTTGCGAAACAATAAGAAATGAGTTTTAACTTACTAAAATTTTTGTTATATTTATCACTTATGTCATATATTTTTCACAGTTAGTATTTTTTTGTACATTTGTAACAAGTATTATTCAAAAGAGAAACAACAAATTCAGTAACTTGGATCTACGTAGGAAAACGAAACTCTAAAATATCAATTATTTGGTTTTTTGGAATTAAAATTTCTAGTTGTTTCTTCTTGCATTTCATCGAATACAAAAAAACTGTACTTGTTATTCGAATTTATACATATTTAAAATTATAAAAATGAAGAAACATTTACAAATATTTTTTATTTAATCGGAATATGCGTATAAAGATTTTGAGTAAACATCCTGTCACTCTTGTATAAATGAACCCCAAACTCTTTAGACATCCTATTTAGACACATACTTCGTCAAAAAGCATATCCAATTTTCTGCATTTATCATAGAAAAATTGCGGGACTGAAGGGTTTATCGCCGAGGAATTTGATCGTTTTTTTGTGTAATATTTCTTCAAAATATATATCGAGGGCTTATATTCAAAAGTGGCTATGAACCATTTTCTCGAAAATGAGTTTTTGATGCCAAACTATTCTCAGATTTGGATGTAATCTGTCATATAAATTTGGAAAAGATTTTTTCTAACGCCATTTTTTTAATTTCTGATTTGGCTATCCCCTCGCACGTAAGTTTGTGACTGCATAAGTGTCTATGAACATAAAAATAATAGAAATAAAATAGTTCAACAATGGAGCAGCATAAAACCGAAGGTTATAATTCGCTACAACGATTTTGTTTAAAACATTTTTATAGATTTAGGACATATCGTACTATCAAATTCCATCATTTCGCGTTATAATAGCATTTTGATTCCTAAGTTATCAGGCTAAAATAGGATAAATAGTGGCAGTAAAGTCAAAAATTGTGAAAAGTATCTTTAGAAAAATCCGCGTAACTTTTGATCATATTGAGAATACCAAAATATTTCTTTGGCATGTGATTGCTGACTTCATGTGGAATATTTGTGTATGAAAAGTTTGAATTATGAATGAAGAAAGTTAAAATATAAGGAATTGCAACGGCGAATTTTGGTTTTTTTCTGCAATTGCAGCGATTGGCAACAAAATATGAGTGGTTTCCAAACGCTCCAGTAAAAATTTCCTAAAAAGTTGGAAAATTAAGTAAGTATGAGTAAAGTTTCCTTCTTTCAAAGCCATAGTAAATAGTTCATTTACTAGAAAGGTAATAGATTTACTTAAAAACATTTTTTTGGATCTAATAAAAAATTCTTACAATTGAGTAAACTCAAACTTATGTGGAAGAATATTTTCAAGGTTTTAAGTGAGAAAAAAATCTGAAATTTTTTGTATGGAAAAAATTCCATTTAGGAAATTTTAACTTAAAAATGTGTTTTTTCCTAAAATTAAGTTAAAATGTTTACTGAAATTTATGTCGATTTCTTTAACATTTAAAATTGTTTTAAAAAAATCTTGAATATTAATCTAAGAAGCAATTCTCGTTCGCTTGCAGAGACTTATTTCTTAAATACTTTAAGAATTATCCTAAACAACCACTGCGAAGGCGCCTATCTTGCCTTCGCAACAACATGGAGAAATAGCTCAAGTCCTTATGGCAGAGGTATCATGAAACTTTTGAGAAATATTTGTCATTTTTTGTATCAGTTTTGCATACTCTGAAGCAAAACTATTTGTTTGATTTTTTCAGTTAAATTGAACTTATTTTAATTTCACATTTTTTTCCTTGTATAAAATAAAATTTTCCTCAGTTTAAGTAAAAATTTGAGGAAAAAAATCAGCATATTTACAGCAATATTTACTTGATTTGAGTAAACATTTACTTAGTTTTAGGAAATTTTCAGCAAAATTTTACTAAGATTTAGTAAAAAATTACTTGGTTTTAGGAAACATTTACTTAGATTTAGGAAAATTTCAGCAAAATTCTACTTATATTTAGTAAAAATGTACTTGGTTTCCTAAATTTTAGTTAATTTTAACTCATTATAGGGTTAACTTTTTTTATGAGTGTAGATGAAACCCCCCCCCCCAGGGGAAATCCTGCGCACGGGCCTGGTTGTTGCTCTAGATATCTCCAAGGACTTTGATGGAGTCTGGCACGGCGCACTCATATCTGAACTGCTCGCTTTTGGCGTTTTTTTTTCACTGAGCCAACACTAAGGGGGTTTCCCCTATAAATGCAGTGCATTACGTTGGCTAAAAGAAGATAAGGGGTAGAATGGAGGAAAAAACGAGAAGTATTTGTTGACATCTGTTTTGAATCTCTGGTTGTCATAATTGGCGGGAAAGATATTTTCCGGAAGTCGATTCCACATACAAGTTGCCCGAGCAAAGAACGAATTCATTCTGTAATGTGTAGTGCGGCCAGCTGTCCAATCGACAACTAATGGGTGAGAGTTGCTTGAAAGTCGCTTATCTCTACCGAACGTCCTCACGTCCGCTATGAGATCACGAATATCCGAGGAACAAACACCATAAAAGTATCGATAAACAGCGACACACAACCCACATTACGACGATGTTCAAGGGAGACAATAGAATTGGATATCCTACTGTCACATATCAACACCATCGCCCTCCTCTGAACACGGTCGAGTAGCTCCAAGGGTTTTACGAATTTCGTACTTTTAGGGGGTAAAATGGCCCAAAGGGTCCTGACTAAACGGCAGTAGCTATAAACATGAAATTCGGTGAGTTCATTGCTATGACCATGCAGACGAGCTACAAATAGGGATTTTTCGAAATTTGTACTTTGATAGGGCGAGCGGGACAAAAAGGGATAAAAATGGTACCAACTAAAGTATTACATCTAGAATCGTGAAATTTGGTATGTAAATTCTTCTGACCATATAAAGAGTGATTTTTTTGAGGTTAGGATTTTCATGCATTAGTATTTGACAGATCACGTGGGATTTCAGACATGGTGTCAAAGAGAAAGATGCTCAGTATGCTTTGACATTTCATCATGAATAGACTTACTAACGAGCAACGCTTGCAAATCATTGAATTTTATTATCAAAATGCGTGCTCTGTTAAGAAAGTTCAGAAAGAAAGAAATTGTGTTCAGCGACGAAGCTCATTTTTGGCTCAATGGGTACGTAAATAGGCAGAATTGTCGATTTTGGAGTGAATATCAGCCAGAAGCATTGCAAGAGCTACCAATGCATCCAGAAAAAGTCACAGTTTGGTGCGGTTTATGGGCTGGTGGCATCATTGGACCGTACTTCTTCAAAGATGATGCGAATCGTAACGTAACTGTGAATGGTGAGCGCTACCGTGAGATGATATCCAACTTTTTTTTGCCCAAAATGGAAGAACTGAACTTGGTTGACATGTGGTTTCAACAAGATGGCGCTACATGCAACACAGCTCGCGATTCTATGGCCATTTTGAGGGAAAACTTCGGAGAACAATTCATCTCAAGAAATGGACCGGTAAGTTGGCCACCAAGATCATGCGATTTGACGCCTTTAGACTATTTTTTGTGGGGCTACGTCAAGTCTAAAGTCTACAGAAATAAGCCAGCAACTATTCCAGCTTTGGAAGACAACATTTCCGAAGAAATTCGGGCTATTCCGGCCGAAATGCTGGAAAAAGTTGCCCAAAATTGGACTTTCCGAATGGACCACCTAAGACGCAGCCGCGGTCAACATTTAAATGAAATTATCTTCAAAAAGTAAATTTCATGGACCAATCTAACGTTTCAAATAAAGAACCGATGAGATTTTGCAAATTTTATGCGTTTTTTTTTTTTTAAAAAGTTATCAAGCTCTTAAAAAATCACCCTTTAGAAACGAAGTAAAATTGGATTTTTTGAAATTTGTACTTTTAAGGGGCGAGAGGGACAAAAAGGGATAAAAATGGTACCAACTAATGTATTACAGCTAGAATCGAGAAATTTGATATGTAAATTCCTCTGACCATATAGAAACGAAGTAAAATTGGATTTTTCGAAATTTCTACTTCTAAGGGAAGAGTGGGACAAAAAGGGATAAAAATGGTACCAACTAAAGTATTACTAAAGTATTTACAACGAAGTAAAATTAGATTTTTCGAAATTTGTACTATTAATTGGCGAGCGGGACAAAAAGGGATAAAAATGGTACCAACTAAAGTATTCCATCTAGAATCGTGAAATTTGGTATGTGAATTCCTCTGACCATATAGAAACGAAGTAAAATTGGATTTTTTGAAATTTGTACTTTTAAGGGGCTAGAGGGACAAAAAGGGGAAAAATGGTACCAACGTATTACAGCTGGAATCGTGAAATTTGTTATGTAAATTTCTCTGATCATATATAAACGAGGTAAAATTAGATTTTTCGAAATCTGTACTTTTAAGGGTCGAACGGACAAAAAGGGATAAAAATGGGACCAACTAAAATATTACAGCGTGAAGTTTGGTACGTAAATTCCTCTGACCATATATGTAGAAGCGCAATAAAATTGGATTTTTCGAAATTTATACTTTTAGGGAGTGCGCGGCAAAAAGGGATAAAAGTTGTACCAATTTAAGAATTTAAGCTATAGTCGTGAAATTTGGTATGTAATTTCCTCTGACAACGTAGAAGTGCAAATCTAAATAAATTTTTCGAAATGTGTACTTATTATGGGCGTGCGGCACACAAAAAGGGATACAAATTGTACCAACTAAATTATTAGTTAGAATCGTGAAATTCGGCGTGTTAATTCCTCTGACCGTGTAGAAGCGCAGTATAATTGGATTTTTCAAAATTTGTACTATTAAGGGAGGGACAAAAAGGGATGTAAATGGTACTAATTTAAGTATTGCAGCTATAGTCGCGAAATTTGGTGTGTAAATTCCTCTCACCACATAGAAGCGGAATATAAATGCATTTTGTACTTTTAAGGGTTGCGCTGGACAAAAAGGGATACAAATGGTACCAACTAACGTATTGCAGCTGGAATCTTCAAATTTGATGTGTAAGTTCTTCTGACCATGTAGAAGCCCAGTAAAATTGTATTTTTCGAAATTTGTACAAGTGAGCGGGACAAAAAGGGATAACAATGGTACCAACTAACATATTGCAGCTATAGTCATGAAATTTTGTATATAAATTCCTCTCTTACCACATAGAAGCGCAATATAAATGCATTTTGAACTTTTTAAGGGGAGAGCGGGACCAAAAAGGATAAACATTAGGATTGCAGCTAATATCATGAAATTTAGTATGTAAATTCCTCTGACCATGTTGAAGCGCCATTATTTTTCGAATAAAAGACTCTGCGTTTGTAATTTTTTGTTAAAATCTGGGAGTTCAGCTAAAACAGTGCACATCGACAAGTACATTCCTTTGACTGTATATGAGTGCTATGTTTCCAATTTACTATTTTAGAAAAGAAAATCAAATAAATACCATCCTAAAACAGAGACGGATAATAACAAATACCTGGCTTTTTCGCGTGCGAAGCAGCGGGTACTGCTTATAATTCATATGACTACCACTTCTGTCCCGGTAGTACCTCACCCGATCAACCCAATTTTTTAAAATCCACACCAAACAGTGACTCGTTGTGGATGCATTGGCTTCTCAATAGTCACGTGTGGGTTGTCTGAACAACATATGCGGCAATTTTGCTTATTGACATAGGCACCGAGCAGAAAATGAGCTCCAGGAAGGTTGAACTGAAGGATGATCTCTTCTCGAAATATGTCCAGTTTGCGTTAAAGACTCACTACTTTGGAGTAGGTTTAATATTTCCCAATTTTGTTCGATCGTAGAGCGTTCCATTTTGCAAATGTCAAACATAAACCTGAAAATGAGGCGTATTCTTTCAAATTTACAATTTGCAATGGCCTACCCTATATTTACTGTGATGTGGGGATATATCAATCCAAGTTTTGGTACCGCCCATATTGAAATATTTTTTTAACGGCTCGTTTAAAAGCTTGAGAAAGGTCTAGATAGAGTTTGCTACTTAAATGTTTAACTAAAACTCTTGTTTACCCTTATATCCAATATCAAAAATCCAACAAAACGTGAGGTATATAAATGGCTTTCTCTAAATTTTGCATAGTTTGCTGAAAAGCATAAAAAAGCTTCTGCGTTCATGACAGGGATAAAGCCTAATATTTTTTGCTCGGTAACCGGACAACATTTGTGCCAGCAACGTCATACGTCATTCACCATAGTCCTTCTCATTCCCCGTTTTGTGGATGGAATTATAAAAAACCCAAACCGGTAGGTAGTCTCATTAACTTTCATTGCTTAATTTTTTCCATCAGCCTGAGATTATCACAGGAGATGATGTTTACTTTATCCGGTATTAATTTCCCGTAAATGGAAACGCGTTTTTCTCACAATCCCATCCAAACAAAACGTGCACCAAACCACGCTCGGCATTTACATAATGTGATGTGTTGAATAATAGAAAAGCCGAGTTAACAGGGGAAAGGAAAGTACTCGCTGCGCAGCAAGCGAAGCGATATGACGCGGCGGTACAAGCAATTCATTATAGTCTTATTTATGAGAACATAGGACAGAGCAGGGAAGGCCATCGACATCGACAAACAACAACACGACATGACATGACACGACGATACAGCAACATTTCACCCCAATTACTTTTATCGCTTCGCAACATCTCCCAAACACTTGAAGAGCCCACCCTCTTTCATGGAAGCGGCAGCAGCAACCACCACCACTGTAACAGAGTAACACTGTAACGAGTAACAAAGTGACAAAATATCGGCCGACGAGAACGGGAAGGAGGATGATGTCGACGTCTACGTCAACATTGATGGCGTTTATGATGATATCAATGAACACGGAGTACGGAACACTCGACATTGCAGTCGCCCGGATTGTTGTGGTAACATCAAATAAATAAATCCCAAAACAACATCACCACCAACCACCCTAATAAACGAGCAAACGCACACACTCCATCCCACTATGTTTGAACGTACATCCCCGTCCAATATATTTACAATACTCGCTCTCTCCGTTAGCAATAATCAGCTTTTAAAGTGGCAGACTATATCATGACGTCGACGGCGACCTATGTTTGTAAGGATGGCATTTAATTCAAAATGTTGTAAAAACGGAGGAGGGCAGGGGAACATGAAGAAAGCAATGAAGAAATCGGAAAGAGAAAAAAAGTTGAGTGGAGCGGAGTGAAATGAAATCTGTACCAGCCGCCGTAACGTATCCAAACAGCGGTAACTTAACGAATTGTTAAGTGCTCCCTTGGGTGAGATACGTTTAATAATCTTCACTTTACACGGCTCCAGCAACTCGAGGAAAATGATACATACAAACAAGATGATGGCGGTGATGATGATGATGCAGAATATTAAATATTGCTTGTTAACATTGATGGCGCACAGTGTTCCTGGCTAAGAAAAAATAGCGATATAAACGTGAGAAATAAACATTACCTTCGAAAATCATGAAAGTCTGGTAATACTACGTACTGTGGGTGTGGATACATTTTAGAATATAAATTATATAATGTTAATAATTTGCATCAAAGGCATTTGTTATTATCCGTCTCTGTTTTAGGATAGTATTTATTTGATTTTCTTTTCTAAAATAGTAAATTGGAAACATAGCACTCATATACAGTCAAAGGAATGTGCTTGTCGATGTGCACTGTTTTAGCTGAACTCCCTTCGAATATATATTTTTGATCATTTTCTTCCCAGTTTTTAACAAAAAATTACAAACGTAGAGTCTTTTATTCGAAAAATAATACATTTTGATGGCGCTTCTACATGATCAGGGGAATTTACATACTAAATTTCATGATTGTAGCTGTAATCCTAATGTTGGTACCATTTTTATCTCTTTTGGTCCCGCTCTCCCCTTAAAACTACAAATTTCGCAATATCCATTTATGTTGCAAGTCTACGTTGTCAGAGGAATTTACGCACCAAATTTCACGACTATAGCAGCAATATTTTAGTTGGTACTATTTTTATCCCTTTTTGTCCCGCTCACAACTTATAGGTGTAAATTTCGAAAAAAAACCTTAGGATTTGCGCTTCTACATTGACTCAGGAATTTACATACCAAATTTCACGATTCTTGCTATAATAGTTCAGTTGGTACTATTTTTATCCCTTTGTACCGCTCACCTCTTATAAGTACAAATTTCGAAACATCCATTTTTACTGCGCTTCTACATGGTCGAAGAACTTATACATCAAATTTCAAGATTCTAGCTGCGATACCATTTTTATCCCTTTTTGTCCCGCGCAACCCTTAAAAGTACAAAATGCATTTATCTTGCGCTTCTAGGTGATAGGAATTTAAGTACAAAATTTCGCGACTATAGCTGCAATACTTAGATTAGTACCATTTACATCCCTTTTTGTCCCTCGCAACCATTAAAATTAAAAATTTTGAAAAATCCAATTCTAACTCGCTTCTACTGGTCAGAGGAATTTACATACCAAATTTCACGATTCTAGCTGTAATACTTTAGTTGGTACCATTTTTATCCCTTTTTGCCCCTCTCATCCGTTAAATGTACAAATTTCGAAAAATCCATTTATGTTGCGCGACTACATGGTCGGAGAAATGTACACGCCTAATTTCACGATTCTAACTGCAATAATTTCGTTGGTACAATTTGTATCCCTTTTTGTCCCGCACACCCATAATAAGTACAAATTTTGAAAACATTTATTTAGATTTGCACTTCTACGTTGTCAGAGGAATTTACATACCAAATTTTACGACTATAGCTGCAATACTTAAATTGGTACAAATTTTATCCCTTTTTTGCCGCGCACAACCTAAAAGTACAAATTTCGAAAAATCCAATTTTATTGCGCTTTTATATGGTCAAAGGAATTTACATACCAAATTTCGCGTTTCTAGCTGTAATACTTTAGTTGGTAACATTTTTATCCCTTTTTGTCCCGCTCGCCCCTTAAAAGTACAGATTTCGAAAAATCCAATTTTACTTCGTTTCTATATGGTCAGAGGAATTTACATACCAAATTTCACGTTTCTAGCTGTAATACTTTAGTTGGTACCATTTTTATCCCTTTTTGTACCGCTCTTCCCTTAAAAGTACAAATTTCGAAAAATTCAATTTTACTTCGTTTCAATATGGTCAGAGGAATTTACATACCAAATTTCACGTTTCTAGCTGTAATACTTTAGTTGGTACCATTTTTATCCCTTTTGTCCCGCTCGCCCCTTAAAAGTAAAAATTTCGAAAAATCCCTATTTGTAACTCGTCTGCATGGTCATTGCAAGGAACTCACCGAATTTCATGTTTGTAGCTACTGCCGTTTAGTTAGGACGAAGGTTCGATGTTTCCCTTTTTGGGCCATTTTACCCCCTAAAAGTACGAATTTCGTAAAACCCTTTCTTAGTCGACGTCTACGTCATATTTGTGCTGGCGCCAATTAAGTACGCATAGAAAACAATCTCGTATTCTCGATGTATTCTTCAAACTTCTTCCGACTATAGTAGGACGACGTTCGAAAATCCCGTCGAGTTTAAATTTCAAGGAATCAATGGAGCCCAGGTGACCCGACTATCAGCTATAATATTGAAGTAAATGCAGGCTTCAAGTCACAATGGGAGATCGTTTAGCTTGCTCCATTCCGACGGGTCGCATAAAAATTGTTGAAGACCATTTTCGCCGAGATCTAACAGCATGACATCAACTACCGTGGTCATATCCATTTATGAATTGTCCAGATTGTCTTGTGTGTCCGAATCTGCTTAGAACATCCTCTTGCCCGATTCAGCCGTAATGTATTTTAATATAATATTTATTTAATATAATACTTTGAAAATCCTAATAACAAAGTAGATAAACTTAACAACTTTATACAGCCAAACCTGACAAAAACATAACTGGGAATGCAGCAGACCCCTTCTCAGCCGCAATAGAAGGATGCATTGAGAGAGATCGCAGTAGTAACATGCTACTGCCAATTGGAGGCTACGAAACGATCACTTGTGTAGTTGCTAAAACGAAGAGGAAGAAGCCTCGAAAAGTAACTATTTCTGGAACGGGTACTTGACTATCGGTACTTGAATAAACACAACAAGTCGGCTAGACCGACCATACTACAGTCGAAATAGCTTATAACAACAATCAAGAGACAGGCGAAATTCGGTCGTTATAACCGGTGGTCGTCAACAGCGATACTATCCTAATGAATATGAAATTTTGCATTTAATTTGGCCTTTTATTAAAATTATTTGATTTAGACAGAAACATAAAAAGAAATACTAATTTCAAATTCAATTGTTAATTATCTATATAAATAAAAGAGTTGCGTTACTGTCTGACTGACTTTCATCATTGACCAGCGCCCAGACCAAATCCCAAATATGACGTACACGCCGACTAAGAAAGGTTTTACAAAATTCGTACTTTTAGGAAAAAGGAATAAACATCGAAACTTTGTCTTGACTAATCGGCAGTGCTAGAATTATGATATTTGATGTGTCCCTTGCACTGACCATGCAGGCGAGCTACAAAAAGGAATTTTTCCAAATTTGTACATTTAAGGGAGGAAAGAGACAAAGAGGGTTAAAAATGGTACCAATTTAAGTTATACAGCTATATTCATGAAAATCGATATTTACATTTCTCTGATAACATAGACTTGCAACATAAATGGGTTTTTCGAAATTTGCACCTTTAAGGGGCGAGTGAGACAAAGAGGAACGAAAAAAGGTACCAACTAAAGTATACAAATGGTACCAACTAAAATATTGCAGCTAGAATCGTGAATTTTGGTATGTACATTCCTCTGACCACGTAGAAGTGCAGAAAAATTCGATATTTCGAAATATTTACTTTTAAGGGATAAAAATGGTGTATATTCCTTTAATTACTCAAACGCGGAATATAAATGGATATTTCAAAATTTATGCTTATTCCTTATGCGGGACGAAATGGGATAAACGTGGTACCAAATAAAGTACATGCTTTTAAGTGAGAAGCGAAAACACCTACCTATAGTAATTTTTCAAAATACGTACCTTTTGGGAAAGAGTTGAAAAAGTTATGAAATGACCGGCTGCATCTAGAAACGTGAGATCGAGGGTATAAAAGGCTCTGCGGCTGTGATTTCTGTGCGAAACAGGCTAGAAAATGATACATACGAAGAGAGTTCAACAAGCACATTCCTTTGACTGTATATGTATGAGGTTTCTAAATTACTATTCTAGATTTATTTATATCTACCAGAAAAAAAATCAATAAATTTGGTATGTAAATTCCTCTCACCACATAGAAGCGAAATATAAATGCATTTTGTACTTTTAAGGGTCGCGCGCGACAAAAAGGGATAAAAATGGTACCAACTAAAGTATTGCAGCTAGAATCTTGAATTTTGATATGTAGGTTCTTCTGGTCATGTAGAAGCGCAGTAAAATTGATTTTTCGAAATTTTTACTTTTAAGGGGAGAGCGGGACAAAAATGGTACCAATTTAGTATGTAAATTCCTCTGACCATGTAGAAGCGCCATCAAAATGGATTTTTTTTTAATAAAAGGCTCTGCGGTTGTAATTTTTTGTTAAAAACTGGGTAGAAAATGATAAAAAATATATATACGAAGGGAGTTCAGCTAGAACAGTGCATATCGACAAGCACATTCCTTTGACTGTATATGAGTGCTATGTTTCCAATTTATTATTTTAGAAAAGAAAATCAAATAAATACTATCCTAAAACAGAGACGGATAAAACTAATAGCAAATACCTGGCTTATTCGCTTGCGAAGCAGCGGGTACTGCTAGTGTTTTTATAATTATTAACAAATGTGGCAGCTGGGTCCAATTATCACAAACTTTTGTTACCTCCCACAAACATACACGGGCGCTAAGATAAACTTAAGTTTTCCATACACATGTTCTCTGAGAGTGAGGGTATATATAAGTCGGTTTAGCCGACTGCAGTTATCTTACTTACGTTCTTATTGCCATTGACGACATTTTAGATCAGACATTGAAACCAATCAATTCAGTCGAGGATGACAGTAATCTCGTATTCATTTGATCGCAGACCAAGAAATCGTAGACAAAAGACGATTAATATATGAGACACTTACACAGGATTTACTGGTCATTTCCGAATGGGGTCGAGTGAGTGTTGTCTCACAAGCGATTCAATGATCCGAGTGTGCCTATTTCTATGAACGGTGTCGATGTTGAGCAATCGGACACTCTTGATCATAAAGACACATTACCATGTTCGCTGGACAAAACATATATTTGATGGGTTGAAAGAAACATTCAAGTGTCTAGGTTTTTTAAAGCGGTGTAAGAAATACTTCACTCCCTCCGATCTTCTCAATAACTACACTGCGTACATTAGACATATGATGGAATACACCTCCCATATATGGTCAGGTGGTCCAACATCTTCCTTGGAGAAACTTGACCGTATCCAGAGGAGGAGGATGGTGTTGATAGGTTACGGTAGGATATCCAATTCTATTGTCTCCCTTGATCACCGTCGTAATGTGGGTTGTGTATCGCTAATACTTTCATAGATATTCGCGATCTCATCCCTGATGTGAGGACGTTCTGTAGAGAAACGCCACTTTCAAGGAACTCTCACCCATTGGTTGTCGATTGGACAGGTGCCCGCACTACACATTATATAGGGTCCGACAAATAACTTTTTTTTAAATGCTATGAAAAACTAGTAAAAACGGCGTTAAGTTCGGCCGAACTTTATATACCCTCTACCATGGATTGCATTCCACAGAGCTTGTCGGTTTTCGTAGAAGTGCAGTAATATTACAGGAAAAAGTATTTTTTTAATATAGGAAAACCAAAACAAATACAAATATTGAAAAAATAATTTTATAAATAAATATAATATTTTAATTATTTCAAACCATTATTTATTTCAAATAAAAAATAAATATTCTTTTATTTTCAAAAAGCTTAAATACCATAAATATTGGTAGCTACAGTTGGTTGTATTTCCATTCTATTTTAATTCCAAAAGTACAAATTTTGAAAATCCATTATTTGACGTACATAGGGTAAGATAAGCCAACTTCATGATTCAACCAATTTTTGCCGTAATAGAAAAGGTACGAATTTGGAAAAAAAAACTTTTTATTTTGCGTGTCTATGCAGGCAGATACACCGAATTCCATAATTCTAGCTGTAGTCGTTTAGTTGGTACTATTTTTATCCCTCTTTGTCATTGTATCCCTTGAAAGTACGAACTTCGAAAAATCCGTTTATTTTCCGTGTCTACGCAGTCAGAGGAATGTATACTTCGAATTGCATGATTCTAGTTGCGGTCGTTTGGCTGGTACTATTTTTATCCCCTTTTTCAATTTTGACCCCAAAAAGTACGAATTTCGAAAAATCAGTGTATTTTACTTGTCTATGCAATCAGAGGAATGTATACACCGAATTTCATTATTCTAGGTACAGCCGTTTGGTTGGTCCCATTTTTATTTCTCTATTCCCATTTCATCCCTTAAAAGTACGAATTTGAAAAACTACTTTTATATTATGTATCTACTCAATTAGGGGAATGTACACACCGAATTTCGTGTTTCTAGCTGTTGTCGTTTAATATGTACCAATTGTATCCCATTTTTGTCCCAATTCACCCCCTACAAATAAGATTCACTTTATGGTGCACATTTTTGCTATAAAGGGAATGTGCATATCAAATATCAAGCATATATATACAGACATATTCAAAAAACATGCTTAAATACGCCGAAAAATTAGGGATTATTATGGGTATTTTTAGTCCTTGTGGTGGAAAAATTTTTCCCTTTTGGCCGATCTTGCCCCGTTTCAATCCCAACCGATCTACGACTATAAGACGCATTTATGGCAAATTTGAACGTTCTAGCTCCTTTCGTTTAGAAGCTAGCGTGCTTTCAACAAACGTGCAGACGGACATGGCTAGATCGTCTTAGAATTTTATGACGATCAAAAATATATATACTGTATAAGGTCTCAGGTCGATATTTCAAGGTGTTACAAACGGAATGACAAAGTTAGTATACCCCCATCCAGGAGGTGGAGGGTATAAAAACTACTGAATATTTTCTCAAATTTCTTTTTTTATTTGAAATTTCAATCCTTACGGTTAATAACGGAAAATAATTTCATTCAAATGGCTGCTGAGGGCACCCCACAAATAATAGTGCAACGGTTGAATAGTTGAAAAAAGAAAAACGTTAGATGGCGGACCCTATAGAATGAATTCGTTATTTGCTCGCACAATTAGTATGTGTAATCAACTTCCGGCAAATATCTGTCCCGCCAATTATGACATCGTGAGATTCAAAACAGATGTCAACAAAAATCCTCCTCAATCCAACTCCTTATCTTCCTTTAGCGAACCCAATGTACTGCATTTATTGCGGACATCGTTGAGCGAATCTTCTCAATTGCAATTCAATTCTCATATATGGTCAGGTGCTCCAAGATCATCCCTGGGGCTACTTGGCCGTGTTGGCGGTATGATATCTACGATTTTCAGTGGACATACTGTTTTTGGCCTAATGTCACAGGCAAGTGTCTTCATATAATGTCTAAAGGGATCGCACGATTTCGTAGGTCTGTTTCGCGTGAAATAAACATGGTCTCGAAACACTCTCAGCTATGCCATCCTCTTGCAGTCATCCATACATATATAGATCCGAATCTACCGCCGGTCCAAGATACACGCCAAAACATTTAATGGTGTTTAAGTTTTTATAAAAATGGACAACGGCGCTGAAGATATTTTTTTGCCACAAGATACCAAGAATTTTTATAATGAACTCGTATCTTGGAATTTTTCCTTATTGAAGTTTGAATTTATTGACAAACTACCATGCACGGTCTAAATCTACCCGATCTGGTTGGAAAACAACATACCCAACCCAAAATTATTCTCGGCCTGAGTTATCCGACAAAAATACTTTTTTGGATTTCCTTCTTGTATTTGTAGCACTTTGTCCTTAAATATAAATTTATGAAATAATCTGCACTCTTAATTTACTAAATTCTATTAAAAATTCCAATGAAACTGGCAATCTCGAAGTACTGTGCAGGGCTCCTTGTTAAGACCATATAAACATATAATACTGTGAAGCAGCGAAGTAATTTATCAAATTTTAATAGGCTACATACAGACAGACAAATGTACTTCGGTATACGAGCATATACAGTGATTTACAGAGAGACAGACAGACGGACAGACGGACAAGTACACAACATATTTCACCCCATATTATTACCAGCAGTGTTTGCTTATCTGGCGGCTCGGCTCTGCGAGTGTAACAAGAAGGAGCAGAAGACGTCTTTGGATTTCAACTTCTACTATTTCATGTCAATGCCTGAGAACGAGATAATGATTGAGATGTTAATATTGTGGTAATATTTTATGGAAACAATATTCACTCACTCACTCACTGGCTGCTGGCTGGCGCAACAAAATACAAATACGAATTTCTTGAGCCATTGAATCATTGTCAGGTTCAGCTTCATCTCCATCATCGTCATCCTCCTCTTTGTTTTGTCGTTGGTTCGTTCGTTCGTTCGTTCTTCTCTGGTGGAAACTTAATTAAGTAGCAATATTTCATAGATAAGCCGCTAATTGTACAGAAATTTGTATGGATTTCAAGAGCTCGGCCCGGTTCGGCTCAGCTCGGCAAGTAACAAGAGAAACTATTCATGTGCGATAGATGCTTGAGTTTGTTTTGTTTTTATGTGGCAATTAACAATTAGCCGAAATGGTTTTTTATGGAAATTGTTTATAATAAAATGTATTAGATTTAAATAGTCTTTATGGTGAGTGTTTATCAAAACAAACAATACCGGCAATTAAGCTAAGACTCCACTCCATCCACTCCACTCCATGCGTCGAGAAGGCGTTCCTCCACAATATTTTTCCACGACCCCACAAGTCAAACGGATCATTAAACATTGAAATTGAAATTGCTGCCATAGTTTCTTTGGCATTTGTACTGAAACCAGTATTGAATACCAAGTTTTCTATAAATCGCAATTATGAGTAGCGCTTAAATGAATAACTAGCTGAAAGAAAGACCTTCAGCAGTGTCTGTGGTTGGAGTCGATGTTATCGTGGACAGATTGGGGCACTGGTGTTGCCCGATAACGATCGTCTGCTGATTGTTGTCATTGATTCTAATGAAAACTTCTCACACTCTTTGTCGATTGGAAGTCATTGATAACAATTAAGGCAAATCACCTTAGGTCGCCAGGCGATCGTTGGGTCGAAGTTTTCTAATGTTTCATAGAATATAGGTCAGTAGCATCGCTTCCAGGTGAGCTGTATTATCAATCTTCAACACATGTTTGGTTGATGAGTTTTGCGTACAACCCAATCTGCCACAATTGGGGAGATATAATTGTCCATGAAGAAAATTAATTTCAATGTAATGATCCTTCAAGGTCGACTCTCCAACGTTTGCTGACTAAATTCGAGACGACCGACTGACGAAGCAGATTGGCCTAGAACTTATCCGTTTAAACGCTTTAAAAAGTCCACATGAACTCAGACTCTCAACGATCTATATCGTTACCAAAATATAAAAAAGACTCAACTAACATTTTTTTGCAAATCGAGATTTTTGGTTCTTTTAATAAATCACAACAACTTCGGTCATAATAAACAAAAATATCGATTTGCAAAAAAATGTTAGTTGAGTCTTTTTTATATTTTGGTAACGATATATATTATTGAGTTAAGGCTTATTACTTTTGGAGTTGGCGGTGGCAGTTGGAAGAATCTAAGCATTCAACGATCTAAGCACCGAAGCATGCGTCTTGACGTAGACGGTGTGAAGGGTTCTTATCCGTCGAGCATGGGCTGGCCGTATTTTACGATGTGACTTGGGTTTGCAACCGTACAAAATCAAACTGACTAAGGAGCTCAAAATTAATGACCATAGACAGCGCCATTTATTTACTGACTGAGCTTCGCAACGTTTGGATGAGGATCACCCACATGCATGCAATGATGCCAAAAAAATAGGTTACTATTGGTGTGGATTTTGAGGCGGCGGTATTATTGGTCTGTACTTTTTCGAAAACGACGTAGTCAGATCAATGATAAACAATATATTGTGGCGCTCAATGAACAACTTGAGGGTATGGCAATCTCTTGCGTGATATTTGAATCGCTAGGCTTTTTTCTAGAGTTATGCCTTCCTTGGATGGTTTATGTGGCCGCTCACACTGGAATGTCAAGTAGTGCCTTAAGGCACCGTTTTGAATAGACCACATATTGAAAGATTGAGATATTTGATTAGATCTCTAATAACAATTTTCGGTATGTCAATGGCCTGTAGTAAGTAGAGTGATCAAACCCGATACCGAAAACCGGGTCAACCGGGGTTTTCATCTGAGATCGACCGTCTGGTCTTTTAAAAGTGCGGTTTTTAGAAAACCGGGTATTTTATATCGGTCTCAACCGGTTTTTCATATTGCAAAAAAGGTTTCTGTTTCGATGCTAATTTGTTATAATATGTCACTTTTTATATTATCATCATAGACCTCATCCATACATATAAGAAAATATGTGTGATTATTTTAGAGGTCTTTTGAGGAGAGTTTAGCTCACAGACGGGTTGACCCAAGGACGAAATATTTTGCAGATCATGATTAAATGAATACTGGTATTCATTTCTGCGGGTGACAACAGCATTTTTTCGCGATTCAGCCGTATACGTATTTTACTTGTCCTTGGAGGTAATATAAGATTGATGAACTTTGCGAATATAATAGAAAAGTGAAAAGTCCTTGTACAGTCCAACTTATGATTTATTTTCTTATTAAACACTCCACGAGAGTATTATGTCTTTGTGCATTTGTTTGTAACACCCAAAAGGAAACGAGATAGACCCATTGTTAATTATACCGATCGACTTAGTATTACTTTCTGAGTCGATTTAGCAATGTCCGTCTGTCCATCACGTTGTTGTTGTAATCACGATACAGGTCGCAATTGTAGACAGAACCAAATGAAACTTTGCACAACGAAGTTTTTTGGGATAAGGACGAACGCTATTTAAGTTGAAGAAAATCGGTTCAGATTAGATATAGCCCCATTCGAATTTCACTCCCGATTTGAATCTTTTCACTCTAGATACCACATATTAACACAGATTTTCTTTAAAATGTGGAAAACATCTTATATTTCAACTAGAAACACCTGTGGTAAAACTGTGTTAGATCGGTTCCGATTTATATATAGCTCCAATACAAATTTCGATCCCGATTTGTCTATTTCCGCTCTAGAGACCACATATTTCACTTGATTTGCTTCAAATTACCTAGCATTACCTTATAATTCTACTAGAAACATCTGTCTTGAAAAAGGATTAAATCGGTTCAGATTTATATATACCCCCCACACAAATTTCGCTCCCGATTTCACCTTTTCCGCTCTAGAAACCACATATTGTATTAGATTGTCTTCAGATTTGGCAAAACTTCTTATATTTAAACAAGGAACACCTATGGTGAAAATAGGTCAGATCGGTTCAGTTTTATAAAGAGTGATTTTTTTGAGGTTATGATTTTCATGCATTAGTATTTGACAGATCACGTGGGATTTCAGAGATGGTGTCAAAGAGAAAGATGCTCAGTATGCTTTGACATTTCATCATGAATCGTCTTACAAACGAACAACGCTTGCAAATTATTGAATTTTATTATCAAAATGCGTGCTCTGTTAAGAAAGTTCATTGCGCGCTTCCATTTTATGGTCAGTTTAATCGACCCACTGAAGCGGCTATTCGGGCTATTGTGACTAAATTTCGCACCAAATTTACATTGTTGGACATTAAACCACCAACACGCTTACGTAGAGTGCGAACTGAAGAAAATATCGCAGCTGTATCGGCCAGTGTTAATGATGACCACCAATTTTCGATTCGTCGCCGTTCGCACCAATTGGGTCTCTGTTACTCAAAAACGTGGAAATGCCAAAATTGGACTAAGCGGATGGACCACCTAAGACCCAGCCGCGGTCAACATTTAAATGAAATTATCTTCAAAAAGTAAATGTCATGGACCAATCTAACGTTTCAAATAAAGAACCGATGAGATTTTGCAAATTTTATGCGTTTTTTTTTAAAAAAAAGTTATCAAGCTCTTAAAAAATCACCCTTTATATAGCTCCCATTAAAATTTCGCTCCCGATTTGACTTTTTCTGCTCTAGAAGCCACATATTTTAACATATCCTCATCAAATTACGCGAAATATCTTATATTTGTTCTACACAGCCATGGCGCAAATGGGTCATATCGGTTTAGATTTATATATAGCTCCCACACAAATCTCACTCCCGATTGCACTTTTTCCACTCTATAAACCACATATTTTAACAGATCCTCTTCAAATCAGTTGAAATATGTCATATTTCAACTGGAAACACCCATGGTGAAAATGGGTCATCGGTTGAGATTTACATATAGCTCCCATACAAATTTCGCCCCAAAAGTTTCCTATACAAATTTCGGATAGACTTTTTCCGCACCAGAAAGCACTAATTTTCACAAAACGAGTTTAACACGTTATATTTGAACTGGATAAACTTATTTTGAAAGTTAGTCACTATATTCCATGTTTGGACATATCACCGATATAAATATTTCAAGGTAATATTAGCCTATGATTAGGAAACATACAAAAATTCTTCCCGTTTTCCGAGTTGAATTGTATTCGGATAGAGTGTATCATATAGTCGGCCCCGCCCGGCTTTATCATTTCCTTACTTGTTTCATTCTGTTTTATATTACCTATGAAAGACTGAATTCTT
This sequence comes from Polietes domitor, assembly GCA_947397865.1. Taxonomy (NCBI): domain Eukaryota; kingdom Metazoa; phylum Arthropoda; class Insecta; order Diptera; family Muscidae; genus Polietes; species Polietes domitor. The sequence continues at coordinate 258,125,083 of OX377618.1, forward strand.
GTTTTATATATATTTTAGCTATTTTATTCTCTACAAGATATCAGAATCGCAGAATGGGTAATTGGTACATAAATATTAGCTGTTTTTCAAAACGATTTCCTATTTCAGCAAGACAAAATTTGTACGGTGTTCAAACCTGTTCTAAACTGATATTTTGGGAATAATTGTAGTAATGATAGGTTGATATATTTGAATTTTTGGAAGTGGACCAAAATGATCCTAATTCTGACAGGAATGTTTGGAGACATTTTTGAAAAATTTCAGTGAATCTTATTATGCATCAGAATAATGAATAATTTCCCCATTGTTTACTGTTTCGGGGAAGACGCAAAAAACCTGGTCCGACCGGTTTATTTATAAAAAGAAAACCGGCGACAGGGTTTTTTGAAATCACGGTTTTCGAAAAACCCGAAATTGCAGAAAAAACGGGTTTTTGATCACGCTAGTAGTAAGTGCTTCCCAAAGGCTCTGTGCCATGGGTTTATTTGTGGGATATGAAGTGCTCGTATATTTCTTCTTCCTCTTCGTAGTCGCAATTACGACAGCGGTCGTTGAATTGTAGCTTCATTAGTCGCACTTGATACATTTCTTTTACTCTGGCTTAGAAGATCTCTGGTATGTTTTTTGTTATATATCGGCTAGGTTTGTCTGGATATTTGGCAAGTTTTTCCGCTGTAAATTAGCAATCTTGGTAGTGCAACAGGCCCTATCGGTATTGCGACCAACTCTGTAGAGAGGGTATTCAAGCGCATCCTCGCTCATAAAAGTCCCTATGTCCAGGGATCCATAGTAAGAGTAACTTCAGACCGACTAATGTAGATGTTGTGCGGTTAGATCTAAGAGACAAAAGGGCAGCTTGATTGTCTACAAAGATACCTATGCCGCCTATGCCATATTTGAGCCGGTCTGCCTCTGCGTCGGTTACTCTGTGGGTTTAATTCAAGGGCTTCATAATAAGTTTCCTCAATTTCATTATACATTGTCACCTTTATTGCAAACTTTAGTATATATTTTGGTTCAAGATTATGTTTCTTCAATGTATTTGCAAGATTCTCAAACGATTCGAATCAATCAATCTTGTCAATGGCTCTTGCAGATGTACAATTTACGTTAACGTTGAAATTAATTCGATCTTACTTTTAATCTGTATTGATTTCTAGCATAGTTGAAGGGTCCAAATACTTATCTTGTTTTTTTTCATAAGGTGTTTATATATATATCTCGGAGCCTCCGGTTGATATTAGTAAACTCCCAAGATAATAATCATAATTTCAAATAAAAGAGAATAATACACATACTCACATACAGCTTTGATTATTATGCCTTCCCCCTTAGGCATTTTTTCTCAAAAACAAATAAGAAAATTTCAGTCGGCTCAACCGACTTATATATAACCACGCTCTCGGAGAACATGTGTGTGGAAGGACTTGTTGCTCAGCGCCGCAGTATGTTTGTGAGAGACAATAGAAGTCTGTGCCAATTGTGCCCAGCTTCCCGATTGTTAATAATTGTAAAAACATGATCATATACGAAGTCATAATGGATTTCAGTCCCCGGTAAAGGAATTATAAAACATTTAATTTTACCTAGGATAGAGACAATTGTGTTGGAGGTACAAGAAGGGGCGTGACTAAAGCCTAAATATTTTTCATATTTAAAGAGTTTATAAAATATCATTTTCAAATATCAAATGATTTTGACTACCCGTATGGATTTTTTTGTAACCTAAGTTTTTGTAATCAGAGTTTTATTACTTTGTGTGGGAGGTACCAGAATGGGCGCACAGTGGTTCAGAATCATAATCCATCGGCCAAAGTTCAATAACTTTTGTTCTAGTGGACATTTTTGAGTTCTGTAAAAAACTAAATTAGACAATCTGGGAGATTATTTTGAGATATTAACATTAAAAGTCGAGAAATCGGATATATTTCAGAAATCGGTCCAAAGTTGAATACTTTTCGTATTTTTCGATTTTAAAGAAAATTAAAATTTTTATTTTTTTGTGTTAAAGTTTTTTTTAACATATTTTTAAGTATTTGTTCATAACGCGAAGAAAAAAATTTAATTTTTTTTTGTATTACAGATTTTCACGTTTTTCAGATTTTGAAAATTGAAAAAAAAAACGTAATTTATTTTTTTGACTTTGTCAAACTGTTTCTCACACATTTTAAGAGATTTTGCACTCAGATATTTATTATTTGAAATTGTGGTTTCTTAGCTTTATTATAACGTCAAAACTATGTTTGTGCCAAATATAGTTCGTTTGTAATAAATATTTTAAAAATATCCGTTTTGAACAAATGTCTGAATTTGGAGCAATAGAACTTTTTTCCTTCAAAAGCCTTTAAAGAAATATATACATATTTTGTAAGTCTGAAGGGTTCCCCACTTTTGTAGGGTGACTTTTGCCTGCACGACATTGCAACCTTGGAAGATAGGATATATTTAGTACAAAAAGTCAGATTTTTTAGTTCCAAAACAACGCGAACATTTGTTCAAAAACGATATTTTTACAATATTCATTACAATCTGAGTGCAAAATCTCTTAAAATGTGTGAGAAACAGTTCGACAAAATCAAAAAAAGAAATTACGTTTTGTCAATTTTCAAAATCTGAAAAACGTGAAAATCTGTAATACAAAAAAAATTAATTTTTTTCTTCGCATTATGAACAAATAATAATAAAAATTTAAATTTTCTTTAAAATCGAAAAATACGAAAAGTAATTAACTTTGGGCCGAGTTCTAAAATATATCAAATTTCTTTAATGTTAGTATCTCAAACGAACTTTAACTTAGTTTGTGAAAAATATTACCATGTGAAAAGTGAATGAATTCCTTAACTCCTTTCTAGGGCTATCGTGAGGGACATGGCTTAAAATGTTGTGAAGCGGATTTGGTCCAAGCATACTTAAGGTCTTAAGTCACTCCACTTTTTTTCTGTCTCAAATGATATATACCCTCTTACGCTGTAGAGTGAGAGTACAAAAAAATACTAGGGTCCATGTTTTTTGGAAGATCGATCTTTATCGACAAAAAAAATTGGGTATTTCGGTAGAGCACGGTAAACAAAACAAGTAAAAAGGCGTTAAGTTCGGCCGTGCCGAACTTTATATACCCTCCACCATGGATTGCATTTTTATTTTGCGTGTCTATGCAGTCAGAGGAATGTATACACCGAATTCCATGATTCTAGCTACGTCCATTGTACCATTTTTATCCCCTTTTTCCTATTTTACCCCCTTAAGAGTACGACTTTCTAAAATCTCTGTATTTTACTTGTCTACGCAATAAGAGAGATGTACACACCGAATTTCATCATTCTAGCTGTAGTCGTTTAGTTTGTATTATTTTTATCCCTCTGTACCCATTGTATCCCTTGACAGCGCGAATTTGGAAAAATCAACTTTATTTTTCGAGTCTACGCAGTCACAGGAATGTATACTCCGAATTTCTTGACTCTAGCTGCGGTCATTTGGTTGGTACTATTTTTATCCCCTATTTTCATTTTTACCCCAAAAAGTACGATTTTCCAAAAATTCGTTTATATTAAGTGTCTATGCAATCAGAGGAATGTATACAGCGAATTTCATTATTCTTGGTGCAGCCGTTTGGTTGGTACTATTTTTATCCCTTTTTGTCCCATTTCACCCCCTACGAATAAAAATCACGTTTTTTGTTATAGGGGGGATGCCCATACCCAATATCAATTAAGTACAGGCAGACATATTGAAAAAATATGCTTAAATACTCTAAAATATTAGGTGTTACTATGGGTATTTTCAGTCCTTGTGAGGGAAAAAATTTCCCTTTGGGCCGATTTCAACCACTTTCAATCCCAACCGATCTACGACTATGAGACGTATTTATGGAAAATTTGGACGTCCTAGCTCCTTTTGTTCAGATGCTAGCGTGCATCCAACAGACGGCCGGACGGACATGGCTAGATCTTCTTAGAATTTTATGACGATCAAGAATATATATACTTTATAGGGTCTCAGGTCGATATTTCAAGGTGTTACAAACGGAATGACATGACCCCACCCCCATTCTGGAGGTGGAGGGTATAAAAATGGATATTTTTGCGCAGATCCGTCTGATTTTTATACACTCCACGAGAGTATTATGTCTTTGTGCATTTGTTTGTAATACCCAAAAGGAAGCGAGATAGACCCATTGTTAATTATACCGATCGACTTAGAATCACTTTTTGAATCGATTTTGCAATGTCAGTCCGTCCGTCTGTCCATCTATTCTTGTAATCACGATACAGGTCGCAATTGTTGCCAGAACCAAATGAAACTTTGCACAACGAAGTTTTTCGGGACAAGGACGAACGCTATTTAATTTGAAGAAAATCGGTTCTGATTTAGATATAACCCCCATACGAATTTCACTCCCGATTTGATTCTTTTCACTCTAGATACCACATATTTCAACAGATTTTCTTCAAAATTGGCAAAACATCTTATAATTCAATTGGAAACACCTGTGGTGAAAAAGTGTTAGATCGGTTCAGATTTATATATAGCTTCCAGACAAATTTCGTTCCCAATTTGAATTTTTCCGCTCTAGAAACCACATATTTTATCAAATCTTCTTCAAATTTGGCAAAATATCTTATGTTTCCACTAGAAACACCAATGGTGAAAATAGGTCAGATCGGTTCAGATATATATGTAGCTCACATACAAATTTCGCTCCCAATTTGACTTTTTCCGCCCCAAAAACCACGTATTTTCACCGATTTTGTTCAAATTGAGCATAACACGTTATATTTGAACTGGAAGAAATTATTGCGAAAGTTAGTCACTTCATTAGAAGTTTGGATATAGCCCCAATACAAATTCTCGATTTGACAAATTAGACCAGGTTATAAAGGGTGATTTTTTAAGAGCTTGATAACTTTTTTTTTAAAAAAAACGCATAAAATTTGCAAAATCTCATCGGTTCTTTATTTGAAACGTTAGATTGGTCCATGACATTTACTTTTTGAAGATAATTTCATTTAAATGTTGACCGCGGCTGCGTCTTAGGTGGTCCATCCGCTTAGTCCAATTTTGGCATTTCCACGTTTTTGAGTAACAGAGACCCAATTGGTGCGAACGGCGACGAATCGAAAATTGGTGGTCATCATTAACACTGGCCGATACAGCTGCGATATTTTCTTCAGTTCGCACTCTACGTAAGCGTGTTGGTGGTTTAATGTCCAACAATGTAAATTTGGTGCGAAATTTAGTCACAATAGCCCGAATAGCCGCTTCAGTGGGTCGATTAAACTGACCATAAAATGGTAGAAGCGCGCAATGAACTTTCTTAACAGAGCACGCATTTTGATAATAAAATTCAATAATTTGCAAGCGTTGTTCGTTTGTAAGACGATTCATGATGAAATGTCAAAGCATACTGAGCATCTTTCTCTTTGACACCATGTCTGAAATCCCACGTGATCTGTCAAATACTAATGCATGAAAATCCTAACCTCAAAAAAATCACTCTTTACAAATTTCGCTCCCAATTTGACTTTTTCCGCCCCAAAAACCACGTATTTTCACCGATTTTGTTCAAATTGAGCATAACACGTTATATTTGAACTGGAAGAAATTATTGCGAAAGTTAGTCACTTCATTAGAAGTTTGGATATAGCCCCAATACAAATTCTCGATTTGACAAATTAGACCAGGTTATATTAGTCTATGATTAGGAAACATAAAAAAATTCTTCCCGTTTTCACTTTTTTACCGAATTGAATTGTATTTGGATTGAAAGTGGAGTGTATCATATAGTCGGCCCGCCCGACTTTAGCCTTTCCTTACTTGTTTCATGTGTATCAGGAACCAATGACGCTTGTAACAGAGGTCAGTCGCAAAAAACCTACAATTGTTGCAAAAATCCAATATTCGCGGTTGCAATTGTACTTACTTCAAGTTTCTCTGTATGTGTTTCTGAAATAATTCTCTAATAAATATTCCCTATTTTATCAGCAATCATATGCCAAAAAAATATTTTGGAATTATCTATATGATATAAAGTTTCGCGGGTTTTTCTAAAGGCACTTTTCACAATTTTAAAAAATTTACGGCCAACATTTATCCTATTTCACTCTTATTTTAGCCGTGTTTAAAATATTTTCTAGACTTAAGGTATATCGCGATATGAAATTCCATCATATCGCCGTCTATAACATTTTACTGCCCAAGTTATCAGACTAATAGAGGTGCATATACGTCCAGGAGGAAGCCTCCCTATTTTGCCATCAGCAATGAATGATGATTTTCGGCAACGTGGCAGAAAGATATATGGGTCTTATACGAAATCTAACTGATACGATGTGATCTGTGTGCAGTTTTCAAACAAATAGAGCCTCTTTAGCCCTTGTGGACAAAGAAGACTAAGACCAGCTGTCCCACTGGTTTACCCATTGGACCAAGGAGTTTTAATTTGTAAATACGTGCAGAATTCTTTTGTTATGTGGTCGAGTTTTCGGGGTTCAATCATAGTACGAATTTGCCATATTGCGAATCGGGTTCTGATACATTCCGAAGATTGTCATAGAGGGGGAATTTGATTCTCGCTGAAGTATATATATAGATAGGCATACAGTTTTAAATTATTTTATTTATTGCTGCTTGGCGTGTGCAAACAAAACATTGCGAAATTTCAAAAAGTCATGGATCTCTATTTCAACCAAATGCACATAATTTATTGATAATTATCGCCCAAATCCATAAAATCAATATGCCTTTTATGCTACAAAATTCTCAATAATTTAAAGTTCTTTGTACCCCAAATGATCGCAATGAAGAGTTAAAGCGAATGTGTTCAAAATTGTAGGTGGCTGTGCGGTATTATCTGCTTCTTTTCATACATTTGCGGTTTAATTAATTCAATTCATTAGACTGCATTCAAATATATATATGTGCCACAAGGCTCATCTGCCTTCCTACCAGGCCACCACCACCACCATTTAGATGCGAACAATGCCATAGATTTAGTTAAGCCGTCATTCGCTCTTTTGTGTGCGTCCGTCCGTCCGTCCACATTCAATGGACGGATGCTTGTGAAAAATATCTCTACATTAAGGCTTGTTAGCGTTTGACACATCAGTGCAATTCTTGCGAGCACAGCCAGCCATACATAAATTGACCATGTCGATGTCGATGATGCTGATGATGCGCTCATTGCTAAGCATTGGTCGCATTTGGACTATCTTTTGTTTGGCAAAATGCTGCTTAAATTAATGTCCAGCACTTTAAAATTGGCACCGCGTGATGAGTGGTGGTTGTTATTGGAAATTGACTTTCAAATTAACCGAGCCATGTTTCGTTTGACCTCCGGAAAATGGCAAATACGGTCATGGAAATTTGCCATTGACATTTCTGTTAAACAAAACACCCTCCCTAACAAGGATGTGGCCGACATCTCCCTGTGAACGAAATGAGCGAAAGTGTGCCCATGCGAAAAATATTAAAATCTAATTAAAATTAAAGAGCAGATGTTTGTCGCAGTTGTTCTGCTGATGGGATGGATGGTCACACGATCGATCTTTGTTTTGCCACAAATATGCCAGTTTCAAGTGACGCTGGTCACACACTTTCCAAACATTTGAATGTTTTCTTTAGTTTCTGACTGTGATCAGCCAAGTCAAGAGATTAGGTGACAGTCTTCTATGTGTGTGTGTGTTGTGAGAATTCAATGCCAAGTCAATGGGATTATTTTACAAATCTCCAATTGAATTGTCAGTTGTCTCTTTGGATTATACAATTTTCTGTAAATTGTAAAATAATAAATAAGATGGAAATGTAAAGGAAAACAGAAGTCAACATCAGCATTTTCAAAGAAAATGTGAGAACACAAACCCCTACAGGAGCTATGACATTTAAATTTTGGCGGCGGTCTCAGCCTTTTTGAATAAACTCAAATGCTTTAGCGTGTTATTCTCACAATTTTCCAGAAACATTGTTGGTTGGTTTATGTGGCCTCTCACATTCATGACAGGGTGAGGTGGTACACCCAAGACACCATTTTGAATGGATTAGACCACTCGCAAAGGTGTATTATATCCAGCCTGCAAGAACGAGATATTCGATTAGATTCTGTCAGTTGATGATCAGTTTATGTTATACGCACATCACTTCAAATATTGTGTTTGTAAACTGCCAGGCAAAAGATTGTCGATCGATGTAATTCAGCTGATTTACTATAACCACGAAGTGGGAAAAAGTGCAATAGAATTATCGGACATGTTTTCAGTAAAACGAAAGACAATTTAAAGGGTGTCCCAAGAAGAGCGCAAATTTTTAATTTTAAATAAAACACAGATATTTAATAAAAAAAATCGTGAAACTTTATTATATCGTAAAGTAGACAGAATGAGGTTATGTATGGAACAATATATCGTGCAGATGGCCGCCGCGGCTTTGCTGACATGCACGCGATCTTTTAATGAAATTTTCAATGACCGTTTTGCATGAATGCTGCGGTATTTCATTAATGCAGCGTCCAATTTCGTCTTTTAAGGCTTGAGTCGTCGTCGGCTTATTCGCGTAAACCATCGACTTCAAAAAACCCCAAGAAAAAAATCTAATGGTGTTAAATCGCACGATCTAGGCGGCCAATTCTGATCTCCAAAACGCGAAATAACACGACCGGGAAATGACTGATGCAGCAATTGAATTGTTTCTCTGGCTGTATGACATGTGGCGCCGTCTTGTTGGAACCACATGCCCTCCACATGCATTTCTTCAATTCTAGGCAAGAAAAAACTGGTTATCATTTCACGATACCGAACACCATTGACTGTTTGCGCTTGACCTGCCTCATTTTCATAAAAAAAAGGTCCAATGATTCCTCCAGCCCAAAAGCCACACCTCACAGTGACACGTTGAGGATGCATTTGCTTCTCGTGAATCCCTCGAGGATTTTCCGCACCCCAAATGCGACAATTCTGCCTATTGACGAAGCCATCAAGATGAAAATGGGCCTCGTCACTGAAGAAGATGATTATCGGCAAAATCAGCATTTTCATGTTGTCTCTCCAATACCCAATTAACGAAGTCCCTTCGCTGTCCATGGTCAGTTGGCTTCAGTTCCTGAGTCAATTGAACTTTGTATGCATGAAGATGCAAATCTTTCGTCAAAATTCGCTGCAAAGTGGATTTGGAGACACCAATTTGCTGAGCTCGGTGTCGAATTGAGGTGGATGGAGTTTGAGCGACATCATCACGTACAGCTGCGACATTTGCGGTCGATCGACCTGGTCGATGGCGCGTTGATGTCTTTACATCACTAACAGACCCAGTTTCGGCAAATTTATCCATTAATCTCTTTACAGTTGACTCTTTTGGGGCATTATTGTGACCCCAAATTGATCGCAATTTGCGAACTGTAGCCGCAAAACTTTCACCATTTTGGTAAAACAATTTCACAATGAGATTGCGTTGTTCATTCGTGTAGCGCTCCATTTTTACTAACCTCGTACCTTCTACTAACAAACAATAACAATTGTTCAAATGTCAAACAATGACACTTCGAATGTTGCCAGATTTAAAAATTGCGTTCTTCTTGGGACACCCTTTATAATGTACTAAATGGAGCTGAAAATGAGGTTAGATTGGAGCCAAAGCTGGAGGAGATCCTAAGCCCAAAATAACTGAACGTGCGGAGCGCCTAATGATTAGGAAAATTAATCGAAACCCCACAATTTCGACCAGAACCCTGCTAGGGAGCTCGAGGAAGAGTGTGAAGTAGTTGTCAGATTTACAAGCCGACCCAGAATTATTGGCGGCGGCGGCTCTAATCAAAATGGGAGTTAGAACTCCGTCAAATCTCGGCGGCGTGGTTGAAGTCGATATGAGCTGATGAAATCGGCGGCGGCAAGGCTCCTGTAGTAACATGCGGCAGCGGATTGTCGCCTTAAAATCGGTCGGCTTGTATGTCTGGTAGTTGTTTCTCATGAAACAGGCCATACTGAAGATCGACTAGATTAGTTAATGTAGAAAAGCGCTTTTCTTTCGCTGTGATGAATGTTTCCAGAACGAGTGACTATTGGGATGACGTCATATTTTGCGACGAAACGAAAATGATTTTGTATTACAACGATGGGCCGCCTAGAATAAGGCGAAATACGTTAACATCACTATAAAACCTGAAACATCGTTCCAAAAATTAAATTTGGAAAAGTGTCGCTTATGATTTGACATTGCTCCCCGCCTCCTTTATAGAAACCACCATGGACGCTCAGCAGTATTTAGACATCCTAAAGAGCAATCATCAGAGACAACAAACCACAATTCAAATTGTATCAGGATAACGACCCTAAGCATAAATCACATATACTGCGGATGTGGCTTCTCTATAATTGCGGAAAAATTATAGATACGCCACCTCAAAGTCCTGGCCTAAACCCTATTGACAATTTGTGGGCCCATTTGACGAAAAATGTTGCCAAACGCCAACTCAACAAGTAAGAAAACGACAGTCGGCTAAACCGACTTAGCTATTATCTTTTTGGCAACACTGGTTTAAACAGCTGACGCACGTTTCGTGTTTTGTTTCACTGTCAAACATCTTCAGTTTGGTCTATAATTGAACCATGAATCGTCTTACAAACGAACAACGCTTGCAAGTTATTGAATTTTATTATCAAAATGCGTGCTCTGTTAAGAAGGTTCATTTACCGAAAAATTGTGTTCAGCGACGAATCTCATTTTTGGCTCAATGGGTACGTAAATAGGCAGAATTGTCGATTTTGGAGTGAATATCAGCCAGAAGCAATGCAAGAGCTACCAATGCATCCAGAAAAAGTCACAGTTTGGTGCGGTTTATGGGCTGGTGGCATCATTGGACCGTACTTCTTCAAAGGCGATGCAAATCGTAACGTAACTGTGAATGGTGAGCGCCACCGTGAGATGATATCCAACTTTTTTTGCCCAAAATGCAAGAGCTTGACTTGCATGACATGCGGTTTCAACAAGACGGTGCCACATGCCACACAGCACGCGCAACAATGGACTTATTGAGAGGCGAGTTCGGTGAACATTTTATTTCACGTTCGGGACCGGTCAATTGGCCGCCTAGATAGTGCGATTTAACGCCATTAGACTATTTTTTGTGGGGCTATGTTAAAGCTCTAGTCTATACAGACAAGTCCGCTTCAATTGACGCATTGGAAGACCACATTGAAGCATTTATTCGTGAGATACCGGCCGAAATGTTGGAAAGAGTATGCCAAAATTGGACTAAGCGGATGGACCATTTGAGGCGCAGTCAAGGTCAACATTTGCATGAAATAATCTACAAACATTAAATTATATTGGCCGTACTATCGATTCAAATAAAGATTTCATGCATTTTTCTGAATTGTATGTGTTTTTTTTGAAAAACTTTCCTATTGCTTTTAAAAAATCACCCTATATATGCCCTCACTCTCAGAGAACATGTGTATGGAAGGACTTAGCGCCGGAGTATGTTTGTGGGAGGTACTAGAAGTTTGTGCCAATAGGACCCAGCTTCCACATTTGTTAATAATTGTAAAAACATGGTCAAATATGAAGACAATGGATTTCAGGCACCAGTAAAGGAGTTATAAAGCATTTAATGTTAACTAGGATAGAGACAATTGTGTGGGTGGTACCAGAAAGGCGTGTCTAAAGTGTAAATATTTTTTAGGTTTAAAGTTATTATAAAAACATTTTCAAATATCAAATTGCAATTGTTAAGTCGGTTTTATTTTAAGCAAAGATTATGCCACTTTGTGTGGGAGGATTCACCTCCTATACAAAGGGTGTGAAAATATCGCCAATATTTCATGCGAATGTAACTTCTATAAAAGCACAGCATTCCGATCATCCGTATGGAAGTTATAACAGCTTTAATTCTAGGTAGTGAGGGTGATTTGAGTGGGAGGTAATAGAAGGGGCGTGACAAAACCAGTCATACTTAGTACACTTAAAGTGATTACAAAAAACATTATCAAATACCAAAATATAACTGATTCCGAATATCCGTGTGGAAGATTAATTTTAATTTAACATAGGAATATGCGTAATTTGTGTGAGAGGTACTGGAAGGAGCGTGGCAATTTAAACTAAGTTTGGGAAAAATATTACCATGTGCAAAGTTTGAATCGATTCCTTAGCTCCTTTCGAGAGTTATCGTGTACACCATCCAGCCAGACAGACTGACGAACGGACGGACATGGCTCAAATAAATTAAAAAGGCGTGAAACGGATTTGGTCCAAACATACTTAGGGTCTTAAGTCACTCCTTCAATGCGTTACACTTTTTTTCTGTCACAAATTATATATGTATACCATCCTGTTAAAAGCACTCTAGCATCTAAACGAAAGGAGTTAGGACGTCCAAACTTTGCATGAATACGTCACGGTTCGGTGAGGATTTTCGGCAGGCGGCATCATTGTGCCATTTACTGAAAAATTGGGTTGATCGGATGAGATACTGCCGAGCCATGCGTGGTATGAATATGAATGATATTTCCCCTTCAACAATATTGTTAAAGGAGAAACTTCGGTTTTGGATGACGTTAGTCCCATCGTACAATTTGGGGACGTAGTAGTGACTGCTGACGGTTCTACTCGCGGCAACGCGAGGACCTGGCAGGATCTTGGATTTGTGACACCACAGGACGTAGGTGAGGCCTTGGGGGGAAAATCGAACCGTAGGTCCGCTGGTGTGGACGGTGTCCCGGACATAGTCTTGAAGAAGACGGGCTTAGTGGTTTGGACATTCTTGTCAGTGATCTTTAACCACTGCCTAAACTTGGGTTATTTCCCGGGGGATTGGAAGGAATCTCTAACGGTTCCTATCTTAAAACCCGGTTCTGATCCCAAGCGGACTGGTAGCTACCGACCGATATCCCTTCTATCGGCTTTTGGTAAACTTTTCGAGCACTTTGTGCTCTCGAGGATTATGGAGACAATCGAGGACCGGAGGATACTCTCGGACAGCCAGTTCGGGTTTCGGAAGGGACACTCGACGTCTCATGCACTTTCGGTGCTGACGAACTACGTTACCAGGTCATTGAACAAGAAATACGCTACCATGGCTGACACTGCATTGCACGGCGGTATCTTGTACAAGACACACTGACACTAGGATTCGGTGGCAACACCTGTAGGATTGTTGCGAGCTTCCTCAGAGGCCGCACCTTTAAGATTAAAGTAGGGGACCAACTTTCGGACAGTAGAGACGTTGTGGCAGGGGTGCCACAGGGCTCACCTCTGGCACCAGTCCTCTACAATATACTTTCATGTGACATTCCGCAACCACCCCAGGGTGACTTGCTGTTAATTTATGCCGACGACATACTTATTGCCTCATCGGGGCTTGTAGATTCTACCGCTAACACAAGACGGAATGACTATCTTTCAGAGTTATCGACTTATTTCGACAGATGGAAACTGACGCTGAACATAGCAAAATGTGACAGCATTATTTTTAAGGGAAACTGCGATTTCTTTACCCAAATGCCAGGAGTTATGTTCCTGACATCCGGATAGGGAATAGCCCGATTAGGACTTCGGACACAATTAAGTACCTTGGGGTCATTTTCCAAACCAATTTTGAGTTCTATAGGCATATGGATCACATATTGGCCAAGGTTAAACGAATTTTTTACCTCTACCATTCGACTTTACGACGCAGGAGGGGTCTTAGTACCGATGTTAGGCTGCTGATCTATAAACAGATCATAAGGCCTATCTTGTCCTATGCTTTCCCCGTCTGGTTTGGAATCTCATCCGCCCAGATGGAGAGACTTAGGAGGTGGGAACGGCATATACTGGTATCTTGCCTGTGTTTGCCACCCACGATTGCTGAGGACGGAACTATAAGAAGACCTTCTTGTAGAACCATTTAAAACGCGGCCGGTTTCGATCGGATTGACGTCTTTTTAATGAATGGGGCACTTCGGTTCCTAGATAGGTCTGCCTCCGTGGATAACGGACTGGTTAGGGATAGTCTTCAGCTAGATACCAATCTATTAAGACTAATAACTAATAACTACCGACCTCCTGTCGGTCTTTTGACTCTGGAGAGGGAGGGTATTTTGTTTGGAGTTTTGACTTGGACGATCTCGTATACAACACATACCAATAATCGGAACAGACAATGGTTCACCCTACATTGTAAATAGTAGGTATAAGTGATAGTGTTAAGTGTTAATTCAAGTTTTATATATAAAAAATGATGAGTAATTCCCTTTTTAGTAATTCGTATTTTGGGGGAAATTTTTTGATATATTATAGATTTAGTATAAGTTACATGTATGTATAACTACAACATATAAACGTTAGAATATATAGTACTAGAAAAATACTTTAAGTATGTTAGTAATAATGTAAGAATGACTAATGTTAGCTCTTAAGCGCATTTAAATATTGTATTAAGGACATCGAATTTCAATAAAGCAAGCATAAAGCAAGCAAGCATGAATGATATTGTGTTCCATTATTAAATGACAAAGTTCAGTCTTTCCAATAAAACAACAAATTTTTAAAAAATAATCAGTACATTTTTATAGTCTATTCTAATTTAGTTTTAAATGGCTACCCTATAGCTATTTCCGGGGAGTATCCTATTTCTATCCTAGCTACTTCCACTCCTTTTGAAATCCATTGATTTTCTCCTGCATTTTTCCATTTAATGGGTTAATGCCCAGCTACACATCGGTCGCTTTCCAGTCATTCATACATTCATTCAATGTTCTCTCAACAAATAAATGCTATCATTACCACATGACACTCCATCCACTGCAACAACAACAATCGTTTACACGGAGAGTATGACTGACTGACTATACGAATACGGGTATGCCTGGCTGCCGTTGGCTCTTGTCCAGTGATCGACTGACGGACTGACTTTCTCGGACAGGTTATTTTTTCGGAGTTGACTGATCCTAAGAGGCGGAGGTATGTTGTGCGAGGCGACGTATGTTAGTCGCCGTATTCGCTGTTGTTGTTTCATTGTTGCTGCTGCTTTTCTTGTTGTTGTTTTTGTTGTTGTTCACATGTTCCATTATTATGGAGTTATTATGATCAATAAGACAAGTTAAATGCTGCAATTAAGTCAATTCGCTGAATCCGTTTATGCGCCAAGAGTATTACCTTAGCGCTGCTCCAACGAAGCCAAGGATGGATGCACACACATCCATATGTAGATATCACCATTCGCGGCCCAGCGGCGAAAAGGTGAGTTGAAAGGGCCAGAAATAGGCCTTAGTTGACTTTCAAAAAGGCTTTGGAGATTTATGGAAGTTCGACAAAAATTAAAATATGGCAAAAGTATTTTTTACATCGTTGGGAGAGTGTCCCGGTGCTCAGAGTGTGAAAATCCCATTTTTAGTGACAAAAGTCAATAACTTCCGATCAACTGGATATTTTTCGACTATTTTTTGCGTATGCACTTGACTGGGCGAATATGGGTATGAAACACGCCCACCGCCCATTTAGCAAACGATCGATTGATTTGTATAGACATTTAGGCTGAAGTGAAGTTTATAGATAATAATATAAAAAAAAAATAATCTATCTTGTTACGTTTGATCCAAAAAAGAAACGAAAATGAAGTTTAAATTAGGTGTTCGGGTCTTTGGGGCCGTAGGGACCCGAAAAATTGGCCCGCAAACTATCATACAAGTGTGGGTACTCAAATGAAAGGAAATTTCCTGTAGATGTCATATATGCAATCAAATCTATATTGTTGAGGACCCAGTAGAAAGACATTTTGGTGGAATTAAAATCAATATTGTCACCAGCCCGCCCCCCTTTCTAATCTTCGAAAAAAGTACTCTAAATTACAAATTTTAATTATTGAATTTTTCATTAAACAGTTTTAAATAATGTTCCTTTAGTTTAAACATTTTATTCGAAGTAAAACTCAGCATCACTTTCATCTTTCGACAATAGAAAATATCCGGAATTATAATTCTTTAAGTATATATTACGTGTATCGTTTGAGTATTTTGCAAACTCAATTAAGATTATTGCACGTCCAGACCATAAACACCACAAAATAACGTGAAATTATTTTATTAGCTCCACTTCTACTCTACTAATCTAATCTACCGCATCGCCTATTTATAATCCTATTTCCTTACTGAATCTATACTGTATGTAAAGTTTTCTTTGATTTATTTTCAGGCAAAGAAAACTATACTTTTACTTTATATCTTGTCTATATGTTTGCATCAAATCACATAAATCAAAATTTTTCTTTTAGGAATATTCCGAAAATTTCAACTTTTGCGTTTCATAGAAAATTAACTTTTTTGCATTGAAGACATTTACATTTTTCTGAAAAAAAAAACAGAACGGATTACTTGCTAGTACCGCCAACTCTAGCATTTGTCATCTGATTATAGATTGTTTCTCTATTCAAACTCTTTTCATATGATCCAAAAATAAAAAGAGCAAATTTCGAAAAAAAAAAGTTTTGGTCGAGTACACAAATTCTACTGCTTTTAATTGCCTCTCTCTCATATACAGGTCGCAATTATTGTCCGATCTTAACAACAATTGACACAAGTAAGTTTTGAGGGTCAAGGACGAACGCTATATAATTAGAATCAAATCGGTTATGATTTAGATATAGCCCTCATACAAATGTTGCTCCCGATTTGTCTTTTGCCGCTCTAGAAACCACATATGGTACCCGATTTTCTTTAAATTTGGCTCAACATCTTATAATGCAACTGGAAACACCTATAGTGAAAGCGGGTAAGATCGGTTCTGATTTAGATATAGCCCCCATACAAATGTAGCTCCCGATTTGATTATTTCCGCTCTAGAAACCACATATTTTACCCAAATTTGGCACATTACCTTATTTTTGAACTAGAAGCATCTATGTTGAAAAACATCTTATATTTA
Source organism: Polietes domitor (assembly GCA_947397865.1). Classification (NCBI taxonomy): domain Eukaryota; kingdom Metazoa; phylum Arthropoda; class Insecta; order Diptera; family Muscidae; genus Polietes; species Polietes domitor. The sequence continues at coordinate 258,141,970 of OX377618.1, forward strand.
GACTAGAAACACCTATGGTGAAAATAAGTTAGATCGGTTCAGATTTAAATACAAATACAAATTTCGCTCCCAATTTCAATTTTTCCGCTCCACATATTTTAACATATTATCTTCAAAATTGGCAAAACATCTTATATTTAAACTTGGAACACCTATGGTGAAAATAAGTCACATCGGTTCAGATTTACATATAGCTCTCATACAAATTTCGTTCCCCCAGAAACAGCGTAATTTCAGAGAATTTCTTAAAATTGAGCATAACACGTTACACTTCAACTGGAAGAACTTATTGTGAAAGTTAGTCACTTCATTCCATGTTTGGATATAGCCCCGAAACAAATATTATTCTCGATTTGACAAATTGGACCAGGTCATATTAACCTGTGATTAGGAAACATACAAACATTTTTCCCGTTTTCACTTTTTACTGAATTGAATTGTATTCCGATAGAAAGTGGAGTCGGCCACGCCCGACTTTAGCCTTTCCTTACTTGTTGTTTATGTTTTTGTATATGAATTTAGATTAAGTATTTAGATTTATTATTAGTTTTTTTTAGTCTTTTGTTGAGATATTCTCTCATGTTACGTTAGTGTCGGGAGCACACACGCATACTAAACCTCTTCAAATATTTATACATGTTTTAACGATTCAAGATAAAGCAAGATGCTGAAATTTTTTGACTGTAATTAAATCAATACATTAGAGTTTTAAGAAAATCCATTATATATTGTTATATATAACATAAATGATTTCAAAAAAGCCTCAATAAATTTAAAATTACAAATTATCAAATTTATGCGAATCATATCAAATTGTTTTCTAAAATTTCTCCTCCTCTTGATACTATCCAACTTCAGGAAGATATTAATCGCTTGGTGGCTTGGTGTGAATTGAATCATTTAACATTAAACTTTGCGAAATGTTTTCATCTACCGTTTGGTAGGTAGGTATGAATGTGCTAAATATTTATTTTAATATTATTGTATTAAAGATCATGTTGTACAAAAGGTTAGTTGCATCTTAGACTTAGGAGTTATTTTTGATTCTAAATTGGATTTCAATATGCATATTGATATCAATGTGAAATTTCATTAACTCGGACCATCTGCATATTTATCTTCAGTTTTCCAAAATTCTTCCTCTATGTGAAGCAAAGACCTCAAATTATGACTTATTTTAAACAATAGCGCACTTCCAGGATTAAACAGATCCACAACATTAGTATGTTTCGGAACAACCTAGGTAAGTTAGTATGACTTCTCAAACCTAAACGCGTTTTACTCGGTTAAACAAGTAGATGAGAAGTGGACAAAGAAACTGAGGGCATGACTCTATAGTAGTATTACACAGCGAGTGTAGAAATCCTTTTAAAATACAAACACAGGCCTCTTTTGGCAAGGCCTTGACCCCACAGCGACTGGGTTGTTCTGATCAAGTCGGTGAGTTGTGGGCCAGGAAACACACAGGGGAGGGGTGATGTGCAGTTTTGGCTGATTTGCCTTTTGGCTATTTTGCGTAATTGCGCTTAATTTTCCTGTGAGATCATTTAATTTTACGATCGGGCACAATTGATTATAATGGAGGCTATCATACTTTTACAACATGCTAAATGCACGCATAAACGACAGTGATGACGGAGATATCTGGCCACAGAGCCAGGCACACATACGAGTACGTCAGCCACCAGCAACCACCAACCAGCGCCATAAAATGCCGCATTATCTAGTTACCGGAGAGAGAGGGTAGTCCAGTCATCATCCTGGACAGTTCAATGCAGAGATGAGTTAAATGGGAAGGGGGGGCAACTAAGTGCCACTTATTGCTCGGTTGTTTGTGTGTGTGAATTCGTTGATGTGACGGCGACGACGACAACAACAATCTGATCTGATCTGCTGCTCAGTTCAGTTCTCAGTTCTGTTTGCTGAGGCTGATGCTAATCACATCTGATATCATAGTTATTGGCTAATTTATATGTATGTTATCCGGCGATGACGACCACTATCGATATCGAATGGATTCGCCAAATTGTTATTAACCAGCCCCATAGGTAGGAAACACATTCAATAAATTCACTTTTGCTAGGAATGCATAAGCGGGCCTAATGCAAAATTTGTTGCAGCCGCTACAGATGCGGCATTACCCAATAAATAAATCAGTTGCAACGTTGATTATACTCGTGTATATCATTCGGTTTAGGGTTGCCAGCATGAAACGTAATCGGATCAAATGCGGCGTCTCGTCGAAATCATCTTCAGCGAAGAGGAGTGCAGGGCACAAGCAAAATTAACGTATTTGGAACAGTACTAATCCACACGAGGTCCTCCAAGTGGCAATGCATCCCTAGAAAGCCATTGTTTTATTCGGATTGTGGGTCAACACACCACAGGTTCTCTCAAAGTCAACATATCCCGTGCCAAAGCTGAAATTTAGTGTGATCTATGACCTGGAGGTATCGAGAATTGGATCTCTCGTCTAAGCTTCACCTCCAGCGAAACCGTAGAGGGCATTTGAAGGATGTCATATTCCACACATAATGTCAGTGATGACATCTATATGTCCCTATTGGAAAATCCTGTATTTTTTTTATTTTTTTTTTAATTATTTATTCTATAGTCTATGGAAACATATCCTTACAGACTTGCTTAAAAACTAAAAGTAATATAAATCTAAAATTTCAATAAATTTATTGATAGGAAGCGATAAATCTACAGCAAATTTCTTATTAATTAAATTGAATTCTTTCAATGATCTCAAATTAGGTTCATTACAAGAATAATTATTTTTATGCACAGGAATATTAAAAAATTCAAAGAATCGCAGACACCTAACAGGAACGTTGAAGCCAATTCTACAATCAATAGGTCCAATAATAGAACAGAACTTTTAGCTCTTCTATTGGCCAGGGTTTCCAAATGTATAAGCTTACATCGAGACTCATATGTGAGAAAAGGATTGGAAAAACTTAAAGAAAATAAGGCAAATTTAATAAATTTTCTTTGCAATCTTTCAACACGATCACAATTTACATCATAAAATGGATTCCATACAATGGAAACATATTCAAGTTTTGATCTAACAAAAGAAGTATACAAGATTTTTCGAGTATATGGGTTTAAATTAAATTATTTACTATTTCTTTTAATAAAAGCAAGGACCGCATAAGCTTTTGGCAATACATAATTAATATGAGCATTGAAATCTAACTTTGAATCAAACAAGACACCAAGGTCTAACAAGCGATTTACCATTTTCAAACACTATTTCTATTCGTCTAGTAAATGGAAGGTGATAACGTTTAGAAATATTCAAAGGAAGATTAGTTTGTTCACACCAATGGAACACCCTATTAAAATCTTCCTGAAGAAATGCAATATCTGCAGAATCTGAAATATCTAAAAATATTTTAATATCATCCGCATAAATTAAATATTTAACAAAATTAAAGCAACTAGCTACATCATTTACAAATAAAATAAAAAATTAGGGACCTAAAATGCTACCCTGAGGGACCCCAGAGGAAGCTATGTACATATAAGATTTAAACCTGTCAACAGAACAAAACAAAGTCTATTAATGAGATATGATTCTATCCATTTAATAAGAGATACATGGGATCCAATTTTAAAAGAAGAAATTTGTGTAAAACTTTATCAAAAGCTTTGCAAAACTCTACATAAATATCATCAATCCATTTTCAAAGCTGCAAATGCAATGATTAACGAAAGTAGTGAGATTAGAAACAGTTGAACGATTTTTCATAAACCCGTGTTGCGATTCGGTTATGATTGGACGTATTCAAACAATTTGGAAATATTTGATAATTTAAAAATTGGCCTCCATTAGGACCCGATTTATGGATCGGTGTAATGGAAGATATTTTCCAACAATCTAAAAACGTTCCTGATTCCAAAGAGTACCTAAAAATATACTTCAATGGCACAGAAATCGACGAACTACATTTTTTAAGAAAATGGGCTGAGATAGCATCAGTATCAAGTTTAGTTGATTCTTTGAGATTTAAAAGACTCGAAACAATATCCATTTCCGATTCATGAATAAATTCAACATCAATATCAGAAGTAACATTGTTTAAAAATATATTATTGACGGGTAGGTCACCGGACTGAAAATTCGCTTTCAAAAAATCCGCAAAAGATTAACTTGCTCACAAGAAGACTTAGTACGGTTATCCCCATGGTACATTACTGAGGGAAAATCGCTATTAGATTTTTTAGATTTTATGAATTGCCAAAAAGACTTCGTATCGCTATTAATTTTGTTCTCAAAGTTCATTGTATATTGTTTATATAAAAACTTATTTAAGAAATAAAATTCTCTTGAGTAGTGCTCATACAGCCTTTTACTCTTTATGAATAAGCTTTAAAATACTTCCTCAGATTCTTAAGCTTTTTCAAACCTGGCGTGTACCACGGTAATTTATAGGATATAGTTGCAACAATTATAATCATAAGCAATATTATTAGAAGACTTAACCGATTCGAATAAATAAAACTCAATATTTAAAATAATTGGCACATGATGCATATCCTGAGGACTAAAGTCCCTCCAGACGTAAAAATACAACATTCAGAAATTTGGGATCTGTTTCCGAATCCTTTCGGATGGAGAATCAGACAGTTGAGGATTTGCTCTTCCCCTGCTAAAACCTCGGTCTCAATCCCATTTTCCTCCTACTGATTCAGCACGGATTGAGAAAACTTTCACCCCTTCTTATTTCATTCTCTCTTGAACAAATCTTTTGCCCATCAGATCCTATCTTTAACACGACTTCCCAGCTTGTAGGAATGGATCCAGGGGAAACCCTGGCCACTTTGGCCAACTTATACATGAACAAATCACATCTCGCTTGTTTACTTTACAACTTGGCCAACTTCACAGGTTTGAACGAGTAAATACTCGTACATGTGAGTGATTACGAGTGGCTGGATGGATGGATGGCTGGCTGGATGGGGATACACACATCTGAATATGTGCGTTTATAAGTGTACATATGTATGTACGTTGTACGTTGCCATAAATACCCGTTTCATCCGTATCCCATTCACATCATTTGCAACGATTTGCAGTTATTTGTGAACTACCTGAGAAGCCAATTATGTGCACACGATTAATAGTGTGTGGAGCGTATAAAAAAGAGCGTTTTTATGCGAAAAATTATTGAGAACATGACGTACGTTTGGAGCCAAGTCATGTTATACGCACATACAACTCACGTAGTTGTATGTATTGTACGAGGGTTGCTGGCAAATCTTGCGACCTCAGTGTTGACACAGTTACTGATATGGTGGTTGGCTTAAATAGCGCCACCTATATGTGAAGGCAAGAACATCGCTACGATGTTATGAGGGATGACATTTAAATGGTCGTTTTAGTTTAGTTCACGAATATAAGATTGTGATTGCACATATATATAAAGGTCGTACAGACAGAGTTCCAGATGATCTGGATAGGCGGTCCATACAAATGGAAAAACAACAAGTCACCCCACGAAAATAAAGTTTGGATTGTTTAACGATGATTTGCAAAATAGTTCGTACCTAGATCAAGCCGTCTGCTGCAGCTAAACGCTGCTGAAAACACCCCAAAAATCATATTTCACAATATGAAATTTGTAGGCCAAGGAAAAATGCGTAAAATCATAAATGCTATGTTATACAAGAGTATGTATATTTTGTGAGAATTAAATTAGGAGTGGTATTAGCAACTTTTAAATCGATTTGCGAGGAACATAAATTTAGAAAAATTCTTTAATCTCATATTACAAATACATATTTTGCATATGCATACCCTACAAACATTTGGATGATATATCAGCAAGAAGATATTGCGGCAATATCTTCCATTTATCATTTTGAAGAAATTCATCAAAATATTTTTTTCATATCACCTTTGTATCATTTTGAGGAAATATTGACGATATTGATTTTGTTGTCATATTTCGTATGAATGTTTCGGAAATAATAAAAGAAAATTTATATTTTTTGTAAATTCGTGTATCTTTTCACATTTTATTGGTGCATTGCAAAATGAACTAGCAAGGTATAAGTAAACGGAAAGCTGCAAGTTGAAGTTCTAAATGAAAAGCCATCTCGTAAGTTGATTATTGATACACATCTTTTTGGTATATTTTATCAGACATTCACCTTTTTGCATTTCATAGAGACAATGTTTTCAAAGCGAATTGGAGGAGTAACATGCAGCTTTGATACGAAATGCTCCCAAAAAACTTTTAACTAACCTTGGTCACCCAATCAGTAGTGGTATATTATAAGTGTACTATTTGTATTACATTTCTCTATTGTCCACCTATTTAATTTGTAACTCTTTGGTGTTTGTCTTTATTCACCACTTCTTGTAATTATTAATTTTGAAACATTTTAAAAGTATATTGTCAATTATACGGACGCTAACAAAACACAGAAGTACTATTAAAGCTCTTATAGAAATATACATATCTATAGTTTTATGTTTGACATTTGCAAAATGTCTTACTTACTTCCAAAGTAGTGAGTTTTTAACCTAAACTTTAAAAAATATACGTGGACAATTTTCGAGAAGAGATGTGCCTTCAGTTCAGTTTGTACTTCAATTTGTGAAGCGAGTTCATGAAAATGGATCGTTTTTGGACAAACCAGCCAACATTCTCGTCCAGTGCGTTCAATCGAAAACATTGCTAATGTGGCAGAGAATGTCCAAGAACATCCATCAACATCAACTCGTCATCGTTCTCAGGAAGTGAACATTTCTCGCACTTCTTATAGAAGAATTTTAGGTTGGGATTCCCAGTTTTTTGGCTAAAACTAGGCTATTCTACCTACATTAATGTATGGATAGTCAAACGAAAGGAAATTACAGAAGTAGTTCAAATATGGCCCCTAAAATAGACCCGATAACATACATTGAAGTGTGGGTACTCAAACGAATGGAAAATGCACAAGGATTTTAAAAATGATGTAAAATTTGGTCATTGACCTAGTTGGGCCACAGGACCTCCCTCTTGTATCTTAATGTGGGTACCCAAACGATAGGAAATTGTGCAAGGCTTTCGAATATGAAATAAATCAATGTGGGCTGGACGCATATGGGCCTCAGGACCTATTGGGGCAATAAGACAATGACATATATTAGAGCCGTTTTTCTTTAAGATTGGATAACTAAGTTGCGATAACAAAAACCTAAAAAAAGTTAAAATTTCCCTCAAAATTAAAAAATAGTTTTTTTTTTTAAATTGTCGCTAATTTTGAAAAAAATATGTTTTATGTTAAAAATGTTGGACTTAGCCTGAATAATCCAGTGTAAATCAAATTTATGGTCATCGATGTTAAGTCCAAAAAAGTCAACACAAAAGTCCATAAAAAATTTGTTTGATACAAATATTTATAATGTAGTTTGCCACAATGTGCAAAAAATTTTTTATTTTGAGTAAAAAAGTAACTTTTTATTAACGTTTGTGTTATCGCAGTTAGTTATCTCATTTTAAAGAAAAACAGCCCTATTATATTTAATATGTTAGGCTGTTTGATTGGGCTTACTAGCTTACATTTAAGAGACTTGAGAAAGTGGCAACGTTGCTACACATTGGCTTTTCTTAAATGGATTAACAGGAAAAATCTGGCAACACAACTAAGAGAGTAGTAAGCTACTTTCTTGTTAAGCGATTAAATTCCATACAAAAATTAAGCTAGTAAGCCCAATCGAACAGGCCTGTTGTTTGTATGAATATAGAAAAATTTATTTTATTTTGTGAAATATTTGTATACATAGTTGGATATTCTATTTATTTGAAGAAAACTATCAGCTTCTACTCAAGATCAGAATTTATTATCTGCATGAACCCATCACGCGAGCATTAAGAGAGTTCAATAATATCTCCAATTTCAACCTTGATATTAGTGATACGTTAGCTAATTTTGTTAATTATTTAGATTTAATATATTTTTAGTTTTTAAGCATAGTCTATAAGGAAAATGTTATTTCCATAGACTTGAATTTAATAAATAAATAAATAAATTTTCCAAGTACTGTTCTTCATCATCTATCTCAAGGTTATGCTCGTGTACTTCAGTCATTCCTAGAAGGTCAATTACAGCAGGCGGAAGTGACATTTTTGATTTCTTTTCCATTCTCGTTGGAAGACCTCCAGTGGAAATATATTTAATGTATCCATTGCTCAGAAATACATCTTCTAATGTTGCCTTCCTGAAATGTCCTCTACTATGGAATTCTCTGTAGTTCCTGTAGTTTTTATTGCGAGCCTCTTCCGCAAGCATTCCTAAAGGTAAAATGCTGCACTCAATAATTGAGGATAACACTATGTAACAAAATTTTGTTTAAGTGAATTTTTTTGCTGTTTCTCATTGGTTATGTCTCTAAACTGAAGAAAAACTTTAACTGATGTCTGGCTAATCGTTTTTTAAGAAATGACATCGAATTTTAAAATTTTTAAATAGTGCCTTTATTTTTCATGGTACAGATAGATAAGAGTGTGCATAAAAGATTGTTAAACAGCTTAATTTTAATGAAGGTATGCTTTTATATGATAATAAAACGAAAAATACACTTGAATCCTTAAATTCATGGAAGTTTGCTGTTTGGAGTACACTGTAGTTGTTGCTATTTGTTTTGGGGAATTTGCTTTTAGCATTAGAGTGGCTCGTCACAAATTTGTGCACAAAATATTTAAACTAGTAATTACAAAAAAAGAAATTAAATCTAATTAACTAAAATATTAAAGGCGATCTTATCCGACGATGTCCTACTTGACTTCAATAACCGACTATATACTCACACAAATATTAATATTCATCTACAAATTTTATCAAAATGAGATACCATCACTTAGTTGAGAATTAAACCAAAACTTGTTAATCGATTTTATTGAAATGTGGCTAGTTTTATTTGTAACATATTTATGTTTATAACTAAAGATCAAAAAAGAGCATTTGTGACTTTTTTGGTTTTTTATGAATTTTAAGACAAAAATTTTTTTCCAATTTTGCATGAAAAAAAAAAATTTTTGGAAAAAGTTTCTGAATATTTCCAAAACTATTCACTTTATAAAAAACAGTGTAAGAGTAACTTGGAGGTAATGTAGCTGCGGATTCTCGGAGTTTTTATTTAATCAAATCGGACAAACTGTTCTTGAGTTATGCTAAAATGTGTGGTGAAACCTCCATCATTTTTAAAATAGCGGTTTATATACTAAAAAAACGTTTAGGTAGAGGAAAGAACACTCATTATATTATATTTATGACCTAATTCATTAGATAAAAGCAAAAAATTCACTTAAACAAACAAAAAGATTTTTTTCTTACGTAGTGTAATACTTTGTGTAGTGTTGCAGGCATGTTGTACCATCTCAATATAAATGTCAAGCGTGGTGTTACATTCAATTTTCAAACTTCTTAGGATCTATAGGAAAATGGCTTGCTAACGCAGTTAAGATTGTGGAAATATTTTTAACAAATTCCACATTGAACCTACTTTTTGCCAAAAAACAGGGAATCTAGCCCACAGTGCGTGGTAGTGATATGAATGATATTGTGTTCCATTATTAAATGACAAAGTTCAAACTTAAACCAGAAATTTAAAAAAATAATCAGTACTTCTTATAGCCGATTCTAATTTTGAATTTTAAATGGCCCACACGCACCTGTAAATGAAGGTCAGAGGATAACTTTTGGACGTAGATTTGAGAAATATGAGAATACGGACGCGGCAAATCGGACTCGACAAATATTATACAGTATAGTAATATAAAGTAGTAATTTTCGTTATAACATTTCAAATTTTAATGAAAATAAAATAGAATAACTTAACTTCAAGTTTCATAATTGTCATAGTTATCGAAATAAGGAAAAAATAAAGAACTTCCTAGTAATTATTCTTAACGCCATTTAGGTAGGAAAAATATATCTTGCAGGACTGTTTCCGTTAATGGTCAGCAAGACTACAGTGCGTATGAGTGATATTATCCTTAACCCTCTCATGCCCGAATTTTCTTCTTAATAAATATATAAAACTTGCTATGCTTTTTGATGAGGTATCGGTCTAAATATGATTTCTATAGTGTCTTGGGGTGCTAATTCATACAGGACATGAGTAATAGGATGTTTCTTAAAATCATTATACTGCAGATATTGCAGTTAAACAAAAAAATATTTGAACTGGGATATTGTCCTGACTCAAGACCATTTTGCTTCTATATTTAATAGAATGCAAATTTATTTACAAATGGCATGGTGACATTTATTACTTGGCTGCAGACTACCACGATCATGATTTCGACCATGTCAAAAGTCTTTTCAAGTGGCTTCGCAGCGACTTTTCAACATCAAACCCGGCCTCTATAAGGAAATGATTCTCACAAACGAACGAGAAGCACAACTCATTTGCCGAATTTGAGTTTAAAAAATCGCACCAAGTAATAAAGTACACATGTCATCTTACAAGCATCTCATTGAGTTGCACATGTAAGTATGTGTATATGCAGGTATAGTTACCCAGCAATACTTCTGCCGTGCCAACGCTCATTTGTTTTAGTTTTTTTCGTTTGCATTTTTTTAAACTCAAATTCGGCAAGTGAGTTGTGATTCTCGTTCGTTTGTGAGAATCATCTCCTTATAGAGGCCGGGTTTGATGTTGAAAAGTCGCTGCGAAGCCACTTGAAAAGACTTTTGACATGTTCGAAATCATGATCGTGGTAGTCTGCAGCCAAGTAATAAAGGGTGATTTTTTAGCTATTATCTTTTTGGCAACACTGGTTTAAACAGCTGACGCACGTTTCGTGTTTTGTTTCACTGTCAAACATCTTCAGTTTGGTCTATAATTTAACCATGAATCGTCTTACAAACGAACAACGCTTGCAAATTATTGAATTTTATTATCAAAATGCGTGCTCTGTTAAGATAGTTCATCGCGCGCTTCCATTTTATGGTCAGTTTAATCGACCCACTGAAGCAGCTATTCGGGCTATTGTGACTAAATTTCGCACCAAATTTACATTGTTGGACATTAAACCACCAACACGCTTACGTAGAGTGTTAATGATGACCATCAATTATCGATTCGTCACCGTTCGCAGCAATTGGGCCTCTGTTACTCAAAAACGTGGAAATGCCAAAATTGGACTTAGCGGATGGGCCATTTGAGGCGCAGTCAAGGTCAACATTTGCATGAAATAATCTTGAAACATTATATTATATGGTCTTGAGCCAGGACAATATCCCAGTTCATATCTAATATTGATTACAGACCAAAAAATACAAACGAAAAAACTAAAACAAAAAAATATTTTTTAATAGTTTCTTCATTTTAAAAGTCTATCTCTTCGAATAACAAAGACAGGTTTTCTTCTACTCGAAGAAATCCAATAAAAATAAGAAGAATTTCTAAACAATTCCCAATTACAAGAAACACAAATCATTAAATTTTGAGACTTCACTTTTCTTTTCACCTACGCAAAACCATTTTACCGAATTTGTTGGTTCCCTTTTAAATATTCCTTGTTACATATGTAATCAAAAATAAAAATTATTAATACTGCAAAATGTGTGATTTTAAAGATTTTAGAGGACTAAGTCGCAATGTTGCCTATAGGCAACATTTGGCATGAGAGGATGAATCAGCAGCACGTATACGCTACCTAGACACACTATAGCCAGCCTATAAGATTTGTTCGACGACATTTGCGATTTTGACCTTGATTATTATTATGATTTTATAAGTTCACAATTTTTGTCCTCAAAAAGTAAATCAAAATTACAAACGGTTTGCAATTTTTTGCAAAAATGACACCGGAAATATAACCATATACGGACACCACTACATGGTAATAGACCCAAAAAAGTCCCGTGTCTCCCAGCTTTGCCTAAAGCCATGCACTTTTATGGACCCCAAATCTTTGGGACTTAAAAAATAACACCCACTGTAATTCGTGTTTAAAAAAAAAAAACTACTGTGGAGTATAACCATAACCTTTCAGAGGGTTTAAACTTTTCATTTTTTCTTTTTTATATATTGCCCAAAATGTATAGAACAATAAAAGTTTTTTCCTATGTTTCATAATTGATAAAGCAGTTGAAAAAATATCATTGTATAAATATATCGTTGAATGCAGTATCAGAGAAAAAAATCATCAATGCTAGAACACGAAGTAGAACAGGTTCTATGTAGTGAATGGTAAATCGATTCCGATTCTAATCGAGAATCGATTCTGAGGGCTCAAAAACGATTCTTTTGGAATCGATTACATGTGTCCAACTTTATACTAGAATCGATTATCGATCCTTGGGAATCGAAATTTAATTTAATGAAAAACACCCAAAAAGTATGTAAAGAGTGATTTTTTTGAGGTTAGGATTTTCATGCATTAGTATTTGACAGATCACGTGGGATTTCAGACATGGTGTCAAAGAGAAAGATGCTCAGTATGCTTTGACATTTCATCATGAATAGACTTACTAACGAGCAACGCTTGCAAATCATTGAATTTTATTATCAAAATGCGTGCTCTGTTAAGAAAGTTCAGAAAGAAAGAAATTGTGTTCAGCGACGAAGCTCATTTTTGGCTCAATGGGTACGTAAATAGGCAGAATTGTCGATTTTGGAGTGAATATCAGCCAGAAGCATTGCAAGAGCTACCAATGCATCCAGAAAAAGTCACAGTTTGGTGCGGTTTATGGGCTGGTGGCATCATTGGACCGTACTTCTTCAAAGATGATGCGAATCGTAACGTAACTGTGAATGGTGAGCGCTACCGTGAGATGATATCCAACTTTTTTTTGCCCAAAATGGAAGAACTGAACTTGGTTGACATGTGGTTTCAACAAGATGGCGCTACATGCCACACAGCTCGCGATTCTATGGCCATTTTGAGGGAAAACTTCGGAGAACAATTCATCTCAAGAAATGGACCGGTAAGTTGGCCACCAAGATCATGCGATTTGACGCCTTTAGACTATTTTTTGTGGGGCTACGTCAAGTCTAAAGTCTACAGAAATAAGCCAGCAACTATTCCAGCTTTGGAAGACAACATTTCCGAAGAAATTCGGGCTATTCCGGCCGAAATGCTCGAAAAAGTTGCCCAAAATTGGACTTTCCGAATGGACCACCTAAGACGCAGCCGCGGTCAACATTTAAATGAAATTATCTTCAAAAAGTAAATGTCATGGACCAATCTAACGTTTCAAATAAAGAACCGATGAGATTTTGCAAATTTTATGCGTTTTTTTTTAAAAAAAAGTTATCAAGCTCTTAAAAAATCACCCTTTACTAACTTTGTACGTACTTTTGGTGGTAATAAGTTGTGAAATTTAAAAGCTGCAATTTTATTAATTAAACAAAACGAAATGACACTAAGTGTGGAATTGATATAAAAAATTGACGGTGGTATAAAGGTTAGGAGCTTAATATGTACCAAACACTGCGGTTTTCGAGCCTCCAAACAGTCCAAGCATTTGGAAAATTAAATTATTGCGTAAAAATACATCCCAATGCTAGATAGATCGCTTGTAATGGAAATATCGGATAATGTAGTAGACGATAATGATTTAACATATTATACAAAATATGCATAAATAAAACTGCCGATGGAAAAGTATTTTTAAGTGCTTATGGAAATATTATTTATACAGAATTGATCTATGTAGAAAGTTTTATTCAAAATGGTGAGGGCGGCCACGTAAACCAAGATAGTTTTCTATTCGTGAAATAAAGTATTATATGTTAGATAAACACGAATTGTTAGTAACACGAATAAAAAATGTAACATATACTGAAAATACGGTGAATTAGTTCAGTCGATTTTTTCTTTATCATTGCTCACTACCAACAATACAATTTCCTGAACTTTTGGATATCATTTACATTTTAATATCAAGATCTTCTAGAAAATCTGATATATTCATACCACATCGGTCGTAGCTAAAATCGCATTTGACTAATGAAACTATCATTAGAACAACTTTTTATAGTTGTTTTCATGTTAGTGTTAATTAGAAAGTGCTAGTTTTGATGAAATATTACACAAAACTTGATCGAATTCATCAGTACTTAAAAGACCTCAAAATAAGCGACAAATGTCAAAACATAGTCTAGGCGAAAAAAAATGAGAAACTAACTTTAAAATTCAATATCTCAAAAACAAAGAAAAGCAATAGTTTGAAATTTGATAAACTTATAAACAACTTTCTTTTAAAAATATTAAAAAAATAAAAGTGTCCGCAGATTTCGAAATATTAAATTTATTTTTAATTCCTAAAAGTAAAGGTGAGCCTTAAATTATATATTTTTGCGATGGTATCATTCTATAGATCGCAAAAAATCTTTAAGAAAAATGTTTTCCAAAAACTATATATATTATAGATTATTCAGAATAGTCGATTAAGGAAGAGCACCTTAGTGTACAACAATTAAAAAGGCGTAAAGTTCGGACATGGCGATTCTTATATATTCTCTACCATGGATTGGAGATATTTTTAAATAAATTTAAAGTCCACTCTCGCTTGTAGGGAGAGGCTATCAAAACATTTGGACAGCGTGTATATCGTTCTTAAGTACCCTAACTTTGTTATTGTGGGTATTTTCTGTACTAGTTAGTTAAAATTATACCTCTCGAGGTTTATTGTTAAACATTTCTACCGATTAAGAATCGATTCTCAGGTCCGATTCTTCGATTCTAAGAATCGGATTCAAAAATATTTGATCGAGAATCGATTCTTGTCCTCGATTACCATTCACTAGTTCTATGATAGAGAAGTTGTTGCTCAACCGGTTCTTTGGAACTGACAATTTTGCTGGGAAAATATATTGCAACATCCAACAAACTCAACATCAAAAACGTAAAAACTTCGTACATATCTCTTTGAATTAACGTGGAATTTGGAAAATGTATTTACAAAATATATGGTGATAATTAATTGTTTATCAATAAAAACTTAATGGAGTACATATGTGATAAATATAAATAAATAAATTTTGAAACTTACATTTTGATGATAATCTTTTGATTTTCTCCCAGTGTTTACTCCAACGATGTATTGAGTTCAATCCAAGCGTTTTTCTACAATATATTACAAAGAAATATTAAATCATTGCCGTCAAAGTTGCTATTAGTCTAGGCGATAGTCTAGTCTAGATAATTAGAAAATGAAAAATAATGTAGATTCCTGACGATCCTTCCAAAGAATTTTCCGAATTTGTCTAAATATTTTTTCCTTCACAAATCATTTAAAGATATCATAAATCCATAGGAATATCATCAAGACTAAGGGACTTAAATGGTTATTCTTATTCTTAACGTAAGTTAAGTTAAGGTCGCGAACTTTTCTCTCCACCATCGTATATATAAATATACCCAAAGAAAAGAAAACAGTAAATAGTTTCCTTAGACATGAAATGTAGTGACGTACAAGCCTACAGGGCATTACTTAGGCCGATTTGAAGCACAGCTTCCTCGTTGGAACTTTGCTCGCTTCTTTTTAGATAAGTACTTCGTTTTGAACGAAAGGGGCGGCGAGAATTGTTACTGTTCCACAGCCAAAAAATTATAACATCAGAGTCCATATCAAAAAATTAATAAGCCCTAATTGATCATTAGGCGGCGGTCGAAATGGGGATCGATTTTCATTACGGTCGTAGTGTAAGGATATGCGTGAGTATGATTATCCGTGTGTGTGTGTTGGTGGGTATGATTAAATAGCTCCTAAAAACTTAAAATTAATTGCTTGCCCAAATTGTGGTCATTATGGCGTTGACCACAAGCTGTGTAAACATTTGCACAAAACAGAAGAGAAGACAACAACAGCCATGAAACTCCGAAAAACAAGAGCCCCCTAAGAAACCACGTACACGTACACTGGCAAGCAGGCAGGCTGGCAGGCAGGAAAAACAAGCAAAAACATAAAATATGAACTTTTTAAGAAATGGGTCGAACGACTGAACTGAACTGAATTGAATGTACTTCATACTCGCAGTTTATGAATGGGGCTATAACGCTCCACTGTCGAGTTGAGCTGGGCTGAGAAGGATATGACGGCGATAATAATTTGACTGTGTTGTCTTTGTGGTCAATTTTGTTGCTGCCGTGCAACACAGTGGTTGGCACTGACAAAAAACCATAAATAACTTATTTGACACAAGAATTTAAAGAAGACAAGTATCACATTTCCCCAATCAATGGTGGGTGAGTAATTTACCAATTCAAGAACATGGAGAGAATACTCCGTTACATGGAGAGTAATTATACCTCCTTAATCTTGATCCTTTTACCACCTTCGTGCTATGATATTAGACAACGAGTTGTACATGATTCTCGCCGTTAGACTATAGCCATGGAGTCCCACTGGAGTCACGTTATAATGCAACCACCACGCCCTTCAGCTACTCTTAATGTACCAATACAAGAACATAGAGAGAATAGTCCAATATATGGAGTATTACGGAGACTATGGGTTTCAGCTGTGGGAAATCAGGTGTCCTCCTTAATCCTGGTCCAATGATTTTAGACACAAGTCGAGTGAATTAAACGTGAATATCAACCATGTTGGCCCAAAACCACGGTATGCCATCAGACCCGGGGTTTTAATAAAGGGACGACCAGACTCCAATGAGAATCGAAGTATAGGGTGGGCCATTTAACATTTTATGTTTGACATTTGCAAAATGGGACGCTATAAGCTCGAACAAAATTGGAAAATATTAAAAATTTACTTCTTTAGGGAGTCTTTAAAGCAAACTGTAAGAAATTTACGTGGACAATTTTCGAGAAGAGATCGGTCTTCAGTTCAGCCTTCATGAAGCTCATTTTCATCTCGGTGGCTATGTCAATAAGCTAAATTTCCGCATATGAGGTTCAGATAACTCTATTGAGCAGCGAATACATCCACAACAAGTCACTGTTTGGTGTGGATTTTGGGCTGTACTGAAAAATTGGGTTGATCGGATGAGGTATTGCCGAGCCAGTCGTGGTATGAATGATATTGTGTTCCATTACTAAATGGAAAATTTCAACCATTCCAATAAAAGAAATTTAAAAAATAATCAGTACTTTTTTATAGCCGATTTTAATGCCCCCAATCTTGGTTTGAGCCGTGGCCCATCTAAACCTTGGCTACTGTATGGGTCGTAGCGCCCGGTTGACACGTCAAGCCGCATCATTCCCAGCAATTTTGGTATGAAACACACCCACCCTGAAACTCCCCGAAGATCCGTTTTAGCCAGCAGGGAACCAGCATAAATGCTGGTAGTGCCAAGGTCCCCTAACCACCAGGGGTATCACATTACAGACTCCGATGAAACCTTGTAGCCGAAACTACTTCCAATTGCCTGCCACACCTACCGCTGACTAGTAGCTTCCTAGAAGGGTTACCCAAGGATTATCGCTTGTAATAACTGAGTTGTCTCTCTAAAGTCAATCTAATATATATCCTGGAGATATGAAGTTATAAGGAATGAAGGAGCAGACGAGTTAGATCTACTTTAAGTACCAACGTTACCGAATCGGTCGCAACATCCAATGAAAAATTGTATAAAAAATTGTTTTTTGTATGGAGTTAAGGAGTGGAGATAGGGGTGTAAGTATGTTGGGGAAATATTAGGGAAGAAAAACTAATAGGGTTTGTCTTACATTTAACCTGGCTAGAAAAGATTCCGGAAGAGTTTTGGGTCTAGCTGTCATTAAAATAATATATAAAAAATAAGAATTTCGTTTGGGGAAAACTTTAAGGGTTGAAGATGGGTATGTTCGGAGAAAATGTGGGGGTTGAAAAAGTATTGACACCTTTATGTTACCCCCTTTCTCTCGAGTCCTATGCACCGACGATGGCCCACTTGCAAACACCCAACCACCCCAATCTTTGCCTCATGCATTTTTTCCACAAACCTCACAAAATATGGGGTTCAAGTATATCTAAATCGAATTCCTAGAATTCCCATTCAACACTATCCCACCCCTATTTCACATCACGGCGTGCATCTCGACTGTCTGCTAGCGGATTTTGAAGAAACCAAACACATACGGACAAAAGCTCGTATTGTTGAAACACTTATGCAAATTCCCTATAAGAAAGGGAAGAGCTATAAATTAAATATGCAGTTGGTTTCAGTGTCTTCTCAGTAAAAACTGGCCTGGCATCTACATTCCGATTTGATATCACCCGCAGCAGGGCCTTTCATTAAGGCATCAAGAAAGGCACTTGCGGTTACATAGATATATTCTACATCCACACTAGCAGGCCAGTTCATTGAGGGGCTGTCCAGTCTGAGTTGTCTGTCTGAAGTCACTTATATGGGAATCCCTGGACATTAGGATTTTCATGGGAACAAATTATCATATGATTGGATCTACTTTAAGAACCCTCATTACAGAGTTAGTCGCAAACTCAATAGGGTCTGTTAAAAGTGGTATCTACTTGAATAAGTTCCCGCCAAGATGATAGCACTCTGGGGAGACCCTAGACGGAGTCTAGTGGTCCTATGGTACTGCCCACCTCTAGTAAACCACAACACATGGGCCTTGGGGAAACAGTAACTTCACGGTTTAAGAGATCTCAATCATTCAGGCTGGATACAACAGACTTTCGAGTGGTGTGGTTCATTCAAAGATGTGCCTGACGTAAACCCACCAAGAAAACGTGTGTTTAGACCAATTTTCGAAACACTCCAAAATATCTGTCAAGGCATTTATAGGCTCTACATAAAAAGTTATGTTTCTGTTTTTGGTTCTGATTAAATACTCAAGCTTAAAGTGAAAGTTTGTAAGTTTATTTTTTATTAATCTCTTCTCGATAGTTCATTTCAAATAATATTTTAGGTGCTTTTATTTGTATTTACGTTTTTCTGGAAGATGTTCTTAGATAAAAAACGAAATATCGCGAAGAGAATAATAAACAAATAATCTTACAAACGTTGACCTTAAGCTTGAGTATTTAATCAGAACCAAAAATATAAAAGGAAGGTCGATTATAAAACTACTAATTGAGTGAAAACTTCACTTGAAAGTTTAATAATGTTGCCACATTTGACAGAGAAGAATTATTTAAAAAGAAAGTTGAACTTCGATTAACCGTGACTCTATTAACCGTGATTATCTATTAACCGTGAAGCTGAGTGGTTGATTTTTTACCTCTATTAACCGTGATTTACCTCTATTATCCGTGATGCACGTGTCCATCTGACTGCTTGTTTGTTTTTTTCGTATAATACACACACATCTCTCATATAAAAATTCGATGATTCCCCTTTTTCACGAAAGTGTAATTTTCATATCAAATTTCATATTCATTCATCAGTGTGAAATTTGATCTGTCAAGACGTGTTTTCCTTACATCATGCCACCGTCAAAAACTAAATCCGCGAAAAGAGCAAGAAAGGTCCTTTCAATTAAAGAAAAAAATGGAGCTGATTAATGAATACTCAAAACGTAAAGTACCTTTTAAAATGTTGTCTGAAAAATATGGAGTTGGCATTCAAACTGTATCCGATTTAATAAAAAACAAAGATCGGATTTTAAAATTTTGCTCCGATACTTATTCAATGCTTGGCCTTAAACACAGATACACACTAAAAACATCCGAAAATCCAAAAGTTGATTTCGCAACATATGAATGATTTCGGCAAGAAAGATTTAAGGGAACTCCAATTTCAGGTAAGTTAACTGAAATCGAGATATTGTATGAACTTAAACTGAAATTTGCTTCTGAACTTCAAGCGAAATGATTGTCGAAAAGGCAAAAATGTTCCATTTGAAGTTAAACATGAATTCAGAGTGCACTTATTCATTTGGTTGGTTGGATAAATTAAAAAAACGTCATGGAATCCGTCGACTGAAATCTACGGGAGAAAAGGAGTGAGCTGATTATGAGGTCTCAAAAATAACTGTAAAATACTTTTACTATTAGACAACTGTCCAGCACACCCAGATGTAAATGCTATGATATCTGAAAACTTTACAGTAAAATATCTCCCACCAAATTGCACGTCCTTGATTCAGCCTATGGATCAAGGAGTAATTCGGAGCTTCAAATGTCACTACCGTAAACTGATCGTTCAAAAACTTGTTGGTGCTAATGACAGACGTGAGTTCGTCAAATCTTTGAATATTAAGACAGCTTTGTGGGCAGCCGCAGCTTCGTGGGACTCTGTAACTCCACAAGTTTTAAAAAGAGTTTGGAATAACTTACTATCTCATAATGCAGATGCTCCAAATAGCCTTGTTACAGATACAAACAGATATAACCATACCGTCTGGATGTACGATTGATGCTGTCGAAAAGTGGATGGTGTGCGACTCTGATGTCGCTCCGTTTGCTATTATATCTGAAGACGAAATCGTAGACATGGTTACCCAAAGCCAAGAAGATGAGCTTGATTCAAATTCCGAGGAATCAGATGGAGGAAATGCGGACGAAACGCCTACATTGGATCAGGCAATAGAGGCTAGTAGTATTTTGTTAGGTTTTTTAGAAAACTTTAATTGTCCAAGTATTTCAGAACCAGATAAAACGCAAATATATCGCATACAAACTCATTTGTTGGAAGAACAATCAAAAGCTAAAAGCATAAGACAGACTTCCATAAAAGATTTTTTTAAATAAATGTATGTATTCCTAGAGATATGATAAGTTATTTATAGACGCAGATTTACGTGTTTTTGTCAAAAATAAATAAAAATAATAAAATTTATACATGTACAATTTTACCTCTTTTAACCGTGATTTTCGGTTATCCGTGATTAGCTCGGTCCCGAGCATCACGGTTAATCGAAGTTCAACTGTATTTGTTTTTACGTTTTTCTTGAAGATGTTCTTATATAAACAACGAAATATCGAGAAGAGAATAATAAACAAATAATCTTACAAACGTTGACCTTAAGCTTCAGTATTTAATCAGAACCAAAAATATAATTCAATTTGTTTGTTTCAATTTGCCTTTTCCACGTGTTAGCGGGTCTGCCTCATCTCCTCCTACCTTGGGGATTCCATTCCATTGCCATCTTAGCTACGTGTTCATGAGTTCTTCTCAAAACATGGATAATCCAATTCCACTCTCTTTTGGCGACTTCAACTCGGATTTGAGCTTCTCCTGCTCTTTCACACAGGTCTATGTTTGATATGTCATTCGGCTTTGGAGGTCGTTAACTGAGGTGTTCATGGATTCACAGCCGTACAGCAGCACACAACACACTTTCGAGCAGAAAAGGCGGGTTTTAAATATCGCTTCGGATATGCATATATAGCGATTATAATATCAGCCCTGGATGGATATCAAATTCCAACATGAAGCAGCAGTTCATATTACTTTATTCAATAGTCTACACAACTTACATTATTTAGTTCAGTTTTCTTATTTAATTCATAGATAATTTGGAGCAACATTAATTGTTCGCCACCACAATTTCCCTCTTCAGTTGGAACCACTGTGCGTGACTTGCTGGCAAGTTGACTGGGAAGATGCTCTCTTAGAGACGAGCCAAATTGTTGTTGTTGGTGCTGTTGACTGGGCAGTTTTCGTGAACTTTATTTGATTGCAAACGCCAGACATTTGGGCGTTGCGTGGCTGTAAATTCTTTTGTTAAACGATGTGCTCATAAAAATCCGTTCACCTTACACGCCTGGCCCTTCCACGCTGCACACATCCACCTCCAAGACAGCGGACCCAAAGGAAGTTGTAGCTGTAGCTGTGGCAGTGGCTGGTGTTATGGATATTGGCAAATTCGTTTTGAGTCCAAAGAGGCGTTCATTTGCAGATTCTTCTGTATTTTTGTTTCGCTTGTCGTTTTTCGGGGCTACTCTTATTCAAAATACAAGATTTTTGTTGTCGGATGTTTTTTCTGCTTTTTTTTCTTACTTTTGTTCACAATCTTTAGACTGGCAAACAGCTTTGGGAAATAACAATAATAACAATAACAACTGCACTAACAACAACAAGAAGAAAATAAAAAAAAAACAAATTAAATCGTTTCAGAATTTATGGAGAGAACCACGAACAGTGACTGCATTGCAGCCATGACCAACACCACCAACAACAAATTCCATTCATTTCGATTTCGATTCCTGTGTCTACATCGCCACCACCACCAGCAGTCGGACGAACTGCAAATAATTCATATTGTCCCTGGCTGTTGGGAGTTGGAGCTTGTTGGCATTCTGGAAACTCCAAAATCCAGAGGCATTATTCATTTGGCGATTACTTTTATTGAATGACTGGCTGGCAGGCAGGCCGGCTGGCTGGTTGGCTGTTTAGGATGGGATGGGTGCTGCTGTAGTTAAAGTGAATGTTATTGACCGATGACCAATGTGTTGATGTTAATGAAAATTTGAAGTGCATATGAATTGGTTAATCGAATGAAAATGGAAACAAAAAAACAGAGAATACTTCTTCCGAGAACTGTTTGGTAACTGATACACTCTCGTGTAGAAAGTACATATTCTCAATTTATAGCAGAGTGCTAATTAATAATAATATTTTCCATTTTTGAAAGCACTGATAGTTGGATTCTTTTATTGCTATCCCCCAGCTCTATCCTTGCTCCCAAAAATACTATACTTTGTATTGTATTTCTATAAATTCTATACTCAATATTCAATTAATATATGATAACTAATACCCTTCTCCACCACCATCGTCCTCCTCTGGACACGGTCAAGTAGCTGCAGTCAAGAACCTGGAACACTCGACCATATAAGGGAGTTGTATTCCATCTTGTGTCTGATGTAGGTAGTGTAGAGAAGATCAGAGGGAGTAAAGTACTTATTACACCGATTTAAGAAGCCTAGACACTTGAATGCTTCTTTCGACACTTCAAATACATGGATTGTCGAACGATCAATACCCACACCGTTCATTGAAATTGACAACACCTTCGGATCAGTGAATCGCTTGTGAGACAACAAGGAGCAATGGGTCTTATATGTATTAAAATCTCATCAATTCACACGACCCCCTTCGGAAATATCCAGTAAATCCTGGCTGAGTGACTCATCCACCAATCGGCTTTTGTCCTCAATTTCTTGACGACTTGGTCTATGATCGAATGAGTATGAATGACGAAGATTACTATTATCCGCGAATGAATAGATTGGATTCAAAGTCTGATCCAAAAGTTGTCAATGAAAATAAGGAAAGGACAGAGCCCTGTGGTACTGCAGTCAACCTATGCTCGTCGGATGAGGGCCCATCTACAACAACACGTATAGTGCAATCTCTGAGGAGGCTCAATATAAATCTAGAGAACACACTACCAACACCAAGCTTTGATCCGAGTGTCTTAATTATATTTAACGATCTACCCAGATCTCCAAAACCAAAATAAAAATGTCCAACACGTGCATCATATCTACGCTTCTCTATGGTTGCTAGTCTTGGAACGCAGTCCGGAAAGATATAAACGCACTTCGTCGAATTATGAAAATATCTGGCCAGTCATCATGACCAATGAAAGACTACATTTCGGATTCGTGTATAGAAGTCCAAACGCGGAAAGTGAGGTATCCCTAAATGGCTTTGACGCCCTTTCCGATTCAATTACACAAATTTTAGAGGATTGTCCTGACAGTGAAATTGTGGTTGCTGGCGATTTCAATGTCCACAATTCCCCTTGACTTGCCCATTCGAGTCACTCAACACCGGAGGGTCAGGACAATACGGCGAGCTTTTTGCCGCGCATAATGATTTGACGCAACTAGTGAATGAACCGACTGACATTCTGTGTGTCCAAGGGCAACACTCTAATATTCTTGATATTTTCTTAACATCACACCCTGAAAAGTATGACGTTAACGTTCTAGCACCTCTTGGTAATTCGGATCACTGTATTGTTTCAGTATCCTTTTCGTATTCCGCTCTTCGTGTCGCTTCGACCCCAGCACCAAAGCGAACAATATATATGTACGAAAAGGCACGTTGGGCCAAACTCAACAACTTTTTCCAGCATTTCAATAGGAAGCTTTGCTTTCGAAACGGCGATATAGAAGCTGCGGCTGAAATGATAGAAAATATTATCGTGATTGGAATGAAGTCATTTATTCAAATTAAAGTTATATCGGATAAACCATCTAATAAAAGTTGGTTTAATCAGACATGCAAGGCTGCTGTCATATCCAAAGAGGAAGCATTCAGGAAATGGCGTTTAAATAAAAATGCCACAACTGATCTGCTACGCAAGCAGACAAGAACCATGTGTGCCAGGGTACTTAGACGTGAAAAGTTTCTGTACGAACAACGTCTTCGTGCCAAAGTTCTTGCTTCTCCCAGGGGAAGTAAGAGCTTTTGGTCATTTGTGAGAAGAGTAAAGGATAACTCCTCATCTATCCCAACTCTTGTTAAAAATGACCAGATATTCACTAACCCGGTTGACAAAGCTAACCTATTGGCTGAAATGTTTGCAAGGAATTCATCCTTGCCGGAAAGCAATCAACCACTCCCCGTGATCGAAAATGTATCTAGTTCCATGCCTCAGATATTTTTCGAACACGTGGAGTTAAAAGGGTTCTCGCAAATCTCGACGTAAATAAATCTCCAGGCCCGGATGGCATTTCAGCACTTGTCCTATGTAAGTGCTCTTCGACGCTTGCCCGTCCCATTCGTAATCTTTTCAACCTTGCATACCGTGCAGGAGTTTTCCCAGCGTGTTGGAAGATTGCGAACATCCAGCTCATCCCTAAAAAAGGTGAGGCTAATAACCCTGCTAACTATCGACCGATCGCGATTTGCTCAGCGCTTTCGAAGGTTATGGAGAGTATGGTTAACCACGATCTTGTGAGGTATTTAGAAACTAATGACTTACTTAATGATCGACAGTATGGCTTCCGTAGGAATCGATCTACGCGAGACCTGATAACACTGCTATCCGAAAAGTGGAATCGATCTATTCCCCAGCTTGGTGAGAGTAAGGTCGTTGCTCTAGATATCTCCAAGGCCTTTGATAGAGTTTGGCGCACGGCGCACTCATATCAAAGCTTATCGCTTTTAGTGTTGGTAGTGACTTCTCTCGATTTGTATCGAGCTTCCTCAGAGATCGCACTATACGTAGATGGGTTCTCATCCGATGAGGGCTCTGTCCTTTCCCCTTCCCTTTTCTTATTTTCATCGACGACCTCTTGTGAATCCAATATACTCATTCGCGGATGACAGCAACCTCTGTCATTCATACTCATTCGATCATAGACCAAGTCGTCAAGGAATTGAGGATAAAAGGGGTCGAGACAATAGAGTAGATTTTAATGCACGTAAGACCGAGTCCTCCTTGTTGTCTCACAAGCGATTCACTAATCCAACGGTGTCGTCGATTTTAATGAACGGTTTAGATATTGAGCAATCAGATGCTCTCGATGTTCTTGGCATAAAAATACAACGTGATGTTCGTTGGACAAAACATGTATTTGATGAGTCGAAAGATGCCTTCAAATCTTTAGGCTTTTTAAAAAGATGTAAGAAATATTTCACACCCTCTGATCTTCTCAATATCTACACTACCTACATCAGACCAAAGATGGAATACAACTCCCATATATGGTCGGGTGCTCCAGCTTCATCAATGGAGCTACTTGACCGTGTCCAGAGGAGTGCGATGGTGTTGATAGGTGATGGTAGGATATCCAATTCTATTGTCTCCCTCGAACACCGTCGTAATGTTGGTTGTGTGTCATTGTTCTATCGATACTTTCATGGTGTTTGTTCTTCGGAAATTCGTGATCTTATACCGCCCGTGAGAACGTTCGGTAGAGATACGCGACTCTCCAGGAACGCTCACTCATTTGTTGTCGATTGGACAACCGGCCGCACTACACATTACAGAATAAATTCGTTCTTCGCCCGTACTATCCGTATGTGGAATCGACTTCCGGCAAATATCTTTCCCTCCAATTACGACATTCAGAGATTCAAAACAGATGTCAACAGACGTAGTGTCTCTTCCTCCTTCCTCCTGTCCCTCTTTCCACCTTCCAATACCTTATCTTCCTTCTACCAACGCAATGCATTTATAGGGGACATCCCCTGAGTGTTGGTTCAGTGAAAAAAAGGAAATAATATATCGGTTACCGCATTTGTGAAGAGAGTAATCCAAGATAGTACACAATGTCTACATTGACTTCAAAAAACCCCTCAAGAAAAATATCTAGCGGTCTAAAATCACTTTCATCGTTCATGCAGAATGCCCACTATCGTCAAGCTGGACCAAATGAATTTGAATATTGTAGGTTAGAGCTTTAGGTGATGGGCACACCAAACACCGTTTTCGAAGCACGAATGCTTGTGGATGAATTTTCTGATAGAGAACCTCGTGTGGATTGTTGTAGTTGCATAAACGGCAATTTGCTTTATTAACAAAGCCATTCAACCACAAATTCGCCTCATGCGCCTCCCATTTGATAAAAAGGCCTTCTCAGACTCAGACAAAACAACCCCTTTGTAATTGGAAAATCCTTTATCACCAAGTCTGTGCTCTGTCCATGCAAATCCCAGAGTTAATCGTTACCAATTGAGTTCAATTTTCTGACGTGGCAAAAGTATTTAGTCAAGTTCCATACCCATGAAGTTTAAATCTCGATCTCTGCACACGTTATGATGACTGAATTGGTTAACGTCATAACGTAATATCATTTCAAATAATTCATTTGGTGTTGAACACTCCTCCTCTGCCGCCTACAGAACACGATTATCGGCATGGATCTAGTTGGTGCCGGTGTCACTCCCTCGCCAGATAGCCGCAATTGCTGTAACTAACGGCCAGCAAAGGGGAAGCAACGAAACATTTAATTATTGCACTCACTCATATAAATGGAATGGTGTGGAGAAAGAACTTGGTGAACGGTGATGATGCATAAATAAAGTCCAGGTTTTAAACAAATATGACTACAACACCATCACCGGCATGGACAAGCTTCGCCACGCCACGCCACATGCCCATGTGGTACGTACGTGAGTACAACTCTGGCTCAGCCTCATCATAACGTGACTGCTATTGTGTTAATTCGACATGTTTTTTGCCAGAATCATTTAAAACAAAATATTTGCACTGTCCAGGATGCGTGTAGTAACGCCTCGACAGGCTGAAATTCATTGGAATGGCCACATCGACGAGCGACGCCATGTATGGAAACGCGCTTAAAACACATCAAATTGCAACACCTCCAGGCCATGCTGCGCAGCGCTGCGCTCACACACAAATGTGTGCACGGGCACGATCAACTCCTGTTCTCTGCACACAGTCACCCAGCCAACCACTCACCAATGGACGATGAAGCCACAAGTGGAATGAAAGAAGTGGCCCCGCGTGAGTATGGCTGGACTCCAAATAAATCTGTGTCTGTGTTGGGAGAAATGAATGGCATGGAAAGGAAAGGGAAGCTGCTGTGTTGCATTCATTGGAATTCATAATAATTGCGTATCTGGCAGATGCAATTTATCCGTGAATTTGTTTTTAATTTTCAACACATTCGCTAATTTGATTTTTAACTTTTCTGCTGTTGTTTTTACGGCTGAAGATGTAGCTGCTGCTGCTGCTGCTCCTGCTGGAGCATTTATTTCGTCTCACCACGCCACGCCAATTTTTTTGGCCTTCACTACGGCGACTTCAACGCCCAGTGGCGAAACGCAGGGCAGGAAGGCCCGTTAGGTTAGGTAAGGTCTTTGAGTCGTATGTATGCCAAATTACCATATCGAACGAGAAGCTTATTTTGAATCAATAGAACATTTTGAATACTCTCGAGATTATTCGATGAATTATTCACGATGCAGGTTAGTCCTATGCCGCCGAAGCATGTGCAATTTTTGACCTAATACGATTACATACCATCAATATTACGACGGTGTACAAGGGAGACAATAGAATTGGATATCCTATTGTCTCCTATCAACACCATCGCCCTCCTCTGGACACGTTCGAGAAGCTCCAGGGAAGATCCTGGATATCCTATTGTCTCCTATCAACACCATCGCCCTCCTCTGGACATGTTCAAGAAGCTCCAGGGAAGATCCTGGAGCACCTGACCATATGTGGGAGTTGTATTCCCTCTTTGGTCTGATATAGGTAGTGTTGATATTGAGAAGTTCAGAGGGTGTGAAGTATTTCTTACATTGCATTGTATTTTCATGCCTAGAACATCGAGAGTATCTATTTGCTCACTGATCCACACCGTTGGATCAGTGAATCGCATGTGAGACAACAAGGAGCATTGGGTCTTACGTAAATTAAAATGTACTCAATTCACTCGTCCCCATTCGAAAATGGCCAGCAAATCATGACTAACTGACTCATATATCAATCACCTTTTGTCCTCAATTTCTTGACGATATGACCATATGTGGGAGTTGTATTCCATCTTTGGTCTGATGTAGGTAGTGTTGATATTGAGAAGTTCAGAGGGTGTGAAGAATTTCTTAGATTGCATTGTATTTTCATGCCTAGAACATCGAGAGTATCTAATCGCTCAGCGTTGGATCAGTGAATCGTGATAAGTGAATCATGGATAAGTGACTGACTCATCTATCAATCCCCTTTTGTCCTCAATTCCTTGACTACTTGGTTTATCATCGAATGAGTATGAATGACAGAGGTTGCTGAATGATATTGTTTGGATTCGAAGTCCGATCCAAGAGATCGTCGATGAATGATAAGAAAAAGGGAGGGATAAAGGACAGGTACTCCTGAGATTAACCTATGCTCGTCGGATGAGAACTCATCTACAACAACTCGTATAGTGCGATCTCTGAGGAAGCTCGATATAAATCGAGAAAGGTCACTGCCAACACCAAAAGACAGACTCTATCAAAGGTCTTGGAAATATCTAGAGCAACGACCTTACTCTCACCAAGCAGTTCCTCACTTATCCAATACTCGGCTATTAGTGGAAGTAGATGTTCAGCACTAATGATGGGAATCGCTTTTAATAATCCCGTTGATATGTTTTCGGGTCCTCAATTTCTTGACGATTTGGTTTATGATCGAATGAGTATGAATGACAGAGGTTGCTGTCATGCGCGAATGATTTGTTTGGATTCGAAGTCCGATCCAAGAGATCGTCGATGAATGATAAGAAAAAGGGAGGGATAAAGGACAGAGTCCTGTGGTACTCCTGAGCTTAACCTATGCTCGTCGGATGAGAACTCATCTACAACAACTCGTATAGTGCGATCTCTGAGGAAGCTCGATATAAATCGAGAAAAGTCACTACCAACACCAAAAGACATACTCTATCAAAGGTCTTGGAAATATCTAGAGCAACGACCTTACTCTCACCAAGCAGTTCCTCACTTATCCAATACTCGGCTATTAGTGGAAGTAGATGTTCAGCACTAATTATGGGAATCGCTTTTAATAGTCCCGTTGATATGTTTTCGGGTCCTCAATTTCTTGACGACTTGGTTTATCATCGAATGAGTATGAATGACAGAGGTTGCTGTCATGCGCGAATGATTTGTTTGGATTCGAAGTCCGATCCAAGAGATCGTCGATGAATGATAAGAAAAAGGGAGGTATAAAGGACACAGCCCTGTGGTACTCCTGAGATTAACCTATGCTCGTCGGATGAGAACTCATCTACAACAACTCGTATAGTGCGATCTCTGAGAAAGCTCGATATAAATCGAGAGAAGTCACTACCAACACCAAAAGACAGACTCTATCAAAGATCTTGGAGATATCTAGAGCAATGACCTTACTCTCACCAAGCAGTTCCTCACATATCCAATACTCGGCTATTAGTGGAAGTAGATGTTCAGCACTCATGATGGGAATCGTTTTTAATAGTTCCGTTGATATGTTGTCGGGGTCGGGGGAGCTGTGTTAGGTCTCAAAGTTGAGACTGAGGAGAGACATCTGGACAGGTGGCTCTTATCTCGACATTCTCTTCGTGTCTTCGACCTGTGCAAATTTTCTAAGCATGTGGTGTTGGGGTTGAGTATAGTTTGGAGTAATAAGCTTCCCTTATCTTAATGTGCTCCTCCTTCGATGTGGTCAGCTCGCCATTGTCATCTTCAACGATTTGGTGGCTATTAGTGGAAGTAGATGTTCAGCACTCATGATGGGAATCGCTTTTAATAGTCCCGTTGATATGTTTTAGGGGTCTGGAGCTGTGTTAGGTCTCAAAGTTGAGACTGAGGACATCTCGACAGGTGGCTCTTATCTCAACATTCTCTTCGTGTCTTCGACATGTGCAAATTTTCTAAGCATGTGGTGTTGGGGTTGAGTATAGTTTGGAGTAATAAGCTTCCCTTATCTAATGTACTTCTCCTTCGATGTGGTCAGCTCGCCATTGTCATCTTCAACGATTTGGTGGCTATTAGTGGAAGTAGATGTTCAGCACTCATGATGGGAATCGCTTTTAATACTTCCGTCGATATGTTGTCGGGGTCTGGATCTTTGTTAGGTCTCAAACTAGAGACTGAGGACATCTGGACAGGTGGCTCTTATCTCGACATTCTCTTCGTGTCTTCGACATGTGCAAATTTTCTAAGCATGTGGTGTTGGGTTCGAGAATAGTTTGGAGTAATAAGCTTCCCTTATCTTAATGTGCTCCTCCTTCGATGTGGTCAGCTCGCCATTGTCACCTTCAACGGTTTGGTGGTCGGGTTTGATGTTTGTCAACTGTCGCACTGATCGGAAGAGGTCACGGGCCCGGTGGGTATCTGCCGCTGTCTGCGCTTTGATGGCAATTTGCTCGTTCCATGATCTTTTGTCGGCTCATGCGCTTTTCTTCACCAGTCGGTCGAGTGAGATGTAGTCCTGTTGGGCAGCTGCTTTTGCGTATTTGGAATTCACGCTGTTCAAAGAATTTTTAACTTCTGCTCTCCGATCAATAAGACTCCAGGTATAGTCTGAAATCCTGCGTATTTTTAGTGTTCATCCAGCTAGCGCTGTCCCAGGGCGTGAAACACTTAGTGAATCGGTTAGCTACTGATGGGTCTTTTAGCTTGTCGACGTCAATCGTTTCTGCTCTGGTGTGCTTGCGGCGACTTTGAGCCGCATTGTTGCGACTAGGAGATGGTAGTATCTGGCGATGTCCACACCTCGATCCTCGCCACTTCTTGCTGATCCATATGTGGTCGATCTGGTTCTCAGTGACGCAATCGGGTGACAAGTATGTGATCGGTGACCTCTGTTGGGGAGTAGCATTTCGTATACGTGTACGAAGCCTTACAGATATTATACGGTCAGTGTGAGCTTTCCATTCGTTGAGTGCGAGGATATCGTATTTGCAGAGTTTCGATGGTCCAAACAGTGTAAGCTCGTTGCTTGTTCCGATTCGTGATCCTTGTTTCAAGCTAAAGGTCGTCATCAATTTATCAGTTCGTTTGCTTCTATTTTTCGGCTTTGTTAATCTTTAAGTTTGGGATGAGCGGGTCATTGGTTCACCGTATCCGATTCTCAGTGTGAGCTCTCCATTCGTTGAGTGCGAGGAGATCGTATTTGCAGAGTTTCGATGGTCCAAACAGTGTAAGATCGTTGCTTGTTCCGATTCGTGATCCTTGTTTCATGCTAAAGGTCGTCATCAATTTATCAGTTCGTTTGTTTCTATTTTTCGGTTTCGTTAATCTTTAAGTTTGGGATGAGCGGGTCATTGGGTCACTGCATCCGATGCTGGTGCCAGGGCTGTTGGCTGAGCCTCCAGGCGGGCTACACAGCATTTCCTCTGTGTACTGCTCGATGTTGCGAAATTATGTCGCTTCGTGATCGGCCGCTCAACCATACTCTCAGACCAGGTGGACTATAAGTTTCTTCTATAAAAATGATCTACTCAACATGCCCTTTCAGAATTAAAGGGTCGTTATTCTTTTCATGGCATCTCTCTAGTTAAAAGGCCACTTCAAGACAAGGCCTCACGAATTGCTCCATTGATCAGCAAAGAGTGCAACAAGAGTCTGCTTCAGTTATTCGCTGGTTTGGGCCAACCATATGCTGCTACAAATTTCATTGCTCTTCGACGACTTTTGGTGGTTGTTCCCCAGGATGCTGTCGTTGTTATGTGAATTTAACACTGTGCCTCGGCCACTTCCCTTTGGGGTTTGTACTCTGGTCTGGAAATGGTCTTGTTAAATGCGTAATTTATGTTACTTCAGATGCTGATGATGGTTATATTCCTGTGTCTATATGGTTACTGATGATGATGATGGTGGTGTTGGTTGGTTGTTTGGTACTTCAGTTCAGTTCATTTCATTCCATTCACGATGATCACGAGCGATGCGCTGCTGCCCCATTCCTCATTTGCCTTCACCATTCGGTTGTTATCCGTCGATATTTTGTTTGCGCAGGCGCAACCTAACAAATCGATTTTCAACGCTATGCATCTTCTTTTCGATACACATACACACATACTAATGCACGCCAAGCGTTTGGGCTGATTGGAGGGATGTTGATGTTGCTGTTGTGGCGAGGACTGAACTTGTTTTTTTTTTTTGCGCGCAGACCATTTCAAATTCACAGTAAGCGTGAACACATTAGAGATTATTAGTGAATGGGAACTGGCAGACAGACAAGCAGAAATGTGTTAACATATCTTTATCTTGCAACTAATAAAATTATCATTTTGCCTCTTCTTTCATTCGCGGCGGCGGCGGCGAGCGTTGCGGACTGTTGTTGTTTTGCATTTACTTTGGCATATCCTTTTTGGGAGGGGGCTAAAACGAGAGATTTGCGTTTTTGCTTTTAATTAAATTTTGAAGAGACTTTGACCGTTACTAATCGATTGTTATCGTGAAGCACTCAAACTTTAAATCGTTGTCGAAAAGAACAACAATCATGAGCAAGACAAATTCAATCAGCAAGACAAATTTCTGTGGAGCAGAAATATCCGAATTGAATACAACAACCACTGTTGATATTGTAACAAATTTTCATATTCAAGTTGTAGGCAAGATATTGGATGAATAATTGTATGATGTTACAGATTATCAGTGTCTAATATGTATCCGTGAATTTTACATCACTAATAATATTTACACGTATGTTCAAAAGTGTCATCACCATTCAATACATAGTTTCTGAATTGCTGAAAAAAATCTGAGTTAATGAAGTACAAAATCAAGTCTGTACTGATTTATTTCCTGTCTATTTTAACAAATAAGCGAAAGAGACAACGTCACATAAGAAGAAATAATCTTGCGTGTGTTAAAAAAATCTTAAAATATCTTGAAATTACAGAATTTGGCAAGTCGGTTATTAATACGTGTTATTACTACATATATAAAGTATCAAACGTAAAAAAGTATTTTCTCTTAATTGAGAAATCAATATATTTTCTATTTGAGTGGACATAACATTTTGGAAAAGGTCATTTGATTAGTGTTCTCCTCTGAATTAAAGTGAAGCTTTAAGTGTTTTTATATGAATTAAAATGTGAGCATCTCCACTGTGAAGTATATGCTTCTTTCAATTATTTGTGCTATTAATTTGGCATATGCCACTAATTAACGTAACTAGCACGAATATTCTACATAGCAGGTAATTTTAATAATATATACATAATTATGTCCGAGCAAAATTTAATAAATGCATTTATATTAAAATATCAAGATCTAGATTTCCAAACGGGTGCATTAATTGGAGTAAAATGCAAGAGACAAATACTACAACCGCACGTGTTTCCACTTTCATGCATGCTTAATTCCATTCACAACCTCAGCAAGTGATTCATTCATGCAGATATGAAGAGAGTGATAAGTGTCCAAAACAGCTGACAATTGCACTGATTGGAGTAGACAGACGGAATAGAAAAATGTATGGAGTAGAAGAATGTCCATAAAATTAGTTTGTTACTAGCTACCGTGTACGAAGTGTTCATGTCGTATTTTTGTAAAATTGTTTTTTTACCTCCTTCTGAGAGACTATTGAAAGTTGTAAATTCGGACGGACAATAAGTGAGTAAATACAAAAAAAAAAACAAAAAGAGAATCAAAGAGAGACTGAAAATCACAACTAAATAACATTAATTAATTTGCCTTACATTTTTGTTTTTGTTGAGTGTGTAAAAATACTAACTCTAATTACAGAGGGTCATATTCATCACGATTCGCTGAGTGGCCATTTCATCGATCGTCGTAAATCAAAATCACCGTAAACCCAACAACAACAAAATCTACGAAATCAAAAACAGCATAAGTTAATTTATTACAGTAACGCATCGCTAAAACGATTACAGGTATTTAATTCAGAATATGTTCTTAATTATTTTTAATTATTATTTTTTTGTATTTAAATGACGTGACTGAGTTTTTTTTGTGTAATTTAAATTTGATTTTGACTTATCTGCAAACATAAATTTATTTCGATTCGAATAAGTACACATAGGTCATATCAAATTATAGTTTTAAGATATTTCCATATAATTGGTAATTGATACAATTTAGTTTCTAATGATTTTTTTTATCTGCTAAGTTTATAGAAGAAAGCATGAAATACTAAAGTCTTTCCAAATAAAGGGAATGCTTATAATCCCGAATGACATGAATAATTGGTTGTTGCACTTTCATTTTTAGGGGCAATTTCTCAAAATATTATGGATGTTCTATTGCCATAGGCGTGCTACAAAAAGTAGTGATCGGGTAGGGAACAATTGCACCCCAAGGGGAAAACATCACTCTCCTTTGAGGATCTTTTAAGCTGATTTGTCTGCTCTTAATTGTTTTGGCATGTATTTTCTCTATGAGTGCACGTATCCTCTGGGGTACCGAACAACGCCTTGACCGTCTGAGCTGGTCGTTCCATCATTCAACATGCCGAGGTACCATTTTAGGATAAGTTGTTTGCGACCGAGCGTGCAACAGTCTGTTGCTCCATGTAGCATCATGTAGCAAATATTAAGATACAAAAAAGACAAATCAATATTAGAAAAGACTGTGTTTCATTGTAAGATATTTGCTGGAAAAACGCTTAATGTGAAAAATCTGTAAAAATCTTGAAAATTACGTCCAGGGATTGTTATAGAAGCTATGCAGAATATTCAAATCGAAACAGGTAGAAGTTAAGATTGAATAAAACAATTTTGCTATGAAACATTAAGGAATTTTTATTTGAATTTCTATAAATATATTTTTTGCTGAAGTCGGGGTTTTGAGAGAAATAATCTTCTGTGACACAGCCGATCATCGAAGGACAACATATTTTCAAAGCTCAGTCATCCGCATTTTGGATCCAAGATTTTTGGATGTCTACAAGTTCATTTATTACACTTTTAACAAACAACGTGGTAAAACGTCAATTACCCTTCGAAGGACGTAGAAGAAAACTACAGGCTATCAAGGAAGAGTTTAGTTATGTACGAACAACGTCTTCGTGCCAAAGTTCTTTCTTCTTCCAGGGGAAGTAAGAGCTTTTGGTCTTTCCCAACTCTAGTTAAAAACAAGTAAGTAAACTGCAGTCGGCTAAACCGACTTATATATATCCTCACTCTCAGAGAAATTATATACGGAAGTTATAAGGAATACAATTTTATGTAGGACAGGATAATTTGTGTAGAATGTGCTGGGATGTTCGTGTCACATAATGCCAACTTCCACATTTATAAAACAATTATAAACAAGTAAGGAAAGGGAAAAGTCGGGCGGGGCCGACTATATGACTCCACTTTTAATCCAAATACAATTCAATTCGGTAAAAAGTGAAAGTGTTTCCTAATCATAGGCTAATATAACCTAAATCGAGAAGAATATTTGTATTGGGGCTATATCCAAACTTGTAATGAAGTGACTAACTTTCGCAATAAGTTCTTCCAGTTCAGGTATAACGTGTTATGCTCAATTTGAACAAATCGGGAGAGAAATTTAAATGGGATATATATATATATATATATATGAACCGATCTGACCTATTTTCGCCCTGGGTATTTCTAGTTGCAATATAAGATATTTTGCAAGATTTTAAGAAAATCTGTTAAAATATGTGGTTTCTGGAGCGGAAAAAGTCAAATTGAGAGCGAAATTTTTATGGCAGCTATATATAAATCTGAACCGATCTAAAACATTTTTACCAAAGGTGTTTCTAATTGAATTATAAGACGCTTTGCCAATTTTGAAGAAAATCTGTTAAAATAGGTGGATTCTAGAGCGGAAAATGTCAAATTGGGAGCGAAATTTGTATGGCAGCTATATATAAATCTGAACCGATCTGACCCATTTTCACCACAATTAAATATAAGATGTTTTGCCAAACCTGAAGACAATTTGGTACAATATGTGGTTTCTGGAGCGGAAAAAGTCAAATTTGGAGCGAAATTTTGTATGAGAGCTATATATAAATCTGAACCGATCTGACCCATTTTCACCACAGGTGTTCCTAGTTTAAATATAAGATGTTTTGCCAAATCTGAAGACAATATGTGGTTCTTAGAGCAGAAAAAGTCAAATCGGGGGCGAAATTTTAATGGGAGCTATATATAAATCTGAACCGATCTGACCCATTTTTACCACAGGTGTTTCTAG
Source organism: Polietes domitor (assembly GCA_947397865.1). Taxonomy (NCBI): domain Eukaryota; kingdom Metazoa; phylum Arthropoda; class Insecta; order Diptera; family Muscidae; genus Polietes; species Polietes domitor. The sequence continues at coordinate 258,178,406 of OX377618.1, forward strand.
TTGAAATATAAGATGTTTTGCCAATTTTGAAGAAAATATATCTAAATCTAAACCGATTTTCTTCAAATTAAATAGCGTTCGTTCTTATCCCGAAAAACTTCGTTGTGCAATGTTTCATTTGGTTCTGTCTACAATTGCGACCTATATCGTGATTACAAGAATAAATGGACGGACAAGCAGACAGACGGACATTGCAAAATTGATTCAAAAAGTGATTCTAAGTCGATCGGTATTGGGTGTTACAAACAAATACACAAAGACATAATACTCTCGTGGTGTATATAAAAAACATGATCAAATATCAAGTCATAGTGGATTCCATGCAGCAGTGTAGAAGTTTTATTATTATAGGATTTAATATTACCTAGGATAGAGACAATTGTGTGGGAGGTACCAGAAGGGGCGTGACAATTTCGCCCATCTTCGAACTTAAACTAAGTTTGGGAAAACTATTACGATGTGCAAAGTTTGAATTGATTCCTTATCTCCTTTCGAGAGTTATCGTGTACACCAGCCAGCCAGATGGACGGACATGGCTCCGGACAGCTTAAAAAGTCGTGAAACGGATTTGGTCCAAACATACTTAGGGTCTTAAGTCACTCCATCAATTCGTTACATTTTTTTCAGTTCTCAGTAGAGTGAGAGTATAATGACCAGATATTCACAAACCCTGTTGCCAAAGCTAACCTATTGGTTGAAATGTTTTCAAAACAATTCATACCCGTGATTGAAAATGTATGTAGTTCCATGCCTCAGAAATTTTTTCGAACACGTTGAGTTAAATGAATTCTCGCAAATCTCGTCATAAATCACCAGGTCAGGATGGCATTTCAGAACTTGTTCTAAGTGCTCTTCCACTTCGCAACCTTGCATACCGTGCAGTGGTCTTCCCAGCATATTGGAAGGTTGGGAACATACAACCCATTCCTAAAAAGGTGATGCTAATAATCCTGCTAAATACCGATAGATTGTGATTTGCTCTGCGTTCTCGAAGTTTATGGTGAGTTTGGTTAACCACACTCTTATGAAGTATTTAGAGACCAATAACTTACTTAATAATCGATCTTCACTGTTGTCCGAAAAGTGGAGCCGATCCATCCAGCAGCATGGTGAGATGGTCGGTAAGGTCGTTGCATTAATTATCTCCAAGGCCTTTGATCGAGTCTAGCACGGCGAACTCATATCAAAGCTCATCGTTTTTGGTGTTGGTAGTGACTTCTCTAGATTTATTTCGAGCTTCCTCAGAGATCACACAAAACGTGTTGTTGTAGATGGGTTCTCATTAACCTATACTAACCCCAGAAGTAACACGTGTGCGACGACCTCTTGGATCAGACTTCGAATCAAATCTACTCATTCGGCGATGATAGTAACCTCTGTCATGCTTACTCATTCGATCATAGACCAAGATTTCAAGAAATTGAGGATAAAAGGTCAGCCAGGATTTACTGGCCATTTCCGAGTGGGGTCGAGTGCATAGAGTAGACTTTAATGTACGTAAGACCCAATGCTCTTTACTGTCTCACAAGCGATTTACTGATCCAACGGTGTCGTCGATTTCTATGAACGTTGTGGATATTGAGTAATCGGACCCTCTTGATGTTCTGGCCATGAAGATGCATGGGGATGTTCGTTGGACAAAACATGTATTCGCGGTGTCAAAGGATGCAGTCAAGTGCCATGCTTTCCAAAGAGCCGTTAACAATGCTTCACTCCCTCCTCACTATCTGTACTATCAACATCAGGCTTAAGATGGAATACAACTCCCATACATGGTCGGGTACTCCAGGATCTTGCCTGGAGCTGCATGACCAGAAGAGGTGTTGATAGGTGACGGTAGGACATTCAATTCAATTGTTGCCCTTGAACACTTCACTCTCTCCTCACTATCTGTACTATCAACATCAGGCTTAAGATGGAATACAACTCCCATACATGGTCGGGTACTCCAGGATCTTGCCTGGAGCTGCATGACCAGAGGAGGTGACGGTAGGACATCCAATTCTATTGTTTCCCTTGAACAACGTCGTAATGTGGGATGTGTGTCGTTGTTCTATCGATACATTCATGGTGTTTGTTCTTCGGATATTCGTGATCTTATACCGCCTGCCCGAACGTTCGGTAGATATACGCGACATATCGGGAACTATCACTTATTTGTTGTCGATTAAACAACCGGCCGTACTACGAACAACAGAATGAGTTCGTTCTTCGCCCTCGCAATCCCTATGAAACAACAACTTCCAGCAGATATCCGTATTTGTCATCATCGAGTTTTCATTTAAATCTATTTTCTTGGTCTACTTTGCAAGGGCAATTAAACGATTTCGTTGGCATAAGAGAGTTGAACTAGATTTCCATTCAGTTGCCCTGCTGCAAGAACAAACCTAGGACTGTATGGCTGGAAACTTTGTTATAGCAGTTTTTTTTGGATCGGAGCCAAAAGAATGTAATGTCCCAAATTGTTATTCGTTCATGATAAATATATTGGCCATTCCGAATGATTACCATCAGAAAACCAGCCGCCAAACCCTCTTTCAAAGTCAATCAAAACCTTCTCTACACCAGCGCTTTGATGTTCAATTTCAGCATATCGCGTTTCTACAAATAGGTCATCAGAAAACTTTAATTAGTCGAAAACGTTTAGTCAAACCACATGCTCTGGTTAGCTGAAAGCTGCTAAATCACAGGCCTCAAATCAAATACAAAACACGCACATTCAAAATGAGATGGACGTGAACGGAACGGAAACACCAGCAGCCGCCCGGCCGAAGATGCAACAGCAGCATCTGTATAAAATGCGTTAAGAGCATAATTTTTTGGTTAAGTCATTAAATCGGGGTGCTGGATGCAGCATTCGCGTCATCTGCGGCAATGCAAACACAACAACAGATGTTCGCTGCCGTTCAGATTCGGTTTTAAAACACTTCATTACAACTGCGATGTTGGATTAACGCTGGTTGCATGATTGGTTATTTGCAACTGATTTATCGTTAAATTGCAACAACCGCAGCAGAAAGTGTTTTCGCTCCTTTCTTTCTCTTTGTGTTTTGTGGACGAGCTTGTTTGTGGTCCATCAACTGGATGCCAACATAATGGGGAACATGCAAATATGACGTGGCGGCGTATGAACTTCTATCTGTGGTCTGTGTCTGTGGGTTATTTAATTTAGGTCAACTTTTATGATCATGTGGACACGAGAAAAACAAATCCTTTAATCGAATCCTTGTTTCATTTTGTCTGTGTTGCTCTTCCTTCCCTTTTTCCCTCCTCATATAACATTTTGTCGGACTCTGTGTCAGCTTTTGAGGTGAGTGTAGCCGAACACCGACAACAACAACAACAAACAAAAAACATATCGAACATTTGTAGTCTTCTGATCGCTGCTGCGATAACAATTTATAGCCATCCTGCATCAATTAGAGCTGGAGCAATGGTCAATGTACTCCATCGTCATTGTGTGCCGCAACTCTTTCGGTTTCAGTTTCTGTGAATTGCCGTAATTCAAAACGATGCCGCGCATAACTCACCCGGCAAATGATCGAGTTTAGCCTCATGTTGGTGACACTCTGCTTCGTTTTTTGTTGCTGATCGTTGCAGCCTCGTGATCACCCTCGATTGTCAATGTTGCTGTTGTTACCGCTGCTTGTACTGTTCTTGTTATTGTTAGGGACGAGGAAAAACAACAAATGAGTTGTAAGTAATGAGGTGAACACCTATTGTTGTCTTTCGGACGTACGAGGGCAAAATGGAAAATAACCTGGTTTCGTCATACATTCCGATATTGGATTCTGTACGGCATTTCCAAAAGAACTGGATCGGACTGTGAATCCAATATACTCATTCGCGGATGACAGCAACCTCTGTCATTCATACTCATTCGATCATAGACCAAGTCGTCAAGAAATTGAGGATAAAAGGCGATTGATGGATGAGTCACTTAGCCAGGATTTGATGGCCATTTCTGAATGGGGTCGACAGAATAAAGTAGATTTTAATGCACGTAAGACCCAGTGCTCCTTGTTGTCTCACAAGCGATTCACTGATCCAACGGTGTCGTCGATTTTAATGAACGGTGTAGATATTGAGCAATCAGATGCTCTCGTTGTTCTTGGCATAAAAATACAATGTGATGTTCGTTGGACAAAACATGTTTTCGAAAGATGCCTTCAAATGTTTAGGCTTTTTAAAAAGATGTAAGAAATATTTCACACCCTCTGATCTTCTCAATATCTACACTACCTACATCAGATCTAAGATGGAATACAACTCCCATATATGGTCGGGTGCACCAGCTTTATCACTGGAGCTACTTGACCGTGTTCAGAGGAGGGCGATGGTGTTGATAGGTGACGGTAGGATATTCAATTCTATTGTCTCCCTTGAACACCGTCGTAATGTTGGTTGTGTGTCATTGTTCTATCGATACTTTCATGGTGTTTGTTCTTCGGAAATTCGTGATCTTATACCGCCCGTGAGAACGTTCGGTAGAGATACGCGACTCTCCAGGAACGCTCATCCATTTGTTGTCGATTGGACAACCGGCCGCACTACACATTACAGAATAAATTCGTTCTTCGCCCGTACTATCCGTATGTGGAATCGACTTCCGGCAAATATCTTTCCCTCCAATTACGACATTCAGAGATTCAAAAGCAGATGTCAACAGACACTACCCTCTCTTTCCTCCTTCCAATACCTTATCTTCCTTCTACAAACGCAATGCACTGCAATTATTGGGGACATCCCCTGAGTGTTGGTTCAGTGAAAAAAATAAAGGACAGTCTATTTTTCCAGAAATTAATTTGAAGATAAATAACACATACATTTTGGAGCGCCGATTGGCTAATGTATCCAAATGTATGAGTAAACACCTGGATTCATAAGAAGGCCTAAAATCATTGAAGTTAATAGAAAACAAAGCAAAATTAATAAATTTCTTTTGTAGTCGTTCAATGCGGTTTATGTGATTAACATAAAATGGACTCCAAACCATAGAAGCACATTCCAATTTTGATCTAACAAAAGTAACATAAAGCAATTTGCGAGTGTAAGGATTTACAAAGTCCTTACTATTGCTCCTTATGAATGCCAGAACTGAATAAGACCTTGGAATAACATAATCAATATGTAACCTAAAACTCAATTTACTGTCAAAAACAAGACCTAAGTCCAATTTACTATCAACTTTTGCCAATAACTCATTGTTAATGTAGTATTTAGAGTTAATCATATTTACGCGCCTTCCAAAAGGAAGGTGAGAACATTTCGAAACATTCAGCGGCAACATATTCACTTCACACCAAGTCATAGCACGATCAATGTCACACTGAAGAGACATGGAATCCTGAAGACTAGAAATCCCTGCGAACAATTTTATGTCATCGGCATATAGGATATAATTGCAGAATTGGAAACATGAGCATATATCATTAATGAATAAGGTGAAAAGAAGTGGACCTACAATACTACCCTGAGGAACCCCAGAGGTAGCGACATAAAAATCAGAGTTGCAATTATCAATTGAGACAAAGGAGCATCTGTTAGATATCAACCAATTCAATAAAGAAGAGTGAATTCCAAATCTAGAAAGTTTCTTAACAAGTAAAGTATGAGAAACTCTATCGAAAGCCTTACTAAAATCTAAATAAATAGTGTCAACTTGGACACCAAATTCAAAATTAGTAATACAATAATTTGTAAATACTAAAAGATTAGTGACCGTTGACCGATTCTTGATAGAAAAGGATATACGGAGTAAAACAGTTTATGATATACAATATGCTCAAGTAATTTTGAAATATTAGTTAATTTCGAAATTGGTCTATATTTGCGGACATTACTTTTACTACCCGACTTAAAAATAGGCATAACTAAAGCCACCTTCCAAACATCCATAAAGACACCCAGCTTCAAAGAAAGATTGAATATATGTTTTAATGGAATACAAATGGACGAACCGCACTTTTTAAGAAAACTGGCTGATATGCCATCCAAGTCTAACCTATTAGACTCACTAAGTTGAGATAGAGCAAAGAGAATGTCGCCCTCCGAAAACTGCATTACTCCCCAGTCAATGACAGGCTCAACAGTTTTCAAGATACTTAAATCCAATAAATGATCGGAGGAAATAAAATTGGACCTAAAAAAATCAGCAAATAAATTCAACTGATCCTGCGTAGAATTTGCTTGCAAATCATCGAAATTCATTGATGATGGGAAATCACTGGAGGATTTCCGGGATTTAATAAAGTTCCAAAATGACTTCGGGTTGTTATTAATCTTATTCTCAAACCCTAAAATGTACTGTTTGTATAAAAATTTATTCAGAAAAGAAAACTCTCTTGCATAGTGGTCACACTTTTGCTTGCTTCCCAAGGAATTGGAGTTTTTTGTATAGCTTGTAGAATTTGTTTCTCAAATTTTTGAGTTTCTTCAAACCAGGAGTGTACCATGGTAATTTATGAACTTTTGGCTTCAATCGTGGTACTTGGGTATCACAAATGTTTAAAATATTATTAATAAAGATAAAATAACAATTATCACTAAATCACTAAACAAATTCAACCAATTAGTATCTGAAATACAATCATTCACTACATTAAAGTCACAGCGAATATAATCAAAAGCATTGTTATATTGAGGCCAGGTTTGTCTGTACATTTGACAATTGTCTAATTTTTTACACATGAAATTAGTTCGGTCTAGATTATGTATGAAGATACCACGTTTAACAGACCCTAAGGGTGAGTTCAGAATTGCAGCTGCATTCGTCGCACATGGTTTCCAATTGGCCAATGGTCCGTCAGCACTGATAAAACTCTTGATACATTTCTTGCACTCTGGCTTAGAAGGTTTCTGGTACGTTTTTATTTCGAGGCCAGGTTTGTCTGGATATTTGACAAGTGTCTACGTTTTTCCACATGAAATTATCTCGGTCTAGGCAGTGCACAAAGATACCATTTTTAACAGACCCTATTGGCGTTGCGACCAACTCCGTAGCGAGGGACTCAAAGTAGATCCCATCCTCGCCAACTCGTCTGCTCGTTCGTTCCCATAAAAGTCCTTATGTCCAGGGATCCGTATAAGTGTGACTTGAAACAAACAGCTCAGTCTGGACAACACTGACCTACTAATATTGATGTTATGCGGATATATCGTAGAGACAAAAAGGCATCAGAGTCAAAGTTGGGGAAAACGGGTAAAAATGCACAAAAAGTTCAAAAACTATCTTGCAGTCGCCCCAGAGGGGTTAAATATAAGAAAAATTCCCATTAATTTTCCCTCCTCAACATTTTTTAAGAACACACATATCTCCTTTTATACCCCCTTCTTATACCCTCCACCACCAGGATGGTGGTATACTAACTTTGTCATTCCGTTTGTAATACCTTGAAATATCGACCTGAGACCCTATAAATTATATATATTCTTGATCGTCATAAAATTCTAAGACGATCTAGCCATGTCCGTCCGTCTGTTGAAAGCACTCTAGCATCTAAAAGAAAGGAGCTAGAACGTTCAAATTTTCCATAAATGCGTTCGGATTGAAACGGGGCGAAATCGACCCAAAGGGAAAAATGTTTCCCCCACAAGGACTAAAAATACCCATAATAATCCCTAATATTTTAGCGTATTTAAGCATATTTTTTGAGTATACCTGTTTATATTTGCTTGATATTTGGTATGCGAATTCCCCTTATAGCAAAAACGTGTACCATAAAGAGATTCTTATTTGTAGGGGGTGAAATGGGGCCAAAAAGGGATACAAATGGTACATATTAAACGACAACAGCTAGAAACACGAAATTCAGTATGTACATTCCTCTAATTGAGTAGATACATAATATAAAAGTATTTTTTCCAAATTCGTACTTTTAAGGGGTAAAATGGGAATAGAGGGATACAAATGGTACCACCCAAACGGCTGCCCCTAGAATAATCAAATTCGGTGTATACATTCCTCTGATTGCATAGACACATAAAATACACGGATTTTTCAAAATTCGTATTTTATGGGGTTAAAATGAAAAAAGGGGATGAAAATAGTACCATCCAAATGACAGCAGCTAGAGTCATGAAATTCAGAGTATACATTCCTTTGACTACGTAGACATGGAAAATAAAAGGTTTTTTCCAAATTCGTACTTTCAAGGGATACAATGGTACAGGGAGATAAAAATAGTACCAACTTAACGACTACAGCTAGAATGATGAAATTATAATTGGGTAGAAACGTCAAATAAAGAGATTTTAGATAGTCGTACTCTTAAGGGGGTAAAAATGGTACCAATCAAATGCCGCAACTGGAATCATGGAATTTGGTGTATACATTCCTCTGACTGCATAGACACGCAAATAAAAAAGCGTTCTCCAAATTCGTACTTTTTTTTCGGAAAAATTGGTTTAATCAAGAAGTTAGGTTATTTTGCACTATGTACGTCTGATAATGGATTTTCAAAGTTTGTACTTTTGGAATTAAAATAGAACTGAAATACAACCAACTGTAGCACCAACTATCTACCAATATTTATGGTATTTAAGCTTTCTGAAAATATATATATTTAATTTTTGAATTGACGTATTGCTTATAAGCGTGGTTTGAAATTAAAATATTATATTTATTAGAGTTACAACAAAAAGTATTATATTTATTTATAAAATTATTTTTTCAATATTTGTATTTGTTTTGGTTTGGCTATATTAAAAACAAAGTATTTTCCTGTAATATTTCTGCACTTCTACAAAAATCGACATCCTCTGTGGAATGCAATCCATGGTGGAGGGTATATAAAGTTCGGCCCGGCCGAACTTAACACCGTTTTTACTTTTTGTTTACCGGCTTAAAGAAAAAACCCTAAAACCAATAATAAACCTTGGAATTCGGTATTTTGAAAACAAAGACTAAGGTCTCTGGTATTTGTATAATAATAATAGCGATGCTTTTCTTTAAGACTGGGAAACTGAACTGCGATAACAAAAATCTAAATAAAATGTTAAAATTTCACTCAAACTAAATCTTTGTTAAAATTGTCGCCAACAATATCAATGTGTGCATGAAAACAAATTTTGAAAAAATAATTTCATGGTAAAAATATTGGACTTAGCCTATATAATTATGCAGTGTAAATCAACTTGATGGTTATCGAGGCAAAGTCCAAAAAAGTCAACACAAAATATTTTTTAATTTGTTTTAACATAAATATTTATATTGTAGTTGGCGACAATGTGCAAAAATACTTTTTGTTGAGTAAAAAATAACATTTTATCAGTTACAAACCCAAAACGGTCGGCGGCGGCTTTCGGCTGATTTGGCGGCTCGTTCTGTCATTCGAACAACTCTAATTATTTGACAATTTTGGGAAAACAGAAGGAACAAATTGTGTTGGTTTTTAATACCATTTCAATATACGTTAATATTAGCCATTATTAGCCAATGTTCCCATAATTTCATATTGTTATCCCATACAAATAGTTTTTGTGAGTGGGAATCCATTCCCAAAATTTATAATATGGATGAATTTAATAAACATTTTTGTAATTACAGCTTCTCATGTGAGGCATATTTTACCAGACACCTTGAATATCATAATCCTTCCAAAAATGGTAAATCTCTACCTACTCTAAAGACGCTCAATTTATAAATTAGCTGTTATTTATTGTTTTTTATAGGAATACATGGCCATTAGGGCGTACCTCAAAAAAAGTTCGCCGTACACCTTCGAATATGAAGTATTATTGAAAGGTAGTTTCAAAAAAATTTTTTTTATTTTTTTTATGCCGAACGTAGGGGTCGCGCTTTTACATTTTTCTATATAACTTCTGCATTTATAAACGGATTTTAAAGTGTGATACATCGATGTTTTTGTCTCGACGAGGCCGATTTTTTTGTCTTTAAAGTTATTGAGCTCAAGCATGACTCATGATTTTATGCGAGCTTTAATTTTCTGATATTAGAGTGGTACGTTAGGGTAGTAGCAACTGAGATATGATGGGTAAGTACCAGAAGGGGTGCTTGAGCTCAATGACTTCAAAGACAAAAAATCGGCCTCGTCGAGACAAAAACATCGATGTATCACACTTTAAAATCCGTTTATAAATGCAGAAGTTATATAGAAAAATGTAAAAGCGCGACCCCTACGTTCGGCATAAAAAAATAAAAAAAAATTTTTTAAACTACCTTTCAATAATACTTCATATTCGAAGGTGTACGGCGAACTTTTTTTTTTACTTGTAACCTGGTACGCTCTAATGGCCATGCATGCTGGAATTGACTTATATAAAGGCGTCTTTTTAATCAAAATACATTCATTCAACTTTTTATAGACGTCAGCATATAATAGGATACCAAATTCAAAGAAAAATCCATATATTTCACAGTAGTAGGTTGTCTAAATCGACAGTTATATTTTCTTTTGTATTTTGAAGTGATAGGAGTTAGAACTCCTTCAAATCTCGGCGACGTGCTTGAAGTCGATGTGAGCCGATGAAATCGGCGGTGGCGCGGCTCGTGCAGAAACATGCGGCGGCTTGTCGGCTTAAAATCAGTCGGCTTGTATCGCTGCATTTTATTAAAGTTTTTGTTATCGTAGCTTGTTATATCGGCTTAAAGAAAAAAAGTCATATCATAAATAAAATTGGTCTCATGAAATGTCTGCTCTTTGTGGAGAATTATTGATCTTCAAATACACTTCGACTAATTCATCCTAAAATTGGCTTTGAAAGTGATTCGAAGTTACATATCCTCCATAAATATAATGTGAGAGAGAGTAATAATAGGTCTGTTTTCTTTAAGGCTGGAAACCTAAACTGTGAGAATAAAAACCTAAATAACAAACACGTAAAAATTTCATTCAGAATAAAAATATTTTTTTAAATTTTTCGGCAACAGCAATATAAATGTGTGTATGAAAACAAATTTTGGAAAAAAAAGATTTGAGCTTAGCCTGGAAAATTATCAAAAAAATTGAAAATTTGTTTTAGTTTTTCGTTTGTTTTATTTTGGTCTGTAAACAATATTTGATTTGAAATGAGATATTCTCCTGCCTCAAGGTTCTATATTTTATAGAATGAAAATTTATTTACAATTGACATGGTGACATTTATTTATTTGCTGTACACTACCACTATCACAATTTTTGCCTCTTAAAAGGTTTCCTCAGGTGACTTCGTACACTCAGAAAAAAGTATGCCACGGATTAAGTAAATATGTACTAAAACTGAGGAAAACTGAACTTCGTATAGCGCTAAGGCAATAATTTCTCACATGCTTTGAACTTGATTCCAGTTCAACTTTTCCTTAAAGCAAGTAAAATTTACTCAAACTGAGGAAAAATTTTCTTCAAAGCAAGTAAATCTTTACTTAATCTGAGGAATTTTTTTAAGAAATTTTACTCAAATCAAGTAAATTTATACTCAAACAGAGGAAGATATTCCGATTTTTTCCTCAATACAAGTAAATTATTACTCAAACTAAGTAAATTTGTAGTCATGCCAAGTAAATTTATACTCAATATGAGGACAATTTTTTTTGAGGAAATTTTTCCTTAAACCAAGTAAAATTTGTACTCAGCCTGACTAAAACTTTCCTTAAACCAAGTAAATTTGTATTCAGCCTGACTACGGCTATACTGATAATTGAAATAAATTATTTCGCTTCAGAGTATGCAACACTCATATGAAAAATGTCAACATGGTATAGTTCTCAAACGTTTCATCTTAATCATACCATAAAGAGTTGAGATATTTCGCCATGACTGCTGCGGAGGCTAGGTAGGCGCCTTCGCAGTGATTGTTTAGAGTAATAAAGAGTGATTTTTTTGAGGTTAGGATTTTCATGCATTAGTATTTGACAGATCACGTGGGATTTCAGACATGGTGTCAAAGAGAAAGATGCTCAGTATGCTTTGACATTTCATCATGAATAGACTTACTAACGAGCAACGCTTGCAAATCATTGAATTTTATTACCAAAATCAGTGTTCGGTTCGAAATCCGAAAATCCGCTTTTTTATCGACAAATTTTGTTCAGCGATGAGGCTCATTTCTGGTTGAATGGCTACGTAAATAAACAAAATTGCCGCATTTGGAGTGAAGAGCAACCAGAAGCCGTTCAAGAACTGCCATGCATCCCGAAAAATGCACTGTTTGGTGTGGTTTGTACGCTGGTGGAATCATTGGACCGTATTTTTTCAAAGATGCTGTTGGACGCAACGTTACGGTGAATGGCGATCGCTATCGTTCGATGCTAACAAACTTTTTGTTGCCAAAAATGGAACTGAACTTGGTTGACATGTGGTTTCAACAAGATGGCGCTACATGCCACACAGCTCGCGATTCTATGGCCATTTTGAGGGAAAACTTCGGAGAACAATTCATCTCAAGAAATGGACCGGTAAGTTGGCCACCAAGATCATGCGATTTGACGCCTTTAGACTATTTTTTGTGGGGCTACGTCAAGTCTAAAGTCTACAGAAATAAGCCAGCAACTATTCCAGCTTTGGAAGACAACATTTCCGAAGAAATTCGGGCTATTCCGGCCGAAATGCTCGAAAAAGTTGCCCAAAATTGGACTTTCCGAATGGACCACCTAAGACGCAGCCGCGGTCAACATTTAAATGAAATTATCTTCAAAAAGTAAATGTCATGGACCAATCTAACGTTTCAAATAAAGAACCGATGAGATTTTGCAAATTTTATGCGTTTTTTTTTAAAAAAAAGTTATCAAGCTCTTAAAAAATCACCCTTTATTTGAAGAACTTATGAAGAAAGTATCGGCTAACGAACGAGAATTTCCTTTTAGACCACTATTCATGTATTTTTCTAAATACTCTAAAGTATTTTTTATAAGTTCATTTATACTTGAATGTATGACGAACATGGCATAAATTTAATTACATTTATTTACTTTATTTGAAGTGATAAACACATTTATAAGTATACAATTCCTAAATGAAATGTTTCCATACAAAAAAAATTTTCATTATTTTCTTTCTTAAACGATAGTAAATTTTCTTCCGCACTAGTATGAATATACTTAATTGTCAAAAGTTTTTATTAGATCCAATAAAATGTTTTTAAGTAAATTTACTACCCTATTTTGAGTATATGTACTATTTTTTCTGGCTCTGAAATAAGGAAAGTATACTCATATCTATTTAATTGTCCTTCTTGTAAGGAAATTTTACCTAAACTGGAGTCAAATTGTAAAACTAAATTGGAGTATGGATTTTACTCAGATTTAAGAATGCTATTTTTCTGAGTGTAGCGACTTTTCAACAGATTTCAGATTTCAGATTTTATTTAATTCCAAAAAAACTTAAACAATTGAGTATAATCTTACGACTAACATTCGTACTTAATTTCTAGCGTATATACTAATACATTTCAAGAACTATGTAACTAATACTTATACTATGTTGCAGCGTACTGCAACGTATCAATAATACATTTTTATCTATATACATATATGTTCTCCCAAAAAACGAACAAGAAAAAGGGAGTTTCTTGCGACTTTTCAACAACATTCCCGGCCTCTTTAAGTAAACGATTCCCACAAACGAATGAGAAGCACAACTCACTTGCCGCATATCTGTTTAAAAAATCGCACCAAGTAATAAAGCCACATGGCACTTTACAAGCATCTCATTGAGTTGCATATGTTAGGATGTGTATATGCGGGTATAGTTACCCAGCAATACTTCAGCCGTGCCAACGCTCATTTGTTTTAGTTTTTTTTTCGTTTGTATTTTTGGTTTGTAATCAATATTTGATTTGAACTGGGATATTGTCCTGGCTCAAGACCATTTTGCATCAATATTTTATAGAATGCAAATGTATTTACAAATGGCATGGTGACATTTATTACTTGGCTGCAGACTACCACTATCATGATTTCCACCTTGGCAAAGGTTTCGTTCAGGTGGTTTCCACTGAGAAGACAGTGGAACCAACTTAACAATTCATATTCCACAGTATGGGTATTTATCCTGGAAGGAAATTTTACACGGACTGGCTTTGCGAATATCACCATAGGAGTGTTATGGTCGGACGATGGTGAGGGATGGATGAGATAGATTGAAATGGGTTTGCAGACTCTCGCAGGAGTTAGTCATCACTTCGGCAGGATCAGTAAAACTACTACATTTTAGGTTATTCCAAACTTGTTCGTTTACTCTGCTTAACAAAGATTTTTACACTTGTTATTTAAATCCATCTCAGAATAAATTCAAATTCGATTGGCAATTTGAGCTTGTTCTGCTTTTTCGAATTATAAATTTTAGCGAAGGGTTTTGATCATATGAAATTAGGTTAGCCCCTTACCCAGCCTACCTCGTATGATTTCATGCGTTTTTTTTTTTTTGGCTCGGGAACAATGTTGTGCTCGTGGCGATGCCGGAATATTAGGCGACCTTGGCTCACCGCCATCATCCACTTCACTTTCACACTGGCTTTCTGATGTTTTGTGTTGCGATTTCAACGAGAGACATCGACCGACGGTGATGTTGAGCCTGCTGATGATGATCGTTGCGTGTTGATCATGTCTTCGAATGTGACATTTTTTGTCTTTCTGCCGTGTTTTTTTTTTTCGTTTTTGTTTCTCTCTTTTGAGGTTTTGGGCATAAATTTGTGCTTAACGTGGCATTATTGCAGCCAACGGAGATGGATTAGCATCATTTTGTTGCACGAATAACAGCATAACGACGACACAAAAACGTCTGCGTTTTGAGTGGGGATAATGCGCGCATGCGGACAACAACGGCCGCAATGATCTTCGATGACAGTTTCAGTGTTTTTAGTGAAGATTGATATTGTCCATTCTTTTGTTGTTGTTGTTGTTGTTCTTGTTGTTGCTGTTGTCGTGAGAGCATTTTTTGCTCCTGTCGCTGCCTCGTCTGTAATTTGTTTCGTTTCGTTTGTGGCTGCTGTTGCAGTGCAGCAGGGTTTCTTGGAAATAATTGTGATTCTTATGCTTTTAAATAACAACATTCCACTACAAATTGTGTACATACATTTAAATTGATTTTTGGATTTACAAATTCTTTGCCTTTATCCATCCATTCAACCGGCCACGGCCGCCGCCGCCGCCACCACCACGCATTGGCCTTATCTTGTCGTCCAGGATCTGTGCTTATTCTGTACAAATCCATGCCATGATGATGATCAGCGGACAATGGACAATGTACGTGTATTGTTGTTTGTTCCTCCCTCCCTTCCCTTTCGATTAACAAATTGCTTAATACAAACGCAAACGCTTAACGAAATCAAAATCAAACACATACTTTTGCCGGATTAAGTGTAATCAGCGAGGAATTTCTTTTTGCATTCGAAATGCTGTTGTTTAGCAGCAACACACGCTCATAATGTGGTGTTTCATTAAAACAATGAATGATTTTTCGATTCAATTTGTTGTTGTTGCCGATGATGATTCTTAAGCGGCAGATTCCGTTTGAGAAAATTATGATGAATGTAGCAGGGGTTTGGATTGTTTGAAGTGACAACAAATTCCCCAAAAAACAAACGAACTCATGGTAATTATTTGTTGTTCGGCATCAGTTGCCGTTAATACGATTTAATCTGGCAATCAATCTTAACATCATCAACGATTATACAGGGTGGAGAGACAATGAGTTTTTGGTCTCAGAATGTACTAGTTATTCTCAAAACATGACACTTTCTGTGGCAAAATTGTGTGTTCTTGCGAGCTAGTCACCATGAATGCATTCGTTTAAGAGAAATGGCAATCAAAGCAAACGGACATGGTTTCAGAATATATATCGCGAGGACTTGGGAAATTGATACGAGAACAACAACAAAATTTTGTATGTCAAATTTATTTTTATGTGTGTTCACAAAATCAACATCACTTTTTAAAGCTTTAAAAAGGATTCCCAATATAACATAAAGGACGCGATAGAATTCAAATCTAAAATTAATAATACCTACATTAATGATGACGAAATATTAATTTCCTTCGATGTAGTCTCCATGATTTCCAAGCGTACCGGTAAACTTAGCTATTAAAACTATAAGAGAAAAATGGAACGACATTAAGGACTAGACTACAATACCCATGGACTTATTCTTAGAAATATTAACGTTTTGTATTACAGATACCAGATATTTTAAATAAAGAGTGATTTTTTTGAGGTTAGGATTTTCATGCATTAGTATTTGACAGATCACGTGGGATTTCAGACATGGTGTCAAAGAGAAAGATGCTCAGTATGCTTTGACATTTCATCATGAATAGACTTACTAACGAGCAACGCTTGCAAATCATTGAATTTTATTATCAAAATGCGTGCTCTGTGAAGAAAGTTCAGAAAGAAAGAAATTGTGTTCAGCGACGAAGCTCATTTTTGGCTCAATGGGTACGTAAATAGGCAGAATTGTCGATTTTGGAGTGAATATCAGCCAGAAGCATTGCAAGAGCTACCAATGCATCCAGAAAAAGTCACAGTTTGGTGCGGTTTATGGGCTGGTGGCATCATTGGACCGTACTTCTTCAAAGATGATGCGAATCGTAACGTAACTGTGAATGGTGAGCGCTACCGTGAGATGATATCCAACTTTTTTTTGCCCAAAATGGAAGAACTGAACTTGGTTGACATGTGGTTTCAACAAGATGGCGCTACATGCCACACAGCTCGCGATTCTATGGCCATTTTGAGGGAAAACTTCGGAGAACAATTCATCTCAAGAAATGGACCAGTAAGTTGGCCACCAAGATCATGCGATTTGACGCCTTTAGACTATTTTTTGTGGGGCTACGTCAAGTCTAAAGTCTACAGAAATAAGCCAGCAACTATTCCAGCTTTTGAAGACAACATTTCCGAAGAAATTCGGGCTATTCCGGCCGAAATGCTCGAAAAAGTTGCCCAAAATTGGACTTTCCGAATGGACCACCTAAGACGCAGCCGCGGTCAACATTTAAATGAAATTATCTTCAAAAAGTAAATGTCATGGACCAATCTAACGTTTCAAATAAAGAACCGATGAGATTTTGCAAATTTTATGCGTTTTTTTTTTAAAAAAAGTTATCAAGCTCTTAAAAAATCACCCTTTATGATGACAAGGTTCACGAACAGCGAAAAGGAATGCCAATGGGATCACCAGCTTCACCGATTATTGCAGATATTATAATGGAAGAATTACTAAACGGGAGTTGGGAGTTTGCAATTATAATACAAATCCATTTCGACAAACGAAGAAAACTGTTTGATATACATAAACTTATTTCTCTTTCTTCATTTACAACAACTGATGACATGTTTACCGCAAATAAACTAATCTTTCCCACAAAAGAAACTCAAAAACGATGTTCACGTGTTTAAAATTTCGTTTCGAAATGCGTATTTCCCCGCGTGTAGGTCTCTATTTTAAAATCTACTTTAAAGTTGCGAAACAATAAGAAATGAGGTTTAACTTACTTATGTCAAATATTTTTCAGAGTAAGTATTTTGTGTACATATGTAACAAGTGTGATTCAAAAGAGAAACAACAAATTCAGTAACATGGATCTACGTAGGAAAACGAAACTCTAAAATACCAATTATTTGGTTTTTTGGAATTAAAATTTTTAGTTGTCTCTTCTTGCATTTCATCGAATACAAAAAACTGTATTTGTTATTCGTATTTATACATATTTAAGATTATAAAAATGAAGAAACATTTCCAAATATTTTTTTATTTAATCGGAATATGCGTATAAAGATTTTGAGTAAACATCCTGTTACTCATGTAATTCCTGTATAAATTAAAAACCCCAAAACTCTTTAGACATCCTATTTAGACACATACTTTGTCAAAAAGCATATCCAATTTTCTGCATTTATCATAGAAAAAATGCGGGACTGAAGGTTTTAACGCCTAGGAATTTGATCGTTTTTTTGTGTAATATTTCATCAAAATATATATCGAGGGCATATATTCAAAAGTGGCTATGAACCATTTTCTCGAAAATGAGTTTTCGATGCCAAACTATTCTCAGATTTCGGTGTCATCAGTCATATAAATTTGAAAAAGATTTTTTTTCTAAAGCCATTTTTTTAAATTTTCCGATTTGGCTATCCACTTTAGTTTTTGACTGCATAAGTGTCTATGAACATAAAAATAATAGAAATAAAATAGTTCAATAATGGAGCAGCATAAAACCGAAGGTTATAATTCGCTACAACGATTTTGTTTAAAACTTTTTTCTCGATTTTTTTTTTTCAAATTCCATCATTTCGCGTTAATAGCATTTTGATTCCCCAGTTATCAGGCTAAAATACGAAAAATGGTGGCTGTAAGGTCAAAAATTGTGAAAAGCATGTTAAGAAAAACCGGCGTTTCATCACTTGCAGCGATTTTCGAGACTGGCTACATATATGTTACAAGCGACCAATCTGACGGATGAAGCTGGAATCTTTGGAAGATGCGTTTTCTATACAACATTGCCAAGATTTTAATAATTTCTCTTCAAATTAAGGAGAAAATCTTTTTTCGCTCTTCTGAAAAGTTATGTTTTTGTTCATAGCCACTAATGAATATAAGCCCTCGATATGTATATTGCTTTAAATTACAAGCAACAACTTAAAAAAAGTTCTACACTTAGGGAACAAGTCTGTTAACAAAAGCAATTGTCTGCTGCCTATCAGCAGACACTTTTCTGTTATTATAGCTGTTTTTTTGCAGTCTGCTAAAATTGACTGTTGTTAATTAAAATATAAAAATAGAGAAGCGTTCATATGCGAGTTTAGCTCGAATTTTCTTTTATATTAGCTTGGGACAATATGCGTATCATATATATTGCTAAAAACAGCAAACATCTGTTTACCATTCAGCAGATACATATCTGCTGTCTCTTTTTTAACAGCAGAAAATCTGCTCTTTCAGTAGACTTTCTGCTTTCTTTAACTGACATATTCCTTTGAGTGTACTGATAGATGGATTACTGAAATGCAATTTTGCCGACAATGTCTGTCGGACGAATGTATTAAAATATTTCTCGAAGATCCTGGAAATAAAATATGAGTGGTTTCCAAACGCTACAGTAAAAGTTTCCTACAAAGTTGGAAAATTAACTAAGTATGTGTAAAGTTTCCTTCTTTCAAAGCCATAGTAAATAGTTCATTTACTAGAAAAAGGGTAGTAGATTTACTTAAAAACATTTCTTTGGATCTGATAAAAAATTCTTAGAATTGAGTAAATTCAAACTTATGTAGAAGAATATTTTCAAGGTTTTAAGTGAGAAAAAAATCTGAAATTTTTTGTATGGAAAAAATTCCATTTAGGAAATTTTAACTTAAAAATGAGTTTTTTTCCTAAAATGAAGTAAAAATGTTTATTGAAATGTATGCCGAGTTAAATGTATGAATTTAAGTATTAATGAACTTATAAAAAACATTTGAAATTGTTTAAAAAATTCTTGAATATTAATCTAAGAAGCAATTCTCGTTCGTTTGCAGAGACTTATTTCTTAAATACTTTTTGAATTATTCTAAACAACCACTGCGAAGGCGCCTATTTTGCCTTCGCAACAATCATGGCAGAGGTATCATGAAACTTCTGAGCAATATTTCACGTTGTCACTTTTTGTATCAGATTTGCATGCTCTGAAGCAAAACTATTTGTTTGATTTTTTTGTTAAATTGAATTTATTTTAATTTCACCTTTTTTCCTTGTAAAATTTTCCTCAGTTTAAGTAAAAATTTACTCGTTTTGAGGAAAAAAATCAACAAAATTGTCCTCAGTTTGAGTAAATATTTACTTGATTTGAGTAAACATTTACTTAGTTTTAGGAAATTTTCAGCAAAATTTTACTAAGATTTATATTAGATTAAGATTCTACTTATATTTAGTAAAAACTAGCTGAACCCCGCCCGCTTCGCCAGGCAAAATACAAATGGTAAAATTAAAATCAGGTTTCATATTGATCTTATCATATTGATATTATCGTGGTTTGTAATATATAGGTTCCAATTTTCAGCCTTCAGAATTCAAAAATTCTGTTTTCAAATGACGTCTTTCGGAGCAGAAGTTATTCAGGACAATCGCCCATACAATCCGACATTCACAGTAAAATTTTCGATAAAATCTTCCCGGATTTTATATTTTTCTGGAAATTGTCCTACATCCTATATCTTTCCTTGGGGCAACACGAATTCATCAAGCCCAAAATCGTGAAAATCAGACGATCCGTTATAAAGTTTTGCGTGTTCACACGGACGGCATTATCTTTTATAAATATAGATGTACTTGGTTTCCTAAATTTTAGTTAATTTTAACTCATTATAGGATTAACTTTCTTATGATGAGTGTAGATGAAACCCCCCCCCAGGGGAAAATCCTGCGCACGGGCCTGTGAAGAAGAAACAACCTGGAGAACTGAATGAACCAATTTCAAAAATATACAAACCGATGACATATGTTCCTGGCTTCTCGGAAAGATTCAAAAACTCCAACATTTATAATAAGGACAACATACAATTAGCGTTAAAGAGCAACAACACAATTAATGACCTTTTTAGGAGGACAAAATCAAAAATAAACAAAGAAGAAACATCAAACGTAGTCTAATTAAATTAAAATTAATAAGACAAAATGTAATGGGGACAAGTCCAACGTATGCCAGAAGGTATACGTTGGTACTACAAAGATGAAATTAAAAACTCGACTTTCTGTACACAAATCTGATCATAAAGCGATTGAAAAACCACTGGAACAAAAAACAGCACTAGCAGCCCATTGTACCTTGACGGGGTATAAGCCAAACTTGAACGACGTAGACATTTTGACGCAAGAAAATAATTATCGTAGAAGATATACGCTTGAAATGACACATATTATAAATGTCCCTACTGACCAGAGAATGAACTACAAAACTGACACTGACCACTGGGCACTGGGTACAAATATATCGAAACATTGTTGACAAATATGGACGAAAACAATAGCTTTAGTTGAGAAAGTACTTCGAAACGTAAGAGTTAATTGGTTTTGCTAAAATGTAATTATTGTCATAATTTTTGTTTTGTCTTTTTGTATAATTAATTTTGTTTGTATTTTTAAGTGAATATCCCTGAGGATGATCGTCGATGACGATCGAAATATCGGAAAAGAATAAATGCATAAAACAGTTAAAAAAAAAACTAAACATCAGTTTTTTGATTTGTTCATGACCTCAAGCCAAACTATCCGGAAAAATAATAAACGCTTTAAAAAAAATATTAAAATTCCATTTCGAGAAATATATATATTTTAAATCGCATCATTTGAACTAAATTTTTCGTAAAAATATAATTAGAAGTACTCAAAGTTCGTTTTGGCGTTTATTGATATTGGAATCAATTAGTCTACATCTCCCATCCCATTACTATTGACACTCCCCTCGATGGACTTCATTTCGTGATGAAACCATTCCCCATGTTCGTCACTTAATTGATCAAGATTCTCGCTTTCAAATTTCTCACTCGATCATTGAGTTTATGTGATTTAAAATGTGATAAAATGTTGATTCGGTTGAAAAGTCGAATGCTCCTTCCAAAGCCAATCTGTTTACTTAGACAGTGAGAGCATTCTGTATTATGAAGGAGTAGTCTCCTCCAAATATTTTTTTTGCAGATTCCTACTTACTTCTTTCGAGGCTTCTGCTTCACATGATGGCTGATCTATTAGTGTGGCCTTCCGGATCACCTCTTAGGTCCTTAGCCTCCGGTTCACGTAAGTGATGAAGTTACATACACTTTCCCAGTCTCGTTCTGTTAGTTCCTAATTCCTATTCAATTCTTGTCATATGTTCTCGTCCGAAGTCAATCTAATCTAATCTGGATGACCGGTTAAGCACTCACGTTACGGAGTCGTTCTTAACTTCGATATGGTCAATTAATAGTGAAATCTCTTAATGTGCTCTCTTAACCGTCTCAGTCAACCAAATATACAATTCTACCTACATTCCACTGCTGGAGAGTTTGCTGCTTCGATTACAGCAAGAAGTGTAAAGTATCTATCCCACTCTTGCTAAAGATGACCCGGTTGTCAAAGCTAACCTATTGCCTGGTTCTCGCAAATCTTAACGTATATAAATTTTCGGACCCGGATGGCATTTCAGTAACTGTGTTCTTCGACGATTGTCCGTCCACTTCGCAACCTTTTCAACAAAAAGAAAAAAAGATGGCCTTATATTCACTGACCCGGTTGCCAAAGCTAACCTATTGGCTGGAATGTTTGCAAGGAATTCATCCTTGCGGGAAGCAATCAATCACCCCCCGCGATTAAAAATGTATCTACTTACATGCCTCAGATATCTTTTCGCACACGTGGAATGAAGGGTTCTCGCAAATCTCGACGTAAATATTCGGAGCATATTCGGAAGATTACGAATATACAACCTATACAAAAAAAAAAAAGTTAAGGCCAATAACCCTGCCAACTACCGTCGGATTGCGATTTGCTCTGCGCTCTCGAAGTTTATGGAGAGTGTGGTTAACCACCATCTTGTGCGGTATTTAGAAACCAATGGCTTACTTAATGATCGACAGAAGGTCTTCCGCAGGAATCGATCTACGGGGAACCTAATGACACTGCTGTCCGAAAAGAGGAATCGATCCATACACCAGCTTGGTGAGAGTAAGGTCGTTGCTCTAGATATCTCCAAGGCCTAGGATAGAGTCTGGCACGGTGCACTCATATCAAAGCTCATCGCTTTCGGATTTGGTCGTGACTTATCTCGATTTATATTGAGCTTTCTCTGAGATTGCACTATACTTGTTATTGTAAATAGGTTATCACCGACGAGCATAGTTTAACCGCAGGTGTACCGCAGGGCTCTGTGCTTTCCCTGTGCCTTTTTCTTATTTTCATCGACGACCTCTTTGATCGGACTTCGTTTCCAATCTACTCATTCGCGGATGACAGCAACCTTTGTCATTCAAACTCATTCGATCATAGATCGATCGTCAAGAAATTGAGGACAAAAGACGATTGATGAATGAGTCACTCAGCCAGGATTTACTGGCCATTTGCGAATGGGGTCGTGTGGATAGAGTAGATTGTAATATACTTAAGACCCAGCGCTTGTTGTTATCTCACAAGCGTTCACTGATTCAATATGTCGTCGATTTCAAAAATCCTGTTAAACAATTCTTGAGCAAAACAAATGACATTACTTTTGGTTGCGTTTTGAAAAAAAATTGATGTGCTTCGGTTTGAAAATATACCAGGATTTCTTAGGTACTTAATCAATTTATACAACCGTTTATCTCTACGTTCATCTATCCTCTCTTCAAGAGTGTAACAAATTTCTCGCCCTAGCAATGTATCAATGGAGGAAACTTTTTGACATAAAGTATTTAGAACAGCATCCGCCGTTAGTAAATTTATGTTTCGGCGACATAATGCTTCGACAGCAAGTTTGATGGGTTTAAGGACATCCAACATATTATTTAATACATCTAAATTATTTTCATACCATAAATTAATGATTTTTAACTCTATTAAGGCTTTTTGTATAAAAAAGTAAAAGAATAAACTTTTCAATCATTGGTACAATGGAGTTCCACCGCGCATTATTTCCTTGTTGAATTCACCTACTACATATTTTTGTAAAATAACATTTTTTGTAGGGCTCTTTCTAAACAATTTAATTATATGCCGCGTTTCTTTAAGTATTATGTTGTACGACATGTTCATCTCCAAATTTTCACTTTCGCCGTCAAAACAGCTCTCATCAAAATTATCATCATCTTCACTCCCACAATATTCCTCCACTGCAGCTTCAGGATCAACTTTTTTATAGAAAACATCAACGACGGCCAAATAAATTGTATGACTAAGACAAAACAAATTTTCTGTTGGCATTTCTTTGGCAAACTTTCATCACACTAGGACCATCTGTTATGACTGCAACAACACCAATACTTAAACCGATACCGTATTCAGATAATCTTTTATTTAGAGCATCTTTTATCTCAACTGCTCCACATTTTCCTCTCATGTATACAAGACCCAAATTGTAAAAAGTATTGCTGCTTCCAAAAAGGCGTACGTTTAAATAACGCCGGTTTCTGATGCTGCTCCACTCATCAAGAGCCAATGAGAATCACAAATTGTCTTTTAAATGACCTTTTATGTCTTCTTTGTATTGCATTTTCACAGCATCAAATTTTTTGAGAATTAGGTTTAGAACATGTTCACTTTTTGGCAGCGCCATTCCCCTTATTAAAAACGATTCTCGTATGAATTGGCTTCTGGTGATTGCTCTTATTGAAAACCCATCACTTGCCGCCAGCTTCGCTACTTCGTCATCAGCCTGTTTCCGCTTAACAAACCCATCCAAAGTTAATGCTTTTTGTCTGCAGTTTGGTCTCAATACATAGCTTATGGATACATTTTAAATGCCGAATCAATCAACTTGTACTATTTCCTTTACATGAAATTGTTTTAGCACACCGAGAGCAAATTGCACTATCTTTGTCATTTTTGTTTCTGGAAAAATGACTCCAAGCTTCGGAATTTTTCATATTCTCCTTCACTACTGAATTTCTAAGAAAATGTTTGTTTGACTGTTAGCTGCCTTTTTAAAAATAATGACAAAAAGCACAAGCAAGATGTAAATAGTTTTGACAGTTTGATTAAAAAAGAGAGAGGGAGAGAGAGAAATAACTGAACTATGAGAATGTATATACATATTGCAGAATATTTAACAAATACAAGTTGTACTACATCACCTATAGATGGCTCGTTTCTCCAAAACTGTTCAAGCACTATTTACACTTTATGATTCATTGTAAAGAGTGATTTTTTTGAGGTTAGGATTTTCATGCATTAGTATTTGACAGATCACGTGGGATTTTAGACATGGTGTCAAAGAGAAAGATGCTCAGTATGCTTTGACATTTCATCATGAATCGTCTTACAAACGAACAACGCTTGCAAATGATTGAATTTTATTATCAAAATGCGTGCTCTGTTAAGAAAGTTCATTGCGCGCTTCCATTTTATGGTCAGTTTAATCGACCCACTGAAGCGGCTATTCGGGCTATTGTGACTAAATTTCGCACCAAATTTACATTGTTGGACATTAAACCACCAACACGCTTACGTAGAGTGCGAACTGAAGAAAATATCGCAGCTGTATCGGCCAGTGTTAATGATGACCACAAATTTTCGATTCGTCGCCGTTCGCACCAATTGGGTCTCTGTTACTCAAAAACGTGGAAATGCCAAAATTGGACTAAGCGGATGGACCACCTAAGACGCAGCCGCGGTCAACATTTAAATGAAATTATCTTCAAAAAGTAAATGTCATGGACCAATCTAACGTTTCAAATAAAGAACCGATGAGATTTTGCAAATTTTATGCGTTTTTTTTTTAAAAAAAGTTATCAAGCTCTTAAAAAATCACCCTTTACAACTTGAAACTAGATTATGACGAAAACTTATTAAACTTATAGCATTTTTCGATGGAAAATAAGTTTTATCTATAACTTGACGTTTATATATACTAAATTATATAATATTTTTTATCTGAAAAGCCGCCATATAACTAGAATCGGATTGAAAGTTGTACAATCTTTATGTGTGAACTGCGCTTGATGATGACAAATATGTCATACAAAAACAAAGTACAGGTTCCCTCTACTTAAGTACATCTAAACAAATCATAAAGCATAGTGTATACAAATATTAAATATGTATTCAATTACGTATGCATATGGTAATGCTGCGTTCGGATATATACACAAAATCCACTTTTCCCTCATTTTGTTTTTTCATATGGAAATTGCGGAAAAGATATGTGTAAATGTTTATACTGAATTCCCGTGCGAATTTCCCGGGATACGGGACATGAAAAATAGGCGAATTCACGGGAAATTTCCCGTGGGAAATCCCGGGATGCAAACCCTAATACTATCCTTTTTCGGAATCGACTTACCGCAAATATCTTTTCCGTCAATTACGATATTCAGAGATCCAAAACAGTAGGAATCTATAAATCGACTTTCGATTAATCGACTTTTGGGAGGAAAAAGTCGAAATCGACTTTACTATTGCCAAAAGTCGAAAATTCGACTTTTCAAAAGTCGAAAGTCGACTTTTGTTTTCGGCTTTGTGCACCAACGAATTTAAGTTATTGAATATCGATTTTACTTTTTTCGCTCTTCAACTTTGGCATAACAACTAGAAACATCTATGCAAAAAGTGGGTAATATCGGTTCAGATTTATACATCCAATACAAATGTCTCTCGATTTCGTTTTGATTTGGTCTATTCGTCTTTTTATTTATTTGCAACAGTCCAAAAGTCGAAGTTTCAAAAATCGAGTTTTCAAACGTCGAAAAATCGAAAATCGACTTTTCATATATTTGCAAAAGTCGAAAAAACGACTATTCATATATTTCCAAAAGTCCAAAAATCGACTTTTTGCTCCAACTATACATCCCTACAAAACAGATGTCAACAGATACTACTCCCTCTTTCCTCCTTCCAGTACCTTATCTTCCTTCCGCCAACGCAATGCTCTGCATATATAGGGGACATATCCTGAGTGTTGGTTAAGTGAAAAAAAAATCCGATAGTCTGTCAATAGTGGAACATTCATGCCCTACCTAAACCGTTTCAGTCAACCCAATGTAAAATTCTACCTATATTCAACTGTTGGAGAGTTTGCTCCTTCGATTGTATTGAGTGACGGGCTACGAAGCCCCTTTATATGCTAAAAGGAGTGTTATTGGGTAATAAATAACAAAGATATTGCTAACTTTGTATCATTTTTAGTTACCTTTCATTTCAAACTGAAATATCTCAAATCGCTAATATTTCTGGGTTGCACTTGATTTGTTATATATTTATATATTTATTCTTTTAACTTTTCATCTCGGCCGAGCTATGAGCTATTTTTCTATGTTCATTTCAAACTAATGGATCAAGGCTTCCGTGGATTAAGCTCTCTCCAATTCCATGCAGTTCTTAGATGTGCGAACGCTTGTCACACTTTGTTGAGTCATGAGCTTGAACCAGATTTGTTAAAAATGCTGCCCAGGTCACAGAACGAGAAATCTTTGGTCGGTGTTACATTTTAATCTCATTGTTTTAGGCAATATTGTTGATCTATGTTTCGCTTGTATGTCGGAGAAAGCGAATGCCATTGACATAGTTAAGGTCATATAGACTTTCTTGTCGTTCCCGTGGGATACCTCTTCGGTGGTATGTGACTTTTTCCATCAGTATATTTAGATTGTCTCTATCGGGGCAGTTCCTCATCATCTGTGGTTAGAAGACTGTCTACGAAGTATGTGGATATGACTAAGTTAACAGATTGTAGACAGTTTGCAGATTGTGGTAGACTTGCGAACAACTTTCTCCCAACAGCTATCCAATTCGATTGGGTCAAGTGCTACCTGGGCTTTATTAATAACCAATTTATATTTAACTCCCGCATAGCCACACCACCACAACAGCTAGGGCCGCAGTCGTAGTATTCTTCGTCGTTCGTCGTAACTCTGTTTCCCTTCCTTTTCAGCCTTTTTTGAAACGTTTATGTAATTGACTGTGATTATGCCTAATAGGTTTGCATTATGCGTTTGCGTGTTTAGAATATTTACGCGAATTCTTAGATGCAAAAGTCAGTTGTCCGTCCGTCCGCATGTCTGTCGGTATGTCTGCATATTTACGTAAATGCGCGAGTATATGCGGGTGCGGGCACGGGTACAGGTGGGTGAGTGACTGAATGTACGAGTATGCGTTTCGACAGATATCTGATTATGCTTTGTATGCAACTGTGCAACGACTGTGCCAAGTGGAAGAATTAAATTGCAAATATGCAAATAATCATAAAACAAAGTAAATATTCGAACGTTAAATGATCCCAGACAAATAGACGCGACGAACAGATAGACAGACAGACACACAGACAGACGGGCGGACGGACATAGAGACAGGGGGACAGGCTGCATAAACCAACAAATAACATACGTACAAACGTACTCGCTCGCTCGCACATAATCGTAAATAAGGGCTCAAATTGAAAGAAAACAAATCAAAACCCGTCCACAATTTTTTTATGTGTTTATTTCCTTAGAGACATTATTAAATCAACAACTATGTGTGCCTTAAATTTGTCTACACCCGAAGTGTTACCTCAGTAAAAAGTGGAACTTAACTCACTTTCACGTCGATGTCGAAATCGTAATACACAAACCAATACCTAAGAAGACATAGTCTTAACACGAAATCCATTTTAACTCCATATAAAAAAGCTTATGAAAAATTCAAAGCGTATTTTTTCCACTTATAATGCGCAAAGTTATCGTTTCCTAAGGGACCTGTGTCTGAGATCATAAGAAGTTATCGGCCCTTTCTTCTCCCTCTTCATTCATTTTTCGCCACACAAGCTTCTCAATTGGTAATTGGCCCGTTGGTACTGGCATCACTATTGATTGATACCTCCTTAATCATCCTATGGGCAAAGACAATTAATTAATTTCGGAGAAGTTATCTCTGGATCATCAGTGGATACCGGACGATTATCTTAGAGCCAGCAAGTGTAGTTGCAGGAGATTCTCCCATTGACATAGCTCCAAGGGAACTTGCTTTTATCTACGAAATCCAAGCCTGTGATCCCGAGACCTCCAAAAAGATCATAAGGCCGATCAAGAGAAACACAGACGAAATGGCTCGCAGATTATCAATGCAGTTCCTGTTTTGTACAAGAAACCTATGAGTAAACTATTGATAAACGTGTAGAGAGCAATCGCCCCACGGGTAACTTCCACATACAGGCAGCAACTTTACTCGCCGATACTTTTACTCTCTGGATATCACCAATGGATATGTATGGATGAATTTCCAGTTGATAAAATGAGAATCGAAAAGGAAACAATAATAATATTGCTCCAAAGCTATCAAAATCTATGAAATAGTGATGATGGGCCCACGAGCTTATCCCCACAATGGTTCAGAATCAAAATCCATCAGTCAAAACTCAATAACTTTTATTCTAGTAAAAATTTTTGAGTTCTGTGAAAATCTGAAATTAGACAAGGATATTAACATTGGAAATCGGGTAATCAGATATATTTTTTTAGAAATTAGCCCAAAGTTTACTACTTTTCAAATTTTTCGAACTTAAAAAAACGCCCAAAGGAGAATATCCAGGGCTCTTGCGGTCCACCATACTTCGACAGGACATACGCCAAACTTCAAAGACGTACAGATATTAGCAGAGGAAGGAAATTAAAGATTAACTCTTGAAGTATTGAACATTATTGACGTCCCCACGAAGAAGAGAATGAATTACAAAACACAGAGAATTGAACGAAAACTTATCGACATGTAATACAAAAATACAGCCGACAAAAAGAGACTTTTAGTTGATTTCTAATGTAATTATTGTTGAATTTTTCGTGATATTGATAGTGAATATTTGTTATAACTTGTATATATTTTTGTTTAGTGTTTATCCCCTGATGATGGTTTATGAAGACAACCGAAATATCGGGAAAGTAAAATAAAAATAAATAATAAAACAACATCACCAGTTTTTTATGGCTAAATCAATCAATAAGAAAATTAAAAAACAGCTGAATATTCAAACGCTGAACTCCTAATCGTTTATAGGATGAAGGTGACTAGGAAAAGAAGAAAATTCTGTAAATTAACCCCAACTCGAAGTAATGCGAAAGCGGTCCCGGGTTATGGTTCATGTGTGAGACCTCAGTTGAGTGTAGCTCTTTGCATGGCGGCAGACAAGATGGAAGCAGGTGAAGATGGACCATGGAATATATAGGAGCTACCTATATAGGTGTGGACATTGCAACTTCCCAATATGTCCAAACTGCCCAGGGGAGGAGGAAAACGCGGAACATACTGTTGTGAAATGTAGTCGCTTCGATGAACATAGGATAAGAAGAGAACAGGAAATAGGGCGATGTCTCACAGCCGGTAATATAGTTGACACTATGTTGAGATCCGTACTCAACAAGGAAGCAGACAGTAAATTCATACGCGAACCAAGGGTCAAGGGCGGAAGAGGTGCCCGCAAAAAGAGAGCAGCCACAATGAAAACAACCAAAATAAGCATCGAGAGAAGACCCCCACAAAGATAAACCAAACGGCAGTACCGTGGGAAGCAGGGAAAACGAAACCAGCCCCTACCAATGCTACTGTTTAACTTGGTCATAGATAATATAAACTACGCTGGCCAGAAGACCATATAGCCAAAAATGCTAACGACTGGAATTCTTAAGGCAGCACAGGAACAGGACGTCCAAGCCATACGCAGACCAGCTGACTGAAGACTGAAATCCTCAAGGCAGCCGAAGAACAGGACGCACAGAGTCGCGGTTTTATATAGGGTAGGCCATTTAAAACATTAAATAAGATTCGGTTATAAAAAAGTACTGATTATTTTTTCAAATTTCTGATTTTATTGGAAAGGTTTAACTTTGCCATTTAATAATGGAATACAATATCATTCATATGACTACCACGACTGGCAGTAGTATCTTATCCGATCAACCTAATTGTTCGGTACAGCCCAAAATCCCCACCAAACAGTGACTCGTTGTGGATGCATTGGCTTCTCAATAGTCCCGCGTGGGCTCTCTGAACCCCAATTTTGCTTATTAACATAGCCACCGAGATGAAAATGAGCATAAAGGCTGAACTGATGGCCTTATCTCTTCTTCTCGTAAATTTTCTACGTAAATTTCTTGCAGTTTTTGTGAAAAACTCAACTTTGTGGAAGTAAGTTTTTAATATTTGTTTTTAATTTTGTTCGAGCGTACATCGTCCCATTTTGCAAATGTCAAACATAAACCTAAAAATAAAAATGGATGTTAGTCTAACTTTCAAAGTCGAAGTAATCGGTAGTTCAAATTTAAACGGTCCACCCTATACCATGGATTTTATATAAATTTTTTAATGGGATTGTGCACTAAAAGTATACACAATCTACAGGGTTTTCCAACAGGAGGTGTTATTTTGAATCACCCGGTATTTCGGTAGCTGTCACTTTTGAAGCTTTTATTCTTTGACATTTGACTAAAAATGGAACGATACACTCCTCAACAACGCATTTAAATTATTAAAATTCAAGAATGAAAATGATTCGGAATTCCATTGAAAAATCATCTTGACTGATGAGGCCCATTTCCACCTCGGTGGCTACGTCAACAAGCAATATTGTCGCATCTGTGGCTCGGAAAACCCAAGAGTTATTGTTGAGAAGCCTGTCCATCCTCATCGTGTGACTGTTTGGTGCGGCGGGGTTATTGGACCTTACTTTTTCGAAAATGAGGTGAGGATCAACAGTTACGGTGAATGGATTGCACTATCGAGAGATGATTAATGATTTTTTATGGTCGGAGTTGGATGGTATTGATCTGGACAACGATTACTTTCAACAAGTCGGCGCTACGTGCCACACAAGCAACGAAACCAATGCTCTTTTACGGGAAAAGTTTCCGGACCGTGTTATCTCTCGAAGAGGCGATCACAATTGACCACCGAGATCTTGTGATTTAACACCTTGCGACTTCTTCCTTTGGGGCCATGTGAAATATAAGGTCCACGTCTACAGCCCAGCGTCGATTCAAGACCTCAAACATAGAATTCGTGAGGCTATCGAGGACATAGGGCAGCTACTTTGCGATTTGGTTATGGAAAATATCATGAAAAGGATATGGTCCTGTAAGCTTGGTCGTGGTGGTCATTTGGCTAATGTTGTTTTTCATTATTATGAAATAAACATCCGCTCATTTATCTCAAAAAATGGATTTTCTCTTTGAATACCAAAATAACGCCACTTGTTGGAAAACCCTGTATTAGAAGATATTAGTAGCTGAAGTTGGTATTTTTGATTCGAAAATATTATTATTATTATTTAAAATAAAAATTGGAGATATAAATGATGATTATATTATATACATTTGAAACTATAGGTGAAATAGAATTAATTGACGTTTTTAGTTTTTCATTTTCTCATCCTGTTACACCTTAAAAGGACTACAAAGTTCAAAAGGATACAATTTTTCATAGATTATTTTTAGTACTTATTCACACCCTATGATACCGGTATAAATGCCAAATCAAAGAAGAGAATATGTACTTCAAATTTCAAGCTTTTATATTTATTAGTTTAGTATTAACAAGATATGAATAAACTAGAACCATTTGTAAATAAATTTGCATTCTATAAAATATAGATGCAAAATGGTCTTGAACCAGGACAATATCCCAGTTTGATTACAGACCAAAAAAATACAAACGAAAAAACTTAAACTATTTTTTTTTTAAATAGTTTCCTTTGGACCTTTGTAGTTCTGTGAAGAGGCAACAGGATGGAGAAATGAAAAACTCCCAGTAACTCCATTTTGCCTATAGTTTCATACGTATATATTCCCTGAACCAACACTCAGGGGATGTCCCCTATAAGTGCAGGGCATTGAGTTGGTCGAAGGATGATAGGATATTGGAAAGAGGAAAGAGGGAGTAGTGTTTGTAGAATTCTGTTTTAAATTTCTGAATATCTTAATTAGCTGGGAAGATATCTGCCGTAAGTCGATTCCACATACGGATAGTACGGGCGAAGAACGAATTCATTCTGTAATGTGTAGTGCGGTCGGTTGTCCAATCGACAACAAATGGGTGCGAGTTGCGTATCTCTACCGTATATTCTCACGAATATCCGAAGAACAAACACCATGAAAGTAACGATAGAACAAGGACACACAACCAACATTACGACGATGTTCAAGGGAAACAATAGAATTGGATATACTAACGTCATCTATCAACACCATCGCCCTCCTCTGGTCATGGAAAAGTATCTCCAGTGAAGAAGCTTTAGCACCCGACCATATATGGGAGTTGTATTCCATCTTTGGCCTGATGAAGGTAGTGTAGATATTGATAAGATAAGAGGGAGTGAAGTCTTTCTTACGCCGCTTTAAAGAGCCTAAATACTTGAATGCTTCTTTCGACACATCAAAGTTTGAAAATATTGCGAAGTGGACTGGCAAGCGTCGAAGAGCACTTACATAGGACAAGTGCTGAAATGCCATCCGGGCCCGGAGATTTATTTACGTTGAGATTTGCGAGAAGCCTTTTAACTCAACGTGTTCGAAAAAATATCTGAGGCATGGAACTAGATACATTATCGATCACGAGGAGTGGTTGATTGCTTTCCGGCAAGGATGAATTCCTTACAAACATTTCAGCCAATAGGTTAGCTTTGACAACCGGGTTAGTGAATGTCTGGTCGTCTTTAACAAGATTTGGGATAGAAGAGGAGTTATCCTTTTCTCATCTTTCAAATGACCAAAAGCTCTTACTTCCCCTGGGAGATGAAAGAAGTTTGGCACGAAGACGTTGTTCGTACAGAAACTTTTCACGTCTAAGTACCCTGGTAAACATAGTGGACACTAGGGCGTACCTCAAAAAAAAAGTTCGCCGTACACCTTCGAATATGAAGTATTATTGAAAGGTAGTTTTAAAAAAAAAAATTTTATTTTTTTATGCCGAACGTAGGGGTCGCGCTTTTACATTTTTCTATATAACTTCTGCATTTATAAATGGATTTTAAAGTGTGATACATCGATGTTTTTGTCTCGGCGAGGCCGATTTTTTTGTCTTTGAAGTCATTGAGCTCAAGCACCCCCTTCTGGTACTTACCCATCATATCTCAGTTGCTACTACCCTAATGTACCTCTCTAATATCAGAAAATTAAAGCTCGCATAAAATCATGAATCATGCTTGAGTTCAATGACTTCAAAGACAAAAAATCGGCCTCGTCGAGACAAAAACATCGATGTATCACACTTTAAAATCCGTTTATAAATGCAGAAGTTATATAGAAAAATGTAAAAGCGCGACCCCTACGTTCGGCATAAAAAGATAAAAAATTTTTTTGAAACTACCTTTCAATAATACTTCATATTCGAAGGTATACGGCGAACTTTTTTTTTTACTTGTAACCTGGTACGCTCTAGTGGACACCTCCCTTACGCAGAAAAATTCTGGGTCAAAGTGACTGTCCACTGTTGAGAAGTTTCACTATGTAAGCTTTGAGTATATTAAAAAATCGTTCCAAAACAAATTTGTGAAAAAAATCTCTCGAATGATATCAACATGTTCGTACCTTTCAAAAACATTGCATTATTTATTGCTGCCATGGAGTGTCAAACCATTTGAACTCCCTTGATTTGTTGAGTGTGCCGAACCGCGAGAGTGAACACTAATCAGACATCCTGGTAGGAAGAAAGAACTAAATTTCCATTCGAAGAAACACACACGCATACTCACACACAAACACATATACGCCGGACAGAATGATGACGGCGACGGCAGCGGTTGTCGTAAAACGTTAAGATATCGTTAAAAGTCATATCATTAAATGAATGTTATTAAGAGATTTTAATCATTCGGTGATTTATTCATTAAAAAGCAGTTATTAGCCACAAAGAACAAGACAACAGACGCTTTAAAATACAACACTTTCAGCACACGGCAATCCGCAACGCATGGATACGGACGTAAGCAAAAAAAAAGGCAGTAAAACTCACAATGATACCCGTGGAGGAGGACTGGTAGTAGCAAGGAGACTGCTTAATAACACTACTTTGCAATTATAGTAGACTTCAGTCGGAGTTGTTGACTGAAGTTGCATTAATTGTGCTGTAGAGGTTGCCGTGCATAGGGTACCACGCTTCGACATCATCGCTGCGATAATAAACGCACAATGTCCAACGCACGGCAGGTCTTCATTTATGTGTTGGAATTAAAATGCAAAACAACATTTGTTCCTGGAAAACGACGTCTCCGAGACTCGTATGCAAAAAGTTGAAATGTCTCCTACTACTCCGCCGCCGCCGCCTCCTCCTCCTCCGCCACCAACTCCTCTTGTCCTGCCACCACGATGGCCCATTGCAGTCTGGCATTATAGCCAGCGTGAGTGTGTGTCTTTGTACGAGCCTGCACATATGTTGTCTCAATCAAGCTCGCCCCGTTATGTATGAGAATGAAGTTTTAGGGTTCGTTCGTTCGTTGAATGGTTCCTCCATTCTTCCAATTCCAATTCCAGAGTGCTGTTGCTGGTTGTTGTTTGTTGCACGTTTAAGCCACGCCACCACGTCGTCTTGGCAAAAATATTTATTACAACATTAATTTGTTAAATATTTAACATGTTTAACGTCCGATGCCAACACATCGACACTCTGGCCATGTGCTGTGCAACTTATTTTTGTGAACGCGGCCGGCAGAGAGGAAATGTTGATGTGTTTTTTGGTCAGTGGCGAGGCGTTTTATCGAAACTTCATTCAATTACAACTCAGATTCGGAAATTGAAGGTATAGTTTTCAGTTGTCATTCCGAAGTTAAGATGAGAGGGAACATTCAATTTGCCATTTAGTTAGGATCGCCTGGAAAATATCTACCGGAGACTACAAAATAGAGTAGATTCATCGTGAGGCTTGATAGGTTCAATAGGCTTTTTTTGACAGCTCACACATGACTCATATCAAACTGTTTTGTTTCGTTTGGCAAGTCATCAAAGAAAGACTCACACCACATTAGCGTCTCCAAATTGCTCAGCTGTATTGCGAAAAACAGCATTCCGTTCGTCGTCGTTCTCAGCAGCTTGACTTATCGTATTTGACAACATGGCGTATTATATATATTTAGGATCTCGGCCTTAAAGCGTATTAAATTCAACTTGTGCAAGAATTGAAGTCAGGCGACTTAAACTTGCGTGCTATTTTCAGTGTATGAATCCAAAATTGCACCTTCCGAATGGACCACCTCAGACGTAGTCGTGGCCAACATTTACATGATATCTTTGTCAAAAAGTAAATGCCACGATCAATCATCTTATAGCTTCGCTCTGATGTAATGGCGAAAAGCTTCAATACAGACGATGTCTCAACACGACATTGTTTTTAAAATAATTTGCACAGTCAAGAAAGAAATTGAATTGGTTAAGACCTAAAAAAAAATCTATCGCCGACCAGATGTTTATTCTTCACTCAGAAAAAAGTATGCCACGGATTAAGTAAATATTTACTAAAACTGAGGAGAATTGAACTTCGTATAGCGCTAAGGCATATTATCAATTACAAAATTTTCCCTGAAACATAGGACATGCCTTGAACTTGATTCTAGTCTAACTTTTCCTCAAAGCAAGTACAATTTACTCAAACTGGGCAAAATTTTCCTTAAACCAAGTAAATTTGTACTCAACCTGACTAAAATTTTACCTGTTGAAATGATTAAGTTTACATAGAATAAGTCCAATTTAACTAAAACAAATTTACTCAATAATAATAATGGTCTTGGCAAACGAACGAGAATTGCTTCTTAGACTATTATTCATGTATTTCTCTAAAAACACTAACGTATTTTTCATAGGTTCATTAATACTTGAATGTATAACTTCATTTAAAGGGATAAACCTATTTTTAAGTAAAAAACTTCCTAAATGGAATTTTTCCATAAAAATCGTGATTAGTTTCTTTCTTAAAAGCTAGTAAAGACAAGTGTGAGCGGAAGAAGTTTTCACTAGATCCGAAAAATGTTTCTAAGTTTTAGTAAATGTATTATTTCTTCTGATTTTGAAAAAAGGAAAATGTTTAAACTAAAGGAAAACTTTAACTAAAGTGAAGTAAAATTGTTGAACTAAATTGGAGTATGGATTTTACTCAGTTTTAAGAATTTTATTCTTCTGAGTGTAGAACAAATCTTGGAGGATGTCAAGAAAGACAAATCGCTCTTTGGTCGAATATAAATCCACTTTTTATAGTCCGATATATGCCAATGTGCTTGAAGTCTTGTTGAAAATCTCAGGATAAGAACATTAACTGGCATAAGATGTCCTGTAAAGATAAACAACAAACGAGGCCTCAGAAAATGAGCGTTATCATGTTAATAGATTGTATAGGCACTATGCGAAGAACACTGGAAAAGTGTTCCCGAAAGTGGATTTTGAAGCTTGAAGCAAGACTAAGTTGATGCTGTCAACGAATAGCCGAAGATCGGTGGAACTAGGAGGACTTTATCTTTTTCAGGGCCAGTTTTATTTTGATATATTCAAAACGGTACCTTCAGGCGCTACTTGACTATCGCGTGAGAACGACCACGTAAACCTTTATTTTGATATTTTTGAAGTAAACATATGTAGAACAAAAACGTTATGGATGATTTCCTGCCATTATATCTTGAGCGCCAAGGCAGATTTTCATACGAAGGATGCGTATATAAAAATATAATATGAGCTTCTGGAGCACTGACGATTATCGTATATTCACCAAAATTCATCCAATCCGCTACAAATCAGTGCATTGAGGGACTGGTTAATTGGGACCGGAAAAAACAGGGCGAAATTGAAATGTTCAGTGCTCTTTTCTTATATTAATTGTAAATTCTGTGCAAAATTTCATTCGGAGCTAAACAAAAAATTTTGTACGAAAAAAAAAACATTTTAGGTTACATGGGCATGGTCGATTTTGATGATACTTCATATTTTCCTCAATGTTCTTGTTCTGTGTTCTTTCTCCCTCTCGTTTTCTTATTTTCTGAGGCGACCATTTGGATCAGACTCTGATCCAATATACACATTCGCAGATGACAGTAACCTCTGTCATTTATCTTCATTCGATCATAGAACAAATCTTTATAGCATTGAAAAGACTCAGGTGTGTGAGGGTTCTGATCCACAGGATCACACCCTGTCCCTCTTTATTTCCCACCGAGGTCTTGTGGTTTACGTACGCAACGACATAGTGTTCCAGAGCCAGCAAGACTTAAACTCAGAAAATCCAGAATTTGACTGCCTTTGGGGTAAATTCAAGATTGGAAGTCCAAACGCGGAAAGGGAGGTATCCCTAAATGGCTTTGACGCCCTTTCCGATTCAATTACAAACATTTTAGAGGATTATCCTGGCAGTGAGATTGTGGTTTCAATGTCCATAATTCCTCTTGACTAGTGAATGAACCGACTCACATTCCGTGTGTCCAAGGACAACACTCTAACATTCTTGATCCTTTCTTAACATCACACCCTGAAAAGTATGAAGTTAACGTTCTAGCACCTCTTGGTGCGGATCACTGTATTGTTTCAGCATTCTTTCGTATTTCGCTCTTCATGTCGCTTCGACCCCATCCCCAAAGCGGACAATATATTTATACGAAAATGTACGTTGGGCCGAGCTCCAGCATTTCAATTGGAAACTTTGTTTTATAAATGGCGATATAGATGCTGGGGCTGGAATAATTGAAAATATTATCTTGATTGGAATGAAGTCATTTATTCCAATTAAAGTTATTTCGGATAAACCATCTAATAAAAGTTGGTTTAACCAGACATGCAAGACTGTTGTCAGATCCAAAGAGGAAGCGTTCAGGAAATGGTGTTTAAATAAAAATGCCACCACTGATCTGCAACGCAAGCAGACAAGAACCAGAGTAATTAAACGTGAAAAGTTTCTGTACGAAAAACGTCTTCGTGCCAAGGCTCTTTCTTCTCCCAGGGGAAGTAAGAGCTTTTGGTCATTTGTAAGAAGAGTAAAGGATAACTCCTCATCAATCCCAACTCTTGTTAAAGATGACCAGATATTCACTAACCCGGTTGCCAAAGCTAACCTATTGGCTGAAATGTTTGCAAGGAATTCATCCTTGCCGGAAAGCAATCAACCATTCCCCGTGATCGAAAATGTTCATTGATCCAATAATTTCGTCAATTTCTATGAACAGTGTGGATATTTAGCAATCAGACATTACCGAATGAATTCGTTCTTCGCCCGCTCAATCCGTATGTGGAATCTTACTTACTTAATACATTCTCCGTCTACCTTATAGTGAGGTGATAAATGGGTTTCCATATACTTTTGGTCTATAGGTATTGTTCTGGCGTTTATTGGGCTTATGTGTCGTTTTATGAAAAGCATAGCTGAAGACCTTCTTTCTCTTGGCTTCACAATTTACTTCCAGAATTTGTACATGATGTTTGGTTCATCTTCTGTTCTTCGATGCGCTAAATCAATTTAAGCAAAAACTTCGTCAAAAATAACATGTTTTTGTAGTTTCATTACTTCTACAATAAGGATCATAACTACTATATTTATCCAAATTTTTTTGGCCTTGTTTTCTTCGCTAAAATCTTCAAATAAAATATTATGTTATCTAATTTGTATTTAGAAAAAATCATAATTTTTTAATTGTTCTGTTTCTACAAAGAGTGTCATAACTTATATATTTATCCATTGATCTTTTACATATAGAAATTGTTTTCTATATTAGAATAAAATGGGAATTCACATGGAATTTTATACTCCCCTTTAGGTGTAAGATGGTAATATGAAAATAAACCGGGAATAGGTTTCAATTCTTTGTCTTGTAATAGAAATAAGGTGATTAAAACGAAATAAGAAAGCAGAAGAATCTGGAAAAAATAAATCACGATTGGAATTATAAGGAAATAGTTTAATCCCAAGGAAATTTTATTCGCGATATGGGGGAATGTTAGCTATGAAAATTTGTTATGATTTTTTTCGTGCCAGTAAAAAGATTTTTTCAAAAAAAAAATCATTTTTTGTTTCTATTTCCTGAGTGGGTACTGCAGCAATTTTTTTCGTGACTAATAATCACGTCTCTTCTAAGTGTGGATAAATTTCAACTACAAATGGTTAGCTTACACCCCAATAATTCATAAAAGCCTCGCCACTGTCGATATCAGTGACCGCAGTTGCCACGGAAGAGATGGCCGACCCGACCCGACCCGATTCTATTGAATTAAGGATAAATATTAAAAAAATCCACTTTTGGTTACTTTCAAAAGCATTATATCCCAGTACACGACAAATTAATGCAATTTCCTATATCTCACACAAACATACTTCCATACATACAGATGTGTACAGATTTACACAATGTTGAGGTTTATAGGCATTTTCCGCTTCACACTTAACAATTATCATTAAATAAAAACGGCTCGTAAAATTTCGATGAATGAATGAATGAACGAGCGAACGACCCACCGACCGAACGAACAACGAATGAAGAGAGCAGACTTGCATGTTTAGTGTAATATTTACTGAGCAGTGGGCGGGAGGGGAACTGCACTGCAGGCATTGTCAGTTCGCATTCAATGGCACTCTTCATTAGGCCAACAAATTCTCTTCTGTTCTTGTCCCCCTCCATCACTCTCCACAATTAGCACTTTCAATGCAAAGTCTGTGAGGTTGTGGGGCTGGAGTTGTTGTTGCCGTTGTTGTTGCAATCACATTAGCATAAATTGTTGTTAGTCAGAGTGCACAAATTAAATTGTTTCCTCACAATTATCTGCTGCTGTTGGTGGTGCCGCCGCCGTTATTGTTGCTGTTGCTGGAATAAACTCGTTACGACTGACGCACCAATGAACAGTCGCACCGCACGTATGTGTGGTTATGGCGGCAAAGAAAGCCCATGTACGACGTACTCTCTCGCGTTTTCTTAATGGTTTCTTTGTTGATGGTCTCCAGTGCCAATAACGAGCTAAGGTGTTACTCATGGTTCAATTTGTCAAAGTGGTAATTGCGACCGTGGTAGACCTATATTGGGTCTTAGAATTTAAGAACATATTCCTAAATTTGTCAATATTCGATTTTTTAGAATTTGTGAATATTTGTTCCAAAATTGAATTCAAATTGTTAAATTAAAAAAATCAAAATAATGTGAAGTGAAAAAAATATATAAAAAATATATTTTGTCTTCATACTCAACATCAAGAAAATCTAGAGCAGAGATATAAGCCGACCGATTTTAAGCCGACAAGCCGCCGCCGCCGTATGTTTCTGCACGAGCCAGACCGCCGCAGATTTCATCGGCTCAAATCGACTTCAACCACGCCGCCGATTTCATCGACTCGTATCAACTTCAACCACGCCGCCGAGATTTGATGGAGTTCTAGCTCAGTCAAATCTTACTAGCAAAATAGACAACCCACTTAAAATTACAAAACAAAATATAAATGTCGACTTAGACAACCTACTGCTGTGAAATATATTGATCTTTCTTTGAATTTGGTATCCCACTATATGATGACGGCTATAGAAAATTGAATGATTGTATTTTGATTTGAAAGTCGCATTTATATAAGTCAATTCCAGTACGTGTGGCCATGTGTTCCTATGAATAACAATGAACAACAGCTCCTCTATTGTGCTTCTTTAGTGTGTCAAAGTAGGTAGAGTATTATTATTCTTTGGAAGGATTATGATATTCAAGCCTCACATGAAAAGCTGTAAATGCAAAAATATTTATTAAATTCATCCATATTCTAAATTTTGGGAATGGATTCCCACTCCCAAAAATAATTGTATGGGATAAAAATTAGGGTGTCCAACCGCGATTAATCGAATAATTTTTGTCAAATATTTGTTCGAATAATAAAAAATCATGATTTTCGAATAACGAATAATTCGAATAAATTGTCCCAAATAATCGATATTATAAGTTTTGCCTTAAAAACTAATGAAATCGTCGTATGCTTTGTATGATAAATTGATTTTGAATAGCCAGTTTGCTCCATTTTGGTAAAAAAAAACTATGAAACGCCAAATACAAAACCACAATTTTTTCGATTTTTGATTCGACTTCATTTAAAAATAGCAAAAACTGGCCAATAGCTTCGGAATTATTCAAAATTTAAAGAATAGTAAATTCATAGAAAAATTGAGGTTAACACCGCGATAATAAAGCCAGTTCTGTTATAAATCATATGTTCCATATTCGAAAAAAGTCAATGGATAACTTCTGATATTATGCTCATTTAAGGGAAGGTTCTTTATTTTGATAAGATATTAAGATTTTGGTCAACTTCTAATATATTTCTAATTTGATATTACAATTAAAAAAAAAAATCAGATACGTAATAAACGTTCAAGATATAGCTGAACTACCCGTAAACTGCCGTGTCGTGTCTATATAACTCTTATTAATTATATTTTATTTAAGTGGACAATTGTTCGATTAATCGAATAACTCTCGACTTCATTATTCGATTAATTGGAAATTTTTTGTTTTCAAATAAACAATAAATCGAATAACATAAAAGTCCGAATAATTGGCTAATATTAACGAATATTGAACTACTTGCCAAAAAATAAAAGAAAATTGTTCCTTCCGTTTTCCCAAAATTGTCAAATAAATATGGGCAATCGAATGACACAACGAGCCGGCAAATCAGCCGAAAGCCGCCACAGTGCACTTTTTTGGCACTTTTGGTGATCAAAAATCAATAACTTTTGATTGGGTTAACCTTTTTTCTTATTTTTTTTGTTTTATCAGTATGTGTTATAGCTATCATTATATGTGATAAAAGTTTATAATTTCAAAGCCAGTCCTTGAGAAATAAAACACAAGTTTTAGAAAAAAATATTTATTTTAAAAGACCTTCGAGGTCGGATATTACTTCTTTTTCGGTATTACTTTTTGGTACATATCGAAGAGATGAGATCAGAGGATCAGAGGAAATCATAAGCCTTTTTAATTAAATCCGCATTCTGGCTTCTTCTGTCGCACTTTCTTGTGTGCCGCAATCGAAATGCCTTGTATTCTTTGTTTTTCGCTTCTTGAGCCTCTTCTGACAGTTCGCCAATGGGAAAGTAGTGATGCTTTATTATGTTTTCACCATGGCATAGTACCTTATGAATTATAGGCGACAGTTTTTTCCAGCTACCATATAGATTATTGTACATTTTAAGGGAATTCTCCAAACTTTTCAGCATCAATAACTTGGCGACAATTTATCGCAGCCAGCAATTTTTTAAAATTTAGCAAGAGACCTTCATCAATTTTGGTTATGGATGCTGTCAATTCTTAGTCCAGTACTTTCTTTAAATTTCTTTTGGATTTCCTTTTTGGTCTTTGCTCTGAGTTCCTTTTTTATCTCGCGCTTCTCTTTTGAAGTCTTTGCATCAAAATCTGGATTATTTTCTTTAAATGTTTGGTCATATGCAATATTTAAACAATAAGTTTTGATGTTTGACCCTATTCACAATAATATTTCGTTATACTTGTCATAACTTTGAAATGCACGAAAATTAAAGTAATGCTATCATACATGGAGAGTTGCAGTTTGTTGCAGCTGAACTGTATATAGGATTATAGGGGATATATCAGAGAATAACTCTATGTCAATTACTAGTGTGGCCGCAGGTGGCAACATAGTTAAAAGCTTAGATAAAGTTAAAAAATTTGGTAAAATAAAGTTTTTTATGAATAAAAAAATTGCTAAA
This sequence comes from Polietes domitor, assembly GCA_947397865.1. Classification (NCBI taxonomy): domain Eukaryota; kingdom Metazoa; phylum Arthropoda; class Insecta; order Diptera; family Muscidae; genus Polietes; species Polietes domitor. The sequence continues at coordinate 258,221,657 of OX377618.1, forward strand.
ATGCAACACATATGAGCTCATGTGAATATTTAAAGTTAAGATTGAATCCATCTTTCAAACAAAAAAAGAATCAGCCCGATATCTAATTATAACCGTTGGTAAACTGCTTGTCCCGGAAGTTGAACTTTTTTTATTTTTTTCATCATTTTGCAATATTTATAAATTTATCCAACTTATACATCCAATATCTCCCGAACCAAAGAAGATAGAGCAAATCAGAAACCAGATTTGAAAAATGCAGCTATTTTTCATTTTAGATTCGTATTTGAAGTATGTAAATTCGAACATGCATTTTCATGTTTTTACATATTTTTGAGCACTCACCGGGCCAAAAAAGTGCACTGTGCGCCGACCCATTTTGAACAGCGCCGCCGATAATTATGGTTCGGCTTGTAACTCTGATCTAGAGCTAGATTAGATCTATAATATCAATTTCAGATATATCATCAATATGTTGTTGTAGTTTTCCGAGTACCCTGTGCCGTGGGTTTATTAGAGCTGAGCACTCGGGTTAGAAGTGCCCGACAATCTCTCCTTCATATTCGTTGTCGCAGCTTACGCAGTGATCGTAACTTTGGAGCCTCTTCAGCCATTCCTTCCTTCCATTTTGGTTCAGAAGGGCTCTGCTATGTTTTTGTGACATTGAGGTTTGAGGATTGACTGGAAATTTGACAAATGTCTAAGTTTATCCACTAGAAATTAGCTCGGTGCAGCAACCAACACCGTAGCAAGGGTAATTAGAGTAGATCACGTCCTCGCCAACTCGTTTGTTCGTTCGTTCCCATAAAAGTCCCTATGTCTGGGGATCCGCAAAAGAGTGACTTCAGACACACAACTAAGCCTAGACAGCTCATCGACGCACTGACCAACTAGTGTAGATGTTATACGGTTAGAGATAAAGAGTAGCTTGGCTGTCGACAAAGATTCCTATAAAATCCGTTTTTTCCCACTGAGCCAACACTCAAGGGATGTCGCCTAAAACTACAATCCATTACGTTGGCGGAAGGAAGATAAGGCATTGGAAGGAGGAAAGAGGGAAGTGTTTCTTGATTTCTGTTTTGAATTTCTGAATATCATAATTTGCGGGAGAGATATCTGCCGGAAGTCGATTCCACATAGGAGTAGTATGGTCGATGACGAATTCATTCTGTAATGTGTAGTGCGACCGGTTGTCCAATTGACAACAAATGGGTGCGAGATCCTGGAAAGTCGTGCATCTCTACGAACGTTCTCACTGGCGGTAAAGGATCACGAATATCCGAAGAACAAACACATTGAAAGTATCGATAGAACAACGACATACATTCCACATTACGAAGGTGATCAAGGAAGAACACAGAATAGGATATCCTACTGCCATCTATCAACAACATCGCCCTCCTCTGGACACGGTCAAGTAGCTCCAGGGAAGATCGTGGGGAACCCAGCCATATATGTGGGAATTGTATTCCTTCATTGGTCTGATGTAGGTAGTGTAGATATTGAGAAGATCAGAGGGAGTGCAATATTTCTTACGCCACTTTAAAAAGCCTAGACACTTAAATGATTCATTCGTTCATCGCATTGTATTTTCATGCCTGAAACTTCATGAGCGTCTAAGTGCACAATATTCGCACCCTTCATTGAAATCGACGACACTATTGGATCACTTAATCGCATGTGAGACAAAAAACCACTGTATTTATTTATTAAGAAATTACCAATATATCCTGATCGAGTATTATATTTATCAATCGCCCTTTTGTCTTCAATTTCTTGAAGATTTGGTCTATGATCGAATGAGTAAGAATGACAGAGATTACTATCATCTGCGAGTGAGTAGATTGGATTCAAAGTATGATCCAAAAGATTGTCAATGAAAATAAGAAAAAGGGAGGGGAAAGGACAGAGCCCTGTACAGTAAACCTATGCTGGTCGGGTGAGAACCCATCTATAACTACACGTATAGTGTGATCTCTGAGGAAGCTCGATATTAATCGAGAGAAGTCACTACCAACACTGAAAGCGATGAGCTTTGATACGAGTGCGCCGTGCCAGACTCTATCAGAGACCTTGGAGATATCTAGAGCAGCGACCTTACTCTCACCAAATTGGTGGATCGACTCTATTCTTCGGACAGCATCGTCATCAGATCCACCGTAGATCGATTCCTACGGAAGCCTAAGAGGAAAATTCACTGCGTGCTTCCCTAATTACGAAGACGTCTGCCTTAAAGATGTTGCAGCTGTTAGGAAGTAGGAATGAACATGCTAGAGCGGTTCAACATGGTAATAATCCAGTCCCATAACCAGACTTCCTCTACCGAGTTTTCCTTGTGATTGTAGCTCTACGTAGGAGTTATCCAAATAACGTGGAGCGGTTCAACATGGTAATAATCCAGTTCCTTAGCCAGACTTCCTCTACACCGAGTTTTTCTTGTGATTGTAGCTCTGCGTAGGAGTTATCCAAATAACGTGGGAAGTGCGTTCCGATTCGTCGGAACTGTGAGACCACGTTCCCTCTTAACCATCATATTTTTCAATGTTGCTGAGTGTCCAATATCTCCAGGAGTTGTGCTGTGTCTTGGCGGTGGCTTTTTGAAGACTTTCAGCATTTCTCGGTATATTTGGCATTTATTGGGAGCTCTGCGTGATACCTTTGGATTATTCCTAGGTATAGATCATTTTCGGCTAAGAGGATGCACAGGTTACATGTAGAAATGCGTGAGTGCTTCAGATTAATCTGCTCTACCTTCAGCATAGCACCATAGTGGATTTTTGGTTTCAGTTGTTGCTCCATCACAGTTTGTTTGTGTTGACGCTACTACCGGGAGAATTTAATTTAGCTTCTCTCATGCCAGGGAAAAGCATGTAGCCAAATCTCTTCGGCATAGTTACATGTCATATCGAAATTATCTCATTTTTTACAGTACTGTATTTGGTCAGTCAGTTTTTTGGCAATGTCCAAATCATCACTTCCTCGGGAATCGGTATATATTAACCCTTGTTTTTCTCATATTAAAGTAGAGTTTGCCTCTCGGGTTTTCTAGCTCAGTTACAACTGCATCCGAAATAGCCAGAACCAGAGAGTTGTTGAGAGTTTCCTCGAACTTCAGAACTGACCAGTCGTTCATTGGAAAATATGTGTGATGTATTTTAAGTCACACTAGCACATTTCTATCTGTACTTTACACTTTCGGTAATCAGATTCTCGCCCGAGGTCTAATTGGAATATCCCTAGCAGGTATTAGCCCCTGGCATAACATAACCAATTTTAGTAATGTACGTTCCAAGAACTCTCGACGGTTGAAATGATACTTATTGTTTCTCTAAATTGGTAATATTTATCTTGTCCCCTTCGTTCCTCTCCAATAGTTAAGTTCATGATGATTTTCTCAAAAATGAACATATCTCGCACTTCTTTGAGAAGAATTTTACATAAATACCTCGGTATAAAGGCTTACAAAGTTCAATTGGTCCAACAACTGGAGTCTCATGACCATCCGATATGCTTTCGCTTCGCCCAATGGGCTGAAGATTGTTTGGCAGGAGACGAAGCATTTTACCGAAAAATTATGTTTTCAGATGAAGCTCATTTTCATCTCGGTGGCTATGTCAATAAGCAAAATTGCCGTTCAAATTAAATAAATGCGTCTTATAGTCGTAGATCGGTTGGGATTGAAACGGGGCGAAATCGGCCCAAAGGGAAACATTTTTTCCTCACAAGGATTATAAATACCCATAACAATCCCTAATATTTTAGCGTATTTAAGCATGTTTTTTGAATATATCTGTTTATATTTGCTTGATATTTGGTATGCGCATTCCCTTTATAGCAAAACCGTGCACCATAAAGTGATTCTTATTTGTAGGGGGTGAAATGGGACAACAAAGGGATAAAAATGGTACATATTAAACGACAAAAGCTAGAAACACGAAATTCGGTGTGTACATTCCTCTAATTGAGCAGATACATAATATAAAAGTATTTTTTCCAAATTCGTACTTTTAAGTGGTAAAACGGGAATAGAGGGATAAATATGGTACCAACCAAAAGGCTGTACCTAGAATAATGAAATTCGGTGTATACATTCCTCTGATTGCATAGAAAAGTAAAACACACGGATTTTTCAAAATTCGTATTTTTTGGGGTTAAAATTAAGAAATGGTATAAAAATAGTACCAATCAAATGACCGCAGATAGAGTCATGAAATTCGGACTATACATTCCTGACTGTGTAGACACGGAAAATAAACTGATTTTCCGAAATTCGTACTTTTTGGAGTCAAAATAGAAAAAAGGGATAAAAATAGTAGCAACCAAATGGCCGCAGCTAGAGTCATGAAATTCGGAGTATACATTTCTTTGACTACGTAGACATGAAAAATAAAAGGTATTTTTCCAAATTCGTAATTTCAAGGGATACAATGGGTACGGAGGGATAAAAATGGTACCAACCAACGGCTGTACCTAGAATAATGAAATTCGGTGTATACATTCCTCTGACTGCGTGAAAATCGAATAATCAGCCGAAATTGTGATGTCAATTTGCCGCCTCGGAGCTTTGATTAGAGCCCTTGGGATTTTTTGGGGGGGAAATGTTACGCAAACCATCCAAACAATTGAAGCGTTGAAATCTAAGTTGCCATTGAACAGATTCGAGTCGGAACAATCGAAATTGTACTGAAAAATTGAGTTGATCGGATGAGGTACTGCATACCCAGTCGTGGTAGCTATATAACTGATATTGTGTTCCATTATTAAAAGACAAAATTCAATAAAACCAGAAATTTTAAATGACCCACCCTGTACTCATGTTTATTAGAGAAACAAGTGTGACTTACTATGTAACATGTCCTCCTTAGAGCGGAAAGCGAAATAGGCGTGACCTATTTGCCCGTTATTGTTTTAAGAAACATCACCTCAATTCAGACTACAGTCTCACGTTTTCACTCCACTTTTATTTCTGCCTTTTTTGTGGAACAAATACATTTCGCTGAGTGTATAACTATCACAGATCAAATGTAAATGCTCATATGAAGAAGTTTCGAAGATCGCATGATGTCTTCTCGTTTATTTGTAAAACGTAAAATCAACAGCAGCTCCAATCTTCCGGCAAAGGAAGGAGTTCTTTGCGCATGCGCGCATTCTTTACCACAACAGCGTTGTTGTTGTTGCTGGTTGGTGTATGTATTTATTAAAATATATTTTATGCATTTTACACATAGTTTGCCATTTTGCCACTTTAACATTATTGTTATTATTATTATGATAAGCGACGAGCAGCAGCGGCAGCAACAGCAACCAACAAGACGACGAGGCAAGCAACAGCAGCAGCCATATGCTGTTGCTTCAGTCAACTGGCTGTTGTTGCTGGCTGACATGCATGGCTTTTCGCTCTCATCTGTTATGGTTTGTCGTCGTCGTCGTCGTCGTTTGTGGTTGTTGTTGCTGTGCTGTTGCTCTTGGGCTGCACAATAAGATATTTCATTTGTATGAATTAATGCCGTTTATCATTGGATTGTTTGTTGGGGTTTAGCTTTACCTTTCCACAACATTCGCTTCGATTCGATTCCTTTCCATTCATTTCATTTCGGAATCGATTTGCTTGTTGGCTGCCTGGTTAGCTAGTTAACTGAGTGTGTCGATGTTGTTGCTGTTGCCTGTTTGCTTTATACGATTTGTTGTTGTTCATGTTGTTGCTGTTGCACTGGTTGGATGAATATTGGAGTCTGGATGGTCCAATGGTCTTTAGCAGCACATTTAGCATGGTCATATTTGCAACAATTTATATATTTCAACTAAATGTTGTTGATATTTGTGTGTGTGTGTTATTGTTGGTGTTGTTGTTTGAGGCCGTTCAACAACAAGACATTGTGGCTGTCCCCCATCGAGCTGTTGGTGATCGGTGATGCTGCTGCGGTTCTTGCCATACAAAATAATATTGAAATTGCATTGTAAGAAGGATTTGTGTGGTGTTGGGCTCCATGTAGACAAACGAACGCACAGTGGTCTGGCACGTTCAATAAATAGAAAGGGGTAATTTCAAAAGAGCCTTCGAACAAATTATCTCCACGGCTTTGCTGGCTCATCGGCACTATTTTTTCGATAAATTCCGTATCCATTTTGTACAAAAGCTGAATATCGGTGATGCAGCATTGAATCTATACCTTCAATTCACTGTTGGATGGGCTATTTAGCAAAGTCCTTTGAATTCAAATAAAATCATAAAAAGGAAATCACTTATGTTTAATCGCATAATCTGCGGGGGTCAATTTTGGGATTATTTTAAGAGATTTTGAGCTCGAATTTGTTTTATTAGCAGTGTCCGCTACGCACAGACTCGGAAAATCCAGTTATTTTTTGATCACTTTTATCCATCTCAGTTTTTGTATGGTATTTATTGAATTTTCTTTTGCTGGATATAGATAAATCTAAAATAGCAATTTCGAAACCTCCTATTAGATAACACTCATACACAGTCAAAAGAATGTGCTCGTCGAATTGCACTATTTGAGCTGAACTCCCTTCGTATGCATAATTTTCTACACTGTTTCGAACAAAAACAAGTAAAAACGGCGTTAAGTTCGGCCGGGCCGAACTTTAGATACCCTCCACCATGGATTGCATTCCACATAGGGTGTCGTAATATTACAGCAAAATATAAATTTTGTAATATAGCCAAACCAAATACAAATAGTGAACAAATAATTTTATAAATAAATATAAAATATTTATTATTTCAAACCACGCTTATAAGGCAAGGCTACCAATACGTCAATTCAAAAAATAATTATTCTTCTATTTATATTTTCAAAAAGCATAAATACCATAAATATTGGTAGATAGGTAGATATATTTTAATTCCAAAAGTACAAATTTTGAAAATCAATTATCAGACGTACATAGTGGAAAATAACCTAACTTCATGATTCAACCAATTTTTGCCGTAAAAGAAAAATTACGAATTTGGAAAAAACAAACTTGTTATTTTGCGTGTCTATACAGTCAGAGGAATGTATACGCCGAATTCCATGATTCCAGCTGCGCCCATTTGGTTGGTACCATTTTTATCCCCTTGACATTTCTACGCAATTAGAATTTCATCATTCTAGCAGTAGTCGTTTAGTTGGTACTATTTTTATCCCTCTGTACCATTGTATACTTTGAAAATACGAATTTCGAAAAATTCGTTTATTTTCCGTGTATGCGCAGTCAGAGGAATGTATACTCAGAATTGCATGACTCTAACTGCGGTCATTTGGTTGGTACTATATGTATCCTCTTTTTTCATTTTAACCCCAAAAAGTACGAATTTCGAAAAACTCGTCTATTTTCCGTGTCTACGCAGTCAGAGGAATGTATACTCCGAATTGCATGACTCTAGCTGCGGTCATTTGATTGGTACTATTTGTATCCCCTTTTTTCATTTTAACCCAAAAAGTACGAATTTCGAAAAAAATCTGTTTATTTTAAGTGCCTACGCAATCAGAGGAATGTATACACCGAATTTCTTTATACTAGGTGTGGCCGTTTGGTTGGTACCATTTTTATCCCTCCGTACCCATTGTATCCCTTGAAAGTACGAATTTGGAAAAAAAAACATTTTATTTTTCATGTCTACGTAGTCAAAGGAATGTATACTCCGAATTTCGTGACTCAAGCTGCGGTCATTTTATTGGTACTATTTTTATCCCTTTTTCATTTTAATCCCAAAAAGTACGAATTTTGAAAAATCTGTGTATTTTACTTGTCTATGCAATCAGAGGAATGTGTACACCGAATTTAATTTTTCTATTTTTTTCCGTTTTGTTGGTACCATTTTTATCCCTATATTCCCATTTACCCCTTAAAAGTACGAATTTGGAAAAAATACTTTTATATTATGTATCTACTCAATTAGAGGAATGTTTACATCGATTTTCGTGTTTCTTGCTGTTGTCATTTAATATGTACCATTCTTATCCCTTTTGTGTCCCATTTCACCCCCTACAAATAAGAATCACTTTATGGTGTACGTTTTTGCTATAAGGGGAATGCGCATACCAAATATCAAGCAAATATAAACAGACATATTCAAAAAACATGCTTAAATACGCTCAAAACATGTTACAAACGGAATGAGAAAGTTAGTATACCCCCATCCTGGTGGTGGAGGGTATAATTACAACCGTTTACATATATCATTGGTTTCATGTTTAGAGATGCAGCCGGCTATTTTATAACTTTTTACACCTCTTCCCCAAAAAAAGTACACACTTTCATGCGTTCTCTCTTCTCCCCTAAAAACATGTACTTTATTTGGTACCACGTCCCGCATTCTCCTTATAAGTACAAATTTTGAAACATCCTTTTATGTTCCGCGTACCCCTTAAAAGTACAAATTTCGAAAAACAAAGTTTTACTGAGAGGAATTTACGTTCCAAATTTCACGTATTTCCATTATAAGTACAAATTACGAAAAATCAATTCTACGTTGTCAGAGGAATTTACACACCAAATACCACACCTTTTTATCCCACGCGAAGAACAAATTTCGAAAAATTGTTTAGTTATAGTTCAAGGTCAAGGTCCTTGCTAATTGAAAAGGCGTGATATTTTTTTTTAAATTTATTTATTTTCCCCATAGTTCAACCAACATCTTTAGTCATCTTCAGGGGATCTAACAAAAAACACATATTATTCTCACATTTTTTATACAACTATAACAAAACATTTATATACAAAATATACGGCTGCACACTGTGAAAGTTTATTACCAAATATCTCTTGTTTCGTCCGTGTTTTTTGATAATGTATCAATACATACAGAGAGCATCTATCGGTGTCAGTTTTGATATTAAGTATATATTTTAATGTAAAGCATTTCTAGTGCACTTAGTAGGGACATAAATATTGTTACACACGTTGTATGCTGTAAAATAAAAAGTACTGAATGTTTTTCGACCAAATATTTTTATTGATGTATATTGTAACCAAAAATAATCTACTTATTCGAAATGTCCGCCTTTTGCCTTTACACACACCTTAAGTCGCTCTGGTCAATCGTCAATAGCTGCACGAACCTCGTCCATTGGAAAATTGGCCACAGCTCGAACCAAAGCAGTCTTAAGAGATCCAATGTTGGGGTATCTTTTGCGACAAACCTTGTCCTCTAAAACCGTCCACAATTTGTAATTCAATGGATTCAAATCTGGACAGCCTTAGGACCATTATTCAGAGGAAATTAACGCTGGCAAATTGTTTCGAAGCCAGGCCTGGGACGTTTCAGCCTTATGGGCCGGCGCAGAATCCTGCTGGAAAGTTCATGGGTGGTTTTGGAACAGGGAATTGTTAACAGGCTTCACAACAGCTTCCAAAACGGTTTCTTGGTAAACTTTGGCCGATGTTTTGACTCCTTGTTCGCAGAAATACAGGTCAGTGACCCCATCGTAAGAGACGCCTAACCATGACTGAAGCTGGGTGATGACTAGGGTTTGTGGTTTCCCGGACTTTTTTCATTTCCCGGGAAAACGGGAATGAAAATTTTCATTCCCGGGAATCCCGAGAAAAAGTAATTTATTTATAGGTATGTTCAATATGGTTTAAAATATCAACATTTAATAACTGGTGTGTTTTTTCAATACTGTCATATTACAAACTAAAAACGAATGTTATTGTCAAAATATTTTTCAAATTATTTTTCAGTTTACAAATTTTCTCTACACCTTTTCAAGATTATATTCGGAACATACAAATTTATATTGAGAAATGTAAATTCATATTAGGGACATATAAAGTCATAATGAGTAATGTAAATTTATAATAGGAACATGTTAATTCATAATGAGATATATAAATCATAATTCATTGAGAACAATTAATTCATAATAGGAACATACCAATTCATAATGAAATATACAAGTTTGTAATCAGAAAATCCAAATTCATAATCAGAAAATACGTTTTCATATTCAGAAAATATGAATTCATAATGAGAAAATATAAAATCATATTGAGAAATTGTAAATTTATAATGAGAACATTGATAAAATATGTGTTTCTACGAAAATATCCATAGAAAAACGTACATACATAGCTTCGATTATAAATTTTAGAGTTCCAGATTATGAATTTATATTTTATGAATATATATTCCTGAATAAGAACTTATATTTTCTCATTACCAATTTGGATTTTCTCATTTCGTATTTATATATCTCATTATCAATTTGTGTGTTCTTATTATGAATTTATATTTCTCAATATTAATTTACATTTCACATTACGAATTTACAGTGCTGATTATGAATTATCATGCTCTTATTATGAATTTACATTTCCTGTTATGAATTTACATTTCTCGTCGTGAACTTACATACTCCGATTATAAATTACAATTTGCCATTATAAACTTGAAAAGTTGTAGACTAATCGTCAGAATTGGACATTTATATCGCAGGTAGAAGTAACTGACACCTCCACTGACGCATTTAATTTATAATATTCATTCGTCAGGAGACAAAAATATTTTATAGAAACAGGGGGAATATTCTAAACTGTAAAAAGAATAGAAACATAAAAAAATTAATATTAATTTAATAAATTCATAAAAAATAAAAATATTGAAATAGTCCAGTTATTAGTTCTTACAAAGACTTTTTAAATACACCGTAGCATATATTTCTCTTGAAAGTTTCCAGGCGAACAATTTTTATTGTATTCCTATTTTTAGGCCATATCTTTCTGGCTACATATGTAAAGTAAATTGTTCTTGAAGAAGATATTTACCTCTTTGTCACACATTTGATTGTTTAAATCTTTCCGACAGTCCAGGTAAAAGAATTTGTATATTTTTGGCCTTGATTATTTTTCCTTTGTAGCGTGGATCGTTTTGCTAAATCATTAATTGCTTTGTCGGGGAAGTCATTAATTCCTAGTATATTGTATATTTTCTGTTTATTCGATTCATGGAATACCTTGTCACTTATATTTAAAACTCTTGATATAAAATTAGTCGCTGTGTTTATGATCGACCTCCTTGGGTGTTTAGAATGGTAGTTTATTAATATTCCCGATGCGGCAGTCTTCTGCTACCAATCTAGTTTAAGTTGGTTTCCTTCCCCAAACTATTAATGCGTCCAAATGTGGTATCCTGTTGTTCCTCTTACATCGTGAATTGAATTTGTCTGCTGTAGGAATTAAGTGTAAATAATGTGTTTTCCACATCCTTTTTCTTTATTATTCCGAACTTTTGATTTGCTTTTGATTCATAATCTTAATTGAAGCGTCCAGTAATTCCTCCATCACTATGTCTGCTATCACCGGGGAAGCGGGACATAGACATCCCTTTTTGTTGTCTGTATATATTTTCTTCATACTTAAAACATCGCGAGTCCTTAATGCAGATGGTTAATAATTCAATGAATAGTCCACGTGGTATTTTTGAATATTTTTCAAGTAAGTCCCAGTTTTCTTCTATGGTCTTAATGGCTATATTTTTTGTTATACTCGGAAACAGGGAAACCAAGTCAAAGGAGATTAATATTTCGTCATCTTCTATTGTTATGTTGTTAAGCTTTGACTTGGAACCTTCTGCGAAGTCTTTTTCAAGTTTTTTTTTAATGTCGACAATGCATCTGGAGAGCAGATGGGTCTCAACGGTGTTCCCTCTTTGTGGATTTTAGTTAGTCCATATATTCTCTGTTTTAGTTGTCAATCTGTTCTTTTCCGTCATATTAATTAAATTCATATTAAAAAGATTGTCGACTATTGTGTTGTTTTGAAAACTTGTTGTTGGAAAAAAATTAAATTTTCCTGCACTTCTACGTGGTCAGAAGAATTTACATACCAAAATCAGTTTTCAGTTTTTAAATCTAAAGTTAAATTTTATCTGTTTGACGTTTTAGAAACACTTCTATAATTACTACATGTATTTTACTAATGATTGTAAACTGTATTTCTAAGTTATATTTACATATGTATAAGGTGTCATATACTACATTTCATTAAAATTTTATTTTAATAACATAAACATTTTGCCAACTAGTCTCCATTTAAGCATATAAGGCGCGGAGACGCTAATGAACTCTGTAAACTATTACTTTTATGAAATAAAAATTGAATTAGAAAAACATCACGATTCTAGCTGCAATACGTTAGTTAGTGCCATTTTTGTGCCGCTAACGTCTTAAAAGTACAAAAAATTATTTATATTGCGCTTTTATGTGGTGAGAGGAATTTACATTCCAAATTTCAAGATTCTACCTGTAATACTTTAATTGGTACCCTTTCTTAGTCCGCGTCTACATCATTTGTATACCCTCCACCTCCAGGATGGGGGTATACTAACTTTGTCATTCCGTTTGTAACACCTTGAAATATCGACCTGAGACCCTATAAAGTATATGTATTCTTGATCGTCATAAAATTCTAAGACGATCTAGCCATGTCCGTCCTTCCGTCCGTCCGTCCGTCTGTTGAAAGCACGCTAGTATCTAAACGAAAGGAGCTAGAACGTTAAAATTTTCCATAAATGCGTCTTATAGTCGTAGATCGGTTGGGATTGAAATGGGGCGAAATGGGCCCAAAGGGAAAAATTTTTCCCTCACAAGCACTAAAAATACCCATAATAATCCCTAATATTTTAGCGTATTTAAGCATGTTTTTTGAATATGTCTGTTTATATTTGCTTGATATTTGGTATGCGCATTCCCCTTATAGCAAAAACGTGCACCATAAAGTGATTCTTATTTGTAGGGGGGTGAAATGGGTCAAAAAGGGATAAAAATGGTACATATTAAACGACAACAGCTAGAAACGCGAAATTCGGTGTGTACATTCCTCTAATTGAGTAGATACATAATATAAAAGTATTTTTTCCAAATTCGTATTTTTAAGGGGTAAAATGGGAATAGAGGGATAAAAATGATACCAACCAAAGGCTGTACCTATAATAATGAAATTCGGTGTATACATTCCTCTGATTAAATACACGGATTTTTCAAAATTCGTACTTTTTGGGGTTAACATGAAAAAGGGAATAAAAATAGTACCAATCAAATGACGGAAAATCACGGAAAATAAACTGATTTTTCGAAATTCGTACTCTTTGGGGTCAAAATAGAAAAAGGGGATAAAAATATTACCAACCAAATGACCGCAGCTAGAGTCATGAAATTCGCAGTATACATTCCTTTGACTACGTAGACATGAAAAATAAAAGGTTTTTTCCAAATTCGTACTTTCAAGGGATACAGTGGGTACGGAGGGATAAAATGGTACCAACCAAACGGCTGCACCTGGAATAATGAAATTCGGTGTATACATTCATCTGACTGCATAGACACGCAAAATAAAAAGTTTTTTCCAAATTCGTAATTTTTCTTTTACGGCAAAAATTGGTTGAATCATGAAGTTAGGTTATTTTGCACTATGTACGTCTGATAATGGATTTTCAAAATTTGTACTTTTGGAATTAAAATAGAATGGAAATACAACCAACTGTAGCATCCACTATCTATCAATATTTATTGTATTTAAGCTTTTTGAAAATATAAATATAAGAATATTTATTTTTTGATTTGAAATAATTAAAATATTATATTTATTTATAAAATTATTTTTTCAATATTTGTATTTGTTTTGGTTTGGCTATATTAAAACATTTATATTTTCCTGTAATATTACTGCACTTCTACGAAAACCGACAACCTCTGTGGAATGCAATCCATGGTGGAGGGTATATAAAGTTCGGCCCGGCCGAACTTAACGCCGTTTTTACTTGTTCTTCTTCTATTGTATTTTTCACTATGAAAACACCAACCTAAAAATTCAGAAAAAATATAGGCATATTCCCTGATCGATTCTAAACTGAAAATGTCAGCTTGGAGAAATAACGGGTTGTATTTAAAAAAACATTTACTAAATGTAGTCGCCCGAAAAAAAGTATTTTCTGAACGATTCTTCATAAAATAACTGAATTTTTTTCGGTTTGATATGGAATGAACGATATAGCTGCATCATTTAAATAGTAACCGTTTTTATCCCTATTTGTTCCCTTTCCTGCCATAAAAATACAAATTTCGAAAATTTGTATAGCTCGTCTGCATGGTATGTACAATAGAGCGTACCAGGTTACAAGTAAAAAAAAAAAAGTTCGCCGCACACCTTCGAATATGAAGTATTATTGAAAGGTAGTTTCAAAAAAATTTTTTTTATGCCGAACGTAGGGGTCGCGCTTTTACATTTTTCTATATAACTTCTGCATTTATAAACGGATTTTAAAGTGTGATACATCGATGTTTTTGTCTCGACGAGGCCGATTTTTTGTCTTTGAAGTCATTGAGCTCAAGCATGATTCATGATTTTATGCGAGCTTTAATTTTTTGATATTAGAGTGGTACATTAGGGTAGTAGCAACTGAGATATGATGGGTAAGTACCAGAAGGGGGTGCTTGAGCTCAATGACTTCAAAGACAAAAAAATCGGCCTCGTCGAGACAAAAACATCGATGTATCACACTTTAAAATCCGTTTATAAATGCAGAAGTTATATAGAAAAATGTAAAAGCGCGATCCTACGTTCGGCATAAAAAAATAAAAAAAAATTTTTGAAACTACCTTTCAATAATACTTCATATTCGAAGGTGTACGGCGAACTTTTTTTTTTTTGAGGTACGCCCTAATGTACAAGGCAGGCACACACCGAATTTCATGTTTCTAGCTACTGCCGTTTAGCCAGGACGAAGATTCGTTTATCCTTTTTGTCCCATTTTACTCTCTGAAAAGTACGAATTTCGTAAAAGCCTTTCATAGTCCGCGTCTACGGACTACCCTGAAAATTTCATGACCGTGGCTTCAGCCGTTTGGTCTGGGCGCTGATCAATTATAAGTCAGTCAATAAAGCAACTCTTTTATATATAAACTAGCAAATTAGCGGCAAATTCGTACGCGGAATTTTTTCAAATGGGGTGCATTTTGTATTTTGTCTCGGTATTTAAACTGTTTTTTATATTTTGAAATTGCCTCACTACAAAGTAGGAGCGTATATATCATTTGGGATAGCAAAAAAGACCATAGATAGATAGAAGATAGGCCATAAGTATGTCCCACGTCCCTTTCACGTCCGTCTGGCTCGCTGGTATGCCGAAAACTCTGGAAGGTACTTAAAGAATTTATTCAAACTCTGCACATAGTATTTTCTCACAGACTTATTTTAAATTCGGAGATGGGGGAAATTGATATACATCTTATTTTACCCCCACACGTATAGTCGATATTCCAAAATAAACGACCCGTACATACGTAAAATTAAACCTAAATATTATATTTAGCAATATTTTTTAGTTTTTTTCGTTTGTATTTTTTTTTGGTCTGTAATCAATCACCATGCCATTTGTAAATAAATTGGCATTCTATTAAATATAGATGCAAAATGGTCTTGAGCCAGGACAATATCCCAGTTCAAATCAAATATTGATTACAAACCAAAAAAATAGAAACGAAAAAAAACTAAAACAAATGAGCGTTGTCACGGCAGAAGTATTGCTGGGTAACTATACCTGCATATACACATACTTACATATGCAACTCAATGAGATGCTTGTAAGATGGCATGCGTACTTTATTACTTGGTGCGATTTTTTTAACCGCAAATTCGGCAAGTGAGTTGTGCTTCTCGTTCGTTTAGGAGAATCATCTCCTTATAGAGACCGGCTTTGATGTTGAAAAGTCGTTGCGAAGCTACTTGAGAAGACTTTTGACATGGTCGAAATCATGATCGTGGTAGTCTGCAGCAAAGTAATAAATGTCACCATGCCATTTGTAAATAAATTTGCATTCTATTAAATATAGATGCAAAATGGTCTTGAGCCAGGACAATATCCCAGTTCAAATCAAAAATTTAGCAATATTTTCACATAACAGAATATGGACGATATTGTCACACCCTTTCTGGTATTTTCCACGAAAATTGACATAAGATTTGGTCAAAAGAAAAACTGATTTAACTTCCAGACGTATGATAGAAATTAGTTGCATTTCGAGATTTTAAAATGTTTTTATAATCACTCTAAACCTACAAAATATGTATGCTTTTGGCACGCCCTTGTAGTCCCTATCCAAGTTAAAATTAAAACCCTTACCCTATACCGGTGACTTGTAATCGGAACATATAAATAGAACAAACATTTGTTTATTTTGCTGGGGATAATGACTATAATGTTACAACAGAACACTCTCAGTGCCGCTTGCGCCCTTAAACATACAAATTTCGAAAAATTAATTTATGTTGTGTGTCTACGTAATCGGAGAAATGTACACACCGAATTTCTAATAGCCATTTCACATTCTAGCTGAAAACTTTGGTTGGTACCATCTTTATCCCGATTCCCTCAATTTGGTTGGTACCATTTGAACCACTTTTGATCCGCTTCCCCCTTTATAGTACACATTTGATACAATCTCTAATTGTATTGTAGTAATTATGTATAATCCTAAATCTATACCATGGTGTGTACCACTTTAATCGCTTTTTGTTCCAATTTCTACTTAAAAGTATAAATATTGAAAATCAGTTAATGTTTCGCGTCTACACTGTCAAAATATACACCGAATTTCATGATTCTAGTTTCAGCCATGTTGTTGGTACCATTCGGATATAAAAAGGTACGAATTTCGATAAATCCATTAATTTTGTTTTTCTATGCATGCACAAACCGAACTTCATACGCTTTTACCCAATTTCATCCCTAAAAGTACAAATTTTTTTTATCCCTTTTTACCTCATTTTATCCCTTATGTCGTGTCGTTTGCACCATTTTTGGTCCATTTTACCCCCCAAAAGTACGAATTTTTCAAAATCCACTTTTTGGGATGCCCATGCCGCAAGATGAATGCCCATACCAAATTTAAGATTCTAGGCCCAGCCGTTTGGTCATTGCGGTGGTACTATTTTTATCCCTTTTTACCCCTTTAAAGTGCGAATTTCGAAAAACCTTACCTTAACGTCTTATCACACCTCTACGCTGTAAGAGAAATGTACACACAAAATTTCATGATTCTAGCTCTAGCCGTTTGGCCTGGGGTGGCTATGTCACACACGTGACTATTAAGAAACCAATGCATCCACAACGAGTCACTGTTTGGTGTGGATTTTGGACTGGCGGCATCATTGAGACATGAACTGAAAAATTGGGTTGATCGGATGAGGTATTGCGGATCCAGTTGTGATAGTCATATGATTGATAGTGTTCCATTATTAAATGACAAAGTTCAACCTTACCAATAAAAACAGACATTTGAAAAAATAATCAGTAATTTTTATAACCGATTCTAATTTAGAATTTTAAATGGCCACCATATATACATTTATTGCAAAAAATTCAGATTTTTTATTTCCAAAATGAGAATTTCTCAAGATGATCAAATTTCAAAGATGATGAATTTTTCTTTACCGCAAAACGGAGTTTATTTGCAGGAACTATGCCCAAAATAATAACTGATTTTAGAGACAAATCGAATATCTCCAAATAATCCTTGGGTCATTGTCTAATTTCAACTTTTACAGAATTCAAAAATGTTTACTAGAACAAAAGTTATTGAATTTTGGCCGATGGATTTTTATTCTGAACCACTGTGCTACGCACAATCTGCAGAAGAATGAAGTCATGCTTTGTTGAAACGGAGATGATCCTTAAAGAATAATACCAACAGATACTATAATTTTTGGGAACTGTAAACCACTGTGCATTTTCGTCGAAGACACTGAATGAGGCTGGAGGAACGAGCGTTCGTGTTGATATTATGAAGCTTGGCTTTATGGTTGCTTATGAAGCGGATGAGAAGAAGGAGGAGGACGACGGCGACGATACCGATGACGATGACGACGTGGCTGGCGTTGAAGCTGTCGTTGTCCCGGCCTTTCTTGTTGTTGTTGTCGTTGCTGTTGCCTGTTGTTATTGTAATGCTATAGATTACTTGTGTATACATTTTGTTGGGGCCAAAGTGTGAATATAATTTAATGTGAACAATTTTCAATATCTCAACTTGAGAGATTATTTATTATCCTTGATTGGTTTTCAAGTGATTATAACGTAAGCGATCATTTACGTGTTTATTGTATCGTTTTTATTATTTCTTATTACTCTTTTATACACGGCCCTTTTGCCCAGCACTCACTGCATGCTTCGTCCGCCCGCCCCCTCTCCCCCCACCACGTATAGGCGAGAGCGGGAGGAAGTTGGTTCAAGACCTTTTGCTTGTTCTTGGTCTTTTCGAGAAAAAAAAAGCAACAACAAAAATATATATTTATGTCTTAAAGGTTGTCAGTGGATAAATACAATATCCACAGATAGACAGACATACAGACAGAGCCCTCATCCTGAGCTCTCTGGCGAAATTTATCTCTGGCAATTGTTGCGTGTGTGTGTGGGGGGAGCTGACTGGCTGGATGGCTGGCTGGTAGTAACATCTGTGTTTGGCTCGACACACAACAATATCGTCATCGCCTTAAACGGGCGACAGGTCAGTATCCGAGTCATACTGAGTCAATATGATGATTTGTCACAATTCCCTGGCATTCTAATCACTATGGTAATTTAAGTGCTTTGCCAGTTGTTGCCAGCTATGTGGACGTGGCAGACGTAGAAAGGGGTGAATTGTTTTCTGCTGTTGTGCCATTAGATGAAACCTCTTTTGTCACAATTGCACCGAGCTTGTGTGTGGCCCATTAATGTCTGGCAAAATGTTAGTCACGTAAAAGATTTCACGCATGAATTGGCTGCTTGCGAAGGCGTAATCGCAACTCTGATTCGAATAAAATGCCTTAATGAGTGTTGGCAATATTGCATTTTAAAAGTTTCTATTGCCGCAAAAAACCGTAATGGTCATTTGTAGTAATAATACAAACAGACAAACAAAAAACGTCGGTTGCTCTGGCCTGCCTTGAATGGGGCGAATGCTTAAGTGCACAAAATATATGCATTGAATGGACTTGGGGAACACACACGACGAAAATACCTACTCGTTCGCAAAATTCTACATTTCCTGAAAATAAAATAACAATAAGCAACAAATGGCCGAAATGCCGACGGATTTATGAATACATTTTCTTTGTGAACTGTTCGTATAAAGTTCAGAATTTATCACTGTCTGGGATTATCATGCTGCAGCGCTATATGACACAGAACGTTAGTAGTAGCGTCTGGTACATTATATATTTTTTAATCTGAGGAGAGAATGATTTATATTAGCCTATTCTATCCACCTATTAGCTGGCATTATTTATTTCATTTATAGCTTCCTCGCTAGCTACAGTTTCCATCGTTTTCATTTCGCTTTAATTCAATGCCAAACCCCAGTTTCGATATTCCCATAATCCCCATAATTGTCGCATCGTCAAAGGTCAGAGGACAGAGACAAATGCCAAGGGTCGAAGTTCGATGTTCGAAGGTCAAAGCGATCAAATGGATCAAATATCAGAGATCAAAGTTCGAAGTTTTATTTTCGATGTTCGAATGTCAACGTTCTATGTTCGAAGCCCAGTGCTCTAAGTTCGAAGTTTTATTTTCGATGTTCGTAGGTCAACGTTCGATGTTCGAAGCCCAATGCTCTAAGTTCGAAGTTTTATTTTCGATGTTCGAAGGTCAACGTTCGATGTTCGAAACCCAATGCTCTAAGTTCGAAGTTTTATTTTCGATGTTCGAAGGTCAACGTTCGATGTTCGAAGCCCAATGCTCTAAGTTCGAAGTTTTATTTTCGATGTGCGAAGGTCAAATGGATTAAATGGATTAAATGGATCAAAAGGTCAAATGTCAAATGGATCAAGGTGATCAGAGGTCAAGAGATTCAGCAGGATTAAAGGGATCAGACGTTAAAGAGGTCAAAGGTCAACATTGAACGTTCAAAGGTCAAATGGATTAAAGCGTCACAGGTCAAAGGGATCAAGGGAATCAAGGGTCAAAAGCGAAAGGCCAAAAGTCAAATAGGTCATAGGTCAAAGGGAACAAATGGATGAAAGCGATCAAGTGGATCAAAGGTCAAATTTCAGAGATCAAAGGTCAAAGGTCGGTAATCAGATGCAAAGGGATCAAAAGGCTCCAAGGTCAGAGGTTGACGGGATTAAAGGGATCAACGTTCGATGTTCGAAGTCCAATGTTTTACGTTCCATATTCGTAGACTGATGTTCGAAGGTCAAATATATCAAAGAGTCAAATGAATCAAGGGGGTCAGAGGTCAAAGGAATCAAGAGAGTCAGAGGTCAAAGGGATCAAGGAAGGGGTCGAAGGGATCGAAAGGATAAACGGGATTAAAGGTCAAGGTCAAGGGGTTAGAGGTCAAAGGTCAAATTTCAGAGATCAAAGGTCGGTAATCAGATGCAAATGGATCAAAAGGCTCTAAGGTCAGAGGTTGACGGGATCAAAGTTCGATGTTCGAAGTCCAATGTTTTACGTTCGATATTCGTAGACTGATGTTCGAAGGTCAAATGGATCAAAAAGTCAAAGGAATCAAGAAGGTCAGAGGTCAAAGGGATCAAGAGGGTCAAATGGATCAATGGGTCAAAGGGATCAAGGGGTCAAAGGGATCGAAAGGATAAACGGGATTAAGAGTCAAGGTCAAGGGGTTACAGGTCAAAGGTCAAGAGTTATGGTTTAAAGTTCGATGTTTGAAGTCCTATGTGCTAAATTTGATGTTCGAAGTTTGATGTATAATCAAAAGATAAAAATCAATGGGATTAAATGGATCAAAGGTCAACTGAATTAAAGGAATCGAAGGGCAAAGGTAACAAGTCAAAGATCAAAAGTCAATGGTTCGACGTTCGAACTTTTATGTCAGAACTTCGATCCAAGTTCGCTGTTCGAAAGTCAAATGAATTAAAGGGATCAAGGGAATCAAAGTCAGATGTCTAAGTGATCAAAGGTCAGAATGCAAAGGGATCAAATGTCAAAGGCGAAATGTCCAAAGTCAAAGTGATGAAAGGTCAGAGGTCAAAGGAATCAAAGGGATTAAAGGGAACAAAGGTCAGACGTCAAAGGGTTTGAAGAGATCAAAGCTCAGAGAGCAAAGGTCAGAGGTCAAAGGGACCAAAAAGATTAAAGGGATCAAAGGTCAAGGGATCACATGGATCAAGGGTCGAAGATCAGAGGCCAAAGGTATTAAATGGATCAAAGGCCAAAAGTGAAGGTTCAAAGTTCGGTGTTTTAAAGTTCGAAGTTCAAATGGATTAAAGGGGTCAAAGGTCAAATGTCTGAGATCAGAGGTCAAATGGATCAAGGGAATCAAAGGGTCAAAGAGATCTAAGGTCAAATGTCAGATGCGAAAGGTCAAAGACAAAGGGATTCATGAAATGAAAGGTCTGAAGTCAAAGGGATTAAAAGGATCAAATTATGTTCGAAGTCTGACGTTCGAAGGTCAAACGGATTAACGGGATCAAAGGTCAAATGCCCGAGATCAGAGGCCAAAGGAATCAAATGTATAAGAGTAGTCTTGTCTTGAGTAGAGACTTTATATTGGTGTAATTTTGTTTATTGCTTCTTGGGATGTATAGGGTATTATTAGTTGTTTTTATAAATTTTAATATTGTTTCCAAGTTAATTTTATTATTCATAATATAAGATGGAAGTATTTTATAACCACATACGGCCTATCTGGCTCGGTTATTTTTTTGGAATAATAAATAATAAAATGTCAGGAGTCAAAAGTCGAAGGGATCAAATGTCAGAGGTCAATTGTCAAAGATCGATATATGTTCTGTTCTTTTAGTTCCAGCACCGTGTACGAATATGCCCAACACCGAATTCTGAAGAGATTCTCGATTTGGTATCGATTAGTGCCATCGTGCTCCGCCGTATCAATTTAGCTTTAGTTATCGATTTTTCCTTATTTTGTCTTATCCAGTACTTGGTGTAAAGTAAATGTCTGCTAAATGATAGATTTATCAGGTCTAAACTCGAACTGATAATATTCAATGTTTACCTCGATTATGGACTGCAGTCTTTCAATTCACTCAATATACACGATGGTGTCTTCTTTTCTTGTATACACAACACAGTACACTGAGGTTTCAATCATCGGGAATGGATTCGATTCGAGTCGAAAATCGAAGTTGGACTGTACAATTTTTTTGCTGTCGATTTTGTATTTTTGATCCTCACTTGCAGCTCAATTTTGCCAGCATTGACCACCAGAATCGATTTGATAATCTCCCAAATAGTAACACCTAGCACTGATTTTGCAAAGAATTTAGTGTTTAGAATTCAATATTACAATAATGCAAGAAAGTGAAACCTCGAAAGAAATCCTGATTACCAAGGAAAAAGGAACTGACCCGCACGGAAAATCATGATTTGTCAACAAATTTAATTGAATTTTTATTTCCATTGAATATATTATTAAGGCCATAAGACTACGGAAGTATTCCGGAGGTTATAGTTTACCATTAATCACCACAACCATAAATCGTAACAATTACCAACTCCCAATTCCGGCACTTGGCAGTTTATATTAAATGAGTGCGCAACACTTTCCGATATTAAATATGACAAAATGAAGCCAAGATCTCTACTTTGTATTCCTCTGTTCGATCGTTACTCTTTGCCTGCGTTTATTGTAAAGTCACCCGCAACAAAGCAAAGCATTCAGAAATATTAATGTTGGCGTTGCCTGTATCTCGGCTATTGTCTCGTATCTGGCCGTGTCGCGTCGTTATGTGTATCTGAGAATATTAATCCGTTTAAATTAATTTGAGCACATTAAGATGCAGTTATCAGTTTGCCATGTTATTGTGGTGTTAATAAAAAGATATTTTTCGATTGCGATAAAGCCGCAGCAGCAGCAGCAGTGTCAGGAGGAATGACAATAGCAAATATGCAAATTGTATAAGCCCCGCTCTTAAATGTTAATTCTCGTTGTGCAATGATTGGTGGTGGTGGTGTTACTCTGATTTAAATGGAAACGAAAGATCTTTAGGATTTTGTAACGTTTGGGGGACCATGTGTTATGTAGTTCAAATTAAATTTGGAGTTATTAGAAGTAGCATCTTAGAAACATAATAGTGTGATACATAAGAACATAGGCGTCTAATGGATAATTCAAAGTTGGAATTCTATCACACAAGGTGGCCAACAATCTGGAATATAGTTAATGCTTTTCATTTCTGTTGGTTCTAGTCTTTGTCACTGATTTGTATTGAATCCGAAAATGCATTCAGTGGCCATGATGAAATTTTTCTCATGTACTGAAAATGCATGCCCAGATATTAAACAAATGCAAATGCCTAGAATACCTAGACTCAGTTGGAAGAGGATTTGCCGCTGACCAACTTCACAAAAAAAACCGTTCACAGCAAACAACAAGAATATTCCAAACATTCATTAATTACAATTATCCTACCAACAGTTAAAGAAGGCCACGGTGGCACTAAGGTGAGCGGTGGGTTGGTTTACGAGGCCGGGAGCTTTAAATAGTGCCTTAAGGCACCGTTTTGAGTGGATCATACCATTCGTATATATCCAACCTGAACAATTGAGATATTTGATTATAGATCTCTAATATCAAGTTCTGATATCACGTCAATGTCGTGTAGTAATTGTTTTCCCAAAGACCTTGTACCGTGGTTTTGTTAGAGCTTCGCAGACGCATAAGAAGTGCTCGACTGTATCATCTTCCCCTTCGTTGTCGCAGCTACGGAAGTGATCGTAGATCTTGAGACGATCCTTCTATTTTGCTTTGGAAGGTCTCTGGTACGTTTTTATACCCTTCACCTCCAGGATGGGGGTATACTAACATTCCGTTTGTAACACCATGAAATATCGACCTGAGACCCTATAAAGTATTGATCGTCATAAAATCCGTCCGTCCGTCTGTCCGTCTGTTGAAAGCACGCTAGCATCTAAACCAAAGGAGCTAGAACGTTCAAATTTTCCATAAATGCGTCTTATAGTCATAGATCAGTTGGGATTGAAATGGGGCGAAATCGGCCCAAAGGGAAAAATTTTTCCCTCACAAGGACTAAAAATACCCATAATAATCCCTAATATTTTAGCGTATTTAAGCATGTTTTTTGAATATGTCTGTTTATATTTGCTTGATATTTGGTATGTGATTCTTATTTGTAGGGGGTGAAATGGGGCAAAAAAGGGATAAAAATGCTACATATTAAACGACAACAGCTAGAAACACGAAATTCGGTGTGTACATTCCTCAAATTGAGTAGATACATAATATAAAAGTATTTTTTCCGAATTCGTACTTTTAAGGTGTAAAATGGGAATAGAGGGATAAAAATAGTACCAAACAAACGGCTGTATCCTAGAAAATTCGGTGTATACATTCCTCTGATTGCATTGATAAGTAAAATACATGGATTTTTTAAAATTCGTACTTTTTGGGGTTAAAATGAAAAAAGGGGATAAAAATAGTACCAATCTAATGACCGCAGCTAGAGTCATGAAATTCGGAGTATACATTCCTCTGAGTGTGTAGACACGGAAAATAGACGAATTTTTCGAAATTAGTACTTTCAAGGGATACAATGGTACAGAGGGATAAAAATAGTACTAACTAAACGACTACAGCTAGAATGATAAAATTCTAATTGCGTAGAAACGTCAAGGGGGTAAAAATGGTACCAACCAAATGGACGCAGCTGGAAACATGGAATTCGGTGTATACATTCCTCTGGCTGAATAGACACGCAAAATAAAAAATACGTCTGATATTGGATTTTCAAAAGTTGTACTTTTGGAATTAAAATAGAATGGAACCAACTGTAGCACCCACTATCTATCAATATTTATGGTATTTAAGCTTTTTGAAAATATAAATAAAAGAATATTTATTTTTTGATTTGAAACAAATAATGGTTTGAAATAATTAAAATATTATATTTATTTATAAAATTATTTTTTTAAGCAGGTTACAACTAAATTAACTCACACCACAATTTAGGAGTTTCGGTGTCGAATCTAAAATAGGTTTTAATTTCGTATGGGAAGGACACACCCACTTTTCGCTCTTCTTTGCACAACTATTTACACTGGATCTCTTCACACAAAATTTCAGCACTCTAGGTGTCATAGAACTGAATATAATAGGTTTTAACTTCGTATGGGAGGTGCCACGCCCACATATTGATTACAGACCAAAAAAATACAAACTAAAAAAAAGTTTATAGGAATTAATAAATATGAATCTACATCTTATTTATGGATTCAATTCCCACCAGTCTCTGGTCTGTCGCTACAAAAACTAGATTTAACTAGTTAACTTACAATAAATAAGGTAGGGATTACATTCCCTCGCAACATTATTTGAACTTCTCACTTGATTTAGCCATTTGAGATTATTTTGCCAACAATGGGGAGCTGGAATCTGCAGTTGAGGGATATTTGGAGAGGCTTGACGGTTCTTTCTACACAGGGAGGCTATGGCCTATCATTGTGAAAAGCGTGGCGATCTAAAATATGTTGGGAAATAAAGAGACTTTCCTATAATTGATTTATGTTTTCTTTCCTCCGTGAAGAATTGTTGTGGAACCGCCTTTGAAATATACGAATTGTTAACTGCTGGATGGATCCTTGTCATTCATTCCTAATTCAGCAGGTGCCATGCCAATGAACGCACATATTAACGAGATCATATAAGCCACATATCACTCTATTTAAAACTCTCATTACTTCCACTACCATTTGACGTCTAAGGTAACTCCTTCGGCGAGTTTGTGTGTCGTATCATCTCGATATCTACTCTCGTTTCGAATCGAGGGCGGTGCTATAAGCATAGACAGACCATTATAGAGGAGGATTTGACTACAGTCTGCGAGTGTATTAAGAGATTTGTTATAACAACAACCACAGCAGCAACAACCGAGAACATAATAATGTTTAACTAATTACATGCCTTAATATTTAAGAGCATATTATGTATTTATAGTAATCAATCAAAAACTTCCACATACATACAAACGTAAACATAAGAAGAAGAAGAAGAAGAAAACAAATACTGGCATATGTATGAATGTTTAAATGGCCTGATCACTAGACAGCGGCGCAAAGCAGTGCGGTAAGGAGGCCTTGTGGCAGGCCTTCTCTTGATAGTGATAGAAATTGGTTTTGGCCTTCCATTTTCATTTGTACTATAAAATTATTGGTGTGAACCTGGAAACGAGATCTGGAGTGACGTCTACCAGTTTTTTGAGAAGGATAATAAAGGACCATCTCAAGGAAGGTAGAAATGAAGGTATGGAATATGTTCTTGAATAAGGAAGCAAAACTAAATATAAAGAAATAATTGTATCTGATCTTCTGGAAGTCATAATGGACTGATTGGTCATTTGACATCTGAATGTCGCCAAAACTTCAAATCGTGATTTATACATTTTTTAAAGTATCTTCTTTTTTCACTAAACCAACAATCAGGGAAAGGAAGAAAAAGGGAGAAGTATTTGTTGACACCAGCTGTAAATCTTTGACTGTCATTATTGGCGGGAAAAATATTTGCAGACAGTCGCTCTCATCTGAACAAGGCAAGGAACATCTTGGAGCACCCGACCATATATGGAAGTTATGTTCCATCTTAAGTCTGATGTACATAATGTTAACATTGAGAAGATCGGAGGGAGTGAAGTATTTCTTACGCCGCTTTAAAAAGCCTAGACACTTGAATGCTTCCTTTGACACATCGAATACATGTGTTGTCCAACGAACATCGCAATGTATCTTCCTGCCCAGAACATCGAAAGTGTCCGATTGCTCAACATACACACCGTTCATAGAAATCAACGACACTGTTGGATCAGTGCATCGCTTGTGAGACAATACGGAGCACTGGGTCTTAGGTGCATTAAAATCTACTCTATTCACTCGAACCCACTCGGAAATGGCCAGCAAATCCTGGCTGAGTGACTCATCCATCAATCGCCTTTTGATCTCAATTTCGTGAAGACTTGGTCTATAATCGAATTAGTATGAAGGGCAGAGGTTACTCTCATCCGCGAATGAGTAGATTGGATTCGAGTCCGATCCAAGAGGTCGTCGATGAAAATAAGAAAAAGGGAAAATAAGAAAGGGAAAGGACAGAGCCCAGTGGATAACCTATGCTCGTCGGATGATAACCCATCTACAACAAACCGTATAGTGTGATCTCTGAGGAAGCTCGATATAAATCGAGAAAAGTCACTACCAACACCAAAAGCGATGAGCTTTGATATGGCCTTCGAGTGGCCTTCATAGCTCAGTGGAAGTGTGCGCGTCTTGCAATCTGAAGGTGCTGGGTTCGATTCCCGGCCGGCGCACTGGTATAATTCAACATCAACGAATTTTCACTTTTCATCATAAAATAAGAGTTTCTGCAGCCAATTTTCTCATCCGAACACACTTTCATATAAAAAAAGTCATTTCGATTGCTCCAAGGTCCAGGGAAGAAACTAATAGCCATTAGCGATACATAACATGGCAGTTAACATAAAAAATGCAGCGCCCCTAGTGGAGGATAGGGGTACAACTCGATTAACACTCCCATTCCCTTAATATTAACATCAACCTTGAAGAAGATGCAAATAACAGCCGGACAACATGAGAACGATGATGAACAAAGGTTCCCGCGATAATCGGATACATGCCGGAACGAAGTCTAGTACAATTCAGACTTAAGGCTTATCATCTCAGCTCCCTCTAAAGCTGCTACAACAACAACAAGCTTTGATATGAGTGCGCCGTGCCAGACTCTATCAAAGGCCTTGGAGACTCTAGTAAAGGCCTAGAGCTACACCCTTACTAAAGTGTGATTTTTTAAAAGCTATAGGAAAGTTTTTCAAAAAACACATAAAATTCAGAAAAATGCATGAAATCTTTATTTGAATCGATAGTACGGCCCATATAATTTAATGTTTGAAGATTATTTCATGCAAATGTTGACCTTGACTGCGCCTCAAATGGTCCATCCGCTTGGTCCAATTTTGGCATACTCTTTCCAACATTTCGGCCGGTATCTCACGAACATGAGCTTTAACATAGCCCCACAAAAAATAGTCTAAAGGCGTTAAATCGCACGATCTAGGCGACCAATTGACCGGTCCCGAACGAGAAATAAAATGTTCACCGAACTCGCCTCTCAATAAGTCCATTGTTGCGCGTGCTGTGTTGCATGTGGCACCGTCTTGTTGAAACCACATGTCATGCAAGTCAAGCTCTTGCATTTTGGGCAAAAAAAGTTGGATATCATCTCACGGCAGCGCTCACCATTCATAGATACCATACGATTCGCATCATCTTTGAAGAAGTACGGTCCAATGATGCCACCAGCCCATAAACCGCACCAAACTGTGACTTTTTCTGGATGCATTGGTAGCTCTCGCATTGCTTCTGGCTGATATTCACTCCAAAATCGAGAATTCTGCCTATTTACGTACCCATTGAGCCAAAAATTAGCTTCGTCGCTGAACACAATTTTTCGGTACAAAAAGTGGATCTTCGGCCAACTTTCCAAGAGCCCATTCACCAAAAATTTTACGTTGCGGTTGGTCGGTCGGCTTCAATTCTTGCACCAGCTGTATTTTGAAAGGCATCACACCTAAATCCTTCCGCAAAATTTTCCACGTTGTTGAGTAACAGAGGCCCAATTGCTGCGAACGGCGACGAATCGATAATTGATGGTCGCCATTAACACTGGCCGATACAGCTGCGATATTTTCTTCAGTTTGCACTCTACGTAAGCGTGTTGGTGGTTTAATGTCCAACAATGTAAATTTGGTGTGAAATTTAATCACAATTAAACTGATCATAAAATGGAAGAAGCGCGCGATGAACTTTCTTAACAGAGCACGCATTTTGATAATAAAATTCAATAATTTGCAAGCGTTGTTCGTTTGTAAGACGATTCATGGTTAAATTGTAGACCAAACTGAAGATGTTTGACAGTGAAACAAAACACGAAACGTGCGTCAGCTGTTTAAACCAGTGTTGCCAAAAAGATAATAGCTAAAAATCACCCTTTATAGCCAAACTCGTGAATGGATCGACTTCAGTGTTCTGACAATAACGTCATTAGGTTCCTCGTTCTGCAATCAAATGAATACGAATGACAGAGGTTACTGTCTTTCGTGCATGAGTACTTTGGATTGAAAGTCTGATCCAAAATGTTGTCAGATATAAAACGAGAGAAGGCTCTCGAGCAACACCAAAAGCAATGAGTTTAGTGCGCCGTGCCAGACTCATCAAAGACCTTGGAGATATCTATCTTTACTCTCACCAAACTGGTGGATAGATCGACTTCACTTTTTGGACAGCAGTGACATCAGGTCCTCCCCCGTAGATCTATTCCTGCGGAAGCCATACTGTCGATCATTAAGTAAGTCAATGGTCTCTAAATACCTCACAAGATTGTGGTTAACCATACTCTCCATAACCTTCGAGAGCGCAGAGGAAATCTCAATCGGGCGGTAATTAGCAGGGCTATTAGCCTCACAGTTTTTAGGGAACGGCTGGATGTTCGCAATCTTCTAACGCGCTTGGAACTTCCCTGCACGGTATGCAAGGTTGCGAAGGTCACTTACATAGAACAAGTGCTGAAATGCCATCCGGGCCAGAGGATTTATTTACGTCGAGATTAACGAGAACCCTTTTAACTCCATATGTTCGAAAAAATATCTGAGGCCTACTTCCATGCCTTTCGACATTTTCGATAGCGGGGAGTGGTTGATTGTTTTCCGGCCAGGATGAATCCCTGCAAACATTTCAGTCAATAAGTTAGCTTTGTCAACCGGGTTAGTGAATATCTGGTTATCTTTAACAAGAGTTGTGATAGATTAGGAGTTATCTATCTATTAACGACCAAAAGCTATTACTTCTTTGTACAGAATCTTTTCACGTCTAAGTACCCTGGTACACATGGTTCTTGTCTGCCTGCGTAGCAGATCAGTGAAGACATTTTTATTCAAACGCCATTTTCTCAACGCTTCTTCTTTGGATCTGACAGCAGCCCTGCATGTCTGGTTAAATCAACTTTTATTAGATGGTTTATTCGAAATAACTTTGTTTGGAATAAATGACTTCATGCCAATCAAGATAATATGTTCGATCATTTCAGTCGCAGCATCTCTATTGCCGCACAGTGCACTTTTTTGGCACTTTTGGTGATCAAAACACAATAACTTTTGATTGGGTTAACCTTTTTTCTTAATTTTTTTTTGTTTTATTAGTATGTGTTATAGCTAACATTATATGTGATAAAAGTTTATAATTTCAAAGCCAGTCCTTGAGAAATAAAACACAAGTTTTAGAAAAAAAAAAATATTTATTTTAAAAGACCTTCGAGGTCGGATATTACTTCTTTTTCGGTATTACTTTTTGGTACATATCGAAGAGATGAGATCAGAGGATCAGAGGAAATCATAAGCATTTTTATTAAATCCGCATTCTGGCTTCTTCTGTCGCACTTTCTTGTGTGCCGCAATCGAAATGCCTTGTATTCTTTGTTTTTCGCTTCTTGAGCCTCTTCTGACAGTTCGCCAATGGGAAAGTAGTGATGCCTTATTATGTCTTCACCATGGCATAGTACCTTATGAATTGTAGGCGACAGTTTTTTCCAGCTACCATATAGATTATTGTACATTTTAAGGGTATCAGCAGAGAATTCTCCAAACTTTTCAGCATCAATAACTTGGCGACAATTTATCGCAGCCAGCAATTTTTTTAAAATTTAGCAAGAGACCTTCATCAATTTTGGTTATGGATGCTGTAAGTGCAACATCTTCAAAAAACCGCCTAGCAGTATTGCCATCATTACTGTTACCGAAACCCTGTTTAGGGTAATCAATCCTTAGTCCAGTACTTTCTTTAAATTTCTTTTGGATTTCCTTTTTGGTCTTTGCTCTGAGTTCCTTTTTATCTCGCGCTTCTCTTTTGAAGTCTTTGCATCAAAATCTGGATTATTTTCTTTAAATGTTTGGAATTCCAAGTCATATGCAATATTTAAACAATGCGCCGTAAATCGAAGTCGAGCATGAAGTGGCGATAATCCCAGTTCATACATTGATTCCACTTCATTGCATTCTGAATTTTCCATGCAAAAGTCCTTTTGAGTGGCATGACACACGGTACAGGACAAAGATGACTTGTTTCCTAGGAGTCAACCACATATTTGTCAACAGAATTTATATGAATACGTCAATAATTATTATACCTGTTATAGCCTGAGCAACTTTTCCCATCCACCATTGAAATGCACGAAAATTAAAGTAATGCTATCATACATGGAGAGTTGCAGTTTGTTGCAGCTGGACTGTATATAGGATTATAGGGGATATATCAGAGAATAACTCTATGTCAATTGCTAGTGTGGTCGCAGGTGGCAACATAGTTAAAAGCTTAGATAAAGTTAAAAAATTTGGTAAAATAAAGTTTTTTTTTATGAATAAAAAAAATTGCTAAAATGCAACACATATGAGCTCATGTGAATTTTTAAAGTTAAGATTGAATCCATCTTTCAAACAAAAAAAGAATCAGCCCGATATCTATAACCGTTGGTAAACTGCTTGTCCCGGAAGTTGAACTTTTTTTCATTTTTTTCATCATTTTGCAATATTTATAAATTTATCCAACTTATACATCCAATATCTCCCGAACCAAAGAAGATAGAGCAAATCAGAAACCAGATTTGAAAAATGCAGCTATTTTTCATTTTAGATTCGTATTTGAAGTATGTAAATTCGAACATGCATTTTCATGTTTTTACATATTTTTGAGCACTCACCGGGCCAAAAAAGTGCACTGTGCGCCGTTTAGAAAGCAAAGCTTACAATTGAAATGCTGGAGAAGTTGTTTAGCTCGGCCCAACCTGCCTTTTCGTATAAATATATTGTCCGCTTTGGGGCTGGGGTCGAAGCGACACGCACATCGGAATACGAAGAGGATGCTGAAACAATACAATGATTCGAATTACCGAGAGGTGCTAGAACATTAGCTTCATACTTTTCAGGGGGTGAAGATAGAAAAGATCAAGAATGTTAATGAGTAGCCCTTGTGAGTCGGATCGTTCACTAATCTCGCTAAATCATTAGGCGCGGCAAAAAGTTCGGCGTATTGGCTCTCCTGAGTTTAGAATGGACAAGTCAAGAGGAATTATGGACACTGAAATCACCAGCAACTACAATTTCAGGACAATCCTCTAAGATTTTTGTAATTGAATCGGAAAGGGCGTCAAAGCCATTTAGGAATGCCTCTCTTTCCGCGTTTGGACTTCTATACACAAACCCCGACCGACCGACTTGGCAGCCTTATTTCTGTTAGAACGCATAGAAGTCAAACTTATTCCCGACTTACAGTGGAATAGTAAATTTCACTTGGATAAATTCCCCCAATTAATTCGCGATGAGGGTGTATTGGTGAGTAGCCGATACAAATATGGTACTATCTATTAGAAGGCCTCTTATATCTGAATGCCTAGAAAATTGCGACGCTGGACCCACTGATGATGACGATGGGAGTTGCGTTGGAATATTGTCTCACTCCTATTGTATCTCGTGGCAAGTTTAATTCATCGCGAGGGGCTAAAACCAAAACATTAATGCGATGCTGAAGAAGAGGAATTAAACCACAAAATCATTGGCTGGTTTTGAGTTCTCTTCGTTCTGAAATGTTTGTGTATTCGTAAATAAATAATCATCGTGTTCATTTGTCATAATTAACAGTTAAAATGAAATTAAGTTTCACTCGACTCGACTCGGAACGCTCAAGCAACAACAGCATCAGACATTTAATACAGTGTAAATAACAACAATAGCAGCAAACAACAGCAACATCAAACAAAATGAGATCCAAAACGCAAATCCACAATTGATCGAATGAATACTGGCGCCAATAAACACACACACACAACCAACCATCGCACACACACTCGCTCACTCGGCTGTACCAAATAATGAAATAACCACAAGTTGATGGCTGCGTTTTCTTTTTTTTCTTAGCCAAGTTTACATTTCGTCATATTCACGGGGCATGTATGTGTGTCATGTCTGTCCGTCCGTCCGTCTGTCTGTAATTTAAAAGAGTTGTCAGTCACTCAATTCATCCGAAAGACGAAGACGGCCGGCCGCCCGACTGGCCACAAGCAAACCTAACAAGTCAAGCAAACAGTGAAGGTATCCTGAGGCGTGTTTTCCAAATTGTGTTTTATATTATAAATATTTGGTCATTAATCACTTCGAGATGAGTTTTGTTTTCATTTTTTTCATTCGCTTTTGCCTTTTGTCGATCTGCAGTGGGAACAATATTTCACTTACTTAGAGCCCAGCTCTGCTCTGCGTCCTAGTCCGAGGAAATGCAATCAAACATACGAACAACAAGTACTTACTTACGTTGCAGTAGTTGTTGCACCACTAACTAGCGACAACAACAGCGACCAAACAACATAATGCATTCATTTAAGGGTCGGAATCCCATATCGCGAGGTTGGCGTGATAAATCCGATAAACATCGTGACATCGAGCGAATTCGTTTCGTCGCTACTTGCTGGCTTAATAGCATAACAAGTATAATTAGCCGAAGTATCTTCCAGAATCAACCATAGAAGATGGCAAAAATATAAACTGACTAGTAGCAATGGAGGAACTTAAAAAGTAAAGAAAATGTCAATCATTACTTGGACCTGTACTCTACAACATATTTGTAAGTGATATCCGCCAGTCACCGGATGGAGATCTACTCCTAGTGTATGCGGATGATATACTTGTCGCTGCTTCGGGGCCTAAGTCCCGTACCGTTAACTTGAGATTGAACACATATCTCTCAGAGTTGTCAGAATACTTTCGTAAGTGGAAATTGAATTGCTGAACGTAGATAAATGCGACAGTATCATATTCAAGGGGAAAAGGTCCCTCCTTTATCCAAATTGCAGGTCATATGAACTTGAAATATTGGATTGGAGGGGAACGGGTGCGCAACTCGGTGAAAATTAAATATCTAGGGGTGACTTTTAATGAAAACTTCTTTACCGGGCGGACAAACTCTTGTTCAACCACAGACGGTTTAAGACTTTGGACATTGACGACACGGTATACAATACCAATCAATAATTTGTATATAATAGTTTTTACGTAGTTTGTAAGCATTTAGTGTACGTGTTAGTACAGTGAGCGTAATTTGCTTAGCCGCGTATAGTTTTTTTAATTTGATAAAACCAATCATTTTAATATTAAATATAGACATAAGTTGTTTTGTATTTCTTTTTTAATATAAAACAACAGAAAAAATAGGGTTTCAAGTTCAAGCTATAACGGTAAATAAGAGTAATCACAATTAATTCAGTTTTTTTATGCGAAATTTGTTTAGCTGCACAGTACTAACATATCAAAAAAATACGTTTAACTTAACTTAAATATGAAAATTAAATTTTTAATATTTGGTTGGCCCTCCATTTTTGTTGATTGTTTGAAAAATCCGAGCAGGGAGTGTGTCAATAAGATTTCGAAGCAAATCAATGTCCAAATCTATCCAAGCTTGTAAAATTTATGTTTTTAGTAAGTAATTTCTTATCACCTTCTCCGATCTACTGATCTGTCTCACAATTTCTCTATTTGAAAGGCCATTTCCCTTTAAAATTTTGATTTGTCCCTTTTCCACGTCGTCCAGAAACTTATTGCGCGCCATTTTTCATCGGCTTACCAAATATTCACAAACTTGATAAAAAATAATATAAAAAAATACAATCTTACAAAATATTTGTTAAGAGTTGGAATCTTTTTAGAGAACTTACCGGTTTGACTCATTAAAAGCAACTGCGGCTATACAAATTTCGCATTAATTTCTTTGGTTGTTTATAAAGAGTGATTTTTTTGAGGTTAGGATTTTCATGCATTAGTATTTGACAGATCACGTGGGATTTCAGACATGGTGTCAAAGAGAAAGATGCTCAGTATGCTTTGACATTTCATCATGAATCGTCTTACAAACGAACAACGCTTGCAAATTATTGAATTTTATTATCAAAATGCGTGCTCTGTTAAGAAAGTTCATTGCGCGCTTCCATTTTATGGTCAGTTTAATCGACCCACTGAAGCGGCTATTCGGGCTATTGTGACTAAATTTCGCACCAAATTTACATTGTTGGACATTAAACCACCAACACGCTTACGTAGAGTGCGAACTGAAGAAAATATCGCAGCTGTATCGCCCAGTGTTAATGATGACCACCAATTTTCGATTCGTCGCCGATCGCACCAATTGGGTCTCTGTTACTCAAAAACGTGGAAATGCCAAAATTGGACTAAGCGGATGGACCACCTAAGACGCAGCCGCGGTCAACATTTAAATGAAATTATCTTCAAAAAGTAAATGTCATGGACCAATCTAACGTTTCAAATAAAGAACCGATGAGATTTTGCAAATTTTATGCGTTTTTTTTAAAAAAAAGTTATCAAGCTCTTAAAAAATCACCCTTTACATACCTACATCTAAGTACCGTTATGATCATATTTTGTTTGCATTTTCTCTTTGGTTTGTTTTTCTTCGATGTTTTCTTTACAAAAAATATAATGTTACCTAAACAAAGTTTTGGAAAAGACCAACAGCAGTTAATTAAAAAAATAGAATGCGGCTAAGCAAATTTCGCTCACTGTATAAGAAACAAAAGGTAAAAAATCTTCCTTTTTTATATAATTCTATTTTTTAAGGAAAAACATGTTAATGTAAAAAAATGAAAGAATGCCATGTTAGCATCAAAGCTGCGACATAACTTTAGTATAAATAACATTGTCCTTGAAAGATACTATAGTATGCTAGGATGTAAATTACCACTGTTAGATTTAAGATATTTTATATAGTGTAAGGCTGAAATGAATTTAATAAAACCCAAATCGTTTGCAAAAAAAAGAAAGTGTCAAAAATATGAGTTGTAAAGAATTTTTCTTAATTCGGGTACAAAAATTTATTTTGATATAATAAATATGAAATTTTTGTCTCTAAAAACTATGGAGCAGTGAAGATGGTTACTTGTTATCACCCATCAAATAAAGAATATCCCAAGATGTGAAATATATCCGCATTATAACTACGCAAAGGACGCAAAATACAAAATATTATATGGATTCTTCGGAAGGGAAACATTTAAAATGTCAACACCATTTGTTGAAGCGGAAAATATGTTCATTCTGTATCTTAGGATGCGATTAAAAAGCACTTCAGTTTTTTGCTGGACAGTTCAGTATCCGAGTAAATAAATTTAAAATGTTCCCCTTTTTTCAATTTTACCAACCGATCTACAATTTATGATATAAGGAATCAGCTAAGATCACTTTATTAAAAAATCAAGATCTTCGGATTTGGTTGGTTGGCAGCTCCTTTCCACGGCAGCGTCAAGTAGTACCTCAAGGTAACATTTTGAATGGATCAAATCAGAAAAGGTCTGTTTTGCCCAGATATTTGATTTGATCTCTAATGTCAATTTCCGATGTCTCGTCAATGTCGTGTAGTAATTGTTTCCCGAGCACCCTGTGCCCCGGTTTTGCGAGAGCTGTTCTGTCGCATAAGAAGTGCTCGACAGTCTCTTCGTCCTCTTAACAGTTCAGTCACTTTTAACAGACCCTATCGGTGTTGCGATCAACTCCGTGAAGCTACTTAATGTAGATCCCATCCTCTCCAACTCTAATTTCTACTCGTTCTATGACCCTTTGTCCAGAGATCCCTACAAAATTGACCTCCCACAGAGAACTCAGTCTGCCCTTCTAATAAAAGTCATTTCGTTGAGAAGGGTTTTTTTGTATAGGGATCTGGTTTGTCTGGATACTTCGCAAATATCTGAGTTTTTCCTCTTGAATTAGCTCTTGATGCAGATACCACTATAAACAGGCCCTATCGGTATTGCCACCAACTCCGCAGAGAGGTTACTTAATGTAGATCCATAATAACATCTAATAAAAGTTGGTTTAACCAGACATGCAAGACATAAGTCAAATCCATAGAAGGGAAGTGTTCAGGAAATCGTGTACTTAGACGTTAAAAGTTTCTGTTCGTCCACGAACATCCAAAGTTAATTCTTCTCCCGAGAGAAGTGAGAACTTTATCAAATGACATAGGATAGTAAAGGATAGCTCGTCATCCAACTGTTGTTAAAAAGAACTGATATTCATTAACCCGGTTGCAAAGCTACATATGGCCTGTAATGTTAGCAGGGAATTCATCCTTGCCGGAAAGCTATCAATCACTCCCCGTGATTGAAAATGTAAGTCGCTCCATGCCTCAGACATTATTTTGAACGCGTGGAGTTAAAAGGGTTTTCGCAAATGTCGGCGCAAATAAACCGGACCAGGATGGCATTTCAGTAATTGTCCTATGACAGAGCTCTTCGATACTAGCTCGTTCACTTCCTAACTTTTTCCACCTTTGGTACCATGCAGAGGTCTTCCCAGTGCATTGGAAGATTGCGATGAAAAAAGGTGAGACTAATAACCCTGTGAATAACCGCCCGACTGCAATTTGCTCTGCGCTCTCCAAAGTTGTGGAGAGTCCAATGACTTACTTAATGATCGACAGTATGACATCCGTAGGAATCGACCGACGAGGGA
The DNA here is from genome assembly GCA_947397865.1 of Polietes domitor. Classification (NCBI taxonomy): domain Eukaryota; kingdom Metazoa; phylum Arthropoda; class Insecta; order Diptera; family Muscidae; genus Polietes; species Polietes domitor. Next base: position 258,259,169 of record OX377618.1, read on the forward strand.
CCTGATGATGCTGCTGTCGGAAAAATGGAATCAATCCGTCCACCAGTTTGGTCAGAGTAAGATAGATGCTCTAGATATCTCCAAGGGCGTTGATAGAGTCTGACACGGCACAATCATATTAAAACTCAACGCTTTTGGTTTTAGGAGTGAATTTTCTCGATTTATATCTGTAGATGGCTTCTCATCCGATGAGAATAGGCAGGCCGCTAGAGTACCTAATGATATACTATTCTTTCGCTCCGTGGCAAGGTGAGAGTTTCTGGAAAGTCGTGTATCTTTATACGGGCGGTATAAGATCACGAATAAGAACAAATGCCATGAAAGTATCGATATAACAACGACCCACCCACATCCAGCATTACGACAGTAATCAAGGGAGACAATAGAGTTGGATATACTCACGTCGCCTATCAACACCATCGCCCTCCTCTGGGCGTGGTAAAATAGCTTCTGAGAAGATCCTGGAGCACCTGACCATATATGGGAGTTGTATTCCATCTTTGGTCTGATGTAGATATTGAGAAGATCAGAGGGACTGAAGTACATCTCACACCGCTTAGAAAGCCTAGACGCTTGAATGCTTCTTTCGACTCATCATCATTGTATTTTCATGCCCAGAACTTCAAGAACGTCTGATTACACGTACATTATTATCGACGACACCGTTGGATCATTGAATCGCTTGTGAGAAAACAAGGAGCACTGGGTCTTATGTGCATTAAAATCTACTCTATTCACTCGACCCAATTCAGAAATGGCCAATAAATCATGTCCTTAATTTCTTGAAGATTTGATCTATGATCGAAGAAAAGGGAAGGGGAAATTATCAATACATAATAATACACTGTCCAAAATTCAGAATGATCCCAGAAAATGCTGGAGGTTTTTAAACCAAACCCTTGGTAGAACTAGAAAGCCTGAGATAATCTTGAAAGACCATTGTGGTCAATATATCATTCATGACCATCGCATCTTTTTTAGATTGCAACAAACAAATGATTGAAATGGAGGTTAACAAAGCACCAGGTTTTGACAAAATTTCACCTAAATTAATATTTTAGTGTTCAAACATATTAGCCCCATACCTCACTAGCATATTTAATAGCTTAATAAATACTTCAGTTTCTCCAGATATACTTAAAATTCAGAAAATTATCCCAATACCAAAAGAATCTCACACGTGTGCAGTTGAAAACTATCGACCGATATCACTACTTTTGTCCACAATTGATAAAATATTTGAAAAAAATAATACATAACCAAGTTCTTTCATTACTGGAAATGGAAAATTTGCTTGCAAGTAACCAATATGGGTTCAGAAAGGGCTGTGGAACTGAGGAAGCTGTAGTAAATGTTGTCAACTATATATGCGAACGTTTAGACTGTGGATATTCTGGTGTAGGAGGCATGTTTTATGATTTCACAAAGTTTGGTGGATCACAAAATTCTAATTGAAAAACTCTCCTTTTATGGTTTGTCTGGTCGAGAGCTTGCTTTTTTTAATAGCTTTTTAAGCGACAGAAAACAGTTCGTTGAAGTCAATGCCATAAATAGCTGTATGAAAGATGTCGAGTTTGGTGTACCACACGGAAGTGTGTTAGGTCCTCTTTTGTTCAAAATTTTATTTAAACGACATAAAAAATATTGGGCTACATGGTAAAGTTTTTATGTAGGCAGATGATTTATTGTTAAAATTGGTGTGTGTCCACATTACTGTGGAGTCTTGTTACACTCTCCAATGCCCAGATTGTGATTGTGTTTATGTTGGGCATAATGTCCTTTGTTCTAAAATGATTCTTGGTGGTACACTGCTGACAAAGCACAAATGCTCGCTCTCTTCACCATAGAATCTTTAAGTTAGATATTAAGAAATCAGTCTTAAGTGAGTCATGAATAAACGAGCAACGCTCAAAGAAACAAACCTAAATTCGTTTCATTATATAATAATGAAACAAATAATAATATACAACATTTTTATATTATACGCCAAGTATTCGAAATTAAATAAATTAACTTTAAATCAAGACAAAACTAAATTTATTTGTTTTAAACCGCTGAGAAATAGAAACAACAACTGTGTTTTTTAAGTTGAATGGAAGAACTATTCCAGAAGTCACCACTGTCAAATACTTAGGAGTACATTTACAATTCAATCTTTCTTGGCAAATTCACATACAGCAGCTTAAATCTAAACTGTCTCCAGTTACTGGTATATTGTTCAAACTGCGAAATAAACTTAGCGAGAGAACGAAGATGATGATATTTGAGTCGTTAATTGGTTACAAAAGAAACAAGTTATTCAAAATAAAGCGCGCTGAAGAACATATTTAAACTTCCTATGGTTTATTCAACGCTGTCACTATATAAAGACGTAGCTCTAGCAGTTTTGCCAAAATATGGTTTGTACAAGATGCAGCTGCTTATTTATGTACACTCAGAAAAATAGCATTCTTAAATCTGAGTAAAATCCATACTCCAATTTAGTTTAACAATTTTACTCCAGTTTAGGTAAAATTTCCTTACGAGAAGGAAAATTAAATAGACATGAGTACACTTTCCTTATTTCAAAGCCAGAACAAATAGTACATATACTCAAAATAGGGTATTAAATTTACTTGAAAACATTTTATTGGATCTAGTAAAAACTTCTTACAATTAAGAATATTCATACTTGTGCGGAAGAAAATTTACTAGCGTTTAAGAAAGAAAATAATGCAAATTTTTTGGTATGGAAAAATTCCATTTAGGAAGTTTTTACTTAAAAATGTGTTTATCACTTCAAATAAAGTAAATAAATGTAATTAAATTTATGCCATGTTCCTCATACATTCAAGTATAAATGAACTTATAAAAAATACTTCAGTGTGTTTAGAAAAATACATGAATAGTAGTCTAAGAAGCAATTCTCGTTCGTTAACCGAGACTTTCTTCAAAAGTACTTCAAATATTACTCTAAACAATCACTGCCAAGGCGCCTACCTAGCCTCCGCAGCAGTCATGGTTAAATATCTCAACTGTTTATGGTATGAGTAAGATGAAACGTTTGAGAACTATACCATGTTGTCATTTTTCATATGAGTCTTGCATACTCTGAAGCGAAATAATTTATTTCAATTATCAGTACAGTCGTAGTAAGGCTGAATACAAATTTACTTGGTTTAAGGGAAAATTTTCCTCAGATTGATTATAAATTTACTTGGCATGACTACAAAATTTACTTAGTTTGAGTAACAATTTACTTGGATTGAGGAAAAAATCGGAATATTTCCCTCAGTTTGAGTATAAATTTACTTGATTTGAGTAAAATTTCTTAAAAATTTTCCTCAGATTAAGTAAAGATTTACTTGATTTGAAGAAAAATTTTCCTCAGTTTGAGTAAATTTTACTTGCTTTGAGGAAAAGTTGAACTGGAATCAAGTTCAAAGCATGTCCTATTTTCAAGGAAAAGTTTGTACTTGATGTGAGAAATTATTGCCTTAGCGCTATACGAAGTTCAATTTTCCTCAGTTTTAGTACATATTTAATTAATCCGAGGCATACTTTTTTCTGAGTGCATATAAAGTGTTGCATAACATTGGATACCATACAATTCAATTCCAAAAGAGCCAGCATAGCTTCAATACCATAGAATCAATACCAGAAATGGATCAAATCTTCGTGTGAGTAGATGCCGTCTGGAAACCACGAAACAGAGAGTTGAATATAAAGGTAGTTTGGAATATAATAATTTGCCAACATTATTAAGGAATTCTGAATCGCTGTCACTTTTTAAAATAACATTAAAGCAGTATTTGTTGCAAAACATTGAAATGCTTCTATTATAGGTTTAATATAGATTTAATCAAGAAATGTGTATATACTTTTTAAAAATTAAATTATTGAATTTTGTTCTTATAAAGTTTTTACTGATGTAAATATGTTGCCAGATAGCCTCAAAAATGCCCTTGTGGCGGTGAGGCACATACCATTGTATATTATTAATTGTAAAAATTTTATAATAAATAAATAAACAAAAATAATTCGTACCATAAATGATGGTACGAATTAAAATGTTCTTCTTCTTTCAATTTTTAGTCTTTCTGAGACATTTCGCTTGAGCGAGCCGGTGAAAATCTCCACTCATTAGACTACCCTCGTACAGGGAAAATGAAACGAAACAAACACCATCATTTGCTGTTATTACCGGTGTTGTTTTGTCGTTGTCGCTGTTCTTGTTGCTGTTGCTGTTTCATTTTAATAACCATTATCATTATGTACTTTAAAAGCAGTTTATTTGCCGTGTTCGTATGTGTGCCGCTCGTCATTGTCGCTTAACTGCATTTAAGCAAATTATGCTCGAGAAACATGAGAATATGATAAACACCTAAATTAACTCATCATTCGTTTCATGATTACAGTCGTCGTCGTCGTTGCCTTAGCCAAGCCATCGTCGTCCTCAGTGGCAGCCATCATCATCATCAGTTTTACAAAAAAAAAAAAAAAAGAAAAGAAAAAAACATGAAGTTGCTCCACTGTCCGTCCGTCCGTCCATTCATCCTGCTCTTGCTTGTTATCACATTGTTTACTTTCAAGCGTTTATTATTAAGAAAATTAATCGACCAGTGTCAGTTCGAGCAGGCTGGCCATTAAGAACCGAACGAACCAATCTCTCACTCACTCACTCATGTCCTCTCGGCCGTAATATCACGTGTGTGTGTGAGTATGCGCGAATTCTACACGAAAAAAACACAGGCCCAATACCCTTTTCTGAAAGGTAAAAATGTCAGTACCTTGACATATTAACAAACAATTTATATGCAAATTAGAGTTCCACAAACGAAAAGGAAGGACTCATCAGCCACACTAGCCAAATGCAGGAAAACACGCACCGAACCACACCACACCAAGCCATAAACCAGACAGCCAGCCAGCCAGCCAAAGCCTTGGATCAATCCATTGAGCGATCGATGACATGATTTGAAAGCCATAAATAAATGACAGTGTGATGCTGAAAAAAACATATATATTAGGTATGTGAGTACATACACATATTTAAATACATGTATGTACAAGCAGCAAGTGTAAGACGTACATTTTGCGACACTTTTGGATGACTTCGCCTCGGGGTTTAGTGGACTATAGTCCATTATCGTAAATTATAATAAATGCAGGGGGTAATTAAGTTTGTTAAATTTGAGTTTATTCCAAAGTGAAACATTCCTTTAGTCTTTTTTTAAAATTAAGAAAATAAATTCTTCAACAATCTGCTCAACCTGAATTGTAAAGGGCGATTTTTTAAAATCTATAGGAAAGTTTTTCAAAAAAAAAAACACATAAAATTCATGAAATCTTTATTTGAATCGATAGTACGGTCCTTATCATTTAATGCTTGAAGATTATTCATGCAAATATTGACCTTGACTGCTCCTCAAATGGTCCATCCGCTTAGTCCAATTTTGGCACTTCCACGTTTTTGAGTAACAGAGTGCGAACGGCGACGAATCAATAATTGATGGTCATCATTAACACTGGCCGATACAGCTGCGATATTTTCTTCAGTTCGTACTCTACGTAAGCGTGTTGGTGGTTTAATGTCCAAAAATGTAAATTTGGTGCGAAATTTAGTCACAATAGGCCGAATAGCCGCTTCAGTGGGTCGATTAAACTGACCATAAAATGGAAGCGCGCGATGAACTTTCTTAACAGAGCACGCATTTTGATAATAAAATTCAATAATTTGCAAGCGTTGTTCGTTTGTTAGACGATTCATGGTTAAATTATAGACCAAACTGAAGATGTTTGACAGTGAAACAAAACACGAAACGTGCGTCAGCTGTTTAAACCAGTGTTGCCAAAAAGATAATAGCAAAGTACAGTAACTGTTTGTAAAACTGCAAAGAATTCAAATATTTATATACAGGGGTTTCCAACACAAGAGGTGTTATTTTGGTATTCAAGGAAAAATGCCATTTTTTGAGATAAATGATCGGATGCTTATTTCATAATAAAGAGGAAGGTATGCCGTTAATAACACTACTCAACAAAATGAAAAAAATTTCATGTACTCCGGATGCGATAATTTTTTCTGTGTAGATAACCTTGACATGAGCTCGAAAAACGCAATAAAAATTTTTTTTTTCGTTTGGTTTTTTTTTATTTTTTTTTTTTTAATTTTTAAAATTTTTTTTGGTTAATTTGTTTCGTCCGGCATATCTCGGGAACTACTAGCCCGATTTAATTGAATTAAATTTTAAAAAATTTAAAATTACAATTCCCTTAATCTGTTCATATATTGTTTTCCTATACAAGCAACAGTTTCCAAGTTAAAAATGAATATATAAAGGAAAAAACTTATTTTTTGCCTAAAGATTTTTTTAAATCCATAAAAAATCCAAAATGAAAAAAAATGTCAAATCTTATTACTTTTACGTAAAGTCACATAACCTATGAGCAAAATGAGACAAAGATCATGAAAATCGATGCACGCGTTTCGCTTTTATTCGCAATTGAGTAAAGGTATGAATTTCAAAAATTTGCTCGACATATGCACAACTTTGTCTATGGTAAGGTTTTTTCTTTTTTTTTTTGATTCTCAGAATTAACAAAACGGAATAAACAAAGGATTATTTAATTTTTATGATTGCGTAAGCAAAGTAATAAACGCTAATAAATGTGCGTGAACAATTAAAAGGAAAAAAGGAAAGGGGACTTTTTTAATTATTTGGGTTTTCCGTTGGCTACCTGTATGATTTTTTTACAGAAATGCAACCCACATTTAAGGGTGGTCATTATTCGGAAAATTTAAGACTCACACATGGTGAAACAGGTATGTAGCCACCGTAAAAAAATATACACCCATTTATAAGTACCTGTCAGTAAAATACTAAACAATACACAGTATAAATAGGTCTTCATTGATCGATTTTACTCATTCAACAAGTGTCGACGAACGCGATAGTTAAAATGAGCAAACGTTCGCGAGGATTTGAATGCAATACCAATCCAAGTAATTTTTGTTACATGTGCGGAGAATACGTTTCTGAAAAAACAAGCGTTGTTTTTCACCTAAATTGAGAGATTCATTTGAAGAGAGCTTCAATTTAAAGGTCTCAAACATAGATGAGCGGTGGACTCCAAGTGCTCTATGTCCAAGGTGCTACGTACAGCTAGCTGACTCAAGGTAAGTGTAGATTACGAAATTCAAGAACATATATAACTTATTATTGAAATTCTTTAAGACGACAGCCGAGAATCATCATGCCAATGCTTTGGAGAGCTCCGCTTTGCCATGTAACAGATTGCTACTTCTGTCTTAGCAAAAAAACAGGCGTGGGAAAAAATATACGATGGACTTACGCTGCTGTTTCAACAGTGAATTTTCCAGTGCCATTTTGCGAAGAACCAGTGGACCCGCAACCGTCCGTTTCAAGATGGGCATCTAATAATGAGGCGATACATCCAACATCAGATCCGGAGACAGTAGAAACCACATCAGAATGCGAGTCAACATATACATTGCATGGAGGTCAACGCTTATGTTCCCAAGCAGAACTGAACGATTGGGTTAGAGAATTGAAACTCTCCAAGGAAGATGCAGAGTTGCATGCATCGCGCATGCAACAGTTCGGTTTCTTGGCTCCTGGTGTGGTGACAACAATCTACAGGAAGCGTCATGAACCATACGCAAGGTACTACACAAAAAAAGACAACATCTGTTTTTGTAAGGACATTCCCGGATTATTTGGTGAACTAGGGTACTCTTACGATCCAGGAGAGTGGCGTCTTTTCATCGACAGCAACAAGCAGAGCCTTAAAGCAATTTTACTGCACAACGGCAACGAGAAACCTTCGATTCCAATTGCTCATGCCGTTGACACCAAGGAAACATACGAAGTCATGGACAATCTACTAAAGTGCCTTAACTATGAGAGGCACGATTGGAAAGTTTGTGCCGACCTTAAGGTTATCGGTATCCTTTGTGGATTACAAGGTGGATTCACAAAGTACTGTTGTTTTCTCTGCCTTTGGGACAGCCGCGATCGTCAACATCATTACACCAGGAGGAGTTGGACAGAAAGAGTTAACTTCATCCCCGGCAGCGACAACGTGAAATATACACCACTCATAAAAAAGGAAAATGTTTTTCTCCCACCTCTTCACATAAAGCTCGGACTCATAAAAAACTTCGTGAAAGCTATCAACAAAGATGGCGAAGCGTTCGCCTATTTAAAAACCATTTTTCCTCACCTTTCATCGGCAAAGATTAAGGAAGGCGTTTTCGACGGTCCGCAAATTAAAAAGTTGTTGCAAGACCAACAGTTTGAGCACATTTTATCACCAAATGAAGCTGCAGCTTGGAACTCATTTCGGCAAATTGTTTCCGGATTTCTTGTTTCACCATGTGTGAGTCTTAAATTTTCCGAATAATGACCACCCTTAAATGTGGGTTGCATTTCTGTAAAAAAATCATACAGGTAGCCAACGGAAAACCCAAATAATTAAAAAAGTCCCCTTTCCTTTTTTCCTTTTAATTGTTCACGCACATTTATTAGCGTTTATTACTTTGCTTACGCAATCATAAAAATTAAATAACCCTTTGTTTATTCCGTTTTGTTAATTCTGAGAATCAAAAAAAAAAGAAAAAACCTTACCATAGACAAAGTTGTGCATATGTCGAGCAAATTTTTGAAATTCATACCTTTACTCAATTGCGAATAAAAGCGAAACGCGTGCATCGATTTTCATGATATTTGTCTCATTTTGCTCATAGGTTATGTGACTTTACGTAAAAGTAATAAGATTTGACATTTTTTTTCATTTTGGATTTTTTATGGATTTTTTTAAAAAAAAATTAAATCTTTAGGCAAAAAATAAGTTTTTTCCTTTATATATTCATTTTTAACTTGGAAACTGTTGCTTGTATAGGAAAACAATATATGAACAGATTAAGGGAATTGTAATTTTAAATTTTTTAAAAATTAATTCAATTAAATCGGGCTAGTGGTTCCCGAGTTATGCCGGACGAAACAAATTAACCAAAAAAAAATTTTTTAAATTAAAAAAAAAAAATAAAAAAAAAAACCAAACGAAAAAAAAATTTTTATTGCGTTTTTCGAGCTCATGTCAAGGTTATCTACACAGAAAAAATTATCGCATCCCGAGTACATTTTGACTGTTGACTAGTGTAATGAATAACAACATCAGCCAAATGACCACCACGACCACGCTTACAGGACCATATCCTTTTCATGAAATTTCCCATTACCAAATCGCAAAGTGGCTGCCCTATGTCCTCGATAGCCTCACGAATTCTATCTTTGAGGTCTTGAATCGACGCTGGGCTGTTGGCGTAGACCTTATCTTTCACGTGGCCCCCAAAGGAAGAAGTCGCAAGGTGTTAAATCACAAGATGTCGGTGGCCAATTGTGATCACCTCTTCGAGAGATAACACGGGTCCGGAAACTTTTCCCGTAAAAGAGCAATGGTTTCATTGCTTGTGTGGCACGTAGCGCCGCCTTGTTGAAAGTAAACGTTGTCCAGTAGGGATGTATCGTTGGAGCAAAAAGTAGATTTTTCGATTTTTGGAAATATATGATTAGTCGATTTTTCGACTTTTGCAAATATATTAAATAAAAAGACGACATTGCAAATGAATGGAAAGACGAATAGACCAAATCAAAATCCAATCGATAGATATTTATATTGGATTTATAAATCTGAACCAATCTTACCCACTTCTTGCATAGATGTTTCTAGTTGTTGTGACAAATTTGAAGGAAATCGGATAAAGGATGCGTTTTCTAGAGCGAAAAAAGTATAATCAGTATTCAATAACTTAAATTCATCGATGCACAGAGTCGAAAACAAAAGTCGACTTTTCAACTTTTGGAAATTCGACTTTTCGACTTTTGGCAATGGTAAAGTCGATTTCGACTTTTTCCTCCCAAGAGTCGAAAGTCGATTTATAGATCCCAATTGTCCAGATCAATATTATCCAACTCCGACCATAAAAAAGCATTAATCATCTCTCGATAGCGCAATCCATTCACCGTAACTGTTGCCGCAGATGCGACAATTTTGCTTGTTGACGTAGCCACCGAGGTGGAAATGGGCCTCATCAGTCGAGGTGATTTTTCTATGGAATTCCGGATCATTTTCATTTATGAATTTAAATAATTTCAATGCGTTGTTGAAGCGTGTATCGCTCCATTTTTAGTAGTTTCTACTTGTCAAATTTCAAAGAATAAAAGCTTCAAACGTGACAGCTACCGCAATACCATGTGATTCCAAATAACACATCTTCTTGGAAACCCCTGTACATTTCCCATTGATGCTATAAGGAGCATAGGACCACAAAATTATTTTATTTATTTAGTTCATCAAAATGATGAGGAATTTTGTAAAATTACAAGTTTTATTTGAATTTTTTAGCAGAATTGTAAAGAAGTCACAAGAAAGAAATTTCCATTCGTTAAGTTCCGACTTAAATCAAGCAAATGGTAATTATATTAAATTTGATTTTTTGACAGTTCTGTTCTTTAGTTTTCGCCATGAGACATCTTACATTCGTTCGTATCTTTGGGTACAGCCTAAAAGCGAAACATACGTTTGTGTTCACTCACATTTCAATCAACCCCCAATTGCAGTACCGCCTAAAAGTATGCAACGCCTTTGCCATTATTTAATTGCTTCGCAACACCCTGTGTCAGTGAGCGCACCGAATTAAATATTTATTCGGCTGGTCGTATTTGTATTTGATATAGTGGAATAACGTCGCAAAAAAAAACATAAACGGACACAACACAATTTTCAAGTGTTATTCAAAAGACACCATTTGAAATTTAAAAAATATCAATTGAAATTCAAAAAATATCATTTGAAATTCAAAAAATATCATTTGAAATTCAAAAGTCATCATTTGTATTTCAAAAGATCCCATTTGAAATTCAAAACTCGTCATTTGTAATTCAAAATACACCATTTGAAATTCAAAAGATTTCATTTGAAATTCAAAACAAACTTATTTAAGAAAAATATACATTAGGTGGGGTAGCATTTATTTTTTCTGCAAATTTGGATATTCTGCAGTTTTGGAAACAGATTTAATAAAATGATACGCAACTAATAATTATAATGATGTAAAATCTCAGAGAGCATCTGCATATAATTTATAAGGACTTGCATTTTACTTAGGGTCGGATTATTTGTGTGGGAGGTACAACAAATCATAACTATTTTACAGGTATAAAGTGATTGCAAAACCATTTCCAATATTAAAATTGTTACTGATCAGTTTTATTTTAATCAAAGCTTATGCCAATTTGTGTGAGAGGTCTTGCAATATTGCTCATATTGCAGGTGTCTATGAAAACATTACCAAATATCAAATTTCAGAGTATTCCGATCGTCCGTATAGAAGTTATAAAATCTTTAAATTTATATAGGTCAGAGTGAATTGCGTGAGAGATACGTAAATCTGTTTTCTTAACAGTAGAATATTAAAGTTTACAGAAAAAAATAAATGCTACGCAACCTAATGTATATTTTGCTTAAATAATTTTGTTTACCCTTTTTGAATTGCAAATGGAATAATTTTTGAATTTCAAATGAAAACTTTTGAATTTCAAATGGTGTCTTTTGAATTACTTATGACGAGTTTTGAATTGCAAATGACGAGTTTTGAATTACAAATGAAGAGATTTGAATTTCAAATGAAGTGTTTTGAATTTCAAATGATGTCTTTTGAATTACAAATGACGAGTTTTGAATTTCAATTGACATTTTTTGAATTTCAAATGGAATTTTTGAATTTCAAGTGATATTTTTGAATTGCAAATGGAATTTTTGAATTTCAACTGGTGTCTTTTGAATTTCAAGTGATGTCTTTTGAATTACAATTGAAAAAGGTGTAGTGTAGATTTATGATCAAGCCCAATATATATATATATATATATATATATATATATATATATATATATTTATTAGGCTGGGTCGCGGTACATACCAATGGAAAAATAATTTCCAGTCACCCTACGAAAATAAAGTTTGGTTAGTTTGTTGATTTGGATTGTTTAATGGTGATCTGCAAAGTATTTCGTCACTGGGTCAAGTCATCTGTGAGCTAAACACTCCTGAAAACACTTCCAAAAATCATGTTTTTCCCGTGAATTTTTTTAAGTTGCATTTTTGTTCAAAATTTTTTCTGAGTTACTTTAAGCAATTTTTTTATTCTTGTCTTAGAATAACTCATTGGTCGTATTATATATTGAGTTTTTGTAGATTTTCAAGGTGACAGTTAAAACCTTATATTTCTTGGAATATCTGTCGAATGATGCCTAAATGATGAACATCGGAATGAAATTGACGCCGCAGTGCTCATTTATGTATAAAGAGTTTTTAAATGTTGGATCTGAAAATCCATCGCCTGTATTAATATATTTTACAAACATAAGTCACTGACGTCATGAGGATAAAGGAAATTTACTCATATTATACCCTACACCACTTCGTGGACTAGGGTATTATAAGTTAGTTTCGCGCCAAATGTTTGTAACGCCAAGAAATAATCGAGCTAGACCCACCTTTAAGTATACCGATCGGCTTAGAATCACCAGCTGAGTCGATTTATCGATGTCTGTCTTTCCGTCCGTCTGCTGTCCATCTAAGCTTGTTCGCACTCTACAGGTCGCAATTGTTGTCCGATTGTCATCAAACTTGGCAGAAGTTATTTTTTCTGGCCAAGGACCATCGGTATTGAATTTGGAGGAAATCGGTTCAGATTTAGATATAGCCCCCATACAAATGTCGCTCCCGATTTGATTTTTTCCGCTCTAGAAACCACATATTGTACCCGATATTCTTCAAATTTGGCTCAACGCCTTATAATCTAGCTAGAAACACCTTTGGCAAAATCGGGCTAGATCGGTTCAGATTTAGATATAGTCCCCATACAAATGTCGCTCCCAATTTGACATTTTCCGCTCTAAAAACCACATATTGTACCCGATATTCTTTAAATTTGGTACAACATCTTATAATACAACTATAAACACCTATGCAGAAAGTGGGTAAGATCGGTTCAGATTTAGATATAGCCCCCATACAAATGTCGCTCCCGATTTGACTTTTTCCGCTCTAGAAACCACATATTGTGCCCGATATTCTTCAAATTTGACTTAACACTTTATAATCTAGCTAGAAACACTTATGCAGAAAGTGGGTAAGATCGGTTCAGATTTAGATATAGCCCCCATAGAAATGTCGCTCCCGATTTGACTTTTTCCGCTCTAAAATCCACATTTTGTATCCGATACTCTTCAAATTTGCCTCAACGCCTTATAATCTAGCTAAAGCGTCCTAGATCGGTTCAGATTTAGATATAGTCCCCATACAAATGTCGGTCCCGATTTGACATTTTCCGCTCTAAAATCCACATATTGTATCCGATACTCTTCAAATGTAGCTCAACGCCTTATAATCTAGCTAAAGCGGGCTAGATCTGTTCAGATTTAGATATAGTCCCCATACAAATGTCGCTCCCGATATGACATTTTCCGCTCTAAAAACCACATATTGTACCAGATATTCTTTAAATTTGGCACAACATCATATAATACAACTAGAAACACATATGCAGAAAGTGGGTAAGATCGGTTCAGATTTTTCCGCTCTAGAAACCACATATTTTACCCGATATTCTTCAAATTTGGCTCAACACCTTATAATCTAGCTAGAAACACCTATGCAGAAAGTGGGTAAGATCTAAACACATACATTTACAGGACAAAAATCCTTCCCGATTTCACTTTTGAAATGGGCTCCGCCCGACTTTAGCATTTCCTTACTCTAGAAACCACATATTTTACCCGATATTCTTCAAATTTGGCTCAACACCTTATAATCTAGCTAGAAACACCTATGCAGAAAGTGGGTAAGATCTAAACACATACATTTACAGGACAAAAATCCTTCCCGATTTCACTTTTGAAATGGGCTCCGCCCGACTTTAGCATTTCCTTACTTGTTTAAAATTACGGCTAAATTTTAAAGATTTCGAATTTTCACAGAAATTTTGGATGATTTTGCAAAAAAAAAATATTTTGAAAAAAATCGTAAAATCACACAGTCGATAAAGAATACATCTAAGAACACTGATTTAAAAATTAAAAAAATCTATTAATGTACTCATTAATAAGTAATCAATCAAAATAAGAAATATAATTGTAAAAACTCAAAAAAAATAACGTTTCGCCACTATTAAATTTGTAATAATTCACGAAAAACATTTTTATTTTTTTTTTCAAAGATACGTAAAAATATCTTTATGAGAAGAATACATATACCAATTTTCCAAACAATCCAAGCTATTGAGGTCGATATATTTAATAATATATAACAAATTCTGATATCATGTTATATGAGATGATGTTTGCAAAAATCCTCAACCTCAACTCAACTCTTCCTAATTTTAGTCGCATGTCGTATACAAAATATTCCACTGTTCGACGTTCGCTGGCGAAGCCAACAATAAACGTGAGTGTTTTGATGGACTTTGACACCACTTATGGCGTTAATATTTCCAGCATTTGTTTATCATTGTTGACAGTTCACATTATGATGACTAAATGTGCGACATGAACACTAAAACAATTGTCTAGTAGAATTAATCAAATACCGAAAGATTTTAGAATAGATATTGACGTATACATAGATAATCCAAATATTTGAAATAAAAACACCAATAGAAACAAAAAAAAAAAAAGAAAATGAGAATCAATATGTAATTTAATATAATACATAGGATCTCCAAAGAGATCAACTTACATATACATTCATGAGCGAATACAGAATAGACAAGAGCCGACAGTACCAGGCAACCATTTTCGCTAGGGTTAAGCCGCATTCACTAGGCTAGCAACACAACTAAAGAGTGATTTTTTTGAGGTTAGGATTTTCATGCATTAGTATTTGACAGATCACGTGGGATTTCAGACATGGTGTCAAAGAGAAAGATGCTCAGTATGCTTTGACATTTCATCGTGAATCGTCTTACAAACGAACAACGCTTGCAAATTATTGAATTTTATTATCAAAATGCGTGCTCTGTTAAGAAAGTTCATTGCGCGCTTCCATTTTATGGTCAGTTTAATCGACCCACTGAAGCGGCTATTCGGGCTATTGTGACTAAATTTCGCACCAAATTTACATTGTTGGACATTAAACCACCAACACGCTTACGTAGAGTGCGAACTGAAGAAAATATCGCAGTTGTATCGGCCAGTGTTAATGATGACCACCAATTTTCGATTCGTCGCCGTTCGCACCAATTGGGTCTCTGTTACTCAAAAACATGGAAATGCCAAAATTGGACTAAGCGGATGGACCACCTAAGACGCAGCCGCGGTCAACATTTAAATGAAATTATCTTCAAAAAGTAAATGTCATGGACCAATCTAACGTTTCAAATAAAGAACCGATGAGATTTTGCAAATTTTATGCGTTTTTTTTAAAAAAAAAGTTATCAAGCTCTTAAAAAATCACCCTTTAGTTTAAAGTACCACTTCCAAGACACAAAACAACTATTTACAAGGTGAATGTGGTGTGTTTTCTGGTTGAAATTGTCACGTTATACAAAAGTTGAAAAACTTTATTTACATTTTCACATTTGGGTTTTGCGCTAAAGGCAAATGGGTAATTGAGTAATAAAGAAAATGGATTCTAGAGTTGTGTACACACTTTGGCACTAAGTGCATTCTTTTCTCGAACTTGGTTGCACTGTGTTATCTGTTTGGTATACCCAATTCAAAGTTTAATTTTTTGTGAGAAAATAATAGATTCTAAAATCACACTCAGAAAAAGTGAACCCTATAACGAGTTAAAATGAACTAAAATTTAGGAAAATTGAACTTCGTGTACAATCAGAAAAATAGGATTCTTTAATCTGAGTAAAATCCATACTCCAATTTAGTTTAACAATTTTACTCCAGTTTAGGTAAAATTTCCTTACGAGAAGGAAAATTAAATTGATATGAGTACACTTTCCTTATTTCAAAGCCAGAAAAAATAGTACATATACTCAAAATAGGGTAGTAACTTTACTTAAAAACATTTTATTGGATCTTTCATACTTGTGCGGCAGAAAATTTACTAGCGTTTAAGAAAGAAAATAATGCAGACTTGTATGGAAAAATTCCGTTTAGGAAGTTTTTACTTAAAATGTGTTTATTACTTCAAATAAAGTAAATAAGTAGAATTAAATCTATGATATGTTCCTCATACATTCAAGTATAAATGAACTTATAAAAAATACTTCAGTGTGTTTAGAAAAAAACATGAATAATACTCTAAGAAGCAATTCTCGTTCGTTAGCCGAGACTTTCTTCATAAGTACTTCAAATATTACTCTAAATAATCACTGCGAAGGCGCCTACCTAGCCTCCGCAACAGTCATTGTGAATATCTCATCTCTTTATGGTATGAGTAAGATGAAACGCTTGAGAACTATACCATGTTGTCATTTTTCATGTGAGTGTTGCATACTCTGAAGCGAAATAATTTATTTCAATTATCAGTATAGTCGTAGTTAGGCTGAAGACAAATTTACTTGGTTTAAGGAACATTTTAGTCAGGCTGAATACATGTCGGATTGACATGACTACAAATTTATATATTTTGAATAATAATTTACTTGGATTGTGAAAAAAAATCGGAATATTTTCCTCAGTTTGAGTATAAATTTACTTGATTTGAGTAAAATTTCTTAAAAATTTTCCTCAGATTAAGTAAAGATTAACTTGATTTAAAGAAAAATGTTCCTCAGTTTGAGTAAGTTTTACTTGCTTTGAGGCAAAGTTGAACTGGAATCAAGTTCAAAGCATGTCCTATTTTCAAAGAAAAGTTTGTACTTGTTATGAGAAATTATTGCCTTAGCGCTATACGAAGATCATTTTTTCATTACTTTTATTACATATTTACGTAATCCGTGTCATACTTTTTTCTGAGTGTAGCACTAAAGCAATATTTCCTAATATTAAGTTCAAACTTTTCCTTAAAAGTAGTATATGCTTTGAACTTGATTCTACACCATTTTCAAGTGTAATTCAAAAGACACCATTTGAAATTCAAAGTCGTCATATGAAATTCAAAACTCGTCATTTGAAATTCAAAACTCCTTATTTGTAATTCAAAATACACCATTTTAAATTCAAAAGTTTTCATTTGAAATACAAAAATTATTCCATTTGAAATTCAAAAGATTCCATTTGAAATTCAAAAATGTAAAGAAACTTGTTTACGAAAAATATACATTAGGTGGGGCATGTGCTGATCTTAGTTCTGACCATAGTCCAATAATTCTAAATTACAAGACAAAAAAACATCGTCAAAGGATGAAAAATCATAAAATAATTACAACCTATTCAGATATTCAAACATTTCAAAACTGGATTGAAAGTAATATAAACTTAAATATTTCTATTAAAAATGGAACCGATTTGGACGAAGCAATCGAAATTTTTACTCAGCTTAGCAGCAGCTCTCTCTACTCCACAGGAAAGAGATAGCAGTAATTTCAATTTTTTAATTACAGCTGAAATAAGAACTCTCATCAAAAGGAAGAGACGTCTTCGTAAAATATGGCAAAGGAGGACAAGGCAACCACTTGACAAAGCAAATTTTAACCAAAGAATATAAAAACGAATTTATTGGAAAATTTCTAAGTAATCATAGCCCTTCTAACAATAACGAGCATAATCTGTGGATCGCTACAAAATTCCTGAAAAGGCCACAACGTAGAAATGTTCCAATAAAACACGCAGATGGTATATGGTGTAGAACAGACAAAAGCAAAGCTGATGCTTTCAAAAAATATTTAGAGGAGACATTTACACCATTTAATTTTTGCAACTCTCAGCAGGCAAAAGAAATAAGCGAATTCCTTGATGTTCCTTGCCAAATGTGTCGGCCCATTAAACACTTCACAGTCCGAGAAGTACACAATGAAAAGGATTAGTTTTTCTTACTCTTATCTTCAATTCAATTTAAAGACTTACGTATTTCCCTACCCAGTGGAAATTCGCAAAAATAACTATGGTACCGAAACCAGGAAAGCCTGAAAATCGTTATATCGTCACACAGACCTATTAGTTTACTACAGGTATTTTCCAAGTTATTTGAAAAACTTCATCAAAAAAGGTTACCAATTTGGATTTCGACAAAAGCATGGTACACCGGAGCAATGTCATAGGATAGCAAAAACTATACGAGAAAGTTTGGAAAATAAACAATACTGTTCATCAATATTGCTGGATGTACAACAAGCTTTTGATAGAGTATGGCATGAAGGCTTGTTATTTAAATTGAAACACCTCTTACCAACTGCATATTATTTATTGTTGAAATCCTACTTGAATAAAAGAAGTTTTTTTGTAAACGTTAATGGCGAAGAATCTGAAATTGGTACGATAAATGCTGGAGTCCGACAAGGAAGTGTTTTGGGCCCAATGTTATATACTATTTTTACATCTGACATGTCTGTTTCTGATGAAGTTACTATTGCTACCTATGCAGACGATACTGCTATATTAGACACCAGTGATTCTCACATTGAAGCTTCAAATATAATACAAAGACAACTGGATTTAACAGAAAAATGGTTTAATAATAGAATAAAATCAACGCACGTCACTTTTAGTTTGAGAACACAAGACTGCCCTTCTCCGAAATTAAATGGTGTCACAATTCCTTCCTCTAATAGCGTGAAATATCTTGGCCTTCACATTGACAGACGGCTAAGTTGGATGAAGCATATCGAGTCTAAAAGGAAACAGTTAGATATAAAGACTAAGAAGATGTATTGGTTACTAGGACCAAAATCTCAACTAAATTTGAATAACAAAGTGATTCTCTATAAAACCGTTATGGAATCCAACTGTGGGGGACAGCAAGCAATTTGAATGTTGAAATATTACAAAAATATCAATCGAAAACCCTAAGACTGATCACTGACGCTCCTTGGTTTGTTAAAAATAACCTCGGTATCCCGAAAGTTATAGATGAAGTAAAACGTTTTAGCACTAATTACTTAACTAGATTAAGCGCTCATCCTAATACTTTAGCTATAAATTTATTAGATGATAGTGAAGAAATTAGAAGACTAAAAAGACATCATATTTTAGATCTACCTTTCATATAGAAACATAATCTATTTTATTTTAAATTTTAATGTTTACTAAAAAAGTCCGATGAGAAGTCCTAAATAAAATATGTATATATTTGTTGAATTCATTGGAGTTTAACAATTCAGTTATTTTTAATCTGCTACTAGATTTGCTTAATGTTTCTTGTATATAGATTGCAAATAAAGAATTGTGAAAAAATTCCTTTTTTTGAATTTCAATTGACATTTGTTGAATTTCAAATGGAATTTTATAATTTCAAGTGATATTTTTTGAATTGCAAATGGAATTTTTGAATTTCAACTGGTATCTTTTGAATTTCAAGTGATGTCTTTTGAATTACAATTGAAAAAGGTGTAGTTCAATGAGGACAAATTTGCTGATTTTTTCCTCAAAACCAGTAAATTTTAACTTAAACTGAGGAAAATTTTACTTGATGCAAGGAAAAAAATGAACTTAAAATAAGTTAAATTTAACTAAAAATAATTCAAACAAATGATTTTGCTTCAGAGTATGCAAAATTGCTACAAAAATTGCCAACATGAAATATTTTTCAATTCAAATTCATTATACCTCTGCCATAAATTGTAGAGCTATTATTAATATATATATTATAATTGCTGCGAAGCCAAGATAGGCGCCCTCGCCGTGGTTGTTAATAATAATACTTGAAGTATTTAAGAAATAAGTCTCGGCAAACGAAAGAGAGTTGCTTCTTTGATTAATATTCAAGAATTTTCTAAACAATTGCAAGTGATTTTTTATAAGTTCATTAATACTTAAATGTAAATTAACATAAATTTAAGAAAAAACTAATTTTTTAGTTAAAATTTCCTAAATGAATTTTTGTTCCACACAAAAATAAATCTTAATATTTTTCTTACTTAAAGTCTTGGAAATTTTCCTCCGCACATGTATGAATTTACTCAATTGTAAGAATTTCTTGTTATATGTTTTTAAGTAAATTTATTATTTCTAGTAAATGAACTATTTGCTATGACTTTCAATTAAGGAAACTTTACTCATACTTAGTTAATTTTCCTATTTTCAAGGAAATTTTTACTAAACTGGGGTAAAATTGTTGAACTACATTTGAGTATGGATTTTACTGAAATTTACGAATGCTATTTTTCTGAGTGCAGTGGGCTGTACTGTGTCTTGATGAACCACCCGAATTAAGAGAAACGCTGCGTCGATAATAAAAAGTATGATGAGCGGAAGTCTTTAAATATTTTGCAAATGGATGAATTTTGAATAGTTGACATTTTAATAAATTGTGTGTAGGTGTTTTTTCCGGCTTGAGGTCAAAAAACGATGTTGTGCTTTTCTTAATTTTTATTTAAAAATTTCTATTGACTTCGTCAATCACCTTTAGGGGTGTCACTATTAAAACAAATATTTTTAACATTAAGAATGTGCGAAGTTTGTACTGAATTCCCGCTAGATTACCGTACGTATTTCCCGGGATACAGGAAATGAAAAATATGCGAATTCCCGGGAATTTTCCCGCGGGAAATCCCGGGATGCAAACTCTAATTACAACACAGAGAAGTAAAACCTAATACAGTATTATGTTTGTATTACCATCTAACGCCTACAGGGGAATATATATACAGGGTTTTCCAACAAGAGGTGTTATTTTGGTATTCAAAGAAAAATTCCATTTTTTGAGATAAATGATCGGATGTTAATAATGAAAAACAACATCAGCCAAATGGCCACCACGAACGCTCTTACAGGACCATATTCTTTTCATGAAATTTTCCATAAGCAAATCGCAAAGTGGCTGCCCTATGTCCTCGAAAGCCTCACGAATTCTATCTTTGAGGTCTTGAATCGACGCTGGGCTGTTGGGCTGTCACGTGGCCCCAAAGGAAGAAGTCGCAAGGTGTTAAATCCCAAGATCTCGGTGGCCAATTGTGATCACCTCTTCGAGAGATAACACGGGTCCGGAAACTTTTCCCGTAAAAGAGCAATGGTTTCGTTGCTTGTGTGGCACGTAGCGCCGTCTTGTTGAAAGTAAACGTTGTCCAGATCAATACCATCCAACTGCGACCATAAAAAATCATTAATTATCTTTCGATAGCGCAATCCATTCACCGTAACTGTTGGTCCAACCTCATTTTCGAAAAAGTAAGGTCCAATGATACCGACTGACCATAAACCGTACCAAACAGTCACACGATGATGCTGGAGAGGCTTCTCTTGGATTTTCCGAGCCCCAGATGCGACGATTTTGCTTGTTGACGTAGCCATCGAGGTGGAAATGGGCCTCATCAGTCAAGATGATTTTTCGATGGAATTCCGGATCATTTTCATTCATGAATTTTAATCATTTCAATGCGTTGTTGAAACGTGTATCGTTCCATTTTTAGTAATGGCGTAGTTTCTACTTGTCAAATGTCAAAGAATAAGAGTTTCAAAAGTTACACCTACCGAAATACCGGGTGGTTCAAAATAACACCTCTTGTTGGAAAACCCTGTAGATTCATTTTGGGTACGGAAAACCATATCATTTTTTTCTCCCATACAAATCGACCCGTTTATAAGTATAATAGTTGTAGATCAGTATAATGTACGAGATTGACAATAAAAATCTAGCGAACATATTAATATAAAATCAAAAACATTAGAGTATATATAGGGTGGCTGATGACGGCTGCTATCAAAAAAAATGTTATATATATATTTCTGTGTGTCCATTTTTTCATTTTTCTTAACACAAGCGACATCTTATCCACGTATATGCGTGGAGGAGATATAAATTCTATTATTTTTAAATAGATTTAATAAAAATGTATTAAATGAATAAAGATAAAAAAAATGTATAAGAATGTAAAAAAATTAGTCGAGCTTCTTAATGTAGCAACCTTCATTAGCCACCCTGTATAACAAACCGATCTCAGTACTAAACTCTCGCGATATTGTTGACTTTTTCTAAGTTGCAATTTTGAATATAAAGGGTAAAAAATAAATAATAAAGCAAATATTATTCCACAAAAGCCATTTATGGTCAAAAATCACATCACCGTTTGGGTGTGAGATAGTATTTGATATATATTACTAAAGAGAGCAATGTTAAATCTTCTTACTTGAAAATGTTTGCATTCAACAGCACGATTGTATCAGATTTTTTCCCATTATGATTTTTTTATATTTTTATGATGGCTTATTAAGTGATATCGGTATTTGAGTTATTAAAGTTGTTATGTGAAATGGTATATACAACTGATGTCTGCAATATATATGTACGTCTGGGTTTTTATTTGTCTTACAAACAACAGCAAAAATAAATAAAAATGATTTCATCCAACAAATAAGTATGATTTTTGACATATATACGAAAGAAATACAACTTTGGCACTAGCTCGCGATATAAATCCATGCCACAGTTTAAACAACCAATATTTTGAATTGGTTAGATATCCTCTGATCTATATATCCCTATCCCTATTAATGTTATAAAACCTTAGTGTAAGTCTGTCTGTCAGACTGTTTGTTTGTTCCGCAATCACGTGTAAACGGCTGAACCGATGTTTTTGTTGATTTTCAGTACAGATAGATGTAGGTCTGGAAGGAACTATAGGCTATAGAATTTTTAAAAATTTGTTCTGTGGGCGGAGGGGTTGTGGCAATAGTGTATTTGAGAGCTAGAAGGCTGAAAATTGGAACGTATATATTACTGACCACGAGAATGATAAATATGATGCAGAAATTTGGATTTTCATTTTGTGGGCGGAGTGGGCGTGGCAAAAGTGTTTTTGAGAGCTAGATGGCTGAAAATTTGTACATATATATTACTGATCACGATAATGATAAATATGATACCGAAATTTGGATTTTCGTTTTGTGGGCGGAATGGGTGTGACAATAGTGTTATTTGAGCTAGAAGGATGAAAAATGGAATGTATATATTACTGACCAGGAGAAAGATCAAGTTGATGCCGAAATTTGGATTTTTGCTTTGTGGGTGGAGTTGGCGTGGCAAAAGTGTTTTTGAGATGTAGTAGGCTGAAAATTGGTACATATATATTACTGACCACGAGAAAGATCAATTTGATGCCGAAATTTGGATTTTCGTTTAGCTTAAAAACACTATAGCCACGCCTACAGTGTTTTTTAAGCTAGAAGACTGAAAATTGGAACGTATATATTACTGACCACGGGAAAAGTGTTTTTTAGCAGAAGGCTGAAAATTGGAACGTATATATTACAAACGACGATAATATCAATATGATAAGATCAATATGAAACCTGAAACCGAAGCGGGCGGGGTTCAGCTAGTATATATAAAAATTAATCTGTGTTTGTTTGTTCTTTATAGCCGCCTAAACTACTGGACCGATCTTCTTGAAATTTTCACAGCATGTTCATGCTGAACCGGTGGTGAAAATAGGCTATATAAGTTTTTGATATTTTCATTGGGCGTGGCACCTCCCACACAAATTGGGGATTTATTAGTTTTTTATAAATTAGCATATTCGGAATACTTTTGCAGCTATAGTCTTGAATTTTTGTGAAAGTTCACTAATTATTAGTCTGCACAGTTGTGCCAAAAAGGGGCGGTATTGGAAAAGTGGGCGTGGCACCTCCCATACGATGTTAAAACCTATTAGCGAATATATTCTGTTCTATGACAGCTAGAGTGCTGAAATTTTGTGTAAGTGCATCTAGCATCAATGTGCGTAGTTGTGACAAAAATCGGCTGTATTGGAAAAGTGGGCGTGACACCTCCCATACTAAGTTAAAACCTCTTGTTGAATATTGTCAGTTCTATGACGCCTAGAGTGCTGAAATTTTGTGTAAGTTCATCTAGCATCAATGCGCATAGTTGTGCCAAAAATGGGCGGTATTGGAAAAGTGGGCGTGGCACCTCTCATACGAAGTTAAAACCCATTTTCAAATATATTCCGTTCTATGACACCTAGAGTGCTGAAATTTTGTGTGAATACATCTAGCATCATTGTGCGCAGTTGTGCAAAAAACGGGCAGTATTGGAAAAGTGGCCGTGATACCTCCCATACGAAGTTAAAACATATTATCGAATATATTCAGTTCTATGACAGCTACAATACTGAAATTTTCTGTGAGTGCATCTGGCATCAATGTGCGTAATTGTGCCAACAATTGGTGGCATTGGAAAAGTGGGCGTTAAACTTCCCATACGAATTTAAAACCTATTATCGAATATAGACACCTAGAGTACTCAAATTTTGTGTGAGTAGACCCAGTGTAAATAGTTGTGCAAAGATGGGCGAAAAGTGGATGTGTCTAGGGTTTGCATTTTCCCGTACTTTTTATTTCCCGGGAAACGGGAATTATTTTTTCAATTTCCTGGGATCCCGGGACAGCACGGGAAATCGTCAACATATTGTTTACCATGAGTTAAGCTTATTTTTTCCAATGAAAAATTCATTTTTTATTAAAGTAAAATTAATATTTATTTCACAATGAACCATAATACAGAATTCATATACAAAAGTGTAATGCGAGATCATCAGATATTTCTTATTTTATTGGATAATGTGGACGCGACGGAGAACGAGTAAGTAAGTAGAGCATTAAATAAAATGCTTAATTTGCCTGTTCTTTGTCCTGGGGGCATATCACGGGAATTTACGATCGAAATCAATTTTTAATTTCTGTGAAAGAAGTATGCATTTCCAAAAAAAACGAATAGGGTGTAGAGATAATGTTTATTGGAACTAATCTCGTTAGAGTTTGAATATATATATTTTTTGGAAATTTATGTCCTTTTTAATATAAATAAGAGCGCATTTCGATCGTAGCTTTCTCGCTTTCGAATACCGTGAGCCCCCTGCTTCGAAAATTTTAAATTCTTTTTTATACAGATGTCTTGACTTTTTCAATACAATATTGTTACTTGCGTTTTCTATACTTCATTTATTTTCGGTTCAATTTACTTTCTCTGGATTCTAAATTCTTACATATGGAGTTTGACAGGCAAAATCCGAAAAAGTGGATTTTGGGTGTATTCCCGGTGTATATCCGCAGCTTAAAAATATTTGGTCAGCCAACATTTTTAATATTATTGTGTAAATAATGGCAAGAATGTGCGAAGAAATATGTAAAAGATTCTACTGAATTCCCGCGGGATTCCCGTACGAATTTCCCGGGATACTTGAAATGAAAAATATGTGAATTCCCGGGAATTTTCCCGCGGGAAATCCCGGGATGCAAACTCTAGTTGTGTCCCTTCACATACGAAATTAAACACGTTTTTGAGTATATTCGACACCGAGATGGGCGGAAAGTGGCCCTGACCCTTCCCATACGAAATGAAAAACATGTTTTGCAGTATATTCGACACCGAGACTCCTAAATTGTTCTGTGAGTTAATTTAGTTGTAACCTGCTTAGACAATACACAAATTGGCAATACGAAGATGAGGAAATTTTGATTTGAATTTTGTAAAACTACACGGTTTCTTTTGAATTTCTTAGCACAATAATAAAGAAAGGTTACAAAAAAAGAAATATCCATTCGTCAAATGGCGACTTAAGTCAAGAAAACGGAAATTATATAAATTTGTTTAGTTTTTGTGTTGTTTCATTAGTGACCGATTTGATTCTATGTGTTTTAAATTTAGTAAAGGGTGATGTTTTAAGAGCTTGATAACTTTTTTTTTTAAAAAACGCATAAAATTTGCAAAATCTCATCGGTTCTTTATTTGAAACGTTAGATTGGTCCATGACATTTACTTTTTGAAGATAATTTCATTTAAATGTTGACCGCGGCTGCGTCTTAGGTGGTCCATCCGCTTAGTCCAATTTTGGCATTTCCACGTTTTTGAGTAACAGAGACCCAATTGGTGCGAACGGCGACGAATCGAAAATTGGTGGTCATCATTAACACTGGCCGATACAGCTGCGATATTTTCTTCAGTTCGCACTCTACGTAAGCGTGTTGGTGGTTTAATGTCCAACAATGTAAATTTGGTGCGAAATTTAGTCACAATAGCCCGAATAGCCGCTTCAGTGGGTCGATTAAACTGACCATAAAATGGAAGCGCGCAATGAACTTTCTTAACAGAGCACGCATTTTGATAATAAAATTCAATAATTTGCAAGCGTTGTTCGTTTGTAAGACGATTCATGATGAAATGTCAAAGCATACTGAGCATCTTTCTCTTTGACACCATGTCTGAAATCCCACGTGATCTGTCAAATACTAATGCATGAAAATCCTAACCTCAAAAAAATCACTCTTTATATTCGAATTTCAGCTATTCGATTAAGTAATTTCTTCTTACGAATGGAGTTTTTTGTTTTGATAGTTCTTTATTTTGACATTTCTTCCTTTATTCGCCGTAAACTCCCAATTACGACATTCAGAGATTCAAAACAGATGTCAACAGACACTACTCCCTCTTTTCTCCTTCCAATACCTTATCTTCCTTCTACCAACGCAATGCACTGCATTTATAGGGGACATCCCCTGAGTGTTGGTTCAGTAAAAAAAAAAAACTAACGTTCTGTTCTTCAAAATTCTGCATGCAACATGTCTCTAGTATCTCGGGGAAGTACCTTGATTATAATTGGTACATATATTACCCATCACAAGAAAAACAAATATGTAAGCTGATTTTAATTTTACTGTTTGTTTTTTTCCTGGCGAAGCGGGCTGGGGTTCAGCTAGTATTGAATATTTTGATGACAGAATGAAATTCCAAGTTAATATTACACAGTACAACATTTTTCAGTTCGTTGATTGCCAACTCAAGTCTGAGTACAGTATGTGAAATTATACCCAAAAAGAATAATTTCTGCATCATTCGTTTTGTCTTCTTACCTGCCGAAATATTTTTAATATCGATTTGAAGTTAGTACTATCGTATTGGGGAATTTATCACGTTTTAGGCCCTGTTGTTTGACATAGCTCGACAGCCACTAGCCCGATTTAGTTGAAATAAATTTTAAAAAATTAAGAATTACAATTCCCTTAATCTGTTCATATATTGTTTTCCTATACAAGCAACAGTTTCCAAGTTAAAAATAAGTTTCCAATAAAAATTTTTTTTGTTTAAATTCATAAAAAATACAAAACGGAAATAAGTTTCAAGTGTAGTTACATTTTGAAATGTAGTTATATTTTGAAATGATAGATGCAAATTACGTTTATTTTTCGTAACAAAGGCACAATTTAGATGCGTTTAAAGCCTATCTTGAATCATGTTCGTCAACGGTGCTCCGGGTAGGTCCAATTTGTATACCCTCCACCTCCAGGATGGGGGTATACTAACTTTGTCATTCCGTTTGTAACACCTTGAAATATCGACCTGAGACCCTATAAAGTATATATATATTCTTGATCGTCATAAAATTCTAAGACGATCTAGCCATGTCCGTCCGTCTGTTGAAAGCACGCTAGCATCTAAACGAGAGGAGCTAGAACGTTCAAATTTCCCATAAATGCGTCTTATAGTCGTAGATCGGTTGGGATTGAAACGGGGCGAAATCGGTTCAAAGGGAAAATTTTTTCCCTCACAAGGACTAAAAATACCCATAATAATCCCTAATAGCGCATTTAAGCATGTTTTTTTTGAATATGTCTGTTTATATTTGCTTGATATTTGGTATGCGCATTCCCCTTATGGCAAAAAAGTGATTCTTATTTGTAGGGGGTGAAATGGGGCAAAAAAGGGATAAAAATGGTACATATCAAACGACAACTGCTAGAAACAAGAAATTCGGTGTGTACATTCCTCTACTTGAGTAGATAAATAATATAAAAGTATTTTTTCCAAATTCGTACTTTTAAGGGGTAAAATGGGAATAGAGGGATAAAAATGGTACCAACCAAACGGCTGTACCTAGAATAATGAAATTCGGTGTATATTCCTCCGATTGCATAGACAAGTAAAATACACGGATTTTTCAAAATTCGAACTTTTTGGGGTTAACATAAAAAAAGGGGATAAAAATAGTACAATCAAATGACCGCAGCTAGAGTCATGAAATTAGGAGTATACATTCCTCTGACGTGTAGACACGGAAAATAAACTGATTTTTCGTAATTCGTACTTTTTGGGGTCAAAATAGAAAAAAGGGGATAACAATAGTACAAATCAAATGACCGAAGTTAGAGTCATGCAATTCGGAGTATACATTCCTCTGACTGCATAGGCACGGATTTTTCGAAATTCGTACTTTCAACGGATACAATGGTACAGAGGGATAAAAATAGTACCAACTAAACGACTACAGCTAGAATGATGAAATTCTAATTGCGTAGAAACGTCAAGGGGGTAGAAAAAGGTACCAATCAAATGGGCGCAACTGGAATCATGGAATTCGGTGTATACATTCCTCTGACTGCATAGACACGCAAAATAAATAGTTTTTTCCAAATTCGTAATTTTTCTTTTACGGCAAAAATTGGTTAAATCATGAAGTTAGGTTATTTTGCACTATGTACGTCTGATAATGGATTTTCAAAATTTGTACTTTTCGAATTAAATAGAATGGAAATACAACCAACTGTAGCACCCACTATCTACCAATATTTATGGTATTTAAGCTTTTTGAAAATATAAATGTAAGAATATTTATTTTGTGATTTGAAAAAAAAATAATGGTTTGAAATAATTATAGTATTATATTTATTTATAAAATTATTTTTTCAATATTTATATTTGTTTTGGTTTGGCTATATTAAAAATTTATATTTTCCTGTAATATTACTGCACTTTACGAAAACCGACAACCTCTGTGGAATACAATAAATGGTGGAGGGTATATAAAGTTCTGCCCGGCCGAACTTAACGCCGTTTTTACCTGTTCAATACAAAATATTCTCAAATCGATACCAAATACCGATTAGAAAATGTTTTTTTTTTATATTTTTTTAATCCCAGGTGTGGTCGTTCTTACTCAGTTCCCCGTAGTTTCAAGTTGGAACATGGGACCGTAACAAATGCATTCCAATTTTCTCCATCTATTTTACTTCCCACCATGTGCAACCTGTCTCCAAAGTTTCTGCTTCTACGGCTGTCTTTGCGTTAAAGGAATTTCGGTTGATACTGTTGTATGTCCGACCTACATCCATTTACAGCACCGAATTTTTAAGTGGATTGGATCCTGTTCCGTTATGGACGATAGGACGGTTGTGGATATTATAGTCTGCCGAATATACGTAGTATTATCCTTAAACAGCGGCTAACGAAGACTTGCAGGGATCGTATTTCTTTTGAAGCCGCGTTCCATGTTTCACAGCCATACAAGATGACGTTGGCGTTCAACATTTTTAGTTTCGTCGTTCTCGAGGTGTGCGTCGACCTCCATACTTTGTCGAACATTCCAAAAAAGGTCGCGCGGCACCTTTTTTGGTTCGGGAACGAATGTGATCGCCAGATCGTGCGGCAAAAGCAATTCTGTAAATCGATGAGTCTTTCAAGTGCCTTCAGAAATGAATGACGAAAGGCTTATTGGTCTAAATTTTTTTGCATTTTTTGACTTCGTTTTTCCGGTTTGAAAATAAATACCACACTGAAAGAATTTTCCTTCGTAATATTTATGAAGCTATTTCATAAAAGATTTTTCATAAATTTAGTGAATTTTTTCTTAATATGTATGAAAAATTCATAAATAAAATGAAATGTTTCATAAATTTTTTATAAACATTTCATCTATATATATAACAAGTAAGGAAAGGCTAAAGTCGGGCGGGGCCGACTATATGATACACTCCACGTTCTATCCGAATACAATTCAAGTCAGTAAAAAAGTGAAAACGGGAAGAATTTGTGTATGTTTCCTAATCACAAGCTAATATGACCTGGTCAAAAATTTGTCAAATCGAAATGAATATTTTTATCGGGGCTATATCCAAACATGGAATGAAGTGACTAACTTTCACAATAAGTTATTCCAGTTGAAGTATAACGTGTTATGCTCAATTTTAAGAAATTCGGTGAAAATACGCAGTTTCTGGGGCAGAAAAAGTCAATCCAGGAGCGAAATTTGTATGGGAGCTATATGTAAATCTGAACCGATCTTACCCATTTACACCATGGGTGTTTCTAGTTGAAATATAAGATATTTTGCAAGATTTGAAGAATATCTGTTAAAATATGTGGTTTCTAGAGCAGAAAAAGTCAAACCGAGAGCGAAATTTGAATGGGAGCTATATATAAACCGATCTGACCCATTTGCACCATGGCTGCTTCTAGTACAAATATAAGATATTTCGCCTAATTTGAAGGCAGTCTGATACAATATGTGGTTTCTGGAGCGGAAAAAGTCAAATCGGGAGCGAAATCTGTATGGGAGCTATATAAAAATCTGAACCGATCTGACCTATTTTCACCATAGGTTCCTAGTTTAAATATAAGATGTTTTGCAAGATTTGAAGAAGATCTGTTAAAATGTGTGGTTTCTGAAGCGGAAAAAGTCAAATCGGGAGTGAAATTAGTATGGGGGCTATATCTAAATCTGAACCGATCTGACCTATTTTCACCACAGGTGTTCCTAGTTGAAGTATAAGATATTTTGCAAGATTTGAAGAATATCTGTTAAAATATGTTGTTTGTAGAGCAGAAAAAGTCAAACCGAGAGCGAAATTTGAATGGGAGCTATATAAAGGGTGATTTTTTAAGAGCTTGATAACTTTTTTAAAAAAAAAAACGCATAAAATTTGCAAAATCTCATCGGTTCTTTATTTGAAACGTTAGATTGGTCCATGACATTTACTTTTTGAAGATAATTTCATTTAAATGTTGACCGCGGCTGCGTCTTAGGTGGTCCATCCGCTTAGTCCAATTTTGGCATTTCCACGTTTTTGAGTAACAGAGACCCAATTGGTGCGAACGGCGACGAATCGAAAATTGGTGGTCATCATTAACACTGGCCGATACAGCTGCGATATTTTCTTCAGTTCGCACTCTACGTAAGCGTGTTGGTGGTTTAATGTCCAACAATGTAAATTTGGTGCGAAATTTAGTCACAATAGCCCGAATAGCCGCTTCAGTGGGTCGATTAAACTGACCATAAAATGGAAGCGCGCAATGAACTTTCTTAACAGAGCACGCATTTTGATAATAAAATTCAATAATTTGCAAGCGTTGTTCGTTTGTAAGACGATTCATGATGAAATGTCAAAGCATACTGAGCATCTTTCTCTTTGACACCATGTCTGAAATCCCACGTTATCTGTCAAATACTAATGCATGAAAATCCTAACCTCAAAAAAATCACTCTTTATAATCAGTACATCCTTATCCTACTCCAAATCATTGCTTAGAGAAAGACATTGATTGAAATTGAATTATAATACTCTCTACGCACTTTGCAGCGTCTTCGGAATTATGTCATCTGGTCCAGGTGATTTGTATGGAGAAAAACTATTTATAGCCCAAGATGTCGTCTGCTCAAGTCGTCTGCGTCGGTATCAAATGATTTTCTCTGATCTCCTTTTGCGCTCGAACTATCCACACAAGCTGGGAAGTCAGTGTTAAGGAGGACCTCAAACGATTCATTGTAGCTGTGAGACCACATGCCGTCATCCGTCCCTCCCATCGCTTTGAGTGTCCCATGGTCATTAATTTGCTCAATTTTGCTGAGTCTCTAGAATTCTCCTGGCTGTGGCCTTGTTCTAGGCTTTCAGGGGGAGATTTAAATACTTAAGTCCGATTTTTCTTGAACCATTAAATCTCTCCTAATTGCATTTTTTATGTGCCTGCTAGTACTATATATATATATATACTATAAGCTAGTACTAGTGCAAATTACTTGTAGATATTTTCTTGAGATCTGTTACCGATACCACTGTCCAACAAATTAAGATTTGTGTTTGGAACAGAATATGGAGTCGCATAATTCTGAAAGAGCATGTTGAGTACATCATTTTTGCAAAATAATCTTATAGTCCAGCTGGTCTGAGTTTTTTTGCAGTGAGTCCAAATTTTAATATTTGTTCGAAGGAAGCATAAAAAAGCCAGTAATAATATATTGTAAGTAATGACAGAGATAATTCTTATTGCCAGAAGTATATTGTGGAATTTTATGAGGATCATTTTTGTGGAAGATCTTAGAGTGTCAATTTGACCCTTTTTCGAGAAAATGATATTTAAGGATTAAAATGATCTACAAAAAAAAATGTCGGAAAATTTCAGGGTGGGAAATTATATGGTCGTTATTCTGTTCCCAAAATCCAGACAGTGTAGTTAATAATAATAATTTCGGCAAATTTCTTTAAAACTGAAACCATAGATACGCTATAATCAATATCGCTGATTAGTTTCACCGAAATATTTAGCATTGACTTGCTAAAAATAGTGGTAGACAATTAAAAGATTATGGCAAAAAAAAAAAAACAATCGGCAAAATATGTTTGCTGATGATGATTTACAAGGCCAGATTATGGCAAAAATAAATTAAGTGAAGTGGCTGAAGATCCACAAACCTTGGGATTCCTTGTCACAAACAACTAGGTGGTCTCTCCGTGATTACAACAACTATTGACACAATAGTAAAAAAGGAAAGTTGGCCTCCAGATGGAAACGTACCTAAATTTATGTGCAAATCAATCAATCATCATAAAAGCACATTTTCGATTTCGTTTAAAAATTTTACCTCATTTCTCTGAGAAACCAGAACCCAGTGTCACTAAAAGTCTATTAGCCTTAGCTGGACAGAAACATAGAATGTGCTCAACACTCTCACTCCTCGCTCCACCAGGACCGTGCACAGGATTTTCCCCTGGGGGGTTTTCATCTACACTCATTATATTAACCATTAACCTTATAATGAGTTAAAATTAACTAACATTTAGGAAACCAAGTACATTTTTATAAGTAGAATTATGCTGAAATTTTCCTAAAACTAAGTAAATTTTTACTAAATCTTAGTAAAATTTTGCTGAAAATTTCCTAAAACTAAGTAAATGTTTACCCAAATCAAGTTAATATTTACTCAAACTGAGGACAATTTTGCTGATTTTTTTCCTCAAAACGAGGAAATTTTTACTTAAACTGAGGAAAATTTTATTTTATACAAGGAAAAAAGGTGAAATTAAAATAAGTTCAATTTAAATAAAAAAATCAAATAAATAGTTTTGCTTCAGAGTATGCAAAATTGATACAAAAGATGACAACATGAAATATTTCTCAAAAGTTGTATGTTACCTCTGCCATAAGTGAGTAGGCGCCTTCACAGTGGTTGTTTACAATAATTCTTAAAGTATTTAAGAAATAAGTCTCTGCAAACGAACGAGAATTGCTTCTTAGATTAATATTCAAGAATTTTTTAAACAATTTCAAATGTTTTTTATAAGTTCATTAATACCTAAATGTATGAAGAACTCGGCATAAATTTCAGTAAACATATTAACTTACTTTTAGGAAAAAACACATTTTTAAGTTCAAATTTCCTAATGGGATTTTTTCCCTACAAAAAATTTCAGATTTTTTCTCACTTAAAACCTTGGAAATATTCTTCCACATAAGTTTGAATTTACTCAATTGTAAGAATTTTTTATTAGATCCAAAGAAATGTTTTTAAGTAAATCTCCTACCCTTTTCCTAATAAATGAACATAGTAATATGGCTTTGAAAGAAGGAAACTTTACTCATACTTAGATATTTTCCAACATTTTAGGAAATTTTTACTGGAGCGTTTGGAAACCACTCATATTGTATTGCCAGGATCTTCGAGAAATATTTTGATACACATTCGTCCGACAGACATTGTCGACAAAATTGCATTTCAGTAATCCATCTATCAGTACACTCAAAGGAATATGTCAGTAAAATAAAGCAGAAAGTCTACCGTAAGAGCAGATTTTCTGCTGTTACATGTTACTGAATTGTTGTTGTTTCTCTTTTGAATAATACTTGTTACATATGTACAAAAAAATGCTAACTCTGAAAAATAGTTGACATAAGTGATAAATATAACAAAAAATTTAGTAAGTTAAAACTCATTTCGTATTGTTTCGCAACTTTAAAGTAGCGAAAAAATGCATTTCGTAGAAACGAAATCTTAAACACGTGAACATCGTTTTTGAGTTTCTTTTGTGGGAAAAATCAGGTTGTTTGCGGTAAATATGTCATCAGTTGTTGTAAATGAATAGAGAGAAATAAGTTTATGTATTTATGTCAAACAATTTTCTTCGTTTGTCAAAATGGATTTGTATTATAATTGCAAACTCCCAAAACATTGGAAGTAACAGAAACCGTTGTTGTGTTGCATTTGTGATGTAAATAGGACACATCGGTTCAGATTTAGATACAGCTCCATAAAAATGTCCAATCGCTCTACAAGCATCAAGCAAATTATTTGCTTTTATTAAGAATATTTTAGATTTCATTATGATCACTATGATGATTCTTATCTACACTTTTTTAAAATTACTAAACGATTTTGTTATTAAATTTCCAAACTTTTATTGCAGTACACAATTAAAAGTTCATAAGATATACATAGCTCTAGTCGGATGTCAAGAATTGGTAACAGTTAATAAAAATGAAAATTTTCGGAACAATTTGGTGTCCATTAGCGAAATTAGCATTAGACAATCTTGAAATTGGCACAATTCGTTTAGTTTGTTCGTCTTTTTCATAACCTTTGTCCGAAATCCAAGAAAGTGTCCACGATTTTTTATGTAATTTTCGTGTTTTCATGATTTTACTGCAAAATTACCATTTCAGATGAGTTATTCTAAAAAGACCTTAAAAATTCTATATTTTATTGCTTCAGAAAGTCTAGAAGGTTTTAAAAAGTATATGTTCGAAACCTCTCCGGGGGGGTTTGAACCCCCAACCCCCCCCCTGCGCTCCACGGTTTGTAAAAAAATAGTTCGTTCCTATTACTGGTATCAGCGTAGACAACTCAAATGTTTCAAGTTAAAGAACGAAGCGTACCACAGCAAAAATTCCTGCTCCGTTTTCCAGCAGGTTAGTAAGTATATCTCGCTTACTAACCTGCAGATTAAGCGCTTAATCGCTTACTAAGCAGATTAAGGATGAGACTCCGGGATTTGAACATAAGACTCTTTTCATGATAGTCGCATTCTCTACCCAATACATCACAGCCAGTGTTACCGTTGTGCCACTAAAGTGGCAATTTTGCCACTTTTTTCGAGCCGAGATACTTTTGTGCCACTTTTCCATTGTGGTACTAAATGTGCTACTTTTTTGTGCCAAATTTTTTTTATCATTGGTGCCACTTTTTGATTGAACATTGGAAACAATAAAATTATTCAACAAGAACTGTCAACAAAAAATAAGATATATTTAAAATTTATATTCTTAAAATCATGAACTCACTCAACAAAAGTTTTCAAAGTGAGACTTCACACAAGATATAGTTTCGATGACAAAAAACTTTTTAAAAACATTTTAAAAAAGAGTTTATAATGTTTACAGAGATATCAGTTATAAAAATATTTTCAAGAGTTTATATAAATGGCAAACAAGTAAAAAGGGCGTTAAGTTCGGCCGGGCCGAACTTTATATACCCTCCACCATGGATTGCATTCCACAGAGGTTGTCGGTTTTCGTAGAAGTGCAGTAATATTACAGGAAAATATAAATTTTGTAATATAGCCAAACCAAAACAATTACAAATATTGAAAAAATAATCATATAAATAAATATAATATTTTAATTACATCAAACCATTATCTATTTCAAATCAAAAAATAAATATTCTTATATTTATATTTTCAAAAAGCTTAAATACCATAATTATTGGAAGATAGTGGGTGCTACAATTTGTTGTACTTCCATTCTATTTTAATTCCAAAAGTACAAATTTTGAAAATCCATTATCAGACGTACATGTGCAAAATAACCTAACTTCATGATTCAACCAATTTTTGCCGTAAAAGAAAAAGTACGAATTCCATGATTCCAGCTGTGCCCATTTGGTTGGTACCATTTTTACCCCCTTGACATTTCTACGCAATTAGAATTTCATCATTCTAGCTGTAGTCGTTATGTTGGTATTTTTTTATCCCCCTGTCCCTTGAAAGTACGAATTTCGAAAAATTCGTCTATTTTCCGTGTCTACGCAGTCAGAGGAATGTATACTCCGAATTTCCTGACTCTAGCTGCGGTCATTTGATTGGTACTATTTGTATCCCCTTTTTCCATTTTAACCCCAAAAAGTACGAATTAAAAAAAAAATCGTGTATTTTACTTGTCTATGCAATCAGAGGAAGGTATATGCCGAATTTCATTATTCTAGGTATAGCCGTTTGGTTGGTACCATTTTTATCCCTCCGTACCCATTGTATCCCTTGAAAGTACGAATTTGGAAAAATTCGTCTATTTTTAATGTCTACGTAGCAAAAGGAATGTATACTCCGAATTTCATGACTCTACCTGCGGTCATTTGGTTGGTACTATTTTTATCCCCTTTTTCTATTTTGACCCCAAAAAGTACGAATTTTGAAAAATCAGTATACTTTCCGTGTAAACACAGTCAGAGGAATGTATGCTCCGAATTTCATGACTCTAGCTACGGTCATTTGATTGGTACTATTTTTATCCCCTTTTTTCAGTTTAACCCCAAAAAGTACGAATTTAAAAAAACCGTGTATTTTACTTGTCTATGCAATCAGAGGAATGTATACACCGAATTTCATTATTCTAGGTACAGCCGTTTGGTTGGTACCATTTGTATCCCTCTATTCCCATTTTATCCCTTAAAAGTACGAATTTGGAAAAAAATCTTTTATATTATGTATCTACTCAATTAGAGGAATGTACACACCGAATTTCGTGTTTCTAGCTGTTGTCGTTTAATATGTACCATTTTTATCCTTTTTTTTTGTCCCATTTCACCCTCTACAAATAAGAATCACTTTATGGTGTACGTTTTTGCTATAAGGGGAATACGCATACGAAATATCAAGCAAATGTAATCAGACATATTCAAAAAACATGCTTAAATACGCTAAAATATTAGGGATTATTATGGGTATTTTTAGTCCTTGTGAGGGAAAAATGTTTCCCTTTGGGCCGATTTCGCCCCATTTCAATCCCAACCGATCTACGACTATAAGACGCTTAGATGCTAGCGTGCTTTCAACAGACGGACGGACATGGCTAGATCGTCTTAGGGTCTCAGGTCGATATTTCAAGGTGTTACAAACGGAATGACAAAGTTAGTATACCCCCATCCTGGAGGTGGAGGGTATAAAAACTGAATAGTTTAAGATTCTTAGACCCTTTTTATATAAAATCTAACGAAGATATCAACCATTTTGCCATCGGGCCTGAATTTAGTGATGTAATTAGCAAACCACAGGCTTTGTAAATGAATTAAAATCATTAGAATTTAAGTCAAATGATAAAACTTACGAGCAGTGTTCACAATTGCTAATGTCTAAAGTTTTCTGGTACAAAGTGGGAAATTTAAAAAATAATTTAAGTGATTTATATCGAAATTTGTATCAGGTTGAAGGTAAAAACTTGACGTCGAGTTGGAGGATTGGGTTCCCAGTACTGATCTCATTGAAAAGTATGGGAGAGAAGTTACCAAAAAGTAGTAAATACCAAAATGTGATTTAATTTATTTTTTAGTTTAGTATATATATGTGTGTATTAGGATGGGTCATGAAAATGAACTGCTGCGGTCACCCCCCAGAAATGAAGATTGGATTGTTTAATGATGATCTGCAAAATATTTCGTCGCTGGGTCAAGCCATCTGTGAGCTAAACGCTCCTGAAAACACCTGTTAATTTTATGGTGTTGCATTTCTGTCCAAAATTTTTCTATGAATTTATAGACCCTTGGAAGCACTTAAAATATACTTTTTTATACTTGTCACTCATTTCTCATATTATTTCGATGCTTTATTGATTTTTTGTGCTTTTTCAAAGTTACATCTAAAAACTCATATTTCTTGGAAACAGGAGATGGTTTTGCAGATCCAAAATGTTCTTTTTACAAAAACGAGCGCTGCGGCGTCAATTTCTTTCCGATTTACATGATTTAGGTTATTCGAAAGGTATTGACGGCAGCTACCACAAAATACGAAAAAGTTTACAGTTATCACTATTAAAAAACACATAAAAATTACTATAAACGTCCAATAAGTTACCCTAAGACAAGAATCAAAATTTATATTTAGAGTGGTTTCATTAATGCAGAAAAAATTGGACAAAAATGCAATTGAAAACACGATTTTTAGGGCGTTTTCAAAATAATATTTTGCAAATCATCATTAAACAATCCAAACTTTATTTTCATGGTGTGACTGGAAATTGTTTTTCCATTTGTATGGACTGCGACCCAGCCTAATATATATATATGTATACAAATGAATTGTTTTTGTTAACTTCATGTAATCTGTTGTTTTCTCGAAATTAAAACTAAAAAAATCCGCCACTTTTTTCAAACAAATGTGACACTTTTTTTGGAGAAATCCCCTTTTTGTGATACTTTTTGAAATTTCTCAGCGGTAACACTGAGAATGTGATGCGGTATGTTCGTTATTTGCTTGTTAAAAGCACGACGAGGGTGTATGTGTGAATATTTAAATTTCGCTTCGTTTCTTGCAACCGAAGCATGTAGAGATTCATCTTTAACTGAATTTTCGATCTCTGCATGACTCTTATGCGCCCGAGTCATGCAGAGTTTCAGCAATGTTTACTTATTGCACTCTCAGTAGCTCTACAACGGATGCACTGCTTCCAAAATCTATATCATTCTTTGCTGGGACCTATTACACCTGTCGCTGATTCCTATATTGCCCCGTCAATCAGCGACAGGGGTGTACTTATCAGGGCCGTGCGCAGGGGGGGGGGGGGGGGTTCAAACCCCCCCCCAGAGAGGTTTCGAACATATACTTTTTAAAACCTTCTGGACTTTCTGAAGCAATAAAATATAGAATTTTTAATGTCTTTTTAAAATAACATGTCTGAAATGGTAATTTTGTAGTAAAATCATGAAAACACGAAAATTACATAAAAAAATCGTGGACACTTTATTGAATTTCGGACAAAGGTTATGAAAAATACAAACAAACTAAACGAATTGTGCCAATTTCAAGATTGTGTAGTGCTAATTTCGCTAATGGACACCAAATTATTCGGAAAATTTTCATTTTTATTAACCGATACCACTTCTTGACATTCGACTAGAGCTATATCATATGAACTTTTAATTGTGTACTGCAATAAAAGTTTGGAAATTTAATAACAAAATCGTTTAGTAATTTTAAAAAAGTGTAGATAAGAATCACTATGATATCATAATGAAATCTAAAATATTCTTAATAAAAGCTAATAATTTCCTTGATGCTTGTAGAGCGCTAAGATGTAACATTTATTGGAATTTCACTTTGCCTTTTCACCTACTATACAACATGAATGTTTTTCAATCTAGTTTGCTTTGTATTATTTTCCTAATCGTAGTAGTCTTGAATTGTAATTTCCAATAATATGAAATATTATTTGAGTCAATAAAAACTATTCAAACTAACAACATTTGCGATTGGACATTTTTATGGAGCTGTATCTAAATCTGAACCGATGTGTCCTATTTTCATCACAAATGCAACAACAACAGTTTCTGTTACTT
Source organism: Polietes domitor (assembly GCA_947397865.1). NCBI lineage: Eukaryota > Metazoa > Arthropoda > Insecta > Diptera > Muscidae > Polietes > Polietes domitor. Next base: position 258,298,872 of record OX377618.1, read on the forward strand.
CCAATGTTTTGGGAGTTTGCAATTATAATACAAATCCATTTCGACAAACGAAGAATACTTTTTGATATACATAAACGTATTTCTCTTTGTTCATTTACAAGAACTGATGACATGTTTACCGCAAACAAACTATTTTTTCCCACAAAAGAAATTCAAGAACGATGTTCACGTGTGTAAAATTTCGTTCGTACGAAATGCATTTTTTCTCTGCGTGTAGGTTCTATTTTAGAATCGACTAAAAGTTGCGAAACAATAAGAAATGAGTTTTAACTTACTAAAATTTGTGTTATATTTCTCACTTATGTCAAATATTTTTCAGAGTTAGTATTTTTTTGTATATATGTAACAAGTATTATTCAAAAGAGAAACAACAAATTCAGTAACATGGATCTACGTAGGAAAATGAAACTCTAAAATACCAATTATTTGGTTTTTTACATATTTAAGATTATAAAATGAAGAAACATTTCCAAATATATTTTTATTTAATCGGAATATGCGTAAGATTTTGAGTAAACATTCTCTTTACTCATGTCCTATATAAATTAAAAACTCCAAAACACTTTAGACATCCTATTTAGACCCATACTTCGTCAAGAAGCATATCCAATTTATCCAAAAAAAATGCGGCACTGAAGGGTCTTCCTCGGCGATAGACCCTTCCCTTGATCGTTTTTTGTGTAATATTTCTTCAAAATATATAACGATGGCTTATATCTAAAAGTGGCTATGAACCATTTTCTCGAAAATGAGTTTTTGATGTCAAACTATTCTCAGATTTGGATGTCATCTGTCATATAAATTTAGAAAAGATTTTTTTCTAAACCTTTTTTTTAATTTTTTGATTTGGATATCCCCTCGCACGTTAGTTTGTGACTGCATAAGTGAACATAAAAATAATAGAATAAATAAAATAATAGAAATAAATAAAATAAAGGTTGTAATTCGCTACAACGATTTTGTTTAAAACATTTTTCTAGATTTATGGCATATCGCATTATCAAATTCCGTCATTTTGCGGTTAATAGCATTTTGGTTCCCAAGTTATCAGGCTAAAATCGGATAAATAGTGGCTGTAAGGTCAAAAATTGTGAAAAGTTTCTGTAGAAAAACCCGCGTAACTTTTTATCATATTGATAATACCAAAATATTTTTATGGCATATGATTGCTGACTTCCTTCGGAATATTTGTGTCCGAAAAGTTTCAGAATCCTGAACAGAAAAAGTTTAAATATAAGCAATTGCAACCGCGAATTTAGGATTCTTCAACAATTGCAGCGATTTTCGCGACTGACTTCATAAATGTTACAAGCGACATTGGTTCTTAATACACAAACGAAAATTCAGTCGGATCCGTAGGCTAGATCGCGAGAAAATCATTTTAGCCATATTTGCCGCGAAAATGAAAAATTTCCAAAAATATCCGATTTGTATTATTTGTTTACCATGCCCTACCACAATATCCACTTTTTGTAAAAAAATTGGAAAAAGGGATAAAAATGGTACCAATCTGACGGATGAACCTGGAATCTTTAAATTCGCTGTGTACATACCAGAAAATTCATTTTCTACACAACATTGTCAACATTTCATAAAAAATGTTATCGAGTTTACAATAAGTCTTATCTATATATTTGAGCATTAATGGCTATGTGCTTAATACAACATGCAATTGAGCACTATCAATTTTAAACGTGCAAACGTGGCTATGGACCATAAAATCGCGCGAATAAGAGAAAATTTAATTTAAAAATTTTAAAATTTAATTAGTAATCCTCTTTAGATTGATCTGTAGAAGAATGATTCAGAATTACTCTTAAAATTAAGGAGAAAATCAGTTTTTTTCGCTCTCCTGAAAAGTTGTGTTTTTGTTCACAGTCACTTATGAATATAAGCCCTCGATATATCAAACAGCTTTCTTCGTTTGTCGAAATGGATTTGTGTTATCATTACAAACTCCCAAAACATTTAGAAGTAATAGAAATCTTTGTTGTTTCATATGTGATGAAAATAGGTCACATCGGTTCAGATTTAGATACAGTTCCATTAAAAATGTCGCATCGCAAATGTTACAAACCACACATAAAAAAATGGAATATACGAATAGCCACACCAAATTATATTTTGCTTGTGAACATCTGTTGTGGAAGTAGAATATGTGGGTTAATATTTTGATATAGCCGATTTCAATACTCAGAGAGGGGTATTCGTTTGAATTGAAAGAAATTTAAAAATGCAAATTGTATTTTATTTAAAACTTAAAGTATTGTACTTTCTTTTGTAAAAGTTCATAAGATATTGCTCTAGTCACATGTCAAGAAGTGGCGAAATTAGCATTACACAATCTTTAAATTGACACAATTCGTTTAGTTTGTTTGTATTTTTCATAACATTTGTCCGAAATTCAAGAAAACGTCCACGATTTTGTGTGTAATTTTCGTGTTTTTACTGCAAAATTACCATTTCATACGAGTTATTTGAAAAAGAACTTAAAAATTTTATATTTTATTGCTTCAAAAAGTCTAAAAGGTTTAAAAAAGTATATGTTCGAAACTTCTCTGGGGGGTTGAACCCCCAAAACCCCCCCTTGCGCACGGCCCTGTTCAGTAGAATTTGTTGAGTCTCTCCTAATCTGCAAGTTAGTCAGTTTTATGAATCAGCATGACGCAATGTACAAAAAAAAAATAATTGTTTACGTCTCGGACAAAAACTTTTTATTTTTTTTTTTTGCGTAGTGTTAACAATGGGAAATATAGACGACGGATATACCAAAAAACTAGCCAAAGTTGTCTATTCCATGGGAAAATGTATATATGTTGTTTATAAATATAGATATTCCAAATATAATATCAGCTATCAGACTTCTAGAGCATATTCCTTTTTAGCCGTTACAAATAACTGTCTGTCTACTTAATTAAATAATCTCACCGTGAGCAAGATAATGCTTAGAAGTGCAGGTGTTGTTATTAATCATATTGGGAAAATATCCGCTAGTAGCTAGCTAGCTAGAATGTATTATCAATTTCAGTTATTATTTGCACGTGCCTACCAAATATAACGTCGATAGCAGCGTCGATAACTGACGTAAGAGCACGCGCTACTGATTGTTACAGAATGGGAATACTGGAGGAATACAGACAGTTGGTAGGTAGACCAAACATACACGCATTGTCCAGCGTCTAATATTATAGATAAGTCGCAGCACAACGCACACTAAAAGGTTGTCATACAAGTGCTAGATCCTAGGCTGCTTATAGTGCCAAATTTCCAGTCATACAATATTGGCTCTATTGAACCATTAGGATTTCTCCATAAATTGGATGTGGGAGGCCCAAGGTCGTCGCCACCCTAGGTATGCGTAACGACACCCTTGTAGTCCTTTACAAGAACATAAAATGCACTGCACGGATTCCATCTCTACTTCATCTAAACAGCTTCTACAGAATTCACATTATGTCACATTATCTAGTATCACGCGTGGGCGTGCAGCCTGTCACATTATCTAGCGATTATGTATGAATATTGAGTCCTGTCGTCGAGGGAAAGCGGCTCGGCTCGTTGGTGCGTTTCACATCAGTTCGTCGACGTAATTCGTAATTTCCACGAACGGAATGCGCTTGCTCAGGATCGCGGTTTCTACTAGTGCATTGAAGTATAACATAGCACACTCGTCTACTAGTTCGGTACCTTGTATATTGCTATGAAAACAATTCAGAGAGCAACGTTATTTTACGATCCTCGAGTCTAAAGCCTTGAGAGCTGCCCGACTGTCGACATAGATTTTGAATTTAGCAAGAGATATTTCCCAATCCAAAATCTACGCATTTATCACGGAGTCTGGTGGAGATTCTTAAATCTAGGGATTCGGAGTATAGACTTAACCCCGTTTCCTTTCTCATTTTTGTGAAGATTGAAATTTCTTCAGCTTCCATAAGACAGTGTCTGATGCCCAATTTGCGAGGCTGGGTATAATTAATTTAAAAGTTTTACTTTGGATTATAGTCAACGGTGTCATGTAGGCTGTGAGCCCATTTCTTCCTTTCATACTGTCCATGCATTTCATGATAGATCCATGTCCATGGGATTCGCAGTGTACACCTAACCCCGTTTCCTTCTCCGTTTTTGCGCCGCCGGTGAAGATTGAGATTTCTTCAGCTTCCACGACGCTTTCTGATGTCCAATCTCCGAGGCTGAGTATCTTCAATTTAAAAGTTTTACCTTGGATTATATTTCGGTGTCATGTAGGCTGTGAGTCGCAATGTACCTGATGATTCTTTGGTTGTAGGTTCAACATCGCATCTACACCATTTTCAAGCGTAATTCAAAAGACACCATTTGAAATTCAAAAATATCATTTGAAATTCAAGGCTCGTCATTTGTAATTCAAAACTCGTCATTTGTAATTCAAAATACACCATTTAAAATAAGTTTTCATTTGAAATTCAAAAATTATTCCATTTGAAACTCAATAATTATAATGATGTAAAATGTCGGTAATTTCATATATAGTTTATAGCCTTCACCAGCTCAGAGAGCATCTGCATATAATTTATAATGACTTGAATTTTACTTAGGGTTGGATTATTTGTGTGGCAGGTACAACCAATCATAACAATTTTACAGGTATAAAGTGATTGTAAAACCATTTCCAATATTAAATTGTTACTGATCAGTTTTATTTTAACCAAAGCTTATGCCAATTTGTGTGAGAGGTCTTGCAATATCGCTCGTATTATATTATAATGTTCTTATTTTTATATCCTCACTCCACAGACTTTCTATCTATCAATCTAAATGGGGGTAAATCTCTAATCTAAACAGCAGAATATTAAAATTTACAGAAATAAATAAATGCTACCCAACCTAATGTATATTTTGCTTAAATAATTTTGATTAACCTTTTTGAATTTCAAATGGAATAATTTTTGAATTACAAATGGAATAATTTTCTAATTTCAAATGAAAACTTTTGAATTTCAAATGGTGCCATTTGAATTACAAAGACGAGTTTTGAATTTCAATTGATATTTTCTGAAATTCAAGTGATGTCTTTTGAATAACAAATAATGTCTTTTGAATTTCAAATGTTGTCTCTTGAATTACAAATGACGACTTTTAAATTTCAATTGACTTTTTTTTAATTTCAACTGGTGTCTTTTGAATTTCAAGTGATGCATTTTGAATTACAATTGAAAAAGGTGTAGTGTCATTAGGGGTGGGGGTAGATCATATGTAACAAGGTCAAGGTCAGAGTTTTTGTAAAAAGAGGTGAATTATCTAAGCCAAAAGTTATTCATGATGCTGAACAAGTGGACAATTTTCTTTTGGAAGCGACAACTGCTTTAAGCCGTAGGAGTACTCATAAAAACGCTGCTAATATTGAAGTCTCTGATGAAAGTGATGTCGAACCTGATCCGTATTTGTCGCCATCGTAAATATTTTAATATATAATCTTGAATACTTATATTAACTTTTATCTTAATTATATGAATTTAAATTCTAATCAATATTTCAATTCTTTTTCCACTTTTGAATCTTATTTGGAAAATTTGAATAGTAATTATTTTAGTATATTATCGATCAATACAAGAAGCATTTCTTCGATTAATAAATTTAATCAGTTTAAAACAATAATATCTCAATTTCACAACCTACCCAGTGTTATATGCGTTCAGGAAACCTGGTTTCAGCAGGCGTTAGTACAGCTATACAATTTACCTGGATATAAAGCCGTTCATTGTTGTAGAACTGATGGTTATGGTGGAACCACAGTATATGTTCGTGACTACTTATCTCATTCTGTTGATGTTTGTGAGAGTAGAAGTTTTGTGGATGCAATTGTTCTGACTTTACCGAGTATAAGACTTCAGGGGAAAAAGCTGAAATTAATGTCTTTTTACAGATCACCAAAATGTAATTTCACTTCGTATTTGAGCTTTTTGGATGGTTATTTTAATCAATTTGGTGAACAACCATGCATTTTACTTGGCGATTCGAATATGAATTCTTTACTAAATCCTTCTTTGCATGAATTGTTGAGTCTGCTTAATTGCTTCGGCTTTACGAATTGCCACAATCTAGTCACCCGTCCGCGGAGTGGCACGTCTATTGATCATGTTTACAGTAATTTATCACATACTTTACACATTGACTCTGTTGAATGTAACATTTCCGATCACAATATGATATTTTGCCGAGTTGAGCACAATATTGAAAATAAAGATTTTATTGTAACTAGTCGTTACCACTGCAATTATGAACGAGTGAAAAATTTTCTTCATCATGATTTAAATTTTTCGAATCTGACGGGAAATCCCTCTGAAGACACCTCTTATCTCATAAATTCAATATGTAATGCAGTTCAACATTCAACAACTGAATCAAAAAAGAGAAAGTCCTTGCGGTATGAAATGACACCATGGATAAATGGTAATATACAAGCTCTTATAGAGTATAAGAAAAAGTTGTTGAAACTTAGGCGTAAGAATGTAAACTATGATATAGAATCAATTCTGAAAAGAATAAGCAAGATTGTCAAAATAGCTTCCAAAGATGCAATGCGTAAGCATTATTTGGTAAATGTGTCCAGATTTCAGCATCAACCCAGAAAATGTTGGAAATTTTTGAACGAAACACTTGGTAGGAAAAATAAGCCAGAAATTGATCTAGTGGATGATGAAGGTGAACATATAGTTCACGATTGCTTGAAGGCTGAAAAGTTCAATCAATATTTTTTAAAATCTGTGTTTAATCTGAAACAACAAATTGTTATTTATCCTACTGACAATTTTAATTTATTTAGAACCTTGCGCGATCACCACAACTCTTTTCACATGGGCAATGTCACTAATATCGAAGTCTGTGACATAATAACAAGTATGGAAAGGTCAAGTAGTACAGGTTTTGACGGAATTATGCCGTTAACAATTATTGAATGTTTAGATGAACTAAGTCCTTACTTGACAAAAATCTTCAATAGCATAATAAATACTTCTATATTCCCGGATATCTTGAAGATACATAAAGTCATTCCGATTCCCAAAGAAGTTAATACTAATACAGTAGACAAATTTAGACCGATATCTTTGCTTTCTGTTGTTGACAAAATTTTTGAAAAGATTTTGTATTCTCAGCTCTCAGTATACATGGAAAATGAAAATTTGATGTCTGCGAACCAATATGGTTTTAGGAAAGGATGTGGGACTGAAGAGGCGGTTACTAATGTAGTGAATTACATATGTGATGGGTTAGACCGCGGTTTTTCCGGAGTTGGAGGGGTTTTTTATGATTTTTCGAAGGCATTTGATCTCGTTGATCATTCCATTTTGTGTAAAAAACTGTCTTGTTATGGTATTAAAAACACTGAACTATTATTGCTGGAAAATTATCTAAAGAACCGAAAACAGTACGTCCAAATAAATTCAAGTAAAAGCTCAATGGGAGATGTGATATGCGGTGTTCCACAAGGTAGTGTCTTGGGACCTCTGTTATTTAAAATATATATAAATGATATCAATAACCTTGAACTGACCGGAAAATTGTTTATGTATCCCGACGATTTATGCATATTTTATCCATACAAACAGAATTTAGTTCTTAAAACTTTTGTTGAACGGGACGCAGCTTTAATTTCAGAATATGCCAGATTAAATCAATTGATATTAAATGCAACGAAAACTAAATTTATAAGGTTTAGACCACAATCACATCAAGGCGAAACTCCATGCCAGATTTTTGTGGATGGTAGAGAGGTCGCTGAAGTATCTAGTATAAAATACCTGGGGATTCATTTACAGAAAAATCTAAGCTGGAAAGTACATATTGAACAACTTAGATTAAAAATTGCACCAGTTGTTGGTATTTTATATAAGCTAAAAAATAAGCTAAACCTAGAATCCAAATATATTATTTTTCAAACGCTTGTTCAAAGCCACGTTAATTATTTGGCACTCATATATGAATATAAAAAGAACCTAGATCTAAAAACATTACAAATATTGCAAAACAAATCTTTAAAAATAGTTTTTAATCTCCCGAGATTGCATCCAACTTTATCGCTATACCGAGATATAGCACAAAAAATTTTACCCGTGTATGGAGTTCACAAAATGCAATTGCTAATGTATGTGTTCAAAGTGATAAACAACATTGGATACCATAGTATTAATTTTAGCAGAATTCAACACAACTTCAACACAAGGAACAACTCAAACTTATATATTGCAAGGTGTAGATTAGAAGTCACTAAGCAAAGAATTGAACACATGGGTATCGTTGAATACAATAACTTGCCGCAAATATTGAAAGATTCTCAAACTGTTTCTGTTTTTAAAAACCGTTTAAAGGATTATCTTTATCAGAACATTGAAATGCTTCTTATATGATATAAGTTTTTTTTTTAATTTGAATGTATTATATTATATTTTGTAAACATTATTCTTGAATTTGTGTTGCCAGATAGCCTCAATAATGCCCTAGAGGCGCTGAGGCACTTTTTATCAATTGTAATTTATGAAATTAAATAATAATAATAATAATAAAAAAAAAATAATTTAAGAGTTGACCAGCACCCACCCACTATCTACCAATATTTATGGTATTTAAGCTTTTTGAAAATGTAAATATAAGAATATTTATTTTTTGATTTGAAATAAATAAGTTGACCAGACTGAGTCGTATGATCGTAGTCCCTGTTTACGTATAAGGACTTTTATGGGAACGAACTAACAGACTTTAAGAATAACTGGGTCTACTTTGAGTATCATCATTCCGGACTAGGTCCGTATTCCCGAGTATTTCGCTGTTGCGACCTGTTAATGTGTAGTGCGGTTGGTTGTTCAATCGACAACAAACTGGCGAGTATTACTGGAACGTTGCGTATCGCTTCCGAATATCCTCATGTCCGACCGTAAAGCTATCGATAGAAGAGCGATACAACATATCACACTTTACGATGGTATTCAAGGCAGACAATAGAATTGGATATCCTAACCTCACCTATCATCACTACCGCTCTCCTTTGAACGCGGTCAAGTAGCTCCAAGAATGATCTTCGATCACATGGTCCTATATGGGATCTTTTCATGAGTGAAATACTTTTTTGCATCTACACCACTTTCAATTGTAATTCAAAAGACAGCATTTGAAATTCAAAAAAATTGCATATGAAATTCAAAACTCGTCATTTGTAATTTAAAAGACACCATTTGAAATTCAAAAGACACCATTTGAAATTCAAAAATTCGTCGATCGTTATTCATTTTTATACCCTCCACCTCCAGGATGGGGGTATACTAACTTTGTCATTCCGTTTGTAACACCTTGAAATATCGACCTGAGACCCTATAAAGTATATATATTGTTGATCGTCATAAAATTCTAAGACGATCTAGCCATGTCCGTCCGTCCGTCTGTCCGTCTGCTGAAAGCACGCTAGCATCTAAACAACAGGAGCTAGAACGTTTAAATTTTCCATAAATGCGTCTTATAGTCGTATATCGGTTGGGATTGAAACGGGGCAATATCGGCCCAAAGGGAAAAAACTTTCCCTCACAAGGACTTAAAATACCCATAATAATCCCTAATATTTTAGCGTATTTAAGCATGTTTTTTGAATATGTCTGTTTATATTTGCTTGATATTTGGTATGCGCATTCCCCTTATGGCAAAAACGTCCACCATAAAGTGATTCTTATTTGTAGGGGATGATGGGGCAAAAAAGTGATAAAAATGGTACATATCAAACGACAACTGCTAGAAACAAGAAATTCGGTGTGTACATTAGAGCGTACCAGGTTACAAGTAAAAAAAAGGTTCGTCGTACACCTTCGAATATGAAGTATTATTGAAAGGTAGTTTCAAAAAAAATTTTTTTATTTTTTTACGCCGAACGTAGGGGTCGCGCTTTTACATTTTTCTATATAACTTCTGCATTTATAAACGGATTTTAAAGTGTGATAAATGGATGTTTTTGTCTCGACGAGGCCGATTTTTTGTCTTTGAAGTCATTGAGCTCAAGCACGATTCATGATTTTATGCGAGCTTTAATTTTCTGATATTAGAGTGGTACATTAGGGTAGTAGCAACTGAGATATGATGGGTAAGTACCAGAAGGGGGTGCTTGAGCTCAATGACTGCAAAGACAAAAAAATCGGTCTCGTCGAGACAAAAATATCGATGTATCACACTTTAAAATCCGTTTTTAAATGCAGAAGTTATATAGAAAAATGTAAAAGCGCAACCCCTACGTTCGGCATAAAAAAATAAAAAAAAAAAATTTTAAACTACCTTTCAATAATACTTCATACTCGAAGGTGTACGGCGAACTTTTTTTTGAGGTACGCCCTAGTGTACATTCCTCTAATTGAGTAGATACATAATATAAAAGTATATTTTCCAAATTCGAACTTTTAAGGGGTAAAATGAAAAAAGGGGATAAAAATAGTACCAATCAAATGACCGCAGCTTAAGTCATGAAATTCGGAGTATACATTTCTCTGACTGTGTAGACACGGAAAATAAACTGATTTTTCGAAATTCACACTTTTTGGGGTCAAAATAGAAAAAGGGGATAAAAATAGTACCAATCAAATGACCGCAGCTAGAGTCATGAAATTCGGAGTATAAATTCCTCTGACTGCGTAGACAAGGAAAATAAACGGATTTTTCGAAATTCATACTTTTAAGGGATATAATGGTACAGAGGGATAAAAATAGTACCAACTAAACGACTACAGCTAGAATGATGAAATTCTAATCGCGTAGAAACGTCAAGGGGGTAAAAATGGTACCAACCAATTGGGCGCAACTGGAATCATGGAATTCGGTGTATACTTTCCTCTGACTGCATAGACACGCAAAATAAATAGTTTATTTCCAAATTCGTAATTTTTCTTTTACGGCAAAAATTGGTTGAATCATGAAGTTAGGTTATTTTGTACTATGTACGTCTGATAATGGACTTTCAAAATTTGTACTTTTGGAATTTAAAATAGAATGGAAATAAAGAGTGATTTTTTTGAGGTTAGGATTTTCATGCATTAGTATTTGACAGATCACGTGGGATTTCAGACATGGTGTCAAAGAGAAAGATTCTCAGTATGCTTTGACATTTCATCATGAATCGTCTTACAAACGAACAACGCTTGCAAATTATTGAATTTTATTATCAAAATGCGTGCTCTGTTAAGAAAGTTCATTGCGCGCTTCCATTTTATGGTCAGTTTAATCGACCCACTGAAGCGGCTATTCGGGCTATTGTGACTAAATTTCGCACCAAATTTACATTGTTGGACATTAAACCACCAACACGCTTACGTAGAGTGCGAACTGAAGAAAATATCGCAGCTGTATCGGCCAGTGTTAATGATGACCACCAATTTTCGATTCGTCGCCGTTCGCACCAATTGGGTCTCTGTTACTCAAAAACGTGGAAATGCCAAAATTGGACTAAGCGGATGGACCACCTAAGACGCAGCCGCGGTCAACATTTAAATGAAATTATCTTCAAAAAGTAAATGTCATGGACCAATCTAACGTTTCAAATAAAGAACCGATGAGATTTTGCAAATTTTATGCGTTTTTTTTTTTAAAAAGTTATCAAGCTCTTAAAAAATCACCCTTTACAAACAACTGTAGCACCCCCTATCTACCAATATTTATGGTATTTAAGCTTTTTGAAAATATAAATATAAGAATATTTATTTTTTGATTTGAAATAAATAATGGTTTGAAATAATTAAAATATTATATTTATTTATAAAATTATTTTTTCAATATTTGTTTTGGTTTGCCTATATTAAAAAAATTATATTTTCCTGTAATATTACTGCACTTCTACGAAAACCGACAACCTCTGTGGAATGCAATCTATGGTGGAGGGTATATAAAGTTCGGCCTGGCCGAACTTAACGCCGTTTTTACTTGTTGAATTTCAAATGGAATACTTTTGAATTTCAATTGAGTTTTGAATTTCAATTGATGATGCTGATGCCTTTCGAATTTCGAATGGTGTCTATTGAATTTCAAATGGTGCCATTTGAATTACAAAAAATGAGTTTTGAATTTCAATTGACATTATTTGAATTTCAAATGGAATTTTTGAATTTCAATTGATATTTTCTGAATTCCAAGTGATGTCTTTTGAATTACAATTGAAAATGGTATAGACACGTGAATGTTTCTTTTGGCGCATCAAATACATGTTTTGTCCGAGGAATATTGCAATCTTCATGCCCAGAATAAGAGTGTCTAATTGCCGTTCATAGAAATTGATGATGCCAATGGTTCAGAGAATCGCTTGTGAGAAGGCAAGGAACACTTGCATACATTAACATCTACTCTATTCACTCGACCCCATTCGGTAATGACCAGTAAATCCCGGTCAAGTGTCTGATCCATCAGTCTCCGCCTTAGGGATCTATAAATCGACTTTCGACTTATCGACTTTTGGGAGGAAAACGTCGAAAAGTCGACTTTTGTTTACAAATTTGTGCATCAATGAATTTAAGTTATTGAATACCGATTTTACTTTTTTCGCTCTAGAAAGCACATCATTTATCCGATTTACTTTAAATTTGCCACAACAACTAGAAACATCTATGCAAAAAGTGGGTAAGATCGGTTCAGATTTATATATCTAATATAAATGTCTTTCGATTTGGTTTTCATTTGGTCTAGTCGTCTTTTCATTCATTTGCAATGTCGTCGTATTATTTATTTGCACCAGTCGAAATTTTCAAAAGTCGAAAAATCGACTTTTCATATATTTGCAAAAGTCGAAAAATCGACTTTTGCTCCAACTATACATCCCTACTCCGCCTTTTATCATCAATTTACTTGATGGACTTGGTCTATGATCACTTGAAAACTTGGTCGAATGATCATACCTACCCAGCTGTATTAAATCCACAACACAATAATTTCACAATATTCAGATATCGGGAAATGACATTAGAAATCTAACCAAATATCTCCAGAGGTCTTTCATTGGGGTATGGTTCATTGAAAAGAAGTGCCTTCCGAAGGGAGCGAGGTGGAGCTTTTCTCAATCGATTGTATTGTATTTACTATTGGTTAGCGCCGGCTTCGTACGACTAATTAATTGTTTAGTGAAGCGTTCCTGAATAAAGTCAACTTATCTTCAACAGAGTTGAATTTTTATTGTTCGAGTGGTAAACGCGCGCATTGCTTACCACCAACAATTAATCACATTCTATTCTGGCCAACAAGAAGTATTCTTTTTTCCATTATATTTTATCACATTTACATTTACGTTTAATAATAGAACAAACAAAGAATAATACCCGAATTTTTTTGATATTTTCACCTTTGAAATGGCGAACGGTTTTATGAACTTTAGTCAGCTAGATGATTTTGAACACCGGCGGTTTTTTTCATTTCATAGTACACACAGCTCAGACTAGCTAACTAGCTAGCTAGTTAGTATGATTAGATAGGTGACTTTCACCATAATCGCCTTTCAATAAACATTCGAGATAAGCCAGACCGCACCGTTCGATCGATGACCCACACGCTTTGCGTTATAGTAATGCCTGAAACTTGACGTACCTTCCTTATCGCCATTTAACACAATCGATGCAATAATAAATAATAAACAATTTTATTGGCGATTTTCAGCAATCTAACAAAATACGCATTAGAAATTATTATAATTATATTAATTGACTCTTAATATACATTAAAAAAATATAAAAGAATTTATGAATAGGGAAGTAGGAAGTGGAATCCCAACATAATCTCTAAAACCATATTGTAATTTGAATGTTGAAACATTATGTATATACTCTACACACATATATATTTTTTATACCCTCCACCTCCAGGATGGGGGTATATTCACTTTTTCATTCCGTTTGTAACACCTTAAAATATTCATCGGAGACACCATACAGTATATATATTCTGGGTCGTGGTAAAATTCTAAGACGATATACCCATGTCCGTCTGTTGAAAGCACGATAGCGGCCGAACGAAATGAGCTAGGAGGTTAACATTTTTCATAAATGTGTCTTATGGTTGCAGATCGGTTGGGATTGAAAATGGGCGAAATCGGCCCACAGGGAAAATTTTTTCCCTCACAAGGACTGAAAATACCCCTAATATTTAGAGTATTTCTGCATATTTTTTGAACATATTAGCTTGCATTTTTTTGATATTTGCTATTCGCATTCCCTTTATATCATAAAAGGTGATTTTTGATTTGTAGGGGGCGAAATGGGACAAAAAGGGCTAAAAATGGTACCTATCAAACGACAACAGATAGAAACGCGAAATTTGGCGTGTACATACCTCTAATAGAGTAGATACATAATATACAAGTATTTTTTCAAAATTTGTACTTTGAAGGGATTAAATGGGAATAGAGGGATAAAAAAAGTACCAACCAAACGGCTGCACCTCGAATAATGAAATTCGGTGTATATATTCCTCTGATTGCGTAGACACATAAAATAAAGCAATTTTTCGAAATTCGTACTTTTAGGGTATAAAATGGAAAAAGGGGATAAAAATTGTACCAAACAAATGGAACCAAGAAATTCGTTGTATACATTCCACTGAGTGAGGGACACGAAAAAAAAACGTTTTTCCAAATTCGTACTTTCAAGGGATTCAATGGGAGCAGAGGGATAAAAATGGTACCAACTAAAAGGCTACAGCTAGATTGATGAAATTTTCGAAAGTCGTACTTTCAAGGAGTAACATGCGAAAAAAGGGGATAAAAATGGTACTAACAAAATGGCCGCAGATAGTATTATGGAATTCGGTGTATACATTCCTCTGAGTGCATAGCCACGTAAAATAATTTTTTTCCAAATTCGTACTTTATTTTGTTGCTTTTTCGACAAAAAATGGTAGAATCATGAAGTAAGACAACGTGAGAGATAAGGTATTTTGAAAATGTATACTTTAGAATTTAAAATAGATGGAAATACAACCAACCAAAGGAGTGCAGCTGAAAATACACTCTCTATCCCCCAATATTTAGGGTATTTATGATTGCTGCCTTATATTTACTTTATGAATTGAAGTCTTATGTCCATTATATATATACATAGTATAAAAATATTGGTAGCCTTGGTTTATTCATTAAATTTCTGATTTTCATACATTTGAAATTTATTGCGGACATTCCTCTTGTAGTTTGCAAGCACCACAAAGAAAATAAAAGTTTTAGCGGGCGAAATGGGACAAAAAGGGATAAAATATGGTAGCAATGATACGACAACAGCTAGAATCATGAAATTCGGTGTGTACATCCCTCTAATTGCATAGACACGTAAAATAGAGGGATTTTACGAAATTCGTACTTTTAAGTGAAAAAGAGGGATAAAAATGGGACCTTCCAAACCGCTGAAGTTGATATCATAAAATTCGGTGTATATATTCGGTGTGTATTCGGTGGTCTGACTATGCAGACTCGAAACAAAAAGGTTTTTTTCCAAATGTGTACATTTGGTCGGAGAATGGGGCGAATGGGGATATCTTTAAAATTTGTACTTTTCTTATCAAAATAATGCAGTCACTATGTCTGTATCTGAAAATCCTTCTCCCTAATGGCGACTGACAATCGCCTAATATTTTCGGCATGTTCACTTTCACAATTACAGCATTTTATTTATATATAATAGTCGATTTTAAACAGTGCTCATAAGTATACATTATAGTTTGAAATAGTAAACAAATATAGTAATGTGCATAAAAATATCACCATTTTCGTAATATGGTACTGTACTTCTATGTAAAGTCGACATCCTTTAATCTGCTGGTAATACTGTGGAAAGCACTTCGTGGTGGAGGGTATATAAGATTCGACCCGGCCGAACTTAACGCCTTCTTACTTGTTATTATTTATTTTTGTATCGACGTTCCACTGTGGAATATAACATAAATTTCATTCTCTCCTATTGAGAGCTAACAATTTAATTGCACTCCTGGTTCTAGATATTTTCATTTTTTTTTTCGGAATCGATAAGCATTCTCCAGGGCGTATGGGCAAGTATTATTCTTCTTCGGTTTCCTTGTGGACTCCAATCAAGTACTCTTCGCACCAGGTTTTCCTGTGGCTTTCACAATGTATGTCCAATAGGGGTGAGATAGTGTGGTATGGGAATTTTAGGCGTTCGATATGGATACCCTATTTTGTGAGGTTAGGAAAAAAAATCATTCACTTCGGGGTCAAAAGTAAAAATACAAAAACCAACACCCAATATTTTTTCAGATCCAATAATTTCTCAGAACATATCTACCTGCTGTTTTCAAACTTTTTTTTTCACTGAACCAACACTCAGGGGATGTCCCCTATAAATGCAGTGCATTGCGTTGGTGGAAGGAAGATAAGGTATTGGAAGGAGGAAAGAGGGAGTAGTGTCTGTTGACATCTGAATGTCGTAATTGGAGGGAAAGATATTTGCCGGAAGTCGATTCCACATACGGTTAGTACGGGCGAAGAACGAATTTATTCTGTAATGTGTAGCGTTCCTGGAGAGTCGCGTTTCTCTACCGAACGTTCTCACGGGCGGTATAAGATCACGAATTTCCGAAGAACAAACACCATGAAAGTATCGATAGAACAATGACACACAACCAACATTACGACGGTGTTCAAGGGAGACAATAGAATTGAATATCCTACCGTCACCTATCAACACCATCGGCCTCCTCTGGACACGGTCAAGTAGCTCCAGTGATGAAGCTGGAGCACCCGACCATATATGGGAGTTGTATTCCATCTTTGGTCTGATGTAGGTAGTGTAGATATTGAGAAGATCAGAGGGTGTGAAATATTTCTTACATCTTTTTAAAAAGCCTAAACATTTGAAGGCATCTTTCGACACATCAAATACATGTTTTGTCCAACGAACATCACGTTGTATTATCATGCCTAGAACATCGAGAGCATCTGATTGCTCAATATCTACACTATCTAAAATCGACGACACCGTTGGATTAGTGAATCGCTTGTGAGACAACAAGGAGCACTGGGTCTTACGTGCATTAAAATCTACTCTATTCTCTCGACCCCATTCAGTAATGACCATCAAATCCTGGCTAAGTGACTCATCCATCAATCGCCTTTTATCCTCAATTTCTTGACGACTTGGTCTATGATCGAATGAGTATAAATGACAGAGGTTGCTGTCATCCGCGAATGAGTATATTGGATTCACAGTCCGATCCAAGAGGTCGTCGATGAAAATAACAAAAAGGGAGGGGGAAAGGACAGAGCCCTGTGGTACTCCTGCGGTTAACCTATGCTCATCGGATGAGAACCCATCTACAACAACACGTATAGTGCGATCTCTGATGAAGCTCGATATAAATCGAGAGAAGTCACTACCAACACCAAAAGCGATAAGCTTTGATATGAGTGCGCCGTGCAAAACTCTATCAAAGGCCTTGGAGATATCTAGAGCAACGACCTTACTCTCACCAAGCTTGTGAATAGATCGATTCCACTTTTCGGATAGCAGTGTCATCAGGTCTCCCGTAGATCGATTCCTACGGAAGCCATACTGTTGATCATTAAGTAAGTCATTGGTTTCTAAATACCTCACAAGATTATGGTTAACCATACTCTCCATAACCTTCGAAAGCGCTGAGCAAATCGCGATCGGTCGATAGTTAGCAGGATTATTAGCCTCACCTTTTTTAGGGATGGGCTGGATGTTCGCAATCTTCCAACGCGGTGGAGGGGAAAACCCCTGCACGGTATGCAAGGTTGAAAAGATTACGAAGGGGACAGGCAAGCGTCGAAGAGCACTTACATAGGACAAGTGCTGAAATGCCATCCGAGCCTGGAGATTTATTCACGTCGAGATTTGCGAGAACCTTCCCAGGAGACCAAACATTTTTTGGGCTCTAAGTAAAAGCAATCACTGTCGTACGGAAACGTACGACGTGGCACCCCACGACGTGGCACCCCACGACGTGGCACTCAATGTGTTAAGATAGACCCTAGGGGGTAGTTATGTAAGACTGTCCCCATTAATTTTCTCCACTCAAAATTTTCCCCAAGCATACCTGTCCCCTAACTCCTTAATGGGGCCCCATACAAAACCTACATTTGTATAAAATTTGCTCCCAGTGCTCCATGTGATCCTTGGAGGCCCCTATTGGAGTGAAATGTATGACCAATCCCCAATATTTTCTCAGAACATACCTACCACCGTTTATCTGCAACCAATATGGTGACCCCCCTACATTTGTCTATTTTTTATGAAAGAAAGTCCCAAAACTGCCCCGCATTAGACCCTAGAGATAGCCGATATAGTTAGAGTGTTAACATAGCAACAGGAAGGTTCGGTGTACTGGCACTGGGTCGTAGATATAGATTGAGATGAATATAAATCTTCTGTGCGTAATAATGTTAAGTAAACCTTGCCAACAAAGTAAAGATTTCGCTTAAAAATAACAAAATTATTATTATCAACAAGACTAAAAGAAATTTCGAAATTATACAAGTGTTTTTATGTTAGTATCACCCACAATGATGATAGCCACAAGTCATTGGGGCATAATGTTCACCGGTTCAAGCGTTGATAATCGCTAGACAATGGGAATATTTCTCATATGTCTGCTCTTATTAAATGTAGAAGTGACCTTTAGAACTTGAACAAGAAATGGAATATTTCTAGAATTAAACGATTACTTAATGACAGTTGAATAAGTAGCCGATCTGGACATGAAATGTCTGTTTCTAGGGAAACTTCCCCCTTGAACGAACCACAGAGCAGGAATCTCCTTCAAAAAACGAAGCAGTTTTATAAAATGAGGCATCAATGTCTCAGATGAGACAGCAGAAGCTTCAGCAGCAATTCCAAATTCGTTTGACATCGTGTTGTTGCGCAAACACATTTTTTAGCCATTTTAAACTTTGCACGTTTAAAAAACGTCAGTAATTGACTATGTTATTGAAGTTCTTAATAAAACTACAAGTTTTGGTCATTCCAGTTCAATCTTTCATAATTTTACGAATTGGAATCCAATAAAAATATTTAAAATTCATCAAAATGACAAAGTTACAAGATTTTCCTTTTTTCAAAAAGAGCCGAATTCCTAAAGTGGGGAAACTGTGCTCCATAATTGGGGCATATCGGTTGGGATCATTGGAATTCTCGGAATGAGAACTTCCTCACATTTGAACTTTCCTTTTAGAATTCTTGCGTGAATCACATTGCTTATGAGTTTTGTGAACGCTAACCGCGTTCCGTTGCATAATTTTGGTTGACTGAGATTGCGAAGCATGATGACAACTGAAACAACCTTAAATTGTAAATTGCGCGGTGGCAATCCAGGAACATCCAATGAATTCTCAGTTGAATAGTTACTTGCTTCGTCTTCGTTTGTTACACAGTCGATAGATTTGAAGGAATGCAGTGAACCAACGATTTGATTTTGAATCAGTTTTTGTTGTTCAGTGATCCACGTCCTTGTTCTATGGCAATTGTTCGAACCAATTGGCTTAATGCGTTTGTGTCGCATTCACGTTCACGCTGCAATTCTAGTTCGAAAGGGTCGTATGGTCGACGATCTGGCAATGGCATTCTTAACCTGACTAACAAACTGCTGCACATGAGGTAACACATGCCTTCTCTCTCTCTTCATTCATTTCAATATGGGGATTCTCTGAATGGACACGGACTCGATGCAAAATGTCTTCTGGAAAATCATCCTTGTACTTGTCCCACAATTCACGTGGATTTGATGGAAAACATGTGACAATAATGATCGCGTGTGACAATAATAGGCGTATTTTACTTGGGAATGCAGAAACAGTTGCTTCATCGATTGACGTCTCCCAATGCGTATAGTTTTCAAGCAAATTGAGCTCCTTACACGCAGCACGAAATGTTGGTAACACTGCACAATGGATATTACGAAGTGACTCAAATGATGAGTCGCAATTATTTAAAAGCATTCATCATTCTTTGGATGAACTGCATAAATATGGCCAGGCGCTTCAGTAGAACGCAAATCCGAATGACCAGGAACTACATCGCCTTGCTTTCGACGTTGAAATTTTCGAGAAGAAACTGGATAATGTTGTCGCTGGCGGGTTTTGAACAGCGTTCGTAAATGGGAAATGAGAATATACGCCAAATTGGCGATCCGTTTTTCGGAATCATCAAACGGTACGCGTAAAACTTCATTGCGCTGACCTTCTTGGATTGAATCTGCGTTCATCAATAATATCTGCTCCAAATGAAGTCATTTGAAAGCATCCGTTATAAAGGGTGATTTTTTAGCTATTATCTTTTTGACAACACTGGTTTAAACAAGTGACGCACGTTTCGTGTTTTGTTTCACTGTCAAACATCTTAAGAATTGTCTGACAAACGAACAACGCTTGCAAATTATTGAATTTTATTATCAAAATGCGTGCTCTGTTAAGAAAGTTCAAGAAAGACGAAGATCCACTTTTTTACCGAAAAATTGTGTTCAGCGACGAAGCTCATTTTTGGCTCAATGGGTACGTAAATAGGCAGAATTGACGATTTTGGAGTGAATATCAGCCAGAAGCATTGCAAGAGCTACCAATGCATCCAGAAAAAGTCACAGTTTGGTGCGGTTTATGGGCTGGTGGCATCATTGGACCGTACTTCTTCAAAGATGATGCGAATCGTAACGAAACTGTGAAGGGTGAGCGCTACCGTGAAATGATATCCAGTTTTTTTTTTGCTCAAAATGCAAGATCTTGAAGAAGAATGGACTTATTGAGAGGCGAGTTCGGTGAACATTTTATTTCACGTTCGGGGACCGGTCAATTGGCCGCCTAGATCGTGCGATTTAACACCTTTAGACTATTTTTTGTGGGGCTATATTAAAGCTCATGTCTATACAGACAAGCCCGCTTCAATTGACGCATTGAAGCATTTATTCGTGAGATACCGGCCGAAATGAATTTTTTGTAAAACTTTCCTATAGCTTTTAAAAAATCACCCTTTATTTCTGAGTGTTCGATAGAAAATGAAGTGATTCTGGTCTTTCGCCATGAAGCAATGAATGTAATGGCTCTGGTGGTAAAGACAGTGGTGGTAATTTAACCTTGCCACTGAGACAACACAATCCAGGCGTTTCTACAGTGAACTTCAATGTACCGTAAACATAAACGCCATCTATCATGAAGATGGCGTCGTAAAATCACTACATACAAATCGGGGATGTTTCGGGAATTTTCTTTGGTATTATTCTTGTTTGACCGGCGACCAATCCGAATTGGTGCGAATCATCGAAATCGTTCCATGTGTTCTTGAGTTATAAGCGTAGTAACTAACGCCACTCTCTTTTATATATATAGATTATCGTGCCGTGTAATACGATTTCTTAACTCATCCATAATACGAATTAGTATTCCATTGCACTTCATCATTGGAAATAGAATATTCCAATAAGATATCTGGAATTTAGGCGGTTGCTACAAAGCAATTTTTTTAAAAAACGCGAGATTTCGTTTGCTTTTCATATATTTGTTTCTTGAGTTTTTTTCCATTAGTCTTTATTTAACGTATTATTCTGTTTGTCCGCTATAATAAAAATTACTGAACCGATTGACAAACTTGTAGAGTAGAGGTGTGTGCGTGAATGTGTTTTCAGTCACGACCACGCACGCTCACGGTCTTATTTCCAATCACGTGATTAACGCCTAAGTCACGTACCTCCTCTCGCACACACACGTTATGGAAAAACACAGCTATACATACATATAGGTGGGAAAACCACTATTGAACAATATATGTTTTCGTGTTCTACGTCATTTACAGTATCTGTAAATTTTAGCACACCCCCCTCTGCGTCTCTCGTCCAATTGAGTGTTTTTCCGCAACGACGTAGATAATATATAGCAGTTCTAACGTACCTATCTATCTATACCTTCTCGCGTAATTTCCCTTTTCCAATTAGCATTGCCAAAGTTAGGCTTATGTCTAGTTATGGGACAGTGGGCTATGAGTTCGGATTTTTTGCTCAATTGCCTTGTCTGTGTGTGATGATAATGTAGCTTTTGATTTCGTCGACCTACATATACCTTTTATATAACTCGCTGGGTTTTTATACACTCCACGAGAGTATTATGTCTTTGTGCATTTGTTTGTAACACCCAAAAGGAAGGGAGATAGACCCATTGTTAATTGGACGAACGCTATTTAATTGGAAGAAAATCGGTTCAGATTTAGATATAGTCTCCATACGAATTTCACTTCCGGTTTGACCCTTTTCACTCTAGATACCACATATTTCAACAGATTTTCTTCAAAATTGGCAAAACACCTTATATTTCAACTGGAAACACCTGTTGTAAAAATGTGTTTGATCGGTTCAGATTTATATATAGCTCCCATACAAATTTCGCACCAAATTTCAATTTTTCCGCTCCAGAATCCACATATTTTAACAGATTTTCTTCAAAATTGGCAAAACATCTTATATTTAAACTAGGAACACCTATGGTGAAAATGGATCACATCGGTTCAGATTTACATATAGCTCTCATACAAATTTCGTTCCCCCAGAATCCGCGTATTTTCAGAGAATTTTTTAAAATTGAGCATAACACGTTATACTTCAACTAGAATAACTTATTGTGAAAGTTAGTCACTTCATTCCAGGTTTGGATATTTGTATCGGGGCTACAAATATTATTCTCGATTTGACAAATTGGACCAGGTCATATTAGCCTGTGATTAGGAAACATACAAATACAAATTTCCACGTTTTCACTTTTTTACTGAATTGAATTGTATTCCGATAGAAAATGGAGTGTATCATATAGTCGGCCCCGCCCGACTTTAGCCTTTCCTTACTTGTTTAATTTTGATTTCTTCCTGCTGAATAATTGTGTGGCCTCTTTTGAGCCAATTCAAAAATTATGCCTTGTCATAAATATCAACATGTTATAATTGTTCAAATAGTCCTGGTAAATAAGATAAACATTTATACATTTATTTGTAGAACTTTATGAATCAATTCGCTGAATTGGAAATTTTACATCAGCATCTAGTTCGAGGAAGCGAGCCGCCTCTACTGGATGAACCCAGAGAGATTCGGGTGTCTGGTCGATTTATGCGAGCTGCACTCAGAAAAAAGTATGCCGCGGATTAAGTAAATATGTACTAAAACTGAGGAAAATTGAACTTCGTATAGCGCTAAGGCAAAAATTTCTCACATCAAGTACAAACTTTTCCTTGAAAATAAGACATGCTTTAAACTTGATTCCAGTTCAACTTTTCCTCAAAGCAAGTAAAATATACTCAAACTGGGGAAAATTTTTCTTCAAATCAAGTAAATCTTTACTTAATCTGAGGAAAATTTTTAAGAAATTTTACTCAAATCAAGTAAATTTATACTCAAACTGAGGAAAATATTCCGATTTTTTTCCTCAATCCAAGTAAATTGTTACTCAAACTAGGTAAATTTCGTAGTCATGCCAAGTAAATTTATACTCAATCTGAGGAAAAATTTCGGATTTTTTTCCCTTAAATCAAGTAAATTTGTACTCAGCCTGACTAAGATTTCCCTTAAACCAAGTAAATTTGTATTCAGCCTGACTACGACTATACTTGATAATTGAAATAAATTTGTTCGCTTCAGAGTATGCAACGCTTATATGAAAAATGACAACATGGTATAGTTCTCAAACGTTTCATCTTACTTATACTATAAAGAGTTGAGATATTTCACCATGACTGCTGCGGAGGCTAGGTAAGCGCGTTCGCAGTGATTGTTTAGAGTAATATTTGAAGTACTTATGAAGAAAGTCTCGGCTAACGAACGAGAATTGCTTCTTAGACTACTATTCATGTATTTTTCTAAACACTCTGAAGTATTTTTATTAAGTTCATTTACACTTGAATGTATGAGGAACATGGCATAAATTTAATTACATTTATTTACTTTATTTGATGTTAATAAATACATTTTTAAGTAAAAACTTCCTAAATAGAATTTTTCCATACAAAAAAAAACTGCATTATTTTCTTTCTTAAACGCTAGTAAATTTTCTTCCGCACAAGTATGAATATTCTTAATTGTAAGAAGTTTTTACTAGATCCAATAAAATGTTTTCAAGTAAATTTACTACCCTATTTTGAGTATATGTACTATTTTTTTCTGGCTTTGAAATAAGGAAAGTGTACTCAAATCTATTTAATTTTCCTTCTCGTAAGGAAATTTTACTAATCTGGAGTAAAATTGTTAAATTAAATTAGAGTATGGATTTTACTCATATTTAAAAATGCTATTTTTCTGAGTGTGGATTCAGTAGCTAGAGGTAGCTGTTAAGAGAGATACCAGATAGGAGCTCTCATCATCGTATATATATAGGGCGTGGTCTCCCACCAAGCACTATGATGTCTGGGTACGTCGTCGTATGATTTCCTGAACCATGTGTGTTCTGGGTTAGATGTTGGATAATCCATTTCTACTTCCTGAAATAGTATCGCATTGGAATACTTCAGTGTTTGGATGTTTGGAATTAAAATGATATTGTCGGTTTCTGTCTGTTTTAAGTGAATTTACTTGTCCGATGACTACTGTGTCCTAATAAGTGGTATTTTCCCTATCCTTTTTTTAATTGAATTTGATTGCGAAATTAGTTCAATGTAGTATTCCAAA
This sequence comes from Polietes domitor, assembly GCA_947397865.1. Lineage (NCBI taxonomy): Eukaryota > Metazoa > Arthropoda > Insecta > Diptera > Muscidae > Polietes > Polietes domitor. The sequence continues at coordinate 258,323,502 of OX377618.1, forward strand.
CAAGTCATCTACAGTGTGGAGTATTTTGACAGCGGCAAAATTCGAAATTTTGATAGAAAGTATTATAACCCAGCGGAACGAAATAAATCGCTTTACGGTTGAACAACGTTAGGATATACTGTAAACACAGCAAAAAAAACTGAGAAGCACTTCCAAAAGAAATGCTCGCATCGCATCCTAAGATGCAGAATGAACATATTTTCGCTCATCATAAATCTGTTCTAATAAACTTCCACAAATGGTATTCAAATTTAAATTTTTTCCAATTTTTCCCTTCCGAAGAATTTATTTTGTCGGCTTTACTGTTCTCGAACTCATATAATATATTTTTTATTTTGCGTCCTTGACGTATATATAATGATGTTCCTAATACTTACATTAAAATCGCTCCTTTGATCTAAATATTCAGGCTTTCGCAAGAAGCAAATTTTTACTACACACTAAGATGTTATACAAATTGGCTTCTTGCACCGATCAAAAACATCGCCAACAAAGTAGAATTTTCATAATACATGAGCTTCGATTAAGAAACGATGAAAGAGCTCCATTGATTTATTGAAAAGAAATTTTGGCCGAAATATGGCGCCCAACGCGTCTGATATACGCAAGTTTATGAAAAAAAGTTCGTGAGACTGTCTTGCTGTTGTATGGTGCGCACTGACGAGGATTATTATAGCATTATTCGCTTGCAATTGACTCAGCAATTGAAGGCATACGATTCGCTTCGTTATCGCTGCTCTGTGTGGACCCTAGAACATCTCGGGATTAACAACGATTAAAATGGCTTGAAAAATCATCTTCATCTCGGAGGCCATGTTAGCAAGCAAATTTGCCGCAACCGGGGGATCGGGATTCCCCACCTAGTAGTCGACAAGCCAATGGATTACCGGATAGAGACAATTTAATACGGATTTTGCAACGATGGCATCACAGGCCCAATTTTCTTTTGAAAATGCTGCTGGAAACGTGATTGCAGTTAAATGTGAGCGAAACAGAGATCGGAGATTGAAGACATGGATTTCGACGATATTTGGCTTCAGCAGGAAGGCTCGCCATGTCTTGAAGCCCCGATCAATTTTTGACGGCCACCATATGGTTCAAATCTCCGGGCCCGGCTGGCATTTCATCACTTGTCCTTTTTAAGTGCTCTTCAAAGCTAGCACCTTGCAGGTGTCTTCCCATCGCGTTCGAAGATTGCGAACATATAGCCGATCCCTAAAAAGGAGAGGTTAATAACCCTGCTAACTACCGCCCGATTGCGATTTACTCTGAATCTCGAAGTTTATGGAGAGTATGGTTAACCACCATCTTGTGAGGTATTTAGAGACCAACGACTTACTTAATGATCATATGAATCGATCTACGGTGGACCTGATCATGCTGCTCTAGATATATCCAAGGCCTTTGATAGAGTCTGACATGGCGCACTCATATCAAAGCTCATCGTTTTTGGTGTTGTTAGTGACTGCTCTCGATTTATATCGAGCTTCCTCAGAGTTCGCACTATACGCGTTGTTGTAGATGTATGATCCGACGAGCATGGGTTAACCACAGCAGTACCACAGGACTCTGACCTTTCCCCTCTCCCTTTTTTATTTTTATCGACGACCTCTTGGATAGGACTTTGTGTCCATTCTACTTATTCGCGGATGACAGTAACCTCTGTCATTCACGCTCATTTGATCGTAGACCAAATATTCAAGAAATGGAGGACAAAAGACGATTGATGGATGATTCATCATTCAGCCAGGATTTACTGGCCATTTCCGAATGAGGTAAATAGAGTAGATTTTAATGCACGTACGCGCCAGTGCGTCTTATTGTCTCACAAGCGATTCACTGATACAACTGTGTCGCCGATTTCTATGAACGGTGTAGATATTGAGCAACCGGACACTCTTGATGTTTTGGGCATGAAGATACATTGCGATGTTCGCTGGACCAAACATGTACAGTGGCCGACAAAAGTCAACATACGACCCACATTTTTGCGATTTAGCGAGTTCCAAAACACATTTGAAAAAAGTAATGATGCGGTTTTGTTTGAAATCGTGTTTTATTCATATAAC